>JAZGQO010000007.1:3760000-5010000 GCA_036850965.1 Patella caerulea
TGAAACAAATCTGCATGTACCATATCATGGAGTCAACAGGGAAAATCCTATCGAAACACGCACAACAGAGAGAGAGAGAAATGGGATTTTATGTCCACTCGACACAAAATTGGTCAATAATTGTCTTGCGCGTAAGGGTCTATTTAGCAGGGGGAGGAAACCAAAGAACCCGGAGAAAACCCACAAGGTTGAACAGGCGACCCAACAACTTGTCACGTACAACCGTGCACATGCTAACATTTATGATACAGTGCGTACATGCTAACCATTCGGTTATCTAACACCCCTCACACAACAGGGGAATAACTTGTTGCCTTACCTATTTTATCCCATATATATGTTAACACTAGTTTTACATTAGCTGTCTAGTTCATGAAACTAAATGGTCATAAACTGGATGACCTATATCAAAACTAAACTAAATGGTCATAAGCTAGATGACCTATATCAAAACTAAACTAAATGGTCATAAGCTAGATGTCAAAATTAAATGGTATTTTTTAAACTAAACGGTAGCACAAACTGGGCGTTATTTGATGAATCTTGATGGTATTTAACACTTTCTGGACAGCAATCTATTAACTGAATATGTGTATTAGATTATAGATGATAAGCTCAGTTTCTTTTCTTTTTTCATCAAATCTGAATGATACCCAGTTCCTAGTGTAATTAATACTAGTCAAATACTTACTTGCTTTGTACTTGGAAAGGATGTGCTGATAGTTTAATAGAATGAGTTTCAACAACCGTACTTGTTAACAACCTTTTACATTTCTGTTTTATCTCCAGCTGAAATACGCAACATTTTAATCATTTATTTATTATTCTAATTATCGTCCCAACGCTTTCCAATAAGATTTAAAAAACCTTCCTTTAGTTTCAGTTTGATGAATTAAATTGTGAGGATTGGCAAACAGATCCTATTTTGTTTGGTTTTTAATAGTTCAAAATTTTGTTTTACTTGTCTTTACTACACTATGATAGGGAAGAGTTGTTATCATTGACGTCTTCTGGATGATATAAGGTATTAGCCAACAAAATGGTCTGATATGAGGTGCACGGAAAAGTGGGTAATCCACTAGAAACATCAATGCTGATTGGTTGATCAAATGCCTGACGTCATAAGGTCAAAAGCCGCTCATATGACCTCTGTCGCGACCTCCTAATACAAAAAAACAAACGAAATATAGATCTGTATTTTAATCTGACTAACACAATTAAGACACAGCGTTAAACAACCATTGTCCAAACTGATCCCGCAGTGTTACAGAGATAATTCGTAAGTAATTCTCTGTGAAACAGATTGTCTATTCATAAAAATAATACATAGTACCAAGAAGATGTTGACAAAATTTTGAAAACATCATATCCGAGAGGCCCGATTTCTTGTCCACAGTCCAATGTAACATTGAAAACTTACTTTTTCATCTGCTAAATCATAGACAAAGAAAGAGCAGACGTCTTCCCATTCGTTGATGGCGGGGACATCTCTAGTTTCACGTTTTCTCTCACCGATTCGTAAAACACAATATCGTATATCTTCAGCAACTGTAATATAAAAACATATTATTGTACAATAAAGGAAAAGTTGTAAGGATTTCTGAAATCAGAACGTGTCAGGTTTGGATAACTGGGTGGGCTCCTTAATTAGAAGAACCTTAAGGATTTTTCAGTCTTGGTTCAGGCCTATATTGGCTATATTGATAACTCTGTAAATGCGTCTTGTCGTTTGGAGGAACAAAAATCAAAGGGTTCCAAATGGCTGAAGGTTAAAAATGACGATTATCCTTGACAAAGTCTGCCGAAAAGACAATAAAATTAGAAATTAGAATATACTAACTAGCTTCATCGTGAGGTTCTCCCTTTATTTTTACTGTCAATACTCCATGGGCTGAAATTAGATTAAAGGAACAAATAAATAAATATTTTGAAACACACCACTCAACATAATCCTCTGAGGGTTTTTTTTAAACAATATTTTATTCAGGTTGTCTGAATGGGATTGGGGAAAAGGCTTAGCCTATGTAAAATTCCCTCAACATAATCCCCCGTTGTTGACTATTTGTATGAAGGAGATAAACAACAACTGTTTAGAAAGAAAGAGAGAGAAATGGGGTTTAACGTCCACTCAACACAAACTAGGTCTTTTTGGGACTAACATATGGTTTAATTTTTTTTCAATAATTTGCTTGCACATAGGGGTTTTTAGCAGTGGGAGAAAACTGGAATGCCCAGAGGAAATCCACGAGGTTGAGAAGGCGCCCCTATATCCATGTCACATCCGCTCACACCAGGGCTCGAAACCACAGCCGCAAGTCAGAGGTGACCGGCCAGCTAGAGGTTGAAGCGTGACACTCCAGACCACTAGGCCATCCCCTCCCCCAACTGTTTAGAATTTAGTAGACGTCCAATTGATAATGCTTAAATCATTAACGGTCGAGCTTGCATATAGTACCCAGGACATAAACTGTTGTTAATGTCTGTGTTTTGGGTATTTCTCGATGTGTAGTACAAATCATCTTGCAGGGAGGTTGGGTGTGCGAATGGTTATTGCGTGAACGTTTGATCATTAGGTCTATCATTTAGTCAAGTGGCGTGGTTTTAATTTCCCACTTGTAAATGCCTGTTTTATCAATAGCTCTGTTATTGAGTCAAGAGGTTTCGATTGCCTACTTGTACATGAAATGGATTTGATTCTCCGGTCGTACATGACAAGGAGTAGAGAGAGAGATAAATGGGGCTTAACGTCCACTCGACACAAACTAGGTCATTTCGGCACTAACATATGGTTTAATTTTATTTCAATAATTCGCTTGCGTGTAGGGGTCTTTAGCAGTGGGAGGAAACCGGTGTGCCCGAAGGAAACCCACGAGGTTGAGAAGGCGCCCCTATTTCCATGCCACATACGCTCACGACAAGGAGTAGGGTTTCCTCCCACTGCTAAAGACCTCCTACATGCAAGCGAATTACTGAAATAAAATTAAACCAAATGTTAGTCCTGAAATGGCCTAGTTTGTGTCGAGTGAACATCAAACCCCTTTTCTCTCAAATGACATGGCACCTGCTCAACCTTGGGGTCCTCTGGTTTCCTCCCACTGCGATAAAGACCCCTACAATGACCTTATTTGTATCAAGCTGACATCAAACCCTATTTGTTTTTATTAGAAGACAGATTATTTTTAATATTCACTCACCATTTTTCTCTTTAACAGATGATCTATTAACTTGGATTGGTCCAGTTTTAGCGAAATGAAGGTCTACAGAGGCAGGGTCCACCATAGCTGAAATTTTAAATAATATATTTCATGTCTTATCACACGCAATCTCTGTTCAATCTGGACTACTGTTGAAAAAGCATTCTCAGACTTAAGTTAATAATTTACTCAAAGTTGTTCCCTTTATTTCAACATAGCCCTATATAAAACTTTTGTTGTTTTAAAGTATCAACTACACAGAAAAAAAACTATTTGCAAAGTTTTAGTGTTTCTGGATCAAAGATATTTCTTATAAAAATGATTAAAAGTTGAGTAAATTCTTAACTGTAGTCTGAGAATGTCTTGTGAACTCAGGGCCAGATCAGTGAGAAAATGGCTGATAAAAATATTTTGGAGACATTATAACAGTAAGAATCAATATTTGTTCTTGATAATAAAATATAAAGAACCTACCCTTTGTAAGTCCCTCCATAACGTTATTATAAATCCAGCTTTTTAATAATGGTACTTCCATCAACTGTATTGCTCGCAACATATGTATATTGAAGGTCACGTCAGGCCTGTAAACAGTAAAGTTGAAATGAAATGAAATGGGGTTTAACGTCCTACTGTTCTGCTCCAACTTGGCTAATGAAGACGGATATATGTCATACAGTGTGATATGAAGGGAGTTTTGTCTGGACAGCGGCACAACGGCCTACTCTTATATCGAATTCCATCTGCCAAGGAATCTTGTTTGTTAGAAATTTAAGCTCCGGTGCTAGAGAGTAATGGGGTTTAACATCCACTTGACACAAGGTAGGTGACTATTATATGGTTCAATTTTTATGTAATTGATAATGACTAGAGAAGCCTAGTCGAAACGTCGCTCAGTAATAACCAGTAATTGTATTCCATAGAATTATGACTTGTATATTCCAGTTCAATTACGTAATGTTATGAAAACAATTGACCATAACTTAGTAAAACTTAGCTCCATCAAATCTACAATTCCGGAAACCATGAAATAAATTATGAGAAAAGAAATGTAACAACCTGTCTTATGAACACATAGCTCTCATAAAATCTGAGAAATGAAAAGAAATACGGTTTAACATCCTACTGTTCTGCTCCAAACTGGGCTATTAAAGACCGGCATACGCCATACAGTGTGATATGAGAGAAATTTTGCCAATGTGTACACAGGACCTCATTTTTTTGTTCCATTTGAACCACTAAGACAGCTGTCCTTGTCAGGCCCTCCGTATAAACTTTGAGAAAAGAATACCTACTTCTCAACAAATGACATGGTAGCCTTTGAGATATGAGGAAAGGGTATGTCCATACTGAGATGAACGATAGCTTGCATCGTACCAGTGATATTCAAATCATCAATAGACATGTCAAATCCTAAACTGACTCTGAAAAACAAACAAAATAAAGATTGAATAAAAAACAAGTGGAGTAGGCAGGGAATATTTTACTTTTTTACATTTGATTAGCAGTTTCCAGAAAAATTGTGTAAGAAGGCTAATCAATTGTATAATTGAGTAGCAAAATTTACCAATTGATTAGCAGTTTTTTAGTATGTAACAGAATTCTTATTTCACATAATTAGGCCTATATGTGACAATAACAATACCCACATTATTTGTATTACCAAACGGTTGTTTATATTTATATATAAAATAAAAATAAAAGTATGTGACCACATGTTATTCTTTGTACGAAACCTGGACATTCTTTATTTACTTCATACTCTAGTCAGATCTTTTCTGCGTCATATTTCCTCACCCAATCTTGAACTGTTGCTAATTTTAATGTGACCACATGTTATTCTTTGTACGAAACCTGGACATTCTTTATTTACTTCATACTCTAGTCAGATCTTTTCTGCGTCATATTTCCTCACCCAATCTTGAACTGTTGCTAATTTTAATGTCGAATTTGAAGACAGAACATAATATCATGTGTTTGAATTTCGCGACGTACCCTTGATCATCCGGTAATTTTATCTTGTAGTGTTAAGAATGTCTGTCTTGACGAATGTGACTACCACAGATATAGAAAGAAAGTATGTAGTGTTGTCATCTCTTTCATCAAAACCTTTTACGTCTATAAATAGCAGACGTCAACATGTACTGCTCTCGTTCCACTTGACCGTTGCAGAGGCACGTAAAGAGTCTTGATGATATAGACAATAAAATTACGAGATTTGAGATTTGTTTTGATGTGTTTTACGATACTGAATGGTTTTAAAGTTAAAATTAATTTTCAAAACTTTGATTCGCGCTGAAGCAGGGTTTTATGCTAATAATGCTAATCAAGTATGAATTTGATTCGCAAAATCGGACGTTTGAGTCTCAAATTGCGATACGAACCCGGTTAAAATATTCCCTGGGAGTAGGAACCAACCATGACATCATCCTCACCATTGTGAATTGATGCACAATTGTCCAAAGAACAAACGAGCCAATTTCATTTGAATAGGCAGATTCTGCAACAACTGGGCTAATGAAGTGTGCTTTGAAGGAAATATTGTGCCATGAGGGGAATTTTGCCTGGACAGCAGGGCTATGGCCTACTCTTTTATCAAATTCCAATTGACAAGAGTTCTTTTACGTGCACTCTAATGTGTATACACTCTAATGTGTTTTGCGTCACTTTCCGAAAGACTATACTTTATCCCTTGCCAGGCCCTCTGTTCTGCCCTACTGAAATGTAGGAACCACGCAGGCAAATCCTAATGAAGTTTCAACAACGAAAAAAAATCTGGGATCTCTCGGTTAACGAGCCACCAGGGCTCCCCTTCTAGGTAGGGAGGTAACGTCTGACAATGACCCCTACTCTAAGCAGATGAGAATCTTTAGGTTTAGGGATTTATTATACAAATTGAATTTCAATACATCTTAAAATAAAAATAAAACACAGAAGTTTTGGAACATTGCTACTCACTTTTTATTTCCGACTTTAGCTCGGAAAACCATCTTAAAATCTTCACAGTGCAACGTCAAGTCTGTCTCCAGCACAATCTTGTATGAGGACATTTTATCCATTCCAGCAGGCGGTTGGTTGACGTTAACCCATGTGATGTTATTATGACCTCCGGGGACCCCTTCACAAAATTCAAAAACGCGAACATGTTTAATATTTGGTGTCTGATCACCAACTGTAAATGTCTTTAATTCTAATTTTTCTGAAAAAAAGGGAGAAAAAATTAAAGATTGATTAAACATTCATTATGCAAGAGGTATTTGCTATCTAAATCATTAATTAGACAATAATTAACTTATCGAGACTATAGTAGTAGACTCTCGATGTCACCATTAGTCTGTGATATTTAGTGGATTTGAATATATTTTGTGATGGATAATAATCGAGACTTTGTTTATTATCGTACCAATGTTAGTATTGACAATCGAGGTTAGCTTAAAACAGGCCCGGATCTAGGATTTTGCTGACGACGGTGGAGGGGCATACATTGGAGCAAAGGGTAATACGTTGCAACCTTGGATTACTTGGGTGGAGACAATGAAAAAATCATGTTTATATCATCTATTAAATAAGAGCAGATATGTGAACTACAACAGTAACAAAGCAAACGAAAATAAAAATCAACTAAATGTCACTGGGACTAACAAGGGGGCTAAAGTCCCCTGCCCCCTGCCCCATGGATCCGCACCTGTAAAATTGAATCACTAATATCTCGACTCAGCGTGAAGCAATCTGACTGAGTCATGTCGAAACCCAAATCTACACAAAGTCCAAGTTGAGTTCATCAAATGAGTGAGTAATTCATGCCAATTAAGGTAAGTTAGTTTTATGTCCCCTCACTGCAACTTCAGTCCTAGGCTCTTTCAAGTATGTCACAACTGCCAAATCAGTTGAGTCTTGGTCGCAATCAATATTTCAAGTCGCAAATCGGGTCATTGACTCGAGTTCCCACCTCTGGTATGTGATGGGACACGTACAAGAAACTAAAAATAGATCAAGGGCAACAACAATCAATAATCAGAAATAGTTTAAATTTGATAGGCTTCTTGTTCTTGTACATGTAATCAGAAATCAAAAACCCATACGCGCAAGCGAATTACAGAAATAAAATGGAACCTTATGTTAGTTCCGAAATGACCTAGTTTGTGTTGAGTAGACCAAATGTATAACTGAGAAAACATAAATAGGGGGGTCCCAAATTATCCGTCATTTCCTTGCATCTGTGGGGCCATTCCAAGAGCTATTTTGCTGATATTTTCGTCTAAGTAAACATTCGGAACAGACATATTTGGGTCAGATAAAAGGAAATTCAGAAAAGGGACATCCGCCCCACTCCCCTTGTCACAATGATCTATTAGATTATAAACCAGTATTATGTAACATTTGATAAATGTTGATATAAGATAACAGTGTTTGATTATTGCACACTACGTGCCGGAGGACATCAGACAATAATCATAATCTCCTCTATATTTTAACAATAATCTGTAATATATCTACAGACAGAGAGAGAGAGAAATGGGGTTTAATGGCCTACTGTTGAGCTCTGACTGGGCTAATGAAGATGGTGGTAGAAATGAGAAATAAATGAATAAAGGGAATAAAATTCAGTTTATTGTCCTACTGTTCTGCTCCAACTACGGCTAAAGAAGACTATAATATGACATATATGCCATACTGTGTGCTGGAGCAAATTTTGTCCAGACAATGCCAAAAGTGATGAAATTCCCCATTCCTTTGTAATTACTAACTGGAGGGAGAGAGATAGAGAGAAAGAGAGGCGGACGGATGCCGAATGTGATGAAATTTCCATCCTTTGTAAATATTAAATGGAGAGAGAGAGAGAGAGAGAGAGAGAGAGAAGGATGGGGGAGGGAGAGAGAGAGAGAGATTAGTTAATGTCTGTTTGATACAACTAGGTAATTTCGGGACTAACATACGATTCAATTTCATTTCAATAATTCGCTTGAGCGTAGTGACCTTTTAGCATAGGGAGGAAATCTGATGACCGAGAGAAATCCCATGAGCCTGGACAGGCGCGTCGAGCACAACCGTGGAACAGATACTATATTTCTTATGATACAACACACTCCTTGACTGATATGCCTGTATTGTAATTCATATGAAGGTCAGACCGCTTGAACTTCTTACATGTATAATAATACTGAAGATAGTACAACAGAAAATACCTAGTAATTTATATCTACCACATGGTCATGAAGATTGCTAACAGCCTACATATAAACAATGGTACCCACTAAATCATTCCATATAAAATATTCCAAAAATAGGGTTATTATTGTCTTAAGTCTTGAAATAAAACATTTTAAAACCAAAGTATAATTTTCTAAACATTCCAGAACACAGTTACCATTACAATTATACTGGCCATAACTTACGGTACATGTACAGTCAACATGTATGTAAGTTGTTTATCTCTCTTTCAAAAAAGGCCTGTCCAATCTCGTGGGTTTCTCCGGGTACTCCGGTTTCCTCCCACTGCTAAAGACCCATACACGCAAGCGAATTATTGAAAAAAATTAAATCATATGTTAGTCCCGAAATGACCTAGTTCGTGTCGAGTGGACGTTAAACAACATTTCTCTCTCTCTCTCTTTCAATAAAGTTTTTTTGGTTGCCAACTGATCTGAGATGCATTTGTTAGTAGATCGCCATAAATATTGTACATATATTAACTCCTATACAAATATTGGACTTGGTTGGATATTAACAACATTTCTATAAGCTGGCAAA
This sequence comes from Patella caerulea, assembly GCA_036850965.1. Lineage (NCBI taxonomy): Eukaryota > Metazoa > Mollusca > Gastropoda > Patellidae > Patella > Patella caerulea. Next base: position 3,768,943 of record JAZGQO010000007.1, read on the forward strand.
ACTGGTATTTAAATTGTAATCAGAGTTGCACTGTGATTAAGAACACTTCAAATTTAAGTGTTTTGTAAATGCTCCCATTTCATGGACTGTTCAGACAACTTAAGTGCTGTGGTTGTTTGCCTGGCAACCTATCTTTAAATAATGGCAGATATTCTCACAGTCTCAACTAGAAATAATAACACTGTAAACCTCTTGACATTTTAAAAATAAACACATCCCACAGAAGACGTTCGCACAGCTAAGGATATTATCTTTCTGCATTGCCTGTTTCGTCATATTGTTTAAATTTAAACTACGTACAGTGCTGGATTTACCTATCGGTTTTGCTGGCTGAAGCCTAGGGCATCAAGATGTAGGGTGCCTCATCCAGCAAATGTGCATATTAGTTTTGACATTGTCATTTTCAGACTTTCATAACACGCATTATTGAATTCTCTAACATCATCGTCTGGTTTGCTCAACTGACAGGCAATTAAAACATACTCCCATCTTAATCTAGTCATGGCGGTAGGAGAATGGGAGGATTAGTGGAATAGCTTCTCGCCTCTCGTCATCTAAATCTGGCACTGCTATTTACTGATAACTATCCAATCTAGACAAAAAATATACCACCACCCCCCTCATCCTGGTAGAAAATTTTAATTTGAGATGCATTAAGTCTGCCACCAAGATCTGTTGGTTCTGTCCTAATACGTAACTTACAGATTAACACAGATCGTAGATAAATTTTTGTTGCATTCCATTTTTAGAAATCAAATGTGCACATTAGATTCTTTTTCAACAAAAATAACAATCAAATACAAATAAAAACTAACAACTTTGACTAGGGGGCCATTTACAACTAAATCATATGGTTTGTCAGTGAGTTAGGTTGTGTTGTTTTGATTCCTCGCTTGAACGTGACAAGCAGTTGGGTCATCTGTCCAACGTCAAAGTTTTCCTGTGGGTCTTTTAGTTTCCTCCCATGCTAACGATCCCTATGCATATTTAAAATACAGATGTGACGTCAAAATTATTTCAAATAATCATACGGGCAACTTGCCAATAGTACTTTATTCATACCAGTGAAATAGTGGACTAGTGTGACGTATTTCACTGTAAAATCTCATACAGAGTGTCAGTATTTTAAGATGTTTAATAGTCTCGAGCTTACGACCCTCATGTTGTTACAACATATTACTTAAAATAGCATTATGGAAGAGCAAAATCTGCTTATTACAGGTCTTTCTTTAGGCCTGAAATGTTATCTAAATAATCAATTAGACATTAATTAACATATCCAGACCATAATAAACCCTTGATGTTTAGTCTAGCCCTCGATGTTGACGGATTAAATTCCTATATGCCGCTTAATGGCCGTTGATGATTAAATCAATCAAGTGGATAATCGAGACTATGCTGTTTATATTAATGATTTGAGTAATGATGACCGAGGCTATGTAATATTTCAATGCTTTTTTCTCGGCTAATAGTGGAAATATTTGACTGAAATTTTCAGCAAATTAACTTTACACTATCTAGATTTTTAACTATTATAGTGAGAACTGCCATCTCTTTATCTTATCTCCCATAATGTAACTTTAATGTCTCCCTCTCGACCATTAAACAATACTGAATTGAATCATGTTTTTCCTTAAATGTCCTTATTTGAGTCGAGTGGACGTTGAACTCCATTTCTCTCTTTCTTGATTAAGTCACCTCCAGATGGTATAAATGTTACAATTGTACCTACTAATTTCAAAGTATGAAAATATTCAAAAAAAATAAACTTCATTTATTCTTTTCTTTGAGCGGCATTTAGCATTTGACACACGTAATAATATGGAACACAAAACCATAATATGGAACACAATTACATATATATTTTAAATAAAGTGATGTTTCATCATTTGCTTGAAAATTTTGAGAGAAACCTCAACAAAACATCACTTTAATCACAAAAGTAACTGTGTTTGATATTTTATGTTTATTATGGTTTTGTATTTATTTTATTCACTCTGGTAAACAAATAAATCCACATTAACTGTTTTTACACATGTAGGTTAACCCTGGGGTCAACAGTGAGAACATATTTCAACATTTCCTGTATAAATGTCAACAACAAGAAACAAAAGAGATCAGGAAGACATTTATTAATATTTCATAAAAACACAAGTTTATCATCACCATTATGTTGACATATATTTGAACCTTAAATAATACATGTGGCCTAGTTTTCCCAAGAGCAGGCATCATCTGGCAACTTTAGTCATTTTTATGGCCAGGTATGCTCTTGTCAATTAATGGTGTAGGATTCAGGACCAGGCAAGAAATAAATATCTGGTTGATTGTATGGTATGAAAAATCAGGTCTTGTGTTTATTAATGGTGACATGTTAAAAATCTCCTCTATAGAAATCAAAATTTGTGACTTTCCTCTGACTCTTCGTCAAGGACTCTTTTATGGTTCCATTTTATTTCAAAATTTAGGAGTGAGAGAAAACCAGAGGACCTGGAGAAAACCCATGATGTTTGACAGGTGACCCTACTTCTTGTCACTTACAACCGGGGACTTGGAAACATACAAGTTGACTCAGAGAGAAAGAGAAATGGGGTTTAACGTCAACTCAACCCAAGTTAGGTCATTTCAAGACTAACATATAGTTTAATTCTATTTTTAATAATTCGCTTGCGCACTGGGGTCTTTAGCAGTGGGAGGAAACCGGAGTACCCAGAGAAAACCCACGAGGTTGGACAGACAACCCTACTCACGTACAACTGGGGATTTGAAACCACGCCAGTTGACTCAATGGTAGACTGTATGATACAGCGCGTACCCCCTATTAATGATAAAAAGAGAGAAAGAGAAATGGGGTTTAATGTCCACTCAACACAAACTAGGTCATTTCGGGACCAACATATGGTTTTAATTTTATTTCAATAATTCGCTTGCACGTAGGAGGGGTCTTTAGCAGTGGGAGGAAACCGGAGTGCTCGGGGGAAATAATAAAGATAAAGCTGAACATCTTAAAGTGCCAATCCCGATAACTTTTTGGGGAATAAAACTGCTTAATTTTGTGTTAAAATCCTTTAAAATCCATAACTTAAGGCCCACCTACTAACCCGATATTTGTGATACGCTTGTAAATAACTTAAACATGACCTTCATCTGGAGATGGAGAACGTTTTATTATACAGTATCTTTATAAAACCAGACTTTTTTCTATAGAAATAATATGTAGGTGAAATTTACCTTTTGTTATCAAGTACAGGGCATGGGTCATTCAATGTATGGAGCTCTCAAGAAACATTAATCGATTATCAGGTCACCCAATGAAAAAATTGACCCGAAATCTAAAAGGGGTTACGTGTCCGGATAAGCAGTGTTGACGTTCACGTCCATACGACTCAATATTTTGAGCTGAAATTTTGAGACAAGGTAAATACACCATGCCACTATATTTTGGTCCATAAATTTCATAAATACTCGGACTTTAATTTTTGAGACTCTGTTCTTATCGGAATTGTCCCTTTAATATAAAAGTAAATAGATCATATAATATGTAGGGAAAAGTGGGGGTGTTTATATGGAGTGGTTTATTTATTTACTCCTACATAAATCATAGTCTATTCTTATACTCACTGTATATAAGTAGTATATTTATAAATCTTGTGTAAATATAGATATCTTATATCAACAATCGAACATATTAACTTGATCCCTAATTAAATGACTTTTAGTTTTAACCCGATCTAAGACTGTATCCGCAATTAAAAGACTTTTCAATTCAACTTGATCAAAGAAAGGAAATGAAATGGAGTTTAACCAGGCCCGGATCTAGAATTTTGTCAAGGGAGGGGGGGGGCACATATTGGAGCAAAGGTTAATACGTTGCAACCTTTGATTGCTTGGATGGAGACAAGGCGAAAATCATTTTTATATCATCTATTAAAGAGCAGATATATATATGTGAACTACAACAGTACCAAAGCAAACGAAAATGAAAATCAACTATGTCACTGGGGCTGAAGGGAGGGTCCCGGCCCCCTGGGCCCCTGCCCCCGGATCCGCGCCTGTTAACATTCTCCTGTTCTGCACTGACTGGGCTAATGAAGACAGCATTTGATCCAACCCAGTATCCAAATCTTAGAGCACATCAACTTTTATGCAAATCAAAAAGTTTAGTAAATTCTCTATAAAGACATGTGGATTGGTGTCTGCGCGGCTGGCAAAGAATAGTGTGCCTAGTTGTTTGGAAGGAAGGTAGGGTTGCAGAATGATTTAGCCTATGTGCGTTGTATCAGACAGAGAGAGAGAGAGAAAGAGAAAAAGAGAGAGAGAGAAATGGGTTTAACGTCCACTCGACACAAACTATGTCATTTTGGGACTAACATATGGTTTCAATTTTATTTCAATAATTCGCTTGCGCGTAGGGGTCTTTAGCAGTGGGAGGAAACCGGAGTGCTTGGAGGAAACCGAAGTGCCCGGAGGAAACCCACAAGTTTGAGAAGGCGCCCCTATCTCCATGCCATATACGCTCACACCAGGTATTGAAACCACAGCCGCAAGCCAGAGGTGACCGGCCAGCTTGAGGTCAAAGCGCGGCACTCTAGACCACTAGGCCATCCAAACCCCCCTCATTTGAATTGAACCATATTTAGACTAATATCCTTTCAGAGATCTAACTTCGATAATATTGTTGTTGTCTGTTCGTGTTAGGGCAAGAACTCAATTGAAAATTAGTGGCTTCAATATATATAAATGATAAATGCAGAAACAAAAAGTTTTTAATGACATCAATAACAATACAATAAAACCCATTAAATTCTGCTTTTCATCTCTGGGCCAAAAGTTTAACAACTCATATTTGCCATACTCCTGCGCAGTGTTTCGTTTGATTAGAACTAATCCACTTCACACTGCTACATGTATCTTGAGTGAACATTGTTGTGCTAAATTATTATTGGTCAGTAGTGCCACTACCGACCAATGACCTACATTGTAACAAACAATATCGGGGTTAACCAGACCTCAAAATATGTTACCGCAATGTATCTAGTGACAATCGGAACTTGTTTACGTCATAACACGCGAAATTTATTATGCTCGATTATCCAGTGCCAACACGTTTTCTTCGTCGGCCCTTTTGAAAATTATGCCGAATGCGAGAAGAGAGGAGGGATTTGATTGGATGTTAAAAAGAGACTTGCCCCGCCCAATTTCAAGAATATGACTTCTATCCAGCAATGGTAAGAGAGGGATTTCTCGCGCCATTGCTCCAGGAATATGCATATTTGCATAATTTCGACACTTTGTCTTTGAGGGGTGGTAATCTTCAGTTTAAATTTATAGTTTATTATTATCCGGCTGCTTTCACTCAATCTTATTTTCATATTATCTCCAGCTGAACAGTTTCGTTTTATGGCCTTTGTGTTGAGTAATTCAATTTAAATACTTCAGGTCAGGTCAGGCAGTCAAGCATTTTAAAGTAGGTCTACTCGGTGTGCATGCATTCATCACACTAACCAGTTTATATTAAAAGTGGAATGATATGATGGTACAAATAATGAAGAGACTTACGAGAAGAATTGGTGGCTTTGTGTATGATTCTAATCAATGGAAATGAAATAAAATCAAATGAAACCAAATCAAATGGGGTTAAAGTCTAATTTTTCTATGCTCATGGGGTTAATGAAAATGAATTCCAGCATGGTTTTCCCTTGCCAGTGGAGCATGGTGGGGGGTCTGGCATGCGTATGGTTGTTCCAGTCTACATTAAGTTAGACATTTCACTTACGAAATGACATCATGCCTCGTTCATCAGGGCACTTCATTACAAATGGAAATGACATGAAATGGGGTTTAACTTCATACTCTTCTCCCAAATTGAGCTAATGAGGAAGCACATTTTGCCACGGTCTCCTCTTATATCGAATTCCAACTGCCAAAGGGTCTTTTACATGCACACTAATGTGTACATGGGACCTCAGTTTTTTGTCCCATCATAACAACTAGACAGCTGTCCTTGTCAGACCCTCTGTCTAGCATCAATGACATGGGAAAACGACGCCGGAAATGGCTAAACAGTGATAGACTGAAGCATCTTGAACCGAAGACAAAAACGATATCTTACGAAACCAATGCAAAGATCAAACACCTGACCTCTAGACTAGCGAGCCACCATAACCCCCATTATAAGTGAAGCTTGATAGCATAGAGTACACACACATCCGCAAATAATAATTTCTAAGCTGTTCATTTAATATTACCACCCCATATTTTCACAGTATGATAACAACAGCCATATTGATTGAAATGGACCAATAATCTGTGTTTGCAATTTCGAGTTTGAGCTTTACGTCCTCCAACAATAGACTATGTGTATGATCTACCACGGACAAGTTCGACTGAGTAACCAAACCCCACCCGTGATCTGATAACTCGTCAATATGACTCCTATTGAACCAATCATCTCATTGTTGTATTACCCCGTATGGGCTCACTATTCACTCTATTCACCACATGTTAAAGCTACCCTCCAACAATAGGCTATAGTATATTGATATAATGAATAGCAGGTATATTGAAATACGTTTATGAATAAAACGACGATCTAGCAAAAGCTGATTTATTACGAACAACTGTAGCCGACATTGAACAACAAACACCTGTCTTCGGGTCACTCAACTCTTCAATAAAATTCTATTTGTTTAGATTTATTGATGTAACTGTTTATTCTATAATAGTATTGTTGTTACTGACTAGAATTACAGATTCTATACATGTAGCTAAAAAAATAGCTTACTCGTGTAAAACTTTTAATATTTCTTGGGGGAGATCTCCAGTATCCCCCTGAACTGCGAGCATGAAAGACTTTCCGCTCCCCCCGCCTGTATCCTTCCCCCTCCCTCCCCTAAAGGGCCCAGTAACTTGAATAAGCTTCCCAGCCCATCCATTTGTTCCCTTTGCTCCAATCCTCCCACCCCTCCCCCAGCAACTTCAATAAGCCTCCATGCCCATCTATTTCTATTCCTATTCCATCTGTAAAAAGATTATTCGCACCTTGATGGTAACTTAACCATAGTGTAAATAAAATGAAATGGGGTTTAACATCCTACTATTTTGCTCCGAACTGGAGTAATGAAGACGGGCATATGCCATACAGTGTGCTATGTGAGGAGATTTTTGGCCCGGGCATATCAAATTCCAACTACCAAGGGATCTTTTATGTACAATCCAATGTGTACATGGGACGTCAGGTTTTTTGTCCCATCCAAACGACTAGACAAGACAACTGGCCAACTTACCTATAAAAGATGGTGTTATTCCTAGTAATCTTTCATCTATTCTTTTTTTAACTAAATCTTCTATAGAATATGTACTGAACACCCACCTGAAAGTATAAACAGTTAAACACTAATGCAATACTGTTCTACCTTTTGAAACAGGGGAAGTAATTCTAACAATAATCATCTAAAAACGTGTTTTGTATTACCCAGCATTTTAGTACTACATTCCTTTACCAACTGGGTGGTTGGGTGGTCAACTTGCCTGGAAATAACGGTTTTAGATGTACCTGACAAAATGTCAGGCACTAATGAATTAGTATCTCTGACATTTTCAACTTAGTGCCGGACATTTATTAATAATATCATTAAGAAAAACAAATGAGTGCCTGACAAAATGACAGGTACCAGAGGATTTGTGCCTAACAAAGCTTGATTCTGTGTCTGGCATTGTCAGTGACAGGTGCCTTATTTCCAGGCTTGGTGGTCAAGTGGTCTAATGTGTGTTCTTTAGATCATAAGGTCTGTCATTGCGTTAATTGGTGTGGTTTAGATACAAAATATTTCTAAGAGACGGGGAGTAGGGTTCACTTGCATAATCTAATGGTTTTTCTCTGAAATAAAATAATAACATTAGTCTAAAATTAATCACATTTGTGTAGGGTGGATGTTAAACCAAATTCTCTATCTCTCCAACACAGGGGGGTTGCGATGGCCTAGTGGTCTAGAGTGCTGCGCTTCGACCTCTATCTGGCCGTTCACCTTTGGCTTGCGGCTGTGGTTTCGAGCCCTGGTGTGAGCGTATGTGACATGGAGATAGAGCGCTTTCTCAACTTCGTGGGTTTCCTCCCACTGCTAAAGACCCCTATGTGCAAGCGAATTCATGAAATAAAATTAAAAACCATATGTTAGTACCGAAATGACCTAGTTTGTGTTTAGTGGACGTTAAACCCCCTTTCTCTCTCTCTCTATCTATCTATCTCCCCCACACACACACAGGTTTTTAATCATAAAGCATGAGGGTCTGAATCACAGCTTCTGGGTTTTTCAAGTCAGGTAGATTTTCAAGTTTCCCCACTTGTCTGACAAGGGAAGTGTCACACTGATCAGCAGTGAATATTCTCTAAGCCGCTACAATGACTGATAAGGATAACATCGGTGCAGGTTAATGAGCTCGCAATATTAACTTTTTTGCTTCATGCAATACCGAAAGTGATTTTTCATACATCATTAAGTCCTGTATTTCATACTGTATTGGGAGCAGCCATTTTGTTGGTCAGTTCCAGTCCGATATTCATGAAATTCGAAGCCGACAATGATTATGGTGTGACGGTACACAACCTAGAAATGTGACTTTTCGGTAAAATCGGATAAGAATTGTGACCTGTAGAGAGTCCACAACCATGATATACCATATCTTTACACTATTCGGCGACAATTTCGTCCGGCAAATTTGGTACGATTTTCACGTAATTCGAATAATTCCAAGATCTTCGGGTTATAAACATGCATGTCAAGTTTCATCAAAATCGGTTCAAAATTGTGACCTATATAGGGTCCACAACCTTGATATAACATATTTTCACACTATTCACGTACAAACGGCGGCCATTTTGGCCGTCAATTTTGGTTCGATTTTCACGAAATTTGAAGTCAGCCTTCATTACTACCATGTAACGGTGATATAATCAAACGTTTTTTTAAATCGGAAAATCATTGTGACTTCCAGAGGGACCACAAGCTAAAAAGGGTGATTTTTCGTACAATCAGGGGCCATAATTCAGGAAGTTACGAATCAATCAGCGCAAATATCGAAAGGAAGCAAGATCTTTGGAATATAAACATGCATGTCAAGTTTCATCAAAATCGGTTCAAAATTGTGACCTATATAGGGTCCACAACCTTGATATAACATATTTTCACACTATTCGCGTACAAACGGCGGCCATTTTGTCCGTCAATTTTGGTTCGATTTTCACGAAATTCATTACCCTTCATTACCATGTAACGGTGATATAATCAAACGTTTTTTTTAAATCGGAAAATAATTGTGACTTCCAGAGGGACCACTAGCTAAAAAGGGTAATTTTTCGTACAATCAGGGGCCATAATTCAGGAAGTTACGAATCAATGAGCGCAAATATCGAAAGGAACCAAGATCTTTGGGTTATAAACATACATGTCAAGTTTCATCAAAATCGGTTCAAAATTGTGACCTCTATAGGGTCCACAATCTTGATATAACATATTTTCACACTATTCGCGTACAAACTGCGGCCATTTTGTTTGTCAATTTTAGTCCGATTTTCACGAAATTTGAACTCAACTTTCATTACCATGTAACAGTGATATAATCAAACGGTTTTTTAAATCGGATAATAATTTTGACCTCCAGAGGGACCACAAGCTAAAAAGGGCGTTTTTTCGGACAATCAGGGGCCATAATTCAGGAAGTTACCAAGATTTTGGGGTTATAGACATGCATGTCAAGTTTCATCACAACCGGTTCAAAATTGTGACCTCTATAGGGTCCACAAGCTAAAAACATGATATTTCGTAATCAGGGGCCATAATCCATGAAGTTCCGATCCGATACATGCCAATATCAAAAGGAACCAAGATTTTATGGGGATAAACCTATATTTCAAGTTTTGTAAAAATCGGATAGGAATTGTGACCTGTAGAGAGTCCACAAACAAATTGTGGACAGACGGACAGGGGCGACGACATAATACGTCCACATGAAAATGTGGGCGTATAATAAAATTGTTTGATGTAGGTAAAAAATATGTCCTGTTTAGTGTCAACGGGAATGTAAAATGAGTAAAAGGCACCATTCTGCACAAACCAGTAACATCTTATGTAAAAAACGCATGCGCGATTGAACCAGTGATTGATGCCAGGTGATGTGACGTCACATGTTGAAAGTATTCATCTTTTACAGAGTTAGTAGAAGCATGGACCTTATAACAGGTCCATGGTAGAAGACTTTAGTAATACCTCTTTTAACAGATTGGGAAAGTGTATCTAGTTTGGTAGTTCAAATATAAATTTAATGCATAAGCATTCCTGCCCTGAGAAAATTCTCCTCACTTGTATTGTATATGCCACTATAAAAAATCAATAATTGTATATATAAAAGTAGTCTAAACATTCCATTCCATTCCTATACTTGTACTAATGTTTTACTAAAGGACCGGTTTATCAGGCTATTTAAAGAGACATGTTGCCTTTCCAACCTCGTGGGTTTTATCTGGGTCCTTTGGTTTCCTGCAATGACCTAGTTTGTGTCGAGTGGAAGTTAAACCCTATTTCTCCCTGTCTCCCCCAATTCCTTTCCTGTACTAATTGTTAATAAATGTCTGGTTTGATTATTTCAATGAAAATGCCAGTGACCTAGCAAAGTAAAGAATTCTCAAAATAAAATTTCAAATTTCAAATGATTTTACCAATATTTATTTTTCTATTAAATGAACTTATTAGTTATATTTATTTCCAGAGTAACAGCTGTTTTTAAAACTTCATAGACCTTTAATGACAACAATGTATATATATTAGACAACAGTAAATAGAAGTTATTGATAAAATCAACCTAATTCAGAATGGCCTGGGTGGGATATGAATGGCTTCATAATTACTGGTACATTGTAATGTCTAAAATTGTATTTTAATATATTTCAAAGCAATGACCTGTACATGAATATATAACAAACACATACAGTATTTAAACACATAGTTTATTTAAAGACTGGACCCCATTTGGGGGGGTATGGCCAAATGATAAGCGTGCAGACGTTATATCATACGGCCTTTCATTGAGTCTACTGGTGTGGAAACAAATCCCCGGTTGTACGTGGCAAGGAGTAGGGTAACCAGTCCAACCTCGTGGTACTCCGTTTTTCTCCCACTGCTAAAGACCCCTATGTGCAAACGAATTATTGAAATAAAATTAAACCATATGTTAGTCCCAAAATGACCTTGTTTGTGTCAAGAGGACGTTAAACCCCATTTATCTCTCACTCTCTCTCTAGCCCCTACTCACCCCATAAAGGTGTATGATAAGGTCTATCATTGAGTCAACTGGCGTGATTTCTATTCTCCAGTTATACGTGACAAGGAAAGGCGTTTGTTTCCTCCCACAGCTAAAGACCTGTACGCATAAGCCAATTATTGAAATAAAATTAAACCATATGTTAGTCCCAACATGACCTTTGTTTGTGTCGAGTGGATGTTAAACCTCCTCTCTCTCTTTCCTCTCTTTCCATAAATATCTAAATTCAAGGTTTAATATGTGTTTTTCTTGAGTACGAAATATCTAGATATAGTATTATACATCAATTAATATTACCAAAATACCAAAATAAATCAGTCAAAAATATATTGATTTTAAAAATTTACAACTTTGATAAATTTGAAAAAGTAACCAAAAAAATGCATGTAGATCGAAACTGAATCAAACATTCGAATAGTAAAATCAGTACCCTATGCAATGTGACAGTTATCATATTTTCTGTGTAAGAAAGTCACATTTTACTTGGCGTAATAGCATATTTGCTGATGCAAGGGTGTCCTGGACTATATATCAACTTCACGGCTGAGTAATTTCATTGATTAAATGTAAATTAAAAGTAGCCTCACCATTCATGCATAACATTCTCCTACTTAACAAAAACACATTTACTCTAACTGCTGACATGTATATTCATGTTCACCAACCCTGTCATTTTCCAAACTAGCAGCTTATTTTTTTAGTTATATTGAGGAAACGGGGGGCTGGATGGCTGAAGGGTTAGCATGTGCTCGCTATATCATAAATATTCATAAAGCCTATCATTGAGTCAACAGACGTGACTTCAAATCCCCAGACAAGAAGTAGGGTCGCCTGTCTAACCTTGTGGGTTTTCTATGGGTTTCCTCCTACTGCTAATTAAAGACCCCTACGTGCAAGCAAATTATAGAAATAAAATTAAACCATATGTTAGTCCCGAAATGACCTAGTTTGTGTTGAGTGGACGATAAACCACATTTCTCTTTCTCTCTCTAAATTGAGGAAAAAGATCGAACTTCTTGTAAGCTGCAATGTACATACTGCACATGTAATCTACAATAATAACGGAGGGGGGGGGGTGATCAGAAGGTCTGTCATTGAGTCAAGTAACTTGTTCATGAGACAAGGAGTAGAATCACCTGTCCAACCTCATGGGTTTTCTCCAACTCCGCCGTTTTTTTCCAACTGCTAAGACCCCTAAGCGCAAGCAAAATGTTGTAATGAAAACTGAACCTTACATGTACGGTAGCAGGCCTGGGAATAAAGTTTCAAGATGTACCTGACAAAATGTTAGGCATTAATGAAATAGTACCTGACATTTTCAACTTAGTGCTGGACATGTATTAATAATATCATTAAAAAGACAAATCAGTAGTGCCTGACAAAGCCTGAATATGTGCCTGACATTGTGAGTGACAGGTGCCTTATTTCCAGACTTGTGTTAGTCCCAAAATGACCTAGTTTGTGTTGAATGGTCTATGGCCACAAATCCCCATTTGTCTCTCACTCTCTCTCACACATATTGGGGTCCACGTAGAATCTGTGATGCAACAAAGTTGAATATCTCACAATATCAGATGTATTTTGCTGATGTCTTGACATTATGATGATGATGATGATGATGGTTTAAGCAGTGGGAGGAAACCGGAGGCCCCGGAGAAAACCCGAGAGGTTGGACAGGACTGGGGATCCTACTCCTTGTCATGTACAACCGGGGATTCCAAACCACACCAGTTGATTAAATGACAGGCTTGATACAGCACGCACATGCTAACCATTCAGCCATTCAATCCTTGCTCAACAAAGGACAATGTTGTTAAAATTATTGTTTTCAAAACCCCTGTTTTTATCTGTATATCATCAAGTTCTAGTAGGTTTGTTCCCAAGAAAAGGTGTGACATAGAAAATGCATTAAGAGAGGGAGAGAGAAACGGGGTTTAACGTCCACTTGACACAAACTAGGTCATTTTGGGATTAACATATGGTTTAATTTTATTTCAATAATTCACTTGCTTGTAAGGGTCTTTAGCAGTGGGAGGAAATCAGAGTACCCGGAGTAAACCCACGAGGTTGGAAAGGCGACTTGTGTCTGACAAAGCCTGAATCTGTGCCTGACATTGTCTGTGACAGGTGCCTTATTTCCTGTCTTGACTTACTCTTAGGATTCCACTGGGTCGTATTCAAGCCAAGAATGCCTGTTCCACTTGATTACACATGTACTATAGCTGTATCCAATTAAGTTATTCTACTGTATGCAAAGTTATTCCTTTTTTTTATAATCATTCATATAAATAAAATTTAAAACATTTTGGAAATAAATACATGTAATCATGTATTACCGGTACACCTAATACCTATGCAAGATTTCCCCATTTGAAAATTAAAGCTGTATACAATTAAATGTTTCTGCTGCATGGAAATTTATTCATTTATGTTAATGGACATTCATTTAAACAAAATTATAAACATTTTAGAAGTGAAGTACATGTATTACTATAAACTTGCCATGTTTTATTTTGCGAAATTCAAATATCTTTCATACATTATTTAGTCATGTGTGCCACTTATTTTTTATGTGCGTGGGTGGTAAGGAAAGGTTGAAAACCAGTGGTCTAGGATATTTGATTTGACCACTAACCTTGTAGTGCTCATCACATTCCATGCATTGCATCTAAACAATTAACCTATTGACCCAACCATTTTAATTTTTTCCCTATTACTTTGACAAATGACACCCCAAAACTTTCAAAAATATCTTGTCAAGAATCTGTTTATACATGCTCATTGCATCTGTGTCGTGAATTCAAGGGTTAGAGGTTAGGGTTTAAGTAAGATATAGTTATTAGCATATCTTGGGACAGATTCTGAAATCACTGCCAAAAATATTTTCAACCCTAAGTATGACTATGTCTATGATGGTGTCAGCTAATGCAGTCAAGGTGTTGGATATTATACCATATGTGGTCTGCCTACTGTGAATACATACATACATCTAATCGAACGAAATTCCTGCATATCATTCAATTGTAAACACAAAATGTACAATTCTTCTGAATATAGAAAATTCAATACTGAATCATAAAACTCATTAATTCTTGTCACTTTTCTGCACTTACCATCTATTCAATAAGAAATTTAACCACTCCACACTTTCACTTTGTCGAAGTGCTCGCTTTCTGTGCAAGTTATCCTCCTCATAGTCCAAATGTCGCCTAATAATATTTCCAATTTTAGTTTTCCAAACAAGAAATAGAGCAGCTGATAATAAAAACACCCATAAAAACGAAAATTCAAAGTATCCGAAAGCCCATGCACTGGCCACTGCTCCAACAACCAAGAGATATAATCCCATTAAATTGGTTACTTCTTTTTTAGTCTGCGTTCTTGAAGTAGCATCTCTGCTAATGTCACCTTTAGATATTGTTTTAGCAGCCATGATTAATTCCGAAATGTAAAACTGAAAGGTTAGTCTGTTATTGCTTTATTCCATCGCTTGACTTAGATGTTCAGTACATACATTTACACATTGCAAAATATGGACAGACTTGCTAAATGAAGTCTAATTTTAGTAACAGCCTTGACCTTTTGATGTTTTCATCATCGACAGAGAGTGGGGGTGGCAATGTAAAAATAGAGGCTAACGCCCATACGCGTGGAAATCAGATCGAGCTATGGGTAGATTACGGTGTTTAAAATGCTTTTATTGCATTCACTGTTATTTGGGCCAGATTTTCTTCCACTTGGTGATGTTATTTGAACGATATCAACACCAGTCTGTTTATAAATATTTATAACAGTAACCAGTGTTCCAAAGTGTGTCAATGAAGGGTACGTAACTCTAGGTTACAAAATTAACCAATCAAAAATCTCTGTGCATATTTCGAAAAGTTTATGCACTTCCGTCAACAAAGGCGCTCATGATTAAATGTGTATTTTTCGCGTATTGCACGTAAAATATCCGTAGAAAAGTTAACCATTTACAGTTATCCAAGATGAGTGACAAAAATTTAAAAGATATGAAGTACAGCGAACTTCAAAAGCTTGCCAAATCTTGTGGAATCAAAGCTAACATGAAGGTGAACTTGAACTTGAAGCAGAATTATTTTTTTTTAGGTTTTTTGCTGATAAATTATAAGCTTAATAAGATAAGTTATAATTAGCATTGCAAACGGGTTTTCAAATACTACCAATGACTCAAAAATGACAGTGATACTGTAATTATGAACTATCTAGAATGAATAATCTGAAAAAATTTCCAAAAAATATTGAAAATTAAAAAAGTTATAGCGTTTTTAAGATGGCAAATTGGGGGCACAAAAAAACGGCTTTTTTCAAAAACCCCAAAAAACTGACCGAAGTCAATATCTCAGTAACTATACAAGATAGGCCTATGAAAATTGCACTAATTAAAGATCTCGATGTACTTAATAAAGCCTAATTGTCGCTATAATATTCTGGCATATACTTTTTGTGTTACAGAGGTTCAAAGTTGAGGTCCGTGCCAATTACGCACAAATCACAGCAAAAAAATTGACAAATTCCTGTATACTTAAATTGCAGCACTTTGACATTCATACAGTGGCTTATATTTAAATGAATATGCACAAACAAAGTGTTTTCAGTCGGTTCTGTTATTTATTTTTTGCATGACAACACCTTAAATCACAATTTTTGACCGATTGATGTCAAGGTCAAAGAGAAACAACTTTTTACATGTATGTAGGCCTATGCAATTGGGCATCTACTGGTCTAGAGATCATTGACAACTGGTCACTCACAGTCATAAAACAATTATAATTCATAAACAGGTTATACTGTAGATATTTTCAAAAATTATCATAAGTGTGTGGTAAAATGAGAAATATACATGTACATGTAAGCTTTTGGTGGATATGCCACTTTTTCCACACCAATTGTGTGTACATCAATTTGAGATTGAATGTTTCAGGAATGAAAATTAACAATTAAACTATGATTTATATAACAGCTATATTTTGGTGATCAACATCATTACAATTTCAAATAAAAACAGTTACATAGACATAATTAAAACATTTAAATATCTTAAAAGAGTCCAAATAACCCTAAACAATGAGTATCATGATCACTTCAATTGTCTGATAAATATGCAAAATGATAAAAACAAAATGTAGCCTACTCTGCTAAAAAATAAATTAAAAGGTAAACTTATAAAAGTAAGGTATGATCTACATGAAAGAGTATTTAAAATAAATCAAAATTGTGATACATATGTGTATTACGATATACTAGATTATAGTATTAGTGGTAGAAATATAGCTTTCTTGTTTAGATATTATCTCAAGGAAAAAAAATATAAAAATTCTTCGTCAGTAAAAATGTCTGGGAATTTTCTTCTTCCAATTCAATAATCACAGTATGAGCTACACTGCTAAATTAAACAATTCTGAAATGAAAAAAAAATTGTTATAAATTATTTGAGGCCTAAGGCTAAGATACCTAGCATGCTAAGCTAACTGGCTTCAACAAAGGACAGTAATACTAATTTTTCAGCTGCATTTCATGAAAAAAATATCCAAGGTGGTCAACAACATTCACGATTTTTATCCTTTGTTAGTGAAATATCTGGCTAAAGTTTGGTAGGTAGCTTTAGTAACATTCAATATAAGAAAAACCCTGTCCAAATCTATCATTTGTTTTTTACACACTGAAGTCTGTGGCGTTTTCAATTGTGGTCTGAACCCTGATCAACCACGAATTACCTCCCTTTAACGCCACATGGTTCGATTTCTGACAATTTACGGATTCCTACGGGGGATACAGACTTAACAAATGGTCAAACTAAGTAGTTAATGAATTGGGCTTTCCAAATATACCCAAATCTTGAGCGTCGAGGGCCTTTTTCGAAAATTTCTATCAACTTCAAATTTTCAATTGATGAAAAATATGTGAAAATCTTACCTCAGTTTGTCCAAATCCTACTCGACAGCAAGTTCATTCATTTTTCTCGATAGTAAACATCGGGTGGTTAATGTTTGACACTGTGAAAATTCATGAGAAGGCGTAGCACGAAGTATACTTTTCTCGGTCAACTTTTTGTGGTGTCTGAAAATAGTACCGTCAGCGCCCCTAGCGGCGTTTGGCATCGCTATTATAATCATCAATGAATATCAAATTACTTTTATTTAGGCCTATGCTAGTAGGGCCCATGTAAAATTAGAACAGAGCTATCATATCTATAAATTACGGACGGAAATTGGCTGTGGTTTTTTCTTCTTTTTTTTATTTTGTTGTGGGGGTGTGGTGGGACTGGAGAAGGGCCAGACAGTGAGACAGGCAGACATGGATTGGAAATGAAATGTCACATGTGGTTTAACGTCCTACTCTTCTGCACCTAACCTGGGCTAATTAATGGAAGACGGGCATACGCTTTACAGTGTGCTATTAGGGGAAATTTTGCCCGGGCTGCGACGCTACAGTCTACTCTTATATCAAATTCCAACTGCCAAGGGATCTTTTACGTGCGTGCCAATGCCCAAGTGTACACTGGATCTCGGTTTTTCGTCCCATCCAAGACCAAACGACTAGACAGCTGTCCTTGTGTCAGGCCTTCCGTCCTGCATCGCTGACAGTAACACGGGGAAACCACGCCGGGGCCAGGCATGAGCCCATAAAAAGTTAATGTTACTAAGCAGATTATAGAAATGGTTTCACTTGTTGTAAATGATCATTATGTCATTATTGTCATTCTGTCTCGCTTCCATTAATTTTACAAGCTGTATGGAGGAAGACTGTAAAGAAAGTCCCTACGGTACCCTAGATCTGAGTAGATACAAAAAAAGGCCCACAAACCAGAGAGCTAGGATCATTTAGTTATTTACCCATTAAGGCTGATCATTGGGTTGAGGGTGATGCCCGAGTTGAGGAATACCCAGTACCTACCTGAAAATAAAAGATCAAATACAGTCCAAAACAAGAAAACCTACTTTACACAGACTACAGAGCAGCAATCATTATCATTTATCACCAAGTCTGAATTAGATAGATGTGGATAGCATGACATGAACAGAGGCTTAGTTCTAAATTTTTAAATTAGGCCTCTATTCTAACTACCAATATAAAAAACAGTGACTCTGTATATTAATTATAGTTAATTACCGTAATTAAATTCCTGGTAGTGGGGTAGACCAACTGATTTTCAAAATGTTTTATTGTCAAGTCATATTTAGTTTTTGTTTTTCCAGATTGAAAAGTTGATAAAGGCTCTAGATGAATACTACAGTAAGGATAAAAACCATACTTCATTATGTAACACTAGTAGTTCTAGTTGCTCAACCAATTCTACTTCATCAACAGAACAGGTGAGACTAGCAGTAGCACCAATTGCCAGGGATTATCTAAGATCTTTCAGTCCCTTTTCTCAAAGACAAAAATAAGTCAAATTATGTCCTTTTGTCCAGACTGTTAAAAATACTGGGTATATGTACATTGTACATAATTCTTGTAATTAATTGTTTTGTTCAACATCACCAAAAGTTTACAAAGTCAAAATTCAATCTGAAAACAGTTGTCTTTGATTTTTTTTTCAATTTCATTATGGTAGACATGGTAACAGCATTTCCATGATTAGCCAAACCCAGCACCCACCCGAGAGTACCGTACATCAAATAGATCATCCTTGAATGTCAGTCAGTCTTTCACAATATGGTACCGATAGCCTACCAATTACAATTTTCATTATTTTCTCAACAATGTGGTCATAGCTTGATCCTGTCAATCCAGATCCTTTTTGGTTGTCACTACTTACTTATGATTAGTAACTGTGTCTGTTGAAAATAACAAAAGTTGGTGACCTGGCCCAAAGTCCAAAGTTCACAAAGCATTCTCAGACTTAAGTTAAGAATTTACTCAAAATAGTTCACCTTTTTTTGACAATAATATCGTCTATTATAAAACTTTTGTAGTTTTAATGTATCAAATACATCAATAAGAAACTATGTTCAAACCTTTGTGTTTCTGTATCAAATATATTTCTCATAAACAGTGAATGAAAGTTGAGTAAATTTTTATATCCTCTGTTTGAGAATGCCTTATGAACTTGGGGCCAGGTTGTGATTGTATAATTAGTCCCCCACATCCCCTCTCAACGAAGCTCGATTTTACAAAGATCTTTGTTTTTATTTTTGTAGGAAGAATCAGAGAAAGAGAATTCTCCAGTTTCTAAGAGGAAACAAAAAACTAAACGTGGAAAAGGCAAAAAGAGCGAAACTGAAACAGATACAAGTGAAAATGAGAAAAAGGTTGGTTATATTATTAGAGTGCCTTATCCATCCCTTAAACAGGGGTTTTGTTTTGCTGAATAAAGTGTTAATGTGTAGCATTTTGG
The DNA here is from genome assembly GCA_036850965.1 of Patella caerulea. Lineage (NCBI taxonomy): Eukaryota > Metazoa > Mollusca > Gastropoda > Patellidae > Patella > Patella caerulea. The sequence continues at coordinate 3,788,621 of JAZGQO010000007.1, forward strand.
TTTCTAGGAATTATCTAGTGCTCTGACTGGGCTAATGAAGACAGGCTTGAATGCAGTCTGTTTCACAGAGAGAATTACGAATTAGCTCTGTCACAGATGACTGTCTTCAACACATGCAATGACATCATTGACTTAATGACACGTGTATTGTTTACTTGAGACGTAACTGGTTCAGGCAGAATGATGCCTTTTACTCATTTTAATATCATTTTACACTAAACAGGAAATATTTTAACTACAAAAACTTCAAACATCTTCACTTATTTTTTATACGCCCACATTGAAATGTGGTCGTATATTGTCGTCGGTCCGGCGTCCACAAGCAATTCTACAGGCTGAAGTTAATATCCGATTGACTTTAAATTTATACACAGTGTTTACGGTCATGAGACGAAGAAGCCTATTGTTTTTCAGCGATTTCCGATAATAACTACCAGAGTTATGGCCCTTGATCACTTCAAAAAATATTGTGGATGCTCTAGAGGCCAAAGTTAATATCCGATTGACTTTAAATTTATACACAGTGTTTAAGGTCATAAGACAAAGACGTCTATTGATTTTCGGCGACTTCCGATAATTAGTGCCAGAGTTATGGCCCTTTAAAAATTGTTGTGGACGCTCTAAACGTCAAAGTTAATATCCGATTGACTTTAAATTTATACACAGTGTTTAAGGTCATAAGACGAAGAAGCCTATCGATTTTCAGCGATTTCAAATAATTACTGCGAGAGTTATGGCCCTTGATAACTTCAAAAATTTTGTGACGCAATAGAGGCCAAATTATTTTGATTTTCAATGAATTTAGATAATAGAACAGCTAATTCCATGATATTGTTTCATGTATACAAATTGTTAGCATGGGGTAAAACTTTATAAAAAGCAGTCAAATTCTAATGATTTTCTGATAGATACATAACGAGTTGTTGTTACTCTTAATCAGTTTTTAGTGTATTACAAATGTTTCCTTACCGAAAAAAGTAAAAATATGCGAGAACCCCTGTTGACGATTTAGCTGCTGTGGGCGTATGTTTCGTTGCCTGGCAACTTATCTTCTAATACATACAAAAAATGTTTTAGAATTTAATTTTTCGGAAGAAAAGTTAATATTGGGGACTCATTAAGTTGCATCAATGTCATCCTTTTCAGTGACTGTAGTGGGCTAGCGAATATTCACTGCTGATCAGTGTGGCATAAGTGTGAGAGAGAGAGAGATGGGGTTTAACGTCCACTCAACACAAGCTAGGTCATTTTGGGACTAACATATGGTTTCATTTTATTTCAATAATTCGCTTGCGCGTAGGGGTCTTTAGCAGTGGGAGGAAACCGGAGTGCCCTGAGGAAACCCACGAGGTTCAGAAGGTGCCACATACGCTCACATCAGGACTCGAAACCACAGCCGCAAGCCAGAGGTGACCGGCCAGCTAGAGGTCAAAGCGTGACACTCCAGAACACTAGGCAACTGTTTAGAATGTAGTGGACGTCCATTTGACAATGCTTAAATCATTAATGGTCAAGATTGCATATAGTACCCAGGACATAATAAACTGTTGTTGATGTCTGTGTTTTCAAGACAGCATAAATGTACACCTTGCAGTGTGCATTGAGGGAAATTTTTCACGGACAGCGTCGCTACAACCGGTTCTTATTTTACGTGCATACCAATGTCTACACAAGATACTGGTTTTTCTTCCCATATGAACAATTATATTTTGTCCCTTGTCTGACTCAAATTTTTGTTTTGTTCAGCATGTTAGTCTATCAAAATTTAATATAATATTTGAATGTTTTTTTCGCAGTCTGATAAACCAGTATCCAAAGGAAGAAGAACTAGAAAAACAAGAAATACTGATGAAGCTGAACAAATTAAAGGGAATATCAAAGATCAAATCGCCACGCCAGTGGGTTTGAAGAAAAAACCTTTGCTCTCCACCCCAGGAATGAAATCTCCGTTTTCGACATTGAAATCCCCAATACCTGCTAGAATATTACCAGGAACTCCAGGTATCAGGAAATCTACGCCTTCATCATTGAAATCTAGAAGAGCTTTGCCATCTGTTCCAGCAAACAGAAAGTCTTCCGTTTCAGGCAGAAAATCTGCTGATATAAAAGAAACTGTCAAGGCACAGAAACGTAAGCGATCCGGTTCGGAAACAAGAAAGTCTTCAACTGAGGTAATTCTCTCAACAAACTTTTTCTGATGTTTTGTCAAATACTGTTAAAAATTCATTTTGATGCTTTATCAGTGATTTGGATGGCCGAATGGTTATTGAGACAACTGCCGTTGTTTCGATTCCCCAGATATGACAAGGAGTAGGGTCGCCTGTTCAACCTCGTGGGTTTTCTGTGGGTCCTCTGGTTTCCTCCCACTGCTAAAGACCCGTACATGTGCAAGCTAATTATTGAAATAAGATTGAAACGTGAATTGCTATTAGTCCGGAAATGACCTAGTTTGTGTCAAGTGGATTTTAAACCCCATTACTCTCTCTCTCTCTCCATTTATATACAAAGGTCATGAATATTCATGTTATGAAATATGACATAAGATAGGTTGATGACACAGTCTTTAGTTTTCTTGTTTGAAATGGGTAGTCTTGTACACAATAACACTATTTATGGATTAACAATTACTGGTTTATTAACATGCAATGTTTCGACGATGATACTCTCGTCTTTATCAAACAAGTACAGACTTTTTCTTCTTACAGGACGATAAATCGGAGGAACCAGTTAGTAAATGTCGAAGAAGTAGTTCCACCTCATCAGCCAAGACCACACCACAACCCTCAACGTCTGTTAAATCAACACCCAAACAAAGTAGTCCTGGTGTTAAGAGTTTGATCAAAGCTATGGATGGTTTGAGTTCAGACGAGATGAAAGCTAGTTTATTACAGGCCTTAGATAAAAAAGTTAAAGAGAGTAAGTCCATAATGTGATTAAAACACAGATACTATTTCGTTTCCTCTTTTATAATTCAAAATTCGGGTTTACTACACTAGGATCTGAAATAGTTGTTAATTAGACATTAAATAACTTATCCATATCATAATCAACTCTCGATGTCAGCTTATGTGTCAGATTTTCACCAATCTGATTAAAAAACAGATCCAATTTCGTTTCGTTTTTTATAGTTCAAGATTTTGTTTTTACTTGTCTTTACTACTCTTGGATCTGGAAGACTTGTTATTTAAGTTGTGTTCTTCCTGAAATGAGGTGTTAGCTAATCAAATGGTCTGTCGAATCGATGTGGGTAAATATTACCAGCGGATAGAAATCAAAACAAAAGTAGATTTTAAAAAGCATGGCGGTCGCTAATTGGTTAATCGAATGACTGACGTTATCGGGTCAAATGTCCCGTGCTTGATACCTGACGTCATAGAACGTGAGCTCCCACTATAACTTGTTAGATCTACATGAGTGTAGGCCATCGAAAGTATAAAAAAACGAAACGAAATATAGATCTATATTTTAATTAGATTGGATTTTCACTGAATTTAAATCAAATCTGCTGTTTAACGCTCATTGATGATCAAATTCAAAAATAGATGAGCGAGACAATGTTTGTGTTTTATCGTACTGACTTTAGTTATGATGATCAAGGCTAGCCCCAAAATTCAGTCGCAAAATTCTCAGTTCAGGGTGGATCTATATGAATTAAATTTTCAGCAAATTCCCTTTACATTATTTAGTTGTTAACCCTTGACCCTTGTGCGTACACGTCGCACGAAAAACGTTGTCGGCTACTAGGGGTAATCTAAGACCCCACACATAAATAGGTTTTTGGGTGAATAATTTTATTCAAATACGATCAAACTACACCTTCATATCAAGACTGAACAATAATCAATCAGGCTAAAACAAAATAGTTCAGGTATTATCAGTGATGATAAGAATTATAAGATTTTTCTGAAACCATACAAATCTAAAAATATCGTAATTGTCATGTTCTATGTAGAATCGTCTTTTGATGGAGTTGGTAGGGTACCTTGATTTGTTTTCAGATCTAGATTACTAGAATAACCAAAACAATATCATCAGCAAGAAAGATTCCTAATACAAAGCTAGCACCGATTGCAGGACAAATTAGACACCTGTAACCACCAAAATGTTGAAATGAAAGGGAAGGAGGGTCCACAAGACCCCTGGTATCCGTTAATGTAATATTCGTAATCTCTTATCAATTGATGAATGTTGCCACTACCTCACGTCCATTCTATTTGCAGCATTATACTCGACATCAAGTAACTGACAATGTATAAAATTCTCGCTAGACAATTATGAACCAGTTTCTCACAAACGTTAAGGATATGGTCGTTGGGGTCCAAAAAGACCACTTGTATACGCACAAGGGTTAACTATCATAGTGAGAACTGCCATAATGTATCTTTAAAGCTGAACTCCGGTTACAAAAATACCGAAATAATGTAATAAAAAAAAGTTAACGCCCGCAAGCCGCCATACTTGTTTCCATCAGTAAATCCGTGTGAAGAGAATAAAGCCGGATGTGTATAGCTAGCTGACGAGAAACAAACTGGAAGTGAGATCAACTAACCCTTCCAGGTCATAAGCCTCCATGTCCGCCATACATATTTCACAAGTTGGAAACAAGTATGGCGGCTTGCGGGCGTTAACTTTTTTTTATTACATTATTTCGGTATTTTTGTAACCGGAGTTCAGCTTTAATGTATTAGTTATTCTAGATCAATAATTTCATTCCATGATAAGCTTATATGATAACATGTACTGTTTATTTTAGATCCTACAAAAAGAGAATCAGCTGATAGTACTTCCAGTTCAAATATTCCACGTTTTACAGCTTTTATGGCTAAAAAAAATGAAGAGAAGAAAAGTGGAGGTTCTACACCTGGTTAGTTAAATTTACCTTTGAATTAATATCTAAATTTGTAATGAATGCTGGGGGAGATATCTCTATCTTGCATTTTAAAATATGATATAAATTTGTAACAGAGTGGACTATATATATCCCATTATCCCAAAATGGAAAATTTGATGGGCCAGAAATGAAATGAGAAGGAGTTTTGTTCCGAACTTAGCTAATGAAGACGGAGGTAATTCAAACAGTGACAGCAGCACTACGACCTACTCTTATATCGAAATTCCAACTACCAAGGGATCTTTACATGCATGCCAATGTGTACGCAGCACCTCTGTTTTCTGTCCCCTTTGAACGACTGGACAGCTGTCTTTGTCAGTCCCTCCGTCCTGCATCACTGAAAAGGGGGGGATCACGCCGGAAAATCTGGATGAACTTTCTCGGTCAAGGCAGAGATCGAACACTCGACCCCCAAACTAGCGACCCAGCTCCTTACCCACTTAGCCGCCGTGCCCCCCAATTAAAACAGAGCTATATTTAAAACAGATACAAACTACAATTCAAGGCCTGAGAATTATAGCGATGTACTTTTTATCAGATTTTAAATGATTCACTATATTTTATAGATTGGAAGAAGATCCATAAAAAAGAATTCTCTCGATGGGACTCCATTGATGTATATATGGAGAAGAAACGCAAGAGAGCAGAATGTTTAACAGGATCCCTTTATAAAGCACAGAAACTTCTCGAAGAAACACAATCAGCTGTTAATAAACTCAAAAATACCAAGACGCCAAAGGTCTTTATCCTTTACAATCCACACATAATTAAAATTTTATTGAATTCTTAACCAAACCAAGTTGAGTTAGGGACATGGGGATGGGCTCAGTATATCCTAGTTTTGTTTCCAGAGCATCAATCCTTCTTATTTAAAAATTTTTGTGTTTCATGGAAACAAAAATTTGATTTAGCTTTTAGTAATAAGGGGATTCTAAAACATAGCTCATAAACCGTTCAAGATATCTTACAGCATGTACACCACTAGTATTTGGTTGTTGATCCTTGTCCTAGGGCCTGGGATGTTGATGTCTATTTTTTCTCAGTGATATCTATATCAGATCTTTATTCGATATGAGAAAAGCTGCTTATTTCTTGCTTTTAGGAAAAAGACAACGGTGTAAATTTCATTGTATATTTTGCTTTTTAAATTAAATGAAATGGATTGTTAGAATTTACTACCATACCGTTTGACCTAAGGGATAGGTTTTAGGAAACTGACTTGCCAAGTGTTGTATTTTCATCCCTTTACCTCTGTGGAATTCTTTCACACTTGTGAAGGGCCTCTCTATTAGTCCACAAGCTGAATCATACGCTAGTCAGAAGCTTTGCCTCCTGCCTCTGCTCTTCTAACCTCTCAAAATTGATTAATATTCTTAGATGACTTATGAAACTTTTTTTTTTATTTTCAGATCACTAAACCTATCAAACCAGACGGTGCTAGATCTTCCTTCCAATCACCAAAAGTGTTTAGGCCGTCTGCCATCTCAACACAGAATCTAAACCTCAAGTTTGGATCGAAAAAAACACCACAAAAATCTACACCAAAACCAACAACCTCTAAAACAATAACACCAAAACCAACAGCTTCCAAAACAATTACACCAAAACCGACAGCTTCCAAAAAAATTACACCAAAATCTACAGCTTCCAAAACAATTACACCCCGGCCAAATACCATGAACCCACCCACGAAAACAATTACTCCCAAAACGAGAGCTACTCCTGTTTCTAACGTAAAAGGTCAATCAAAAGCTTTGAATAGCAGAACAAGCTTCAAACCGACAACCACACCAACAGTTACCAAGAGACAATCGAAACCTTTCAGTGCTACAAAGATCAAGTCCATCAGTCGCCCAGCGAGACCAGTTTCCCCCAGTAAAGTTATCAGTGAGAACAGTCTGAATATTAGCAGTGTTCAGTCTTCAGTACACAAACGAAAATCATTCGGCGAGGGATTAGCAAAGGGAGGTAAGAAATGAGTGCTGATTTATTCATAGTTTTGTTTCAAATTTTACTGGCAGGACAGGGTGTCACATTAGTTTTGTAGCACGTAATAGCCCTTTTTGTTTTATTAGTTTCATTTGTTAAACAAAAAAATGCCCACATGTTTCGAACCCAGTTACTCTTTGGGCCACCCTTAAGATATAGATATGATTTATAATCAATCTTACGATCATTAACAGTTTTTAGACATGAAATGAAATGGGGTTTAACGTTCTACTATTCTCTTACTGGGCTAATGAAGAAGCGCATATCCCATAGGGTGTGCTATGAGGGAACTACAGCCTACTACTATAGATATCGAATTCCAACTGTCCAGATTCTGGATATGGTTTTGTTTTCAAATAATGAAGCCCTCTGTTACCTTTGCAGTCAAGCTCAAGCTCAAGCTGACATTTATTTTTTTTCCTTTTCAGCTACCCCGTACAACTTTTCTGGAGTTCTGAATACATCAGCCATTATGAACAGCTCCATGAAGAAACCAGCTTTTGATCTCAGGGCCAGTTTATCAAAACCATTGTCATGGAAACCTCATAAAGGCAAACTGAAGCCTATGGATCTGAACACAAGCTCTTATAAACATATTGGTGTTGACAAGACAAGCTACAAGACTCCTCAAACAAAGACTATGTAAGTATTTTTGCTCCCATACTGTCCAGTGCATGGTTTACAGTTCCACTATTAAACATCCTCTCTATAGTAACAATCATCATCGTTGTAAAAGTCACGATTCTGCTCACATCACATCTGTTTGGCGGCTGACACTGACAGACTTCTGAGGCTCAGGGGCCTGTTTCACGAATTCTAAACTAAAATAAAATCCAAATTTTAGTAATTTGATTGAATAATACTAGATTGATTTTGGAGCTTAGCCAATCAAAATTGAAGTATCTACTAAAATTGGGATTTTATGTTTCGAGAAACTGGGTCCTGGACTACAATTTTATCTAATTGGTACTTTTTGGACAGACAATCCAGCACCCCAATGAGAAAAATATATTTTCCTAAGGTAGATAAATTGTATAACATCCTTAAATAACCTATTGGGATTCGTGCGGACTCGCTAATCCGGACGTTTGCTCGCAGGTGATGGCCGAGAAAGATCCTCCAGATTTTCCTGATGTAAAACAGTGAGAGTAGGCTGTCGTGCTTTTGGAAAATTGACCCCATATAGCCCATCTTCACTATCTCAATAGGTCCAGAAAATACTATTACAGGTACATTGCTTGATAGAGATACCTGTAGAGTATTGAAACCCTACATGAAATAAACTCAGTGATTTTTTCCCCATATAAATTTGTATTTTAATCAGATAATTATAGTCAGTATATATTTTCTTTACAGCGAACACAGAAGACAAGCTGCTGCCAATAGTCGAGCTGATAAGAAATTTAAAGCACAGATGAACAAACGTGGAATAACATCTTAAACATCTTTACCTCATTCTATCTTATTCTATCTCTCTCTCTCTCAATTCTCTTGTTATATTGTTATTTTTATTGTTGTCTTATTACAGTTACACTTTACCTTTGTAAATATTTTTTACCTCAGTTGAACCAACGGTCTAAGAAGAATATTCTCAGTCACTCCGTGTAATTTTCACTTGCATTTATTATTAGCATATTCTTATTGTGTTAGTATATTCTCATTTTGGTTAGCATTTTATCATTTGCATGATTCATAATAGAGTATTTATAGCCTTTGTTTCCTTCTGTAGATAAAAATATATTTTCAAATATATGTTGTACATTTTGGAAATATTACACATCATATCGTGTTTGTCCACTTGATGTAAAGTAAGAGTTATTCTTATATATAAACATTTTCTTGATATTTAAAAATGTTTACTCGTTGTGGTTATCTTATCATTTAGTATTTAAAGAACTATATGTCTTCAGCTGTCTCCACATAATCTGATTATTTTATCTCATACCAGATTATGTTACAAATATCTTTTAAAACACATTGTTGATGCCACGTAAATAGTTTTAGTGTTTCTTCCTGTTTTAATCATCTTGGTTTGATCACAGGGCCTTTTACATATCGCTATTCTCTGCGACTCAAGATCTTTAAGTCTATCACTGTTTGGTCACAAAGTGTGAAATGGTGTGGTGCATGAGGCAGAGCATGACACACGTTTCCGGAACACCTGATACAATCTCCCCAGTCAGCAATATGTAAAAGACAGGGTAGGCTTTTCAGGTCTAGAACTCCTGATGGGTTAACTCACCTGGAGCCAATCAAAAGTACAGTTCACTAAGAACCAAGTAGTAATGATATGCTGTGACCCTTAATTATTTTCAAGATGTATTTAGATTTTAATTTAGGAGAAAAGTATATTTTGTATATTTTAATATCAGATAATATGTAAATATTCATGTCTTATTCTAGTGCTATTTGTCAATGTTATATTGATATATTTTATATCCACATAGTAACGGTTGTCATGCATGAGGTAGGGTATGCTAACTGTATTTTATAACCACTTAGTAACGGTTGTCGTGCATGAGATAGGGTATGCTTACTGGATTTCATAACCACTTAGTAACGGTTGTCATGTATGAGTGTGCATACGGTTGTCATGCATGAGGTAGGGTATGCTTACTGTATTTTATAACCCCCTAATGGTTGTCATGTATGAGTATGCTTAATGTATTTTACACCTGCGTAACAATGGTTGTCATGCATGAAACAGGGTGTGCTTGCTGTATCTTATAACCACTTAGTAACAGTTGTCATGCATGAGCCAGAGTGTGCTTGTTTTTTAGCCTCCTTATTCAATAACACCTGCACAATAATATAAATACTCTCAAAATACAGTTCCACTCTACATGTCTGACAAGTAGAGCAGCTAGTCATTTGGATGATACAAAAACTCACGTCCAGTCCAGTGTATGTAAAAGTTCCCTTGGCAGTTTTATTTAAAGTGGTAGAATCATCACTGACTTGTTTCAAAATTTCATGGCAACCAATCGTCACCCAATTTTAAGAGATTTGAATGTTGTATCCTTTCCTTGAAATTGTATACAATTAATAGAATTTGTCTGGCAACCAGGTCGATCTTAAATATATATTGCTTTTATGAAAAAAATCTTCTTATATTTTGTAAATTAGACCAATGTATCTGGCTTCGTTCTGAATTTGTATTATCATTGACATACATTTATAATTTATTTCTAAAACATAGAATTAAAATTAATATTATGTATTCTCAATAGTTGTAGTTCCGGTCATATAAATGCTATTAATTAAAATTACCTCTTCTATAGCACTGCTTTTTCACAGCTTCACAGGAAACCGAAGTACCCGGAGAAAACCCATGAGGTTGGACAGGCGACCCTACTCCTTGCCAAGTACAACCGGGGATTCGAAATCACGCCAGTTGACTCAATGACAGGCCATAAGATACAGTGTGCGCACGCTAACCATTCGGCCATCCAACCCCCTGCGATACTACAAGGGACGAAACAGATGACCTTTATTGGATCCAAATAAATTGAGGGGTGATACAAGATTGAGCGTCGTCCTGCCATGTTTGTTTATGTCTAAGGCACTTCAATGTTATCTAGGGTTACTTCATTATAAGAAGTGGGAGGAGCTACAGGTCTTTGACGGAAAGGTCAATTGTATAGTTACACACCGGAATGATGCCGAGAGTATTCAAGAGAAAACCTCAGTTTGTACTTTGTAGCTATTTTTACGCATGAAAATCATGTCTTGTTATTTTAATAATAAGTGTTGTACATGCAATACTTCTAGATGTAATGAATTGTCCACAATCTATTTAAAACACATGAGTAACCAGGCACTATGTGAACAATAATTCTTTAACTGGTTTTCTAGATTATCTGTTAGGGCAGGAGGCAGGGCCTGGCAAGGATAGTGTCTTGTCCTCTGAATTGAAAAAACGAGGCCCTGTTTTGAAAAAAAGATGGGTCACAGAGCTGCTGTTCGGTCAAAATTTCCCTCATAGCAGATTGTATGGTGTACAGCCAAGAACTTCTGGTCTTCGTTAGCTTACTTGGTGTAGAAATCCAGGACGTTAAATTCCACTTCATAGACAACCAATTATAACAACATCAATTTCGTCAATACGAATGACTTGTGGTTTTTATTTTATATACTGTACAATAACAAACCAATATGTATTATATAGACTATAGAATGGGTTCTTTAGCGATGGGAGAAAACTGGAGGATCTGGAGAAAACCCATGAGGTTGGACAGACAACCGACCCTACCCCTTGTCACGCACAACCGGAGAATCGTAACCAGGCCAGCTGACCCGAAAAGAGACCTTTTGATACAGCGCGCACGTGCTAATCATTCGTCCGTCCAACCCTCATGTACTATTTAAGGAGTAAATACTAGTTATGTGACTGCCAGCTTGAGGTGTACGAAGCCATAGTTTCTGCCGTTTCAAAAATGAGCTGCTATACTTTATGCACTGTAAAAATGATCACTTTTCTCTAGGGAACTGGGGTGGTCTATATTTAGATGTGTACATTAATGGGTTAAAGTCAAAATCCTCCTTCTATATGAAAGCACTATGTTCAGTCTAGGTAGCACACAGATTTTTTTCCTTAACTCTTTGAAGATGATGTATAGATACCGGTACATGTAAGATCTACAATTTATGTTTTAAATAAATATTTAATTGAATTAAAATCTTATAAATGTATGAATGCGCTGTCCATTTTAACATAAGTAGCACTAAATTTATAATATAATAAAAATCCAATAAGTTCTTTTAGAAATTCTAATCACGATTTTCATGTTGACCTTTTTCCAAGACCTCTGTTAATCGCTGTAAATGTTTATCCTGTGCTTGGTACGATTTTTTATTCGGGTGACTACGGTGATAAAGCTGTATCAGCTGACTATATTCGGCATGGGTAAAATTGGTCCCTTTCTCCGCAACAAGTGTCAGTATATCATCAGGTTGTAGGTATAATTGTTCATAAAAATGACGCGCCCGATCTAAATCTGCTTCTCGGGTTAATGTGATATTCGTTAAATTCTGCTGAATCGCTAAAATGTTACGACACATTTTCTTGATGCCGTTTTCGTTTATCTTTTTAAGATATTGAATACTATTAATCAAAATGGATGCAACCAGGTAACCCAAACTCTCAAAAATATATTTGAATTTTTTCGGTTGCAGACTTTGGGCGAGCACCTCTTCCATGCTGGTTAAATCTTTGTTTAATTTCAGAACGTTAGAATCTGGATCTAAGTCGTCTATTGGACCTGCATAATTTGACTGTTTGGCTACCGGAAGCAAATAATAGAAACAATGAACCCGAACTTCTAAATGCAACAGCAGAAGACAGATTTCGGCCAAATCTTGGAAATCCTGAACCAGTTTTGATAACGACTGCAATATCTTTTCGGACACTGGAGGAATGTCTGACGGAGTTTGATTCGATTTATTTGTTAATGTGGTGACAAATTGCCTTAAACCAAAAGCAAACCATTCCAAACTTTCGTGTACGTTACCGACCGTTCTCATTTGAGTAATGTCTGTGATTATTTCTTGCTGTGGAATTAAGTTGTCGTCAGACGACAGATTGGTAATAAGAATGATCGATTCCTTAGAGTTCAGTGCCCGCATTTCTTCTTCGGAACAAACAGTTCTGTCCAATTCCTGACCTTCACCTGGTTGTAATGTCCTCCAGCCCGGTAACGATCTTAAAAATCGACTAATATCTTCGTCTTTTGCCCACATGGCCGAAATAACACGTTTTTCATCTGATCCATGCTGCACGATATCCCGATAAGCTGCATGACATTTATCTTTGTATTCACCCAAAACATTACATATCATATTCAAAAATTGTTCCGAACAGTCTGGTAGATCCTGCATTAATTCTCTTAGTTCCTGGATGTTCCTCTCTACAGTAACTGTGCTCTGTAATAAAGGCCGCGGAACCCCCAAATCCCGTCGACTCTTCTCGTCAATAACATGGCGCAACGCATCAAAACCTCTTGTAGCCTCGTCAATCGATTTCGACACCCTTTGGTATACTTGACCAAGGAATGCTTTCTGGAGAAATTCATTTACGAATTCCTGCAAACCTGCTGGGCATTCCATTGCCGCCTCTATCTCTTTGATAAAGACCTTTAACGGTTTATAAATGGCTGTAATATTATTGGCTGCTGGCTTACAGACAAACTGATGCTTCGACATCCCTGCTAACAGACCCGGTTCTCGTAGATACTCAGACGTATCAAAGTGGCGGTTATCTTCGATATAACTGTTGGTACTCAAAGCATGAAGCGAGGCATCGAATCTAAATAAGGACAACTTTTTAGGTCTGTTCGTCCTCTTTTTACTGAAATAATGTTTTATGTCTGCACTTGGTTCGTCGAAAGCAGACGTTGACTGTTGGTTTATTGAAATCGTATTCTGAACGTCGAGATACTCGCCCAGCAGAACTTGAAGCACGGCTTGTATTTTCGACCAAACGTCCTTCATATCGTACATAAACACTGATCTAATGGGCATCCCTTTCGAAGTTATTCTGTTTATGTGGGACAGAATACTCTGATGTAACTGTGCAACACAACGAAACTGGGCAAAAATTGTCTCGAGAAACTCCAAAAGACATGACGATTGATTCTGATAGGTAAACGGCTCCCCCTGCTGACAAGCGTGTTCCACAATTTGCTGGGAAACTTTTGAAACTAAATTCATTAATTCAGGCTCCATCTCAGATTTGATTGTCTCTATGGCTTCTGGTAATCGTTTTAGAATTGAGAGCGATTCAATGAGGACGCCTATTGGTATGTTATCTACAGGTTTACTACTAATGTCTACAGTTATTTCTTTGTCTCTTATTTGAAGACTGTCCGTTACTTCTTGACCTACAGGATTACTAATAGGATTGCCAGCAGACGGTCGACTAATATTGCGACGTCGAGAACTGATGTACGATTCGAACGATCTCTCGTATACTTGATGATTTAACTCCTTTATCAACACCTCGTGTAATTTCTCCTTCCTCGATATAAGTTCCAGTTTTAAATCACGAAGTGCATCAACACCCTCTAACGGGCCTTCGAGTGTGGCAACTGCGCCCACGATCAGATCTGTGGCTTTCAGATATTGTTTATTAGCTAATAACGAATCCATCTTGTCAGGAATTTCTCTAACTTGTTCGACTTGATCCAACATGTGCAGGACAGATTTATGCTCGACGCCATCCTTCCACAACTTTTTCAACTCGTCCCTTTTAAAATGGAGTAGTGTTTTACAAGATTTGAGATCGTCCTTGATCTTTCTCATCTTATTTCTAGAGTCCTGAATGCATTTTGTCATCGAACTAAAGGCCTGTAAAACCTTAATGACCTCCTGATGATTTGCTGTCACCAACTCCCCCAAACGTTTTTCACTCTCTCGGAAGGCTTTCTCGATTCTCGTTTTCTCTTTTTCCCTCTGTTCAAAATCAGCACTCGAGGACAGCGTTCTGACTATTGACATGAGAAAACCAGAGGTCTCCCTGGTTTTGACAGCGGTGGGTGTTTTATTATTTTCCATGTTCGCCATCTTGAAAATACACTGGTTGTATCTAAATCATGGATCGGAACAACGGGGGCGTGGCGTCTGATGAGACAAGCGGTGACTTCAATGATGATATTTCTTGTTGTAACAAACGACTTTTCATGACAGATATGACACAAAAGAAGTAAAAAAAAGGCGAAAACAAACAAAAAAAAACAACACGTGAATCATCATGAGGTTTCGTATCTACATACATTTACAACATTATGAACATATAAAAATTACGGATGACCATATTATATCAATCAAATTTAAAAAATCTGGTTTTCTTAATTGTAATTGCATGATTGCTATCTTGTTATTACAAATTAACTACCTTGTAATTACAAGATACTGAGATGGCCACGGATGATTTATTTCAAGGTCGCCATACACTGATTAATCGAATAGCTATAAGCCAACTTCGTACTTAATTTTATGTTACAGAATCAGCACATCCGGTCATGCTTCCATTAATATCATTCGTCATTTTCATGCCTTTATAAAAATTATAAAGGCATACGTCATACAGAGGGCTATGAGGGGCATTTTGCCCGGGTAGTGGCGCTACGGCCTACTCTTATATCGAATTCCAACTGCCAAGGGATCTTTTACGTGCACGACAATGTGTACACGGGACCTCGTGTCTAAGACACTGGCTCGCTTACTTGGAGGTCGGCGTGGTTCCGTCTTGTCAGGAATGCAGTACAGAGGGCCTGATAAGGACAGCTGTCTAGTCGTTCGAATGCCATGGTACGAAAAACCGAGGTCCCATGTACAAATTTTCGTGCACACTGTATGGCGTATGCCTGTCTTCATTAGCCCAGGTTTGGGGCAAAACAGTTGGAAGTTAAACCTCAATTCATTTCATTTCCTTTAGGAACCATCTCTCGTCCGATCAGAGATAGTTCCTAAAGGTACTAGAGAGAGAGAGAGAGAGAGAAAAATGGGGTTTAACGTCCACTCAACACAAACTAGGTCATTTCGGGACTAACATGTGTTTTTTTTTAAATTTTATTTCAATAATTCGCATGCGTGTAGGGGTCTTTAGCAGTGGGAGGAAACCGGAGTGCCCGGAGGAAACCCACGAGGTTGAGAAGGCGCCCCTATCTCCATGCCACATACGCTCACACCTGGGCTCGAAACCACAGCCGCAAGCCAGAGGTTACCGGCCAGCTAGATGTCAAGCGCGGCACTCTAGACCACTAGGCCACCCCCCCCCCAACACACCTAAAGGTACTAAGATAAGATAAGATAATTATCTTATCTTTGATTTATCTGCACTGCCCATTGAACCCGCCCTGTAACGTTAGCTCCTTAATCTCTCTCTCAGGCTACTTTGGTCTATGAAAAACTTTAAATGTTATATCTTGATTTCACATCGCTTAGTTAAATATATAGCCAAATGTGCTGTTTCTCGTAGGTATAAATGCTAAATACTAAATCACTGAAAAATCTAAAGTTAAATATTTAGCTAAATATATAAACATTTAGCTAAATATATACACATTTAGATAAATATATAAACATTTAGCTAAATAAATAAACATTTAGCTAAATATATATATTTAGTTAAATATATAAACATTTAACTAAATATATAAACATTTAGCTAAATATATAAACATTTAACTAAATATATTTATTTAGTTAAATATATAAACAGTTAACTAAATATATAAATATCATGCTAAATGTATTATGTTTAGCTAAATGTATAAATATTTAACTAAATATATATTTGTGGTCCCGCCAATATTTCTATTATCGTAAGCGACACAAAAAAACTGCGCTTAAAATGATGACGTGTACCCGACACGTTAACCCGTAATATGTCGTGAAGTTACCATAAATTTTTTATGAGTGATCGATGTCTAACTTTACATTATATGTAGGCATTATTAACGAATTGCGGATGTAAGAACTAAGCTGGGCGTTCAGGTACCAGATAGTACTGTGTTGTGCAGTCAGTGGAAAGTTGTACACTAAGTACACTAACATTTAACTAAATATTTTAACATTTAACTAAATATTTTAACATTTAACTAAATATATATATTTAGCTAAATGTTTAAACATTTAACTAAATATTTAGCTAAATATTTATATATCATCAAATCTCTTGTTTTTGGTCTTAATATTCAATGCTAAATGTTAAATATGAAAATAGAGACAAATCAAGAAATATTTATATATATTATGTTAAATATTGAGTTTTTGTTGTATTTTTAGTTTAAATATTAAAAATGAAAAATTTGCACAAAAGTCGAGATTTAACTATATATATATATTTAAATTAAATCTAGTGTTTTTTGCTATATAAAAAGCTAAATAATTAATTTACAAACGGCGCCCCATAGTTGTGCAGATAATACACGTGAATCGTTAAACCCCCTTTCAGTTTATGATATAGCTATTACATTGTTGGAGATTAAATATGGTTTATAACATATGGCTAAACATATTTTAGGGTATTATATTAATAACAATAAACTTTCAACCTATAGGCTATTATAGACGGCTAGACCTACGCATAATAATATAGTCTTTATTTATGCCAAAATAGCTGATATAAATAACCATGTAAGGCAGCGGCGCACAACGAGAGTCATATTCAGAAATTACATAATGCTATACCCACTTCGGCCTAACTAGGGGTAATGATTGATTTTCTAATGCTGAGTGCGCCGATTGTTTTTGGGGTTTTTTTTACTCGCCCCCTTGTAATTGTGCGAGTCCCCTCCCAGCCCCCTTGTTTTTGCGCCCCTGATGCTATCTATATAACGCGAGTGAAGATACAGTAATTTCCCGCGTTTATTGTCAATAAGGAAAATGTTTACCGCTTCTGTACGGTGTGAGACTGGTCACATGATAAGGTCATAGTTCAAACGTTCCGGCCATTCATCAGGAGTCTGAGTGTATTGTTTGGTTTGTATGACTGTTTACTGTTACAGACTTTTGTCTCTATTTGATAAAAATATATCCGTTGTGGAGGTTTGTCTAGCGTTGGACTAGACATCTACAGGTACGTACCGTTTATAAAGACGCGTCGTTGTCATGTCGGTTTTATAACCGTTATAAGCGTGTGTAATAGAATCTGGGTCAATTGAATATCGCCCGATAGATGTATGAACCTTCGTAGTTATTCCACGGTATGTGATCAAATCTGCAACATTGTTGGATGTACTGGCGAATATTGAATATACGGGCGTTTATAGTCACTTGTTAACAGTTTCTCCCATGTTATATTGACCTCAATTATAACGATGGTAGGTCGCCGGTTTGATCCGGAATATGGTAGACAATATAAACAAAAATAATGTACAGCTTTATTCTACACACAGGGGTGGGGTTAAAAGTTCTTACAAAAAAACTAGGTCATTTGGGAACTAACATATAGGTGCAAGTATATTTCAATAATTCGCCTACTGTGAGGGGTCTGAAAGGTACATTTTTTAAGAGCTAGACTGCCTATTGCAGGTCTTTCTTTAGCCTTTAATTAACTTAATTTACCAAGATCGTAATCAATTCTCGATGCCATCGGATAGCTGTGATATATAGTTTTAAATTTGTTTTATGGTTGATGCCTTTACCATAAATATGGATAATCGAGTCTTTGTATATTTTCTTAACAACAGTAGTGTTGCAGCTATGTGCGGCGCCTAAGAAAATTTAAACTTTAAGTGTTCCAAATAGGGAGAGGAGAAATGATAACTCAAGATGGTTTTAAAAGTTTATATATATGTCACAAATTTATTACTGATATCTATTATTAGGGTTGGGTTAGGGTTTATTGATACCCATATTGATAGTATTTCTTATAGCGGGGGACTAGTGAACCCCTTTCATATATATAGCCTGTGGTGTAATATCACCGTAGATATGTATTTTATCGTGCTTTTTCAGCAATATATGTCTGTTATACACCAGACTAGGAAACAGTTGTTGGCCACTGAGTCAGAATATTGATTGGTGTATAGAATTATCCTATAAATAAATTGATATTCTGATAGCAATAACCACTGGTGCTCTTTATGCTTTTCCTGGTTATGGCAAGAACCTCGTTAGGTTAGGGATATAAATCTTTATAATGTGGTAATTTATAAAAAGCAGAAGTTGAATTGTTATAATAATAAAGGAAGTTGATAAATATCTTCAAGTTATTACAAAATACTTGATGAATTAGTCAAAGTTTGGACAAGGATCTTTATCTTGGTCTGCTGTTTTTGTCGGCTTTAACCACTTGAAGTTCAATTAAACTGATTGGTAAAACAACGAAACGGCATCTATGGTATCATAAATTAATCTACTTTTGGCTCAATTACAAGTATTTTGATTTTCAATGAATTTTGATAACTGAACTGCTAAATCCATGATATTAAATGTTTCCTATACTAATTGTTAGCGTGGGGCAAAACTTTTATAAAAAGCAAACAAATTCTAATGATTTTCAGATAATTACATAATGAGCCGTTACTCTTAATCAGATTTTAGTGTATTACAAATGTTTCATTACCAAAAAAATGTAAAAATATGTGACAACCCTTGTTGACTGCCCGGACGATTTAGCTTCTGTGGGCTTTAACCTGTTTTTATCCTATCCGAATGACTAGAAACTTTTCCATACTAGACCCCTCCATCCTTCACTACTATATTGTCATTGGTAGGGAGATCTTTAACCGGTTTTCATCCTATCCGAATGACAAGACTCTTCATCCCGCACATTCACGAGGGCCAACTGAGCTGGAAAACCCGGAGTCTTTTTCTCCACCAACACCTGGTTCAAACCAGCAACCTCCTGTTTAGTCTGCTAGCACCTGAATCACTGAGCCACCATGACACTATTACAGATGAGAGTTTAAATCCTATGGAATCTACTTGACTAATAGCAAGATCAAACACTGGGCCTATGGTTCTTGAGTCACTTAGTTTTCACGGCTTCCATCATTACAGATGAGAAAAGAAATGGATATCCATGAAGATTGCAATTACCTTAGTAGTAGAATTATTTTAAAATTTAAATTTATTTCCTTAAAAATAATTAGAATTTTTATTTTTTTAATTTCAGTGTGAGCAGACCGAAAAACAGATAAATTTATAAAGATGGCAAACTGTGGTTGGCTGTGGAGTATAATATGGTTCATCATCCTAATTATATTCGGCTTTCCGATTGGATTTTTCTGTGCTATTCTCTTCGTTTTAATTAGTCCTTTTGCTGCCTGTTGTCATGGATGCATGGAGCTGGTAAATTTATTAGAACGGGGTTTGAAATTACCGTTAACTTGTTCACAGAATATGGTTATGGGAAAATCCATGTGTTAAACTAAATCATTATTGAACTTAGCAATTTAAAGAGGACTTACGTTCCAGTTTGTTTTTGCTCCGTGGTGTTTTGATCATATATTCATCAATCCAGCTACCTATATATTACCATAAACTTTTTTTAATAATATTTTCACCTGGGTCTGCCAGGAAATCTTCTACTACTGCTTTTGCTGAGGGTCTTCCAAAAAAGCTAAAAGCTCCAACCATTCAAGCAGTTGAATCTTGACATGCTTGGACAATTACACATGAATTTGTGAACTTCAATATTTGATGTTACGCAATATGGTTGCGATGGCTTCATGCTTGGTTCTTGGCTCATGGTTAGATCTAAATATTAATGCCAACTGCAGATTCGTTCAAAGGTTATATATGTAAACAGGGCTAGTGCTAACACTAACCTACAATCTTGTCAACAATCACATGCCCTAACCCTATTTGCATCTCGCGACCTTGACAAAATCTGCTATTGGCCTTAATATTTAGACCTTGACTCATATAATACGTTTGTACTTTTTCTGGTCTGAAATGAATTCAGTTATTTTTTTATGTAAATTCTCCATCTTTTATCTGCTATGGGAGGAAGAAATGAATTCAATTGTTAAATGACTTCACATATTTTGCAAAATATGCAATGTGTTATTCTTGTAAGATATGTAAAGTCGGTTCTTTACCACGTTTCGTTGATTAAGAGTAACTACCTCTGTAGTTTTGATTAACAAGACCAAAGGACAGAGGGAGGGTATTTTACCCCTTCAAGTTGTTCATGATATACATGTATACTGGTGATGTTATTTGTTTTTAAGATTGTGTATAAGTACATGTTTTTGTAATGCTTGTTTATATTAACGGTGGTCTTCCACCTGTTTTAGAAAATACATGTACATCATTAAATTATATGTATCATTTGATTGTTCAAGTCTTGATATTCCAGTACCATAGCCACAGTTGACCAGACTCTATATATATTGCTCTGTTTATTATGAATGACTGGAATCCATTTTGTTTTATTGAAATTTATTCCACTGCATAATATTTTATCGTTCTTTTATTTCCTTCATTCAACATGAGATACATTTTGTATACCAGTACTTTTATATGTATGTCTTTTATTATTTCATGAATTGTGGACCAGGAACTGGTCACTTACCGCTACTCATCTTGTTCTTCTTCTTGTTGGTGCAGGATACAGTGCCTGGCAAGGACAGCATCTAGTCATTTGGATGGGGCAAAAAACCTAAGTTCTGTGTATATGATTGTGTGTACGTAAAAGAACCCTTGAAATTGCCATCTGGTATAAGAGTAGGCTGATGCACCGCTGTCTTGACAACATTTCTGTCAAATCACACTACATGGCATATGCTCGTCTTTGTTATTCCAGTCGGTTCAGAAAAATAGGACGTTATAGGCATCCGAAACTTAGACTGCAGTTAGCTCCGCATGTATTCTTGATTTATGAAGTAGATGGATTGCAGTGTGCGGTATGCGTTATACAATGGAAGATTAGTCCAGAAATGACCTAGTTTGTGTCGAGTGGACGTTAAACACCATTTAATTTGATTTCATCTAGGAATCGATTGAATATGTCCGCTAAATACAGCCAATATGTCCGCTAAATACAACTAATGTGTCCGAGAGTCTGATGACTTAAACCATGATCTTTGATTTACATGTGTCTTTTTTGACATACATTGCTTTTTATTCAAGATTTTGCAATAGTTTTAGTTTCTTTTGGAGAACTGAATAAATCCAGATATTCCCATTTTTATGAGTCGATTATATTTACATGTAGACATATTATATATGGTGTAATATAACTAGTATTGTAGACACCAGGGCCCTGTTTATTGAAAACTTAACTAAAGATGAAATTCAAATTTTAGTAGATACTTCAATTTTGATTGGTTAATCACTAAAATCAATCTAATATTATCCAATCAAATAACTAAAATTTGGATTTTATCTTAGTTAAAGTTTCGTGAAACAGGTATATATATTAGTATTGTAGACACAAGCTGGTTATATAACTAGTATGTATTTTAGTATTGTAGACACCAGCTTGTTATACAATGTATAACTAGTATGGTAGGCACAAGCTTGTTATATAACTAGTATGTATTTTAGTATGGTAGTCACTACAGGGGCGGATCCAGGAATTTTTGCAGGGTGGTGGTGGTGAGGTTCCCGAGACAATGTATCGGACCCGGCCCCCACCCCCACTCAGGTTCTGACAAACATCATCATTTTGGCGTTTATACATAGACGCTCAGCCTTTTAAAGAGAAAAATCCAACACCCCTGTTTTACGTCAATTTTTATTATGAACTAATAGGATCACATTGTCATTCAAATTCATTAATGGAAAACATTAATTGTGATATTATGTCTATATCATAGCTCTGACATTTCTCATAAAAAACATTTTCTCATAAAAAAACATAGATGTTTTACAAATCTTTTATGTAACTGGGATGGGGTGGAGCTGCCCCCTGCAGGAGCCCCCACCCCTCTCTGGATCCACCCCTAAACTAGCTTGTTATTCATGTTGTTTGTATTCTGCTTTATATGACTAAGCAATAACCAGGGTTGGATTAAGGTTGCATGGGGCCCCCTGACTGAAAATGTTGTTGGGGACCCTAGCATCAACAGTGGAAAGGGGGCATATTAGGGTCATTGTCCGTCACTTTCACACAACTTGTATGTCAATGTGGTAGATAGATTTAAATAATAATAAATAAAATCATAACATTATAACTTGTATGCCCTATTAAAAAACCAATTTGGAACTCGTGTAATATTGGGGCCCCATGTATGCAGCGCTGGGCCCTGTTTCCCAAAATCTTAATGAAAGATAAAATCCAATTTTTGTGAATTAGGCCCCAGGTTAGTATGCCCCTTTATCTATCCCTGGCAATGATATATAAATATATATATATACCTCTATCTATGTGCCTCATTTCATGAATTTATATGATTGCCTTAATTTAGTTTAACCCTTTAGCACCTGGTTCATGTGAATATTGATTATTCCAGTTCCCTAAAAGGATTAAAGAAAAGGGATCTTTTTACTTACTCCCTAAAGCTGCTTAGTCACAGAACTAGTGCACGGTTCTTCAATAGGTCACAGGACTCGGACGGTTTGAGGGGCTAGAGGGAACAATAGTTTAAGATGGTCCAGGTGCCTCAAAGGGTTAATAAATAAACTAAGTTATGTAAATATTCCCAATTAGATCTGATTGCTTTCCTGTCAATTTTTTGGATGTAGGCCCTTTATAGACCCATGGGTATACAAATATTTGTTTGGGCCCTTTCGAAAGAAATAGTTATCATTAAGTCAACTAAATAGTGCAATTTGTTATATTAGAATCTATAATATTTGTTTGATTGTATGTCTGTTTATTCAGGGTTGGCATCAACACTAGGCTGAAATTTGGTGTCTAGGGTTTGCTCGGATCGTGGAGTCATTTTGGCCTGGTGGGGATGGCCTACCACTTCTGGTATCGGAGTTATGCTACTTTCAGTTCATAGCTATGCTCGCACAACTCTAGGTCATCCGCTTGTTATAAATTTCATAATTATGTACATCCAATGTTTTTGGGTTGGTGTCAATGGTAGGCCTATATAGCTATGATTTCTCATGAAAGACACACCCTAATATTTCTCTTAAGAGTAGGGAAAGGAAGTCAGGAAGGCTACCAACCAAAATTTCCTGAACCTTTAATTAATTGAACATTGTTACTATAAAATAATCTGTAATGAAAGTGAAAATTTTAAAATTTTGTCTATTGTTACCTGTTGATTAAATGCTTCTTTCTCTATCTGTAGTCTGTATTTTATGTGTACAAATATTTACAAACATTTAAAAGGAGATTAGACAACGAGCTGGCAGTTCTTACTATAATAGTTAAAGATAGATTGCCAGGCAACGAAACATATGCCCACAGCAGCTAAATCGTCAGGGAAGTCAACAAGACTTGTCGCATATTTTTACTTTTTCGTTAATGAATCATTTACAATACACTTAAATCTGATTAAGAGTAACAACTCATTACGTAATTATCAGAAAATCATAAGAATTTTTTTTTTTTTTTACAAAACTCTGCCCCATGCTAACAATTAGTATACGGAACATTTAAAGATACATAATGGGAAATTCGATAAAGAGTTGGCAGTTCTTTCTATAATATTTAAAAACTATATAATGTCAAGGTAATTTTCTCAAAATTTCCGTCAAATTGATCCACTGTGAACCGAGATTTTAGCGAATTATTTTTTCTGCCTGGCCTCAATCATCATTACTAAAGTCAGTACGATAAAAAACTTAGTCTTGATTACCTATTTCATGATTAAATCATGTTTTAGCCACAGATGTTTTTTTACAGTAATCAGTGGGCAGGGCTACTTCAGTGCAAAAGCAAAAATCTTTGAAAAACGAAATTTATCCATTAGTAAGTCTGGAAATAACTTTCAAATGTGTGTCTGACACAATGTCAGACTAGATGCACATTCTGTCGGACATGTAAAATTTTCGATTGAAGACAATATTCTGATATCTGGGTTGATTAATTACTTTTGCGATCCATATGATGTGAGCCGGGCAATTTTGCTCAGTTTTTGTTTGTTCCACAAAATAGGTTTTGATTTGTCACGGTCTCACGGATATAAAAATGTAACCCATTCAATTACCTTGAATTTCATGATATTTGGGGTAGATACATTTCAGTCCAGAAATGCAGGGTGCTATTTTATCTTTGACATTCACGATAGGTCCTGTGGTCCTGGAAAAAGAAACTTAGGTAGGGGGTGAGGTTCTCTCTTCCCAGACTCTAAGATCTGGGGTAACTAGTGATCGCTTTTTAATAACACAGAAACAGATTTTATACCGAATTAACCCCTGTGTCCCAAAACTGTTGAATATTTTTGAGGTGGTTATGGAACACTTCCAGAAGTCAACTTAAACTCAGCGATGGCAACATATCTTGGTGGAAATGAAGTGGGGTTTAACATCCTACTGTTCTGCTCCGACTGGGCTAATGAAGACAGGCATAAGCCATACAGTTTGCTATGAGGGAAAATTTGCCCGGACAGCGGCACTACTGCCTACTCCTATATAAAATTCCAGCTGTAATGGGATCTTTTACGTACATGGGACCTTGTTGTTTTTTTCCCATCCGAGCAACTAGACAGTTGTCCTTGCCAGGCCCTACGTCCTGCATCACTGACAACCACGCTGGAAAATCTGGATGTACTATATCTTATTGGACCCCAAGCTCTCATACCTCAACCTCACTATACAGAACAACAAATAAATCTACAAATTCATACAGTTTTATTTATCTTCGATCTACTTTCAGTTCTCTTACCCCACCCACACCCCACCCCACCCCACCCCACTCACACAAAAACAATGGTCTAGTGTACATGTTTTCAAAACCACAGATCATTTGAAAGTGACGACTTGCTGACTGAAAAATTAAATGTCATTTCATTTCGTTTTTTTTATAGAAATCACACACTGTCATCTCATTTTCCACGCCGCAATGTTTTAAGTTTCTTCATCTCTTTGAATAATACATTCTGTTGCACTGAAACAAAAAAAAAAGATATACATTACATAAAGATCTGATAAGTTGTACTGGAAGGTTGTGTCAGGGATCGTACAAGCGGCTTTGTCATAAATCAGCATTGATGTTTCTAGTGGTTTACCAACAGTTCTGTGCATGGCACTCCAAGAAGTCGCTGTAACAGACTTTTTCATTAGCTAATCCCTCACTTCAACAGACCAACGGTAATATGACAACTCTTTTAGAGAGAGAGAGAGAAATGGGGTTTAACGTCCATTCAACACAAACTAGGTCATTTCGGGACTAACATATGGTTTAATTTTATTTCAATTATTCGTTTGCGCGTAGGGGTCTTTAGCAGTGGGGGAAAACCGGAGTGCCCGGAGGAAACCCACGAGGTTGAGAAGGCGCCCCTATCTCCATGCCACATACGCTCACACCAGAGATCGAAACCACAGCTGCAAGCCAGAGGTGACCGGCCAGCTAGAGGTCGAAGCGCGGCCATCCCAACCCCCCCTTCATTCAATTGCAGTGGGAGGAAACCGGAGTGCCCGGAGGAAACCCACGAGGTTGAGAAGGCGCCACTATCTCCATGCCACATATGCTCACACCAGGGATCGAAACCACAGCCGCAAGCCAGAGGTGACCGGCCAGCTAGAGGTCGAAGCGCGGCACTCTAGACCACTAGGCCATCCCAACCCCCCTCAACTCTTTTAGATCCTAGTATATTAGTAAAGACAAGAAATACAACATTTTGAACTATAAAAAACGAAACGAAATAGGATCTGTGTTTTAATCAGATTAAATCAAATCCAGACATAAGATTAAGGGATGAGAGAAATGGGGTTTAACATCCACTTGACATAAGCTAGGTCATTTCGGCATTAACATATGGTTCAATTTTACTATAATACTTAGCTTGAACGTAAGTGTCTTTAGCAGTGGGAGGAAATCATGGATGGAAAAGAAAGAGAGAGAAATGGGGTTTAACATTCACTCAACACAAACTAGGTCATTTGGGGACTAACATATGGTTCAATATTATGTCAATAATTTGCTTGCGCTTAGGGCTCTTTAGCAGTGGGAGGAAACCCACAATGTTGGACAGATGACCCTACTCCTTGCCAAGTACAACTGGGGATTCGAAACCACGCCAGTTGACTCAATGGCAGGCCATATGATACAGCCGTGGATGAAAAAAGTTTGATATACTTGCCTATAGGATCAAACATAACGGCTTCTAATTTATCTGCTAGTTTGGGTCGTTTTTTTATAATTTTATGCCCCGATCCAGATAAACTCTCCAAGACAACCAGAACAAACCTGAAAGGTCACAAATTCATTCTTTTAACAGTTCAATATTACTAACATCAAGAAATACAACTTCACCCTGATAAATTCAAATAGAAGGTAGTGGATGAGCCAAGGTTCACAATCACAATATCTGATGTTATACTTGAAATGAAATGAAATGAAATAAGGGTTGAACGTCCTACTGACACTAGGGAGGTTAAGATTTGACCCGAGAACGAGAACGAGGTGACGTCATTCTGTGCATTACGTCATCATTTTAGTGGGGTTTCTCCACGTCTGTTGTCAATCTCGGACGTGAAAACGACTTGAGGACGCCAAAGTCGTAAGCATTTTCCGAGTTTATATTACTAGTATTCTACGTCAATAAACATAAATTTTGTTACTGTTACGTGTTTACCAAACATGTACCTAACACGCGTAGAAAGTTTGAAGGACATGAGGCGTTGTTAAACGAAAATATCGTATGTTTTTGTTGGCATAGCAAAAATGACCAAAATGTTTCAAAATGGCCGATTGTGGGTCTTCTTGTCGTTTTTGTTTGTCTGTGTTTTTTTTTACAAATTTTAAATTTCTATAAATTTCACACACCATTTTAAACAACTTAGCCTATTTATCATGCCCTTTTTATACATTTTTGGTGCATATTGGTGCTAATGCTATGTTTACAAATCGGCGCGCCACCTACAAACAAAGGAACTTGGACGTAATTTTTCTTAACCGCATTTTAGCGTCGAGGCCCAGTAGAACAGTAGAGAGGTTAAGATTTGACCCGAGAACGAGGTGACGGCGTTCTCGTTCTCGGGTCAAATCTTAACCTCTCTACTGTTCTGCTCCTAACCTGGGCTAATGAATTAGGCGATTCAGTGTGCTATCAGGGAATGGTGTATGCCCGTCTACACTAGCCCATTAGGATGTTCTGATTTTATCTGGGCGCAGGGCAGAGGAAACACACAACGTCTACGAGATCACTCATTCAGTTATTGAGTCATTTTGAGTTTTCATCAGGTCACTTCAAACATCGTCCAGCTCTGAACGTAGGTCTCATTAAGCTCACCCTGAACGTTCAGGGACTGTCCCATTCAATCAATGTCGAAAAAAATTGGAGAACAGTCAATTTTACTGGACAATTTTTTACTGCTAAACGACGGGGTGTCAATACGTGTGAAAGCCTGCACAATGTAAAGCGTGTACATTTCACTTCGTCATGTAAGACCGACATTCCTGAATGTGGACGTTGACCAGACCTGTCAACTCTACCGTATCACGCGGTAAAATGCCGCGAAATGGCCTCGTGTACCGCTCTACTGCGCGGTAATAGATTTCTACCGCATTCTTAAACAAAGGGTTTTTTAATTGTCTCGCCAAAACTTTGGAACTAAGGGAAGCAACTCTTTGCATGTAAACAAAAAAGATTGCGAGTTTCTGTTATCAACATCGACTTGGAGTGTTGTAAGGTGTAATTTAGCTAAGAGATGTGTTCTCGAATTCGTTTCAACCTTTTTTAGAGTTAATAAAGCGGATATATTATTGCCACGTGTTCCAAATACTCTTAAAATATGTAGCGATAAACTAAACAAATAGCGACCAATTTACGGCAGCAATGGCTGACATTTTCGTTTGCGCGCATACATACGTACAGTATGTAATACAATTCTTCGAATGCAACACAACCCGGAACTTTAATTTCAAGATGAGAATACGTCTTACATGGAGGGCTCCCTCGAATAAATTTAAAAGCAGATTTACGGAATTCCGTGAGAAAAAATCCCGTACACTGAATTGCATATATTAGAGGATAAACGTCACGGCATGAAAAGTATGTTTGATGCCAATAATATTTTATTATTTACTTATTTAGTCGCTATGCAAAACTTATTTTTTACGCCCTCCTCTCTCTATTCCTAATCAAGAATTGCTGTAGAATATATATAATAAGTACAATTATCTTACATTAAATAAAATTGACAAAAACTGTCGGAATAGGAAACACACGTCAGACGAGGATTTTTTTTTTTAAATCATACTAATACTAATAAGTTAAAACAAAAGAAAAATGGTAGAATCTACTGCCAGTGTAGGCCCACTACTGGACTGCTAATTTTAATTATTTTTCCTTTGCTAATAATACTAATTATTTCTTTCTGTAGGGTACATATTCAAATTTGGTTTAATAAATAATTTTAGAT
The DNA here is from genome assembly GCA_036850965.1 of Patella caerulea. NCBI lineage: Eukaryota > Metazoa > Mollusca > Gastropoda > Patellidae > Patella > Patella caerulea. Next base: position 3,817,440 of record JAZGQO010000007.1, read on the forward strand.
ATGGTTCATTGCTAATGAATGTGTGTGTATTTTATATATTACCCATTTAATGCAATTTTTGTATTGTTAGGCCTACAATTCAATGTATCATTTGACATTTCCAAATTAATTACCCTTGGAAGTGCGAATTTACGCGTTTTTGGAAATCTACTGCCAAATCATGGTTTCTACTGCCTTATTTACACTACCCAACTGCATTTCAGCTCTTAGGGGTTGACAGGTCTGACGTTGACCTACAGTTAGAGCGTCATGGCGGCGAAAATATAACTTGATAGGAGGGGACGTATTTTTAACGTGTTGTGTCGCTCATACTCATACTGACTCTAGCGAAGTAAGCAAGGTCTTATTTTCTTACTAAGATGTTCGTTCACATTGTACATGCGTCCACATGGATTGACACCCCATCGTTTAGCAGTGAAAAGTTGCCCAGTAAAATTGACTGGGGCTCAAATTATTTTCGACATTGACTGAATGGGGCAGTCCCTGAACGTTCGGTGAGTGTAATGAGACCGACGTTCAGAGCTGAACTACTTCAAACATTGGTTGATTTAGTGTTTTTTGACGGTAGCGGTAATCCATAATTTTCAATTAATTACGAATAGATAATAAAAACGTCTTTTTCTTACTTTCCCGCTGTCTTACTCATGACAACTAGCTATGTTTAGTCTTTAACTTCACGTTCATTAATGTTTATAAAATTCACGAACATGCAAAATATTTCTTGTCAGCTTATGGTCAAAGGGAGATAAATACCATGAAACAGGCTGGTAGACTTTGTTAACCAGTTTTTAAAAAGACATCGCTCCGTCCACTAACCCACACCGAATTTCAAACGAATCGGTCAATAAATTTTGATTTTACTCATCTAATACTTTCTAATAGAAAGACTTCCTCCTGAACAGCAAATGGATGAGCAAAGCTTTCTTACACTTCAGTGTGCCTGTCAAAGACAGCTGTCTAGTCATTTGGATGGGACGAAAAACAGAGGTCCCACCCACACAGGGGGGATGGAGCTAGGAATTTTGAAAAGGGGGGGGGGGCGCCGCAAAATAAGGGCACTGACAGCAGAGACGGGGCAAGCCGCTGAGAGGGGGCTGGGGGCCCAAGAAAATTATCTGTCATTTCCTTGCATCAGTAGCCATTCGAAGAGCTATTTGGCTGATATTTTCGTCTTGTAGGCCTGGGCTATAGCATAGAGCGGAAGAGAAGGACATCTAACCCCATTTTTGCTGAAAAGGTTTATACACGCCAATGTGTAAGTCTACATAGGACTTCAATTTTTTTGTCCCATCTATCGGACAAACAGTAGACCTAGTTAGTGAGCATCAGCAAGTGCCTTACAAACTCAACCACTGCGGCTCTGTTGACACAATCCTGTCATATGAATTCACCAATTAAGTGTATGTGAATTGTCGAAGAAGGAAATAATATCTTCACTATTCCATCCTACTATATATAAACCACTTTTATTCGACTCAAGGGTTCATGGTAGCTAAATGGTGTGGTTTCCCCTTGTCAGTGATGCAGGACGGAGGGCTGTCTAGTCATTTGATAGGACGAAAAACGGAGATCCTATGTACACATTGGCTTGCACGTTAAAGATTCCTTGGCAGTTGGTATTCGATATAAGAGTTGGCTGTTATATGACTTTATTAGCCAAGTAGGATGAGAACAGTAGGACGTCGAATCCCATTTTGAAACCTTTTTTCAGCTAACGTATTTGTAGTAATAAAGAGAGAAAAAAATGGGGTTTAACGTCCACTTGACACAAACTTGGTCATTTTGGGACTGGTACATTGTTCAATTTTATTTCAATAATTGCATGTCGTGGGGGGGGGGCCTTTAGCAGAGGGAGGAAACCGAATAACCCTTAGAAATTCCACAAGGTTACAAAGATATGAATGTTACACAACAAATGGACACCATAAATCGGTATTAATTCTTTATTTTTAGTTCAGTGAAACCAAGTTTTGTTATAATTAACAAATGTTTAAAGTATAATGTAAAACCTTTAATATAAAAATAATAATCATACAAAAGTTATTATTTTTAGTGTCTACTGCACTAAAAATGCGTAATGAAAATAACAAAATGAAACATGAAATTAACTGATATACATTAATATCCATAAACAAAACATTTAGTAGAGAACTCGGCGCCCTTCACATGCTTAAAAATTATAAATCTGAATGGATGCAGGCCTGGAAATAACGGTTTTAGATGTGCCTGACATGTATTAATAATATCAATAAAATAGACAAATCAGTGCCAGACAAAATGACAGGCACCAGAGATTTTGTATCTGACAAAGCCTGAATCTGTGCCTGACATTGTCTGTGACATAGGGGTTTCAGTCAACAAGGGTTGTCGCATATTAAGTAATTATCAGAAAATCATTAGAATTTGTTTGGTTCTTATAGAGTTCTGCCCCATGCTAACGTTTAGTATACCAAACATTTAATATTATGGATTTAGCTGTTCAATTATCAAAATTTATTGAAAATCAAATTCAAACATCATTAATGTGTAACAGGGATATATTCAAACGTTCTTTTAATTCATAATAAAATTGTGAACTCCATAAGGTCCACAAGATAAAAAACATGATTTTTTCGTACAATCAGGGGCCATAATTCAGGAAGTTATGGTCCAATGTGCGCGAATATCGCAAGGAACTGCGATCTTTGGGTTATAAACGCGTATTAGCAGCAGTCATTATTTCCGAGAGGTTTGGTCCGATTTTGACGAAATTCACCCTCAACCTTCATTACAGTGTAACGGTAATATAATCAAAATCGGATAATAATTGAGACCCCTAGAGGAACCACAAGCTAAAAAAAAGTTGATTTTGCGTACAATCAGGGACTATAATTCAGGAAGCTACAATATGATATGCGCAAATATCAACAGGAACCATGATCTTTGGATTTTAAACATGTATTTCAAGTTTCATCAAAATCGGATTAAAATTGTGACCTCCACAGGGTCAATAACCTTGATATACTATATCTTTACAATATTCACATTCACGCGGCGGCCATTTTGTCTGGCAATTTTGGTCCGATTTTTGCTAAATTTGAACCCAATAATCAGACGGTTTTGTAAATCGAATAACAATTATCACCTCTACCGAGACCACAAGCTAAAAAAAAAAGTTACGATCCAATATGCGCAAATATCAAAAGGAATCAATTTCTTTGGGTTATAAACATGCATTTCAAATTTGATCAAAATCGGTTCAAAATTATGACCTCTATAGAGTCCACCACCTTGATATAACATACTTTCACACTATTCACGTACAAACGGCGTCCATTTTTGCTCATCAATTTTGGTCCGATTTTCACGAAATTCAAACTCAACCCTCATTACCATGTAACAGTGATATAATCAAAGGTTTATTTAAATCAGATAATAATTTTAACCTCCAGAGGTGCCACAAGCTAAAAGGGCGATTTTTCGTACAATCAGGGGCCATAATTCAAGAAGTTATGACCCGATATGTGCAAATATCGAAAGGAACCAAGATCTTTGGGTTATAAATATGCATTTCAAGTTTCAACAAAATCGGTTCAAAATTGTGACCTCCACACTGTTCACAAGCTAAAAAGGTGATTTTTCATAAAATCAGGGGCCATAACCCATGAAGATCTTAGGGTAATAAACCTACATTTCAAGTTTCATCGAAATCAGATAAAAATTGGGACCTGTAGACTGTTCACAAACAATTGTGGACGATGAACAGGGGCGACAACAAAATACGTCCACATGAAAACGTGATATAAAATAATTAATAGAATACAATATCAAAAAAACACATTTTATCCAACGTTTCGTCAGTAAAAATACTAACTTCCTCAAGGTAAAGAAAACTAAATACAAAATGACTGGAAGTCAGCTACGACATGATGAAAATGTGGGCGTATAAAAACATTCCGTAGCCGCCCCAAATTTAATGAGCTGGCTATGGGCCTGATTTGGGCACCCAATCCCAATCACAGAAAGAGAGAAATGAAATGAAATGGGGTTTAACGTCCTACTCTTTTGCATCTAACCTGGGCTAATGGAAGTCGGGCATACGCCATACAGTGTGCTATGAGCGGAATTTTGTCCGGGCAGCGGCGCTACGGCCTACTCTTACATCGAATTCAAACTGCCAAGGGATCTTTTACGTGCACTCCAATGTGTACACGGGACCTCAGTTTTTCATCCCATCCAAACAACTAGGCAGCTGTCCTTGTCAGGCCCTCCATCTGCATCACTGACAAGGGGAAATCACGCTGGAAAATCGTGATGAACTTTCTCGGCCAATGCAGGGATCGAACACCCGACCCCCAGGCTAGCTAATCAGCGCCTTATCCACTTAGCTACCCCCCACCCTCAGAGAGAGAGAGAGAGAGAGAGAGAGAGAGAGATGGGATTTAACGTCCACTCAACACAAACTTAGTTCATTTCGGGACTAACATATGGTTTAATTTTATTTACATAAATATAGGGTTATCAATAATGGGTATATAAAAAGTATTTTGATTATTATGGTAAAATGTCAACAATACAGCTATGAACAAAAAATAACCTTCAAAACATAAAGACATGGTTATTTTCCTACGACAAATATATGACAATTCAAATAGTTTCAAAATTATCATTTGGAAGATCACTGTGAGCGAATAATGATATGTGTGAATTATATGACCAATTCTATCTTCATAATGCAGGGCCCTAGATTGATTTTAGTGCTTACCCAATCAAAACTGAAGTATCTACTAAAATTTGGATTTTATCTTTAGTTAAGATTTCGTGAAACAGGGCCCTGTATTTTAATGAGATTAGATAACAGCTGAATCTAGCCTAAAGTAAAATTAAAAAACTTCTGTTTCGGGTATATTCTCTTGAAAACTTGGTAGTCTCTCTTTCACAAAAAAACAAACAAAATATGCATAACAATAACACATTAATAACAAACTACATAGATACATAGATAGATAACATAGATATAGACCTCCATTTCTTTAGTCTCATTAAAATAAGTTGTGGACAAATGCAACATCATTAGCTATGAGTAAACATTAAGAGAGACAGTGAAACAATAATTTTAAGACAAATACAACATTTTTAACTATAATTATGCAAAAATTGAAGGTACACAGTGAAAATTCTTCGTTATTGTTAGGGTCACAGATGATTTGCTTCCTGAGAACAAAGGGTTTCTCAGGGTAATAAATCAATTCTAGGATTTTCTTCACAACATTTACAGGCTTTTGAATGCTGTTATGGTCTACCGGTATGCACAATTGGAAGCACCTATTTATAGAAGACCCAATTTATCATATAATATAAAATATCAAATGAGTTGATTGATCACAATCATTTATATACAGTAACATATTAAAGAAATCTAAATCCCTCTGTGTTAATAGCGACGAATGGAAGACTAAATAAACTTGAGTTTTATCATAACAAATAAATTTATTCCAGTCTTCTTTAATCTCTTTAAAATTAAATGTTAATAGAATACAAAAATAATTAATGCAAATAAAAATATACATTAAAATATTAAAGAAATGTATATCCCTCTGCTAATGGAAGACTAAATGAAATGAGTTTTTTCATAACAGAATAATTTAATTTCTTTTAAATCAATTGGTTTAACGTCCTACCGTACTGCTCCAAACTGAGATAATAAAGACGAGCGTTTGCTATGCAGTGCGCTATAAGGGACATTTTACCTGGACAGTGGCGCTATGACTGGCCTGTTTACCATTTGTCAACTGTCAAGGGTTCTTTTACGTGCACGCCAATGTGTACACGGGACCTCGGTTTTTCGTCACATCCGAATGGCTATACCTACCTCCATCCTACACTACTGACATCCAAATGAATTTCTCAGCCAAAGCAGAGACTGAACACGCTCAATTTCATTTAAAGGCTTTATAAATTTACAGATAAAATGGTTAATTGTATATACATGTATATATTATAGTAAAACTGCACGTCAATGTATATATATATACCGGTATTTATATATTTATTGGTATCAATATCTCAATATATATATCAGATCACTATCAATAATATCTGAAGAGAATACAATCGGATTATAATACTGACTGAATTTTGTTGAAATTTATCAAGTAATTTTGGCAAATATCTTTACAACATACAGAAGTGAGCCTAAAGCCAGGCTGACACTTGCACATCTTTTGGCCATGATTTTGTCGTGGCCATCAGTGTCCACATTGACACGAACTGGCACGACGAATTCATGCATAGTTTGCGCATTGTTTGCGCACTTCCCGCATTGGCACGACGAGTCTGCGCAAATCAGACGGTGTCAGCCTGGCTTTACTGGCTAAAAAAGAATGTTATCATGCTTTCCATAATGAAAAGAGTGGTTGCCAGGCAACGAAACATATGCCCACAGTAGTTAGGTCATCCAGGCAGTTAACAATGTTTGTTGCATATTTTTCCATTGTCAGTAATGAAAACATTTAACACTGAAAATCTGATTACGAATAATAACCCATTAAGTAATTATCAGAAATTATTAGAATTTCGTTTGATTGTTAATTTTTATGAACTACAAGATTTTACAAAGTGATCAAAGAACATAAATCTGGCAGTAAACTATCAAAAAACATTGAAAATCAATAGGATTCTTCGTCTCATGACTTTAAACACTATGTATTAAAGGGACAATAACATTCTTGCTGGCTTGGTAGCTCCAGAAAATAAATAATACCCTTATTCTAAGTACTAGATGTTTAAGTGTCTCGCCTGTTGTGTAAATTATCCATTACATCCTATTTTACTTGTCCAGAGGGTTCGAAAATATTTTAAAATCCAAGTCACATTTGAAAAGGTTTACGTTAGACTTTTCAAATCAATTGGTTGACTTTTTCCAATTTTTTAAAATAGGTGTGTTAAGATGAAATTTATATCATGATTTAATTGGAATATTCTAAAATAATACGATTTGTTGACCAGAATGACGATTGGGACATATTATTCAGTTACAACAAGAGTGTTATTGGGGCTTTAATTCGAGGTCAGTTGGATACGATTTGTAGCCTCTAGAGCATACACAATGATTTTTCAAAGTGCTCAAGGGAGAGAACTCTGGCATTTATCATCAGAAATCATTGAAAATCAATATATTTCTTTCTCTCGTGACCTTAAACAGATGGACGGACTGGGGTGATGACAATATATACAACCACATTTCAATGTGGACATATAAAAATCCAATTATAAATGGGGACATTGATATAAAAAAGAATTATCTGAAATGTTTAGTTATTAAAAGTATCAACTGTCACATAATCCATATTATTTAAACTTTTTTTAGGAAGGCCTTGATTTTGTTTTTTGGCTAGTTCTGTACTTGTTACATATTCGGAGTTATTGGAAATTGTATGATTCTGATTATGGTTTTCGTTGGGATTATGAGTACCAGGTACAGAATTTGTCATTTGTGAAAGATTTTGTTGTGTTACATAATCATCATTATTAGTGATTCTAAATGGTGAACCGTTCATCAAATTAGGTGTGTGGTCATTTCGTAAAACATTATTATTAATATCGTCTAATACAGTTTGAGCGATTTCCACATCGTTAACTTCATCTAATGTGTTATCATTGAGGTTCGCACCATTTGCAAGGGTAACTTTTTTATAGCCTGATTCTATACTATCGTCACTAGAATCAGATCTTAAACGTTTCTCTTCATCTGGGGATGTCATGAAATTTTGATTTATGTTTGCAGACGGACTGCCATTATCAGGCACAGGATTCTCCATTTTCTTCTGCACTTCTTCCTGTTTCTCTTCATCTGGGGATGTCATGAAATTTTGATTTATATTTGCAGACGGACTGCCATTATCAGGCACAGGAGTCTCCATTTTCTTCTGCACTTCTTCCTGTCTAAAGTAACCATCACTGGATTTTTTAAATGATGGAGTGATTGGTTTTTCTTGACCATGATTTTCACAATTTGTCGAGAGTTTTTGACCACCCGAAGCCTGATTATCAATACTATCGTCATTGTCTCCCGAGTTCTTCATGGCTACTTTATTATAATCCAGATCGGATCTACTTGTTGCATCGGGAGCTGGAGAGAAAGGGCCAGGTTTCATTTCGACTTCTTCTGGTGTATAATAACCACTTTTTAGCCGACCATTCTGAGTGCTAATGGTTTTATCTATCAATGTGATTTCATTTTCAAGTGTAACTACGGGTGATTGTGTCTGATCAATGGCCACTTGTCCAACTACAATATCATTTTTTGTATCATCATCAGTTTCACCTGAACTTTGAAATGTTATTTTGTTATAATGCATCTCCGTTGTGGCGTCAGATTTACTACTACCGGCACTACCTGGTATGTTCATCTTTTCATTATTCAAATTTTTTTCTGCCTTTTCGACATCCTCATTTTGTGAACCAGTTGATAAAATATTATTATTTGAGTTTTTAGGTGTAAAATCATCTGCTGATGAAATAAAGTTGTGCTCCTGAAGATAAACAAAATGCAGATAAAAATAAGTTCTCACAGAGAGATAGAGATAGACAGAGAGAGAGAGAGATGGGATTAACGTCCATTATGGCATATGCTGTTGTCATTAGCCTAGCTCGGAGCAGAATAGTAGGGCTTTAAACCCAATTTCATTTCATTTCTTATGTATGGTATTATGTATGTTATTATGTATGGTATTGTATGGTTTGTACACTTACTTTATGTGATATATATACATCTTTAACATCCAGGACATCTGTAATTTTATACGGTTCAATCAGTTTTTTACACCTCCTATAATAAAATGGATATTCAGAATTATTAACATTATCAACAACTCTAGTAGGAAACTTTAATCCACATACAATGCACAACCGATGGAAACTGACGAGCAAGGGACACTCTGTGGGGGTCGTGAGCCGCATGGACCATTAGAAGGCCACGGGAGAACTGCGAATAATTTTAAAGTTGCATTATCGGGAAAGCAAGCACATCAATTTCTAATGGTAGTACATCTCCAAGTGAAAAATGTCCAGTGGGACCTAGGCATTACATAACCCACATGAACTGTGTTTGAGATAATTTCTACTGTCAACAAAGTAGACATGCAATTTTTTTTTTTATTTTGACATAATTTTGACATAATTACCTAACGACTGTGAAATACACTCCGACTCCAGCTACTACGACCACCACAAACAAGGCCAAACTTATCCCAACTATAGCACCAGTAGATAATCCTGAAATAAAAAACCAAAAAATCTTCAATCATCCTTAATTTAACCCTTAATTTAACTCATTAAATTGCAACCCTAAACACCACACTGATCAGCAGTGAATATTCGCGAGGCCGCTACAATCACTGATAAGGATGACATCGACGCGACTTAATGAGCCTCTATTAACTTCCTTCGACAAATTAAATTCTAAAACATTTTTTTTTTGTCTTAGAAAAACAAATAAAGACGTTTGAAGTATTTGTAGGTAAAAGGTAAAAATTATTTCCTATTTAGTGTAAATGGATATTAAAATGAGTAAAAGGCATCATTCTGCCTGAACCAGTTACATCTCACGTAAACAAAGCATGCGCCATTGAGCCAAAGATTGACACCATGTGATGCGACGTCACGTGTTGTGAGAGAGAGAAATGGGGTTTAACGTCCACTTGACACAAACTAAGTCATTTGGGGACTAACATATGGTTTTATTTCAATAATTCGATTGCGTGTAGGGGTCTTTAGCAGTGGGGGGAAACCGGAGTGCCCAGAGGAAACCCACGAGGTTGAGAAGGCACCCCTATCTCCATGCCACATACGCTCACACCAGGGTTCTAAACCACAGCCGCAAGCCAGAGGTGAGGGCCCGCTAGAGGTCGAAGCGCGGCACTCTAGACCACTAGGCCATCCCCCCCCCATCACCTGTTGAAGACAGTTATTTTTGTGAAGGTAACCAACAGAAGGATGTATCACCGGCTGATGATCTGCAACACCAAAATTAGAACAAACCAAGCTAATAAATGTACGTACTTGAGTCAGTTGGTACCGCATGAAGATGGACACTTTCTGGACCTAGTTCCCCGGACGACTCGGCTTGAAGCCACACACTGTAGTTGATGTCTGCTTTTAGATCATTTAATTGGTAACGGCTATGACTGCTAGCAACTTTTACCGTCTGCTGTGGTTCTGAAAAAAAAATGCTAATGAGATTTGTTGTCAGGATACTAATGATTTCATAAATAAGTCTAAAAAAGGTGACACTTAGTTTTTGAAAGTAAGAAACAGCTTCACCAGGTCACCAGAGAGAGAAAGAGAGAGAGAGAGAGAGAGAGAGTTTTAAACAAAGGCTATAAAAACAGTCGTTCCGGCAAAGGATGCACACTATCATAATTTGTCCTAAAGTATAATCATACTATATTCATGCGTTACGTATTTCGACAAACTTATCCAGACCACAATCAACTTTCGATGTCAACGCTAGCCTGCGATATTTACTGGAATATGATTCAATTTGCTGCTCAACTTAATTCTCGGTTTATAGTGGATCAATTTTCAGCAAATTCCCTTTACATTATCTAGTTTTAAACTATTATAGTGAGAAATGTCAACTCTTTATCTTATACTGTTTGAATGGCATTTAGTAATTGAACACATTAAAAATAAACACAAAAGTTATATGGATAACAATTACTATACTATTCAAAAACATAACGCTAACGCTACAATATACGTCCACATTCCTACTTTGATTGATATGGTACTTTGTCAAGAAGGCTAGGCGTTTGGTTTGTTTAGCGTTGAGGGTCGTGCACCAACATTAATAGTTGCCGTCCTTAGAGTATAAGGAATAACTATACCAAGATAATCCATTCAGAATTGTGCCTTCCTAACACTAAAGGCAAAAAGTAGGCGTGACTCTGCCCCTGGGGGTCGGGACATTCATCAAAATCAATAGTGGACGCCCTCAGGCTATAAGGAATACATAAACCAAGTACCAAGCTGATTCATTCAGAATTGCGGCCTGTAAACAACAAACACAAAAATCGGTCTTATCTTGCCTGTGTGAGTCGGGACATGCAGTTGACGCCCTCTGGCTATATGGAATACATATCCCAAGTTTAAAGACGTCAAGACGATCCATTAAGAATCGTGGCCTGTAGACAACACACATAGACACGAAGTAAAAATGGGCATGGCTCTGCCCCTGGGGGTTAGGAAATCACCAAAAACAATAGGGGTCATCTTTAGGGTATAAGGAATAGGTTTATAAAGTTTTAAAAGGATCTGTTAAGTATTGCATCCTGTAGGCGAACACAAGACACAAAAGCATTGGGCGTGGCTCTGTCCCAGGGGGTCCGTCATGCACCAAAAATAATAGTGGTCAGCCTTAGGGTATAAGGAATAGGTATAAAAAAAGTTTTCAAGACGATCGATTAAGAATTGTGGGCTGTAGGTGACACAGACAGACAAAAAAAAAATGGGCGTGGCACTGTCCCTTGGGGTTGGGCATGCACCAAAAACAATAGGGATCTTCCTTAAGGTAAAAAAAATAAGTATTCAAAGTTTCAAGATAATACATTAAGAAATGCAGCCTGTAGACGACAGACAAACAAATACACGAAATGGGTGTTGCTGTCCCATGGGGGTCGGGCATGCACCCAAAACAAAAGGGGTCATCCTTAAGGTATAAGGAATAAGTATTTTAAGTTTCAAGATGACCGATTAAGAATTGTGGCCTGTAGGCGACACACAAAAAGAAAATGGGCGTGACTCTGCCCCTGAGGGTTGGGCATGCACCCCAAATGATAGGAATGTTCCTTAGGGTACAAAGAATAATCATTCAAAGTTTCAAGATGATACGTTAAGAAATGTGGCTTGTAGACGACAAACAAATAAATACAAGGAATGGGCGTGGCTCTGCCATTGGGGGTCGGGCATGCACCAAAAAACAATACGGATCATCCTTAGGGTAAGTATACAAAGTTTTAAGAAAATACAGTTAGAATTGCGGCTTCTAGGCGACACCGAGACACACAAAAAGAAAATGGGCGTTGCTCTGCCTCAGGGGGGTTGGGGATGCACCCCAAACGATAGGGATCATCCTTAGAGTATAAAGAGTAAGTATACAAAGTTTTAAAGAAAATCCAATAAGAATTGCGGCCTGTAGGCGACACAAAGACACACGATAAGAAAATGGGTGTGGCTCTGCCCCAAGGGGTTGGGCATGCACCCCAAATGATAGGGATGTTCCTTAGGGTACAAAGAATGTGTATGCTAAGTTTCAAAATTATAAGTTAAGAAATGTGGCCTGTAAACGACAAACAAATACATACTAGAAATGGGCGTGGCACTGTCCCTGGGGGTCGGGCATGCACCAAAAACAATAGAGATCTTCATTAGGGTATAAGGAATACGTATACCAAGTTTGAAGAAAATCCAGTAAGAATTGCGCCCTGTAGGCGACACAAAGACACACGAAAAGAAAATGGGTGTGGCTCTGCCCCAAGGGGTTGGGCATGCACCCCAAATGATAGGGATGTTCCTTAGGGTACAAAGAATGTGTATGCTAAGTTTCAAAATTATAAGTTAAGAAATGTGGCCTGTAGACGACAAACAAATACATACTAGAAATGGGCGTGACTCTGCCCCAGGGGGTTGGGCATACACCCCAAAAGATAGGGATGTTCCTTAGGGTACAAAGAATGTGTATGCTAAGTTTCAAAATTATAAGTTAAGAAATGTGGCCTGTAGACGACAAACAAACAAATACTAGAAATGGGCGTGGCTTGGTCCCTGGGGGTCGGGCATGCCCCAAAAACAATAGGGATCTTCCTTGGGGTATAAGGAATAAGTATACCAAGTTTGAAGAAAATCCATGAAGAATTGCGCCCTGTAGGCGAACCACAGACACACACACACACACACCATCACAGACAGGGGCGACGGCATAATACGTTCACATTATGAATGTGGACGTATAAAAAGTAGGGGATATTTGATTTTTAAGTGTTATTAAAGTCACCTAATGAAACTGACGAAGAAACAAATGACAAAATGAAATGAAGATCACATTCATCGATTTATTCCAAATGATCATTAGACTAATTAAGTAAGGCACAGACTGACCATTATAAGGGTAAAATGATACCTGGGGTCAAACAGCAAAGTTACCACAGCATCACAACAAAGTCAGTAACGGGTAAATCCTCCTCTGTTTGCCAAACAAGCATTGATCCCATTCCTGTTGCAACGCAGCAGCAAGTTCTTGGACATAGGCAGGACGTTTGTTGACGTTGACGTAACCTCTGTCCAAGCATGTCCCAGACATGCTCGATGGGGGAGAGGTCAGGACTCAGTGCTGGCCAAGGTAATGTGGTGATGTTCTGTTGTTGGAGGTAACCTGTAACGATCCTGGCCATGTGACATCTTGCGTTGTCATCCTGGAAGATGAAACGGCGGCCATGACGTCGTGCGAATGGCACAACATGGACTGCCAAGATGTTGTCCAAGTAGTACTGGCCTGTAACACGCCCTGCAAGAACATGTAAAGCCGTTCTTCCAGCAACAATGATGCCTCCCCACACCATAACAGAACCACCCCCAAATCGATCATGTCTGATGACGTTAACGTCTTGGAAGCGCTCGTTTCCACGACGCCACACCCTTCTACGTCTGTCCAAAAAATCAACAGTGAACCTTGACTCATCTGAAAACATCACATTGCTCCAGCGTCGATTATCCCAGTGTTGACGATCCCTATACCAACGACGTCTTGCCTGAATGTGATGATCTCTCAAACAAGGGATCACGCGAGCACGTCGGGCGCCAAGGTGACCCCTATGCAGTCGATTCCGAATCGTCTGGCTACTCACTCTCACACGTCTGTTTGAAGACGAGCGCTGATCTGATTTGCTGTGATGACACGATTTCTCAAGGCTGAGGTACGGATAAATCGATCCTGGGCTTGAGTTGTCGCCCTTGGTCGACCTGAGCATGGTCTGTCCTGTACAGATTGTGTATCACGGTATCTGGACCATAGCCTGCTTATGACAGACTGAGAGACATTCATCGTCCGCGCCACAACCGCCTGTGTTGTGCCGATCTGTAGCATGCCAAGGGCACGTAACCTTTCATTTTGGGTAAGCCGACGCATATCAAAATTTGTTTTCTGGTCACTAAAACAATTAAACTGATGTTTCCACCCTGGAATTCAATGCCACAATGACTGTAACATTCAAAGTCAAAGTAGTGCAAATCTCGGGTTGGACCCCCATGATGATCCCAAGCATCACCTGCATTCCATGCGGTAGCTATTGGTGCGTTTGGGCGTCACATGTAACTGGAAATGTTTCTTTTGTTAGGTTCTGTAGTGACTTTTTTCGTAGTCATTTGCATATTTTAGTATTATGCCCCCAAAATCAAATATCCCCTACTTTTTTTGAATAGTATATATTACTATTAAAGCTACGTTTCAACAATGATTCTCTTGTCGTATTGAGCTTTATAACAACAAGAGAATCATTGTTGAAACGTAGCTTTAATAGTAATATAGTAATTGTTATCCATATAACTTTTGTGTTTATCTTTATCTTATCTCCCATAATGTATCTTTACCCCCCCCCACCATACAGTAAGAAAGGTACGTACTTAAACAGCCATCTTGTCTATCAGCAGGACAATAGTGTACCATGTAATTGTCGATGTGTATCAATGATTGTTGATCACATTGTTTTGGTGACCAACTTAGTCCTAAAGATAAATCAGGATTCTCCTTATCCAACTGAAACCCCACAGGAGGGTCAGCAGGAACTGAAAAATATAATTAAAAGGAAGTGTTTATAATATACAAATTGTCAGCCTAAGTTTTCAGAAAATAAGGTTTTTTTTCCTTCTAAAATAAATCAAAGAAAAACTAATTCAAATTGGATATAATTAATATTAACACGATCTGATTAAAAAACAATTTGCAGGTTAATACAGGCGACAGACCTGAAACAATTGCATTTACAATTGAAAACGAAAAAAAGTAAGAAAGAGAGAGAGAGAGAGAGAGAGAGAGAGAGAGAGAGAGATGGGGTTTAACATTCACTCAACACACAATAGGCCATTTGGGGACTAACACATGGTTTGATTTTATTTCAAGTCTTTACCAGTGGGAGGAAATCAGAGGACCTGAATAAAACCCATGAGGTTCGGCAGGCAACGCTACTCCTTGTCACGTACAACCAGGGAATCGAAACCATGTCAGTTGACTCAATGACAGACCTTATGATAAAGCGTGCACACGAAAAAGTAAGAGAATATGAAAAAAATATACCTGAATATTTCCTGTAAATACACTCAGAAAATGTCATGGAACTAGGACTATCACCAACCATGAACGAAATGGCAAATATGTATTCTTTTGCTTCAGTTTTATTGACAGAAACAGGTAATACCATATCTGTAACGTCATCTTCAACTGGTAACCAATTTAAATCACCCTGTTAATTTCAAAACAAAAATAAATAATACAACGATGGTTTTACAGCATTAATAATAGGCTTTTTTATTTGACAGTATAGACAATTTCAAAGTATTTTGTTGAGTTTGTAAAATGCTTTGATTAGCTGTAAACAATTCTTGTGGCTGGACACAGTTGAAAAGACCGATCAAATCGTACCCTGAAGTGATTTGGCGATTTGATGTAATCACTTCGAAAATCGGTGTCGATAAATTCGTTGATTAGGGTAACCAATTGGAATTAGATGGACGTTAAAGATGGAAATGTGATTGAACGAAAATCACGTTTATAAACAGTGGTCAATAAAAATGCCTATATTTGCCCAAGTTTAGTCATTTACATGGGTCATCTTTCAAAATGTCTGACTGAAAATATTCAAGTTAAAAATTATCGAAATATAAGCGCAATTATCGTTTATGTATGGGAGACAATTAAGTGTGGGGAAAATACTGCTCTGACGTCACGTTTCCGGGGATTTCCCTAACAGGCATCGAAAATGGGATTTATCGGTTTTGAAGAATGAAATTTCCCAATTTCGACTAAATATAGCCTGCTTTTTTCTCTGATAACATTAAGATTATAAATATTTTATATATTATCATTCAAATTATTACAATTTTTTTTTGACTGGTTTGTAGAATGACATAATGACCTGCACGGAAACCTTGACCCTGAATGAACAAGCACTATATGCAACTCGATTATGGATAGACATTTTACTTTGAAAACCCTAGACTTGGCATTCACGATGACCGAGGAATCTGATAGGCTCATAAGCTGCACTTGTAACCAATCAAATCCAGTGCCTAAATATGCATGGTATTATGTGAAGGCCTTGTGAAGGCTAGATAAGATGTACATAGTTAGTGCCGATATATGCAGTGTATTACGAGAAAGCCTTGATAAGATGTACAAAGTTAGTGCCGACATATGCAGGATATCATGTGAAGGCCTTGATAAGATGTATGTAGTTAAAGCGAGATCAAGCCCTCTATTGAAGATGACTGTGGTATTTACCTGACAAATGTCCGTTATTGAACTTCGACACCAGTAAAGATAAGCTGGTTTAAGAGAAGGTGATGTATTTCTCCAGACAGCTTTTACCTGATTACCAGTACCGGTATCATTAGATATTACAATATGTAGCTTAACATCTGTCGTAACTTAAATAAAAAACAAAACATAGTTCAAAGAACATACCATTAAATAAACATACATTATGCAAGAGCTGAGTCTGCCTATTGAAGGTCTTTCTTTAGCCCTGAAATATTACCTAATCATTAATTAGACATTGATTGACTTATCCAGACCATGATCAACACTTGATGTCATCGTTAGCCTGCTATATTTTCTCGATTTGAATCCAGTTTGCTACTCAACGATTATTGATGATTTAATCCCAAAATGGATAATTGAGATTATGATTGTAATTGTACCTAATTTATCTGGGCGCCGAAATAAATCAGTAATTGTTCTTGAATAAATATGTGTTATACTTCATTTAAAGTTTTTTTTGAAAATAATTTGGGGAAATATTTCAATTATTAACCCACCAATTTGATTTTTTCTATTATTTAGGGTCATGATAAATAAGTAGCCAACTTGAATCACGTAAATGATGTTTTGTTATAAAATTTCAAAACTTACAAATTTGGAACTAAAAGCCTTTGAACAGCAAAAAGTACTTGGTTTTTAATAAGTCTATTTCCCCAAAGAAATAAGGAATATTTTTTAGAAAACCAAATTGTTGTGACTTTATTGTTTTAATTAGTCATTTGTTTATATCATTAAGAAATAGTTGCATGTGTTTCAACACAAAAGGCTTGTGAGACATTGTTATGTTAAAAAAACTGGTAAAAAAACCCTCAAACATTTTAAAATCATTGCAAAAGAACACTCAAATCAAAAGCAAAGACACACGTAATAAACACAAAACTATAATATTGAACACAATTACTATTTCAATTAAAGCGAGAGAGAGAGTGAAATGGGGTTTAACGTCCACTCAACACAACCTAGGTCATTTCGGGACGCACATATGGTTTAAGTTTATTTCAATAATTAGCTTGCTCGTAGGGGTCTTTAGCAGTGGGAGGAAACTGGAGTGCCCTGAGGAAACCCACGAGGTTGAGAAGGCGCCCCTATCTCCATGCCACATACGATCACACCAGGGCTCGAAATCACAGCCGCAAGCCAGAGATGATCGACCAGCGAGAGGTCGAAGCGCGGCACTCTAGACAACTAGGCCATCCCAACCCATCATTAATTAAAGCGATATTTCGTTTTCGAACAGGACATTGAAAGCACCCTCAACGAAATGAAATGGGATTAAATGTCGTATTTTTCAGCTCCGACTGGGCTAATGGAGACGAGCATACACCATACAGTGTACTATGAGGGACATTTTGCCCGGGTAGCAACTCTATGACCTACTCTTATATATCGAATTCCAACTGCCAAGGGATCTTTTATGTGCATGTTAATTTATACATGGAACCTCAGTTTTATGTCTCATCCGAATGACTAGACAGCTGTCCTTGTCAGGCCCTCCATCCTGCCCCACTGACAAGGGGAAACCACGCCAGAAAATCTAGATATATATATATATATATCACTTAAACATTTGACAATGCTTAAAAACAATCAATTTTAATTAAAATAATAATTGTCTTCCATTTATGATTTTGTGTTTATAGAGAAGGTTTGTGTTCCGAAAACGAAATAAATGTTAAAAGAATCTGACAAAAACTGCTTTAATAGGGTGAGTTTAGTTCAATGAGATTATTGTTATTAATTCAATCAGCAATCTATTCTAAATAACATACATGTTCTACATATTGCATACAGCTGACCCGCAATTAACCACTGTAATATATATCAAGACACGTTTGCTTATACATGCATTATGCAAGACTAATTAAGAAAAACAGAAAATTTATCAATATGGTATTCTCACAAAACATCCAAATGAAAGTTTTTCAAAATGTTTCATTGCTATTTTGATCTTTTAGGTAGATATCATGTATTAAACAACGATTATGCAACAGTGACCCTACTCCTTGCAACATGGGATATGAAATCACGCCAGTTGACTCAATGACAGGCTTTATGATACAGCACGCTCGTATTAACAATTCGGCCTTATACCACCACCACCCACCCCCCGAATAAAACAGGTCAAGGGGGTAAAAATTATTAAAGGTTATTAAAGTGAATTCCTGTACAGAGCATATAAACCAGAGTTGGGATTTCGCCCGTATATTCCGGACTTGTCCGAATTTTTTTCCCAAACGCACAATATTGTCCGACCGGGAATATGCCCAATCGGACATCAAGACATAGTGAATAATATTCAAAATTTCAAAATTAATATAGTGTACTGTGAGTATAGCAACCACCCAACCCGATTATCGTTGACAATAGGCAGGATTGATTAGATAAGTGATCAACGTATTTATCGTGTTATACCGTCAATAAACCGAACTTGATTAACTACTTAATCTGCCTTAATTGATTGACTTAATCCTTTGTCGGACCATTCATCAATCTAATCTTAAACAGAAGTCATTGCTTTCCCTTTGTCGGACTATTCGAAAATCCAATAAGAGTGATTATAATTTTAATCCACCTGTTTACCTCGTGGTCTTCAATTGTCGGGCATTTTAATCGCATTGATGTGAGCCGACAGCATCTATCAACTAATCATAGATGTCACATATCGTAAGAGTATCTTATTTTATAACACCCTAATTCATTTTGTCAACGATATCCTTTACGTCTTTTAAGAATCCATATATAAATTCTCATCCACAGTGGCACTTTCCCGTGATCTCGAGCACCGCACGAATATTGCTTAACATGTTAGGCAGTGCTTACTATGAAGCTGTGTGCTGTAAGTCACGTACGTCATAGCGACAATACGCTGAAGTCAGCTATGCCTTTTGTCATCACCACAAGTATTATTTCGAACGCTTTCCTTTCATTTGCTGCCATGTTCTTATTTCTATTACGCACAGATTTGAATATTTTGTTGACATTTTATAAAGAAAAAACGATGTTCTGACATCACAAACTATTCTTATTTCGGAAGTTCGGCATTCATTTGCTGCCACGTAAATCTAACGGAATATTACAGTTGTGAATTTTATCCCGAAGCAGGATCGGCAAGCTTTCATTCAATGTGTTACGAAAATGCTTAATTTTGTACAGCATTTACTGACATAAATTTGAATGCCGTACGGGAATTAGGTGTGAAAAATAGCGAGGTTCACCAATTTTTATTACGTACGGGATTTGAATATTTTGTTGACATGTGATTTTTAGTTGTGGTATGAATTGAATACCGTACGGGAATTAAATATGAAAAATAGCGAGGTTCACCTAATTTTGTTATGTACGTGATTTGAATATTTTGACATGCCACATTTAATTGTGGTATGAATTCGTCTGCTTAAATAACGATAAGAGTTATGCCCCTTTACTTTCGGTAAAATGTCCGACACGAAAAATTTTGAAATCCCAACTCTGATATAAACATATGCTGAGAAAAATGTTGGAACCTTGAAATGCATGAATAAAACTCAGATCCTATTTCGTTTCGTTTCTATAGTTTAAAATTTAATTTTACTTGTCTTTACTACACTATGATTTGGAAGAATTATTATCATTAACGCATTCTGGATGATGTGTGGGATTAGCCAATGAAACTGCCTGTTATGGCGAGTTTGGCATTCTAATGCACAGAACTGTGGGAAAACCACTAGAAACGTCAATGCTGATTAAGAGAGAGAGAGAGAAATGGGGTTTAACGTCCACTCGACACATACTAGGTCATTTTGGGACTAACATATGGTTTCTTTTTATTTCAATAATTCGCTTGCGCGGAGGGGTCTTTAGTAGTGTGAGGAAACCGGAGTGCCCGGAGGAAACCCACGAGGTTGAGAAGGCGCCCCTATCTCCATGCCACATACCTGATTGATTAATCAATGCCTAATGTCATAGGGTCAAAAGCTGCTCATTTGACCCCATACGATTACATCATGTGTACCTACTTCAAGAATACACATGATGGCAAATGGCCGCCATTTAAAATACTACGCCCGCCTCTTAGAGACGATAACTTAACTCGCTATAAATTGTAAAAAAATTTACTTCGGCTAGAATTAAAAAACACCTAAGATTAATATTTGCTAAAAATTTCTAAAAAACAACCTAAATTTATGGAAATGGGGCCAAATCAAATCAGGCAAATTACATCAAATAGTCCATGTTAAACGTATAGCAAAAATTTTAAACTAACGCGAGCACGCGCGTTTCTAGACAACGCCATAGCGGGTCATAGCAACCAGTGAGTATAAATTGGAAATCCCCAATGACGTAGATATTATAAATTGGAAAGCCGAGTCTGTCTTAAAATAAGTAGTACCGTCAGTAAACAAGATGGAAGCCATCTGCTATCGTGTTTGATCATGGAGTAGGCAAGCACAGGTGTGTCGTATGATTTGACCCCTGACGTGAACTCTCACGATAACTTGTCAGATCTTCATGTAGTCTAGGTCATCCATAGTATAATAAACGAAACGAAATATAGATCTGTATTTTAATCAGATTGGCTTGGCCCACTCGGCAAACCTCGGAAGATTTCGGGAATCTAAACTCGGCTGTATGATGAATTCAGCCATATTGGAACTACTTTAAAGGTCCCGGATGAAACATGGCTGCGCCCATTCCAAACACAAGTTGGCGACCTATTTGGCTAGCGACCTATTCGACCGATCCAGCTGTAAGATAATGACGAAATTACACTTCTATTCTGAGCTGAAGGAATGGATAAAAGATAGGCTGGCACTGCCAGGCAGGATACGCCCACATTTTCGAGAGATGGATAGAGAACAAGCAATACGGAAAGTGATTTTTCCTACATCATTTAGTCCTGTATTTCATACTGTATTGGGAGCAGCCATTTTGTTGGTCAGTTCCAGTCTGATATTCATGAAATTCGAAGTCGACAATGACTATGGTGTGACGGTACACAACCTAGAAATGTGACTTTTCGTCAAAATCGGATAAGAATTGTGACCTGTACAGAGTCAACAACCATGATATACCATATCTTTATACTATTCGCGTACAAACGGCGACCATTTCGTCCGGCAATTTTGGTACCATTTTCACGAAATTCGAATAATTCAGGAAGTTACGATCCGATATGCGCAAATACCGAAAGGAACCAACATCTTTGGGTTATAACCATGCATTTCAAGTTTCATCAAAATCGAATTAAAATTGTGACCTTTACAGGGCCCACAACCTTGATATACCATTTTTTAACAGTATTCACGTACAAACGGTGGCCATTTTGTATGGCAATTTTGGTCTGATTTTCCCGAAATTCAAACTCAACCTTCCTTACGGTGTAACGGTAATATAATCAAACGTTTTTTTAAATCGGATAATAATTGTGACCTCCAAGCTAAAAAAAATGGCGATTTTGCGTATAATCAGGGGCCATAATTCAGGAAGTTACGATCCGATATGCGCAAATATCGAAAGGAAGCAAGATCTTTGGGTTATAACCTTGAATTTCAAGTTTCATCACAATCGAATCAAAATTGTGACCGCCACAGGGTCCACAACCTTGATATACCATTTTTTAACAGTATTCGCGTACAAACGGCGGCCATTTTGTATGGCAATTTTCGTCTGATTTTCCCGAAATTCGAACTCAACCTTCCTTAGGGTGTAACGGTGATATAATCAAACGTTTTTTTAAATCGAATAATAATTGTGACCTCCAAGCTAAAAAAAAGGCGATTTTGCGTATAATCAGGGGCCATAATTCAGGAAGTTACGATCCGATATGCGCATATATCGAAAGGAAGCAAGATCTTTGGGTTATAACCATGAATTTCAAGTTTCATCAAAATCGAATCAAAATTGTGACCTCCACAGGGTCCACAACCTTGATATACCATTTTTTAACAGTATTCGCGTACTAACGGCGGCCATTTTGTGTGGCAATTTTCGTCCGATTTTCCCGAAATTCAAACTCAACCTTCCTTAGGGTGTAACGGTGATATAATCAAACGGTTTTTTAAATCGAATAATAATTGTGACCTCCAGAGGGACCACAAGCTAAAAAGGGTGATTTTTCGGACAATCAGGGGCCATAATTCAGGAAATTACATTCCGATAGCCGCAAATATCGAAAGGAACCAAGATCTTTGGGTTACAAACATGCATGTCAAGTTTCATCAAAATCGGTTCAAAATTGTGACCTCTATAGGGTCCACAAGCTAAAAACGTGATTTTTCGTACAATCAGGGGCCATAATCCATGAAGTTTTGATCCGATACATGCCAATATCGAAAGGAACCGAGATCTTTTGGGGATAAACCTATATTTCAAGTCTCGTCAAAATCGGATAAGAATTGTGACCTGTGGAGAGTCCACAAACAAATTGTGGACGGACGGACGGACAGGGGCGACGACATAATACGTCCACATGAAAATGTGGGCGTATAAAAATAATATATTCTACTTTCATTTGATAGACATAACGTTGGATTTTATTAGTTGATAAATAGAGACTGTTGTCTTTACTCTAAATAGGTTTCCAACGAACAGGTTGCAGCTCGATCGGTCGAATAGGTCGCTAGCCGAATAGGTTCCCAATTTGTGTAATAGCGTCAAGTTTTCCTGTTAAAGTAAACCGGTAGCCGCATCGCAAATGTATGGGCGTAGGTACATATCACTTACTGTCATACATCCGAGACTAGATGTAGTTTACGGAATCTGTCGAGATTAGCCGAGTGTGGCATGGCCTTAACATAAAGATGAATCATTGTACACAAATGTTATGAAATTTCAGTGTACCTGTTTTAGTTGCTGGTATGAAGAATTGTGTGTTGTTTTTAGATTTTCCAATCTTTGTACGAGCATACAAATCAACGTAGTAACCGACATCACATCGGAGATAAACACTAATCTTGTTTGAGTCTGCTGCTGAGAAAAAATTTTCTACGCCAGTCGAAGATGATCTGACAGCAGCCCCATATGCTGTTATGACACCATTTGCATTCTCTTTGGCAACATGCTACAAGATTGACAATGACATTTACAATATACACAAACTAGGTCATTTCGGACTAACATATAGTTCAATTTTATTTCAATAATTCGCTTGCATGTAGGGGTCATTAGCAGTGGGAGGAAACCGGAGGATCCGGAGAAAACCCACGAGGTTGGACAGGTGACCCTACTCACTGATGACGTACAAGCAGGGAAATCGGAACCATGCCACTTGACTCGATGACAAACCTTCGGACACCCCCCCACACACCCTTGCACCCCCTTTGAAATATAGAAACACAGAAGAAAAATTAAAATTAATCTATCAATTGAACCTAACATATTCGTTGTGAAATGGTTGGAAAATGTTCCGATGAATTTACGCATGAGTTTACAGGAATCTCAAGATACACAAGCTGTGTGGAACTACACCAATAGCTATTAATTCCAACATTATTATGGGAAGGTTCTATCACACCTTAAACATACATTATGGATGTCAACACCACCCTGCAATATTTACTGGATTAGGAACCCATTTGAAATGGATAATCGAGGCTATGTTTTTTATTGTACCGACATTAGTAATGATGATCGAGGCTAGGCCCAAAATTTAATCACTAAAATCTTGTTTCAGAGTGGATCAATTTGACTGAAATTTTCAGCAAATTTCATTTACATTACCTAGTTTTTAACTATTATAGTGAGAACTGCCAGCTCTTTATTTAATTCCCATAATGTATCATTAATCTTAAAATGTCCTAAAATTTTGTACACTTGGTAATTTTTCTGATATAATAATGCTACATTAATTTTACTAAATAAACTATCATTTTAGCTCCATACCTTAAAAAATATATTAATCTTCCTGATTCCATCACATGGGTACTCGAAATAACTCCCATTAGTTGTCGCTGGACCAAAGCTGGGCACTAGAATATATAAAAGATATGCTAATTACATTTAAAGTTCCAATAGCATTTTTTTAAGTTATATTTTTAAAATTTATTAAAATAAAGCCCCAAAATAGATTGAAACTATAAACAGTCCTACCTTGTTAAAGAATAATCCTATTAATCCTATAATTCACTATTGCCAGTTGAGAAATTGGCAAAAATATCATTTTCAACTTCAAATTCAAACGTTTGAAGACAGCCGTCCATGGAGAAGAATGGGAAAACAAGGGAGGTAATTGAGTAACTATTTCCTCAATCAACCAGTGTCACCCTTTCTAACCCCCCCAAAATTTTGTCCATGATCGTATAATAGTGAGTTGACAACCTTTTGAGCAAAAAACATAGAAATAATTATATTTTGACTTTCTTAGAAAAAGTGAAATTGGAACTTTAAAGGCACATGTAAGATTGTATCATGACTATGTTAAACCTGGGCTATATGTGTATTAGTGTTACACAAGTGTTCAGTCTTGTGTCATACAAATGTTAAATTTATGAATAGAAAATAAGATGAAATCGGGTTTAGCATCCTACTGTTGCATGTTTTCGCATAAAAATCTGATTACCAATCTAATAAAAATTCAGATCTATATTTCGTTTTGGTTTTTATAATTTCAATGGCCTACATTACATGTAGATCTAACAAGTTATAGCGGGAGGTCACGTTCAGCCAGTTCAGATGTCAAGCACGCGACATTTGTCCCTATAACCTCAGTCATATTCGATTAACCAATCTGAATCATTGTTGCTTTATTTTGATTACTATCGCTGATAATGTCTACCCACAATTCCGCGCAAAAAAGGTCAAACCCTCGATTTGACAGACAATTTGATTGGTTGACCCCTCAACATGAGTTAAATAACAAATCTTTCAGATCCTAATGTAGTAAAGACAAGTAAAACGAAATTTTGAAGCATAAAAACGAAACAGGTTCTGAGTTTTAATCAGATTGTCTGATTAAGAGGTAGTAATAACCCATGAAGTAATTATCAGAAAACGTAAGACGATGCCATAGTTCTGGAAGGTTGTAAGTGCCATTTTATATGACCCAAATGGCCTTTTTTGTACAGGATGACTAATCACATTTAGAGGCGTCCCTATGCAAAATTTCAGAATTGTAAGGTCTTTACTTTCATAAAAACATTGCTTTTAAAATGTTGATATCCTTATTGCGTTATTAAGATTGGAATAGGTTTTCCTCTCATATCTCAAAATCTAAATCCGACAATTTTTGAGAATTAAGACCTTTCAGAACTATGACATCGAAGAATCTGTTTCGATTGTTTGTCTCATTACCTTACATGTAAACAATTTATATTAACTTTAGCCTCTAGAGTGAATGAATGAATGAAATGGTGTTTTAGCCTCTAGGGAGGCCACAAGTGGTCAAGGGCCATAACTCTGGCAGTAAGTATCTGAAATCATTAAAATCAATAAGCTTCTGTGTCTCATCAGCTAAAAAAAGATGTTTCAAAGAGATCAAGAGCCATAACTCTGGCAGTTACTATTGGAAATTGTTGAAAATCAATAGGTTTCTCCATCTCATGACCTTGAACACTGGATAGACGGACTGACGGACGGACGGACAGACGGACAAGGACAACAACAATATATATGTTGGTAACGAAAAGTAGGATGTAAACCACCATCTTATTTCTATTGTATTAAAAGAGTTTCAACTACGACTATACAGACTCAAATAAAAAAACAACAGCATCCTGGATCAAATATCAGCTGAAGGTTGTTTATGTTTTTGTTAGAATAAATTACATCCTTGTCCTATGCGATGAAAAAAAGAGGCTTTATGATATGAAATAAAGTACAGATAAAGAGGATTGTAGAATTTTATTTTTGATCCACAGCTAGAATGAAAAAATTAACAAATGAAATGAAATAGGGTTTATTTTATAAGTTTAATGTAAAAATAAACACACTTATACAGATACACTACTTGTTAATTTTATTAACATGCTATGTTTCAATACTTATACAGGTATCGTTATCAAGCAAATTAGTGAAACCTATTTCTATATTTCTTATAAGGATTAAGTTTAATTTACTGCTTTTCTGCAATTAGGGACATTACCGTTCTGCTTTTCTGCAATTAGGGACATTAATGTACTGCTTTTCTGCAATTAGGGACATTAATGTACTGCTTTTCTGTAATTAGGGATATTAACATACTGCTTTTCTGCAATTAGGGACATTAACATAGTGCTTTTCTCCAATTAGGGACATTAACGTACTGCTTTTCTCCAATTAGGAACATTAACGTACTGCTTTTCTCTAATTAGGGACATTAACGTACTGCTCTTCTCTAATTAGGGAAATTAACGTACTGCTTTTATGCAATTAGGGACATTAACATACTGTTTTTCTGTAATTAGGGACATTGACAAATGAAATGAAGTGGGGTTTATTATATTAGTAGTTATTTTCTGCCATTAGGGACATTATGCATATGACGGCAGTGTGCCATGAAGGAGTGTTTGTTCAGACAGCAGTGTTGCCTCATACTCTTAAAAAGTTAAGAATTTACTCAAAATTGTTCGCCTTAACTTATGTCTGAGAATCTTTTGTGAAATACTATTTGAATGGCATTTAGTAATTGAACACATTAAAATAAATACAACAGTTCATGGATAACAATTACTGTATTTCTAATAAAGCTACGTTTCGACAACGATTCTCTTGTCGATATTAAGCACACCATCGAACTGTTGTATTTATTCTAATCTTTTATGAAGTCGGAGCCTGTCCCGACTGTATGGTAAACTGTATAAAATAAAAACAGTTTAAATATCCTTTTAAACTAATGTCGCACAGAACAATAAACAGTTAAAGCGAGATTTTCATATTTTCAAAGAAAGTCAAAACATAATTATTTCTATGTCTTTTGCTCAATAGATTATCAACTCACTAATTTTTTTTCCAGCCCCCCCCCCCCAACCAATAGCTATCTTCAAACATTTGAATTTGAAATTGAAAATGACATTTTTGCCAATTTCTCACTCAACAGGCAATAGTGAATTATAGGATTGATAGGATTATTCTTTAACAGGTGAACTGTTTATAGATACAATCTATTTTATGACTTTATTTTAATATATTTGAAAATATAACTTAAAAATATGAAATTGCAGCCTTGAAATGTGAATAACACACCCTCAATTAATATGTAAATGGAGAATGTTAAGATGGGCAGATAAAAACATTAGTCAATAGGACACCAGGATAAACACATTGCAAGTCACCCACGCAGAACCATTTGATTTAAAGATAGGTTGCCAGGCAACAAAACATACGCCCACAACAGCTAAGTCGTCCAGGCAGTCAAAAAGCGTTGTCGCATATTGTTTCTTTTATCAGTAAGGAGAACATTTACAACACATGATAATCTTATTACGAGTAATAGCCCATTAAATAATTATCAGAAATGATTAGAATAGTTTTGATGGTTTGTCTCAAGGCCTTTGTCCACAAGATATTTCAAAGTGATCAAGTGCCAGAAATTATCAGATATCACTGAAAATCAAATAGGATTCTTCGTCTCATGACCCTAAACACTGTGTACAAATTTAAAGTCAATCGGATATTAACTTTAGCCTTAAGAGCATTCACAGGGTTTTTCAAAGTGATCAAGGGTCATAACTCTGGCTGTAATTATCGGATATCGCTGAAAATAAATAGGCTATTTTGTATCATGACCGTAAATAATGTGTATAAATTTAAAGTCAATCGGATATTAACTTTAGATTTTTCAAAGTGATCAAGGGTCATAACTCTGGCAGTAATTATCGGTTATTGCTGAAAATCAATAGGCTTCTTTGTATCATGACTTTAAACACTGTGTATAAATTTAAATTCAATCGGACATTAACTTTAGCCTCTAGAGCGTTCACAAGATTTTTCAAAGTGATCAAGGGTCATAACTCGGGCAGGAATTATCGGATATTGCTGAAAATCAACAGGCTTCTTCGTATCATGACCTTAAACACTGTGTATAAATCTAAAGTCAATCGGATATTAACTTTAGCCTCTAAAGCTTTCACAAGATTTTTCAAAGTGATCAAGGGTCATAACTCTGGCAGTAATTATCAGATATCACCGAAAATCAATATGCTTCTTCGTCTCATGACCTTAAACACTGTGTATAAATTTAAAGTCAATCGGATATTAAC
Organism: Patella caerulea; assembly: GCA_036850965.1. Classification (NCBI taxonomy): domain Eukaryota; kingdom Metazoa; phylum Mollusca; class Gastropoda; family Patellidae; genus Patella; species Patella caerulea. The sequence goes on from JAZGQO010000007.1 coordinate 3,846,162, forward strand.
TATAGCCTCTAGAGCGTTCACAAGATTTTTCAAAGTGATCAAGGGTCGTAACTCTGGTAGTAATTATCGGATATCGCTGAAAATCAATAGGCTTCTTCGTCTCACGACCTTAAACACCGTATATAAATTTCAAGTCAATCGGATATTAACTTTAGCCGTTAGAGCGTTCACAAGAAATTGTGGACGATGGACGGACGGACCGACGGACGGACGGACCGACAGACGGACGGACGGACGGGGGCGACGGCAATATACGACCACATTTCCATGTGGGCGTATAAAAAGTATTTTATTTAGAATTCTTACATACATCCATAGAGGGAATAATATGAATAAATTGGATACAGTAACAAACAACTTCATGTTTATATAAAACTGCTTCCAGAATATAGGGTGGTATGAATGTAAATTTTATAAGATCAGCTGGCAATGTAATATAACGAAAACAAGCCTGGAAATAAGGCACCTGTCACTGACAATATCAGACACAGATTCAGGCTTTGTCAGGCACTCAACCTTTGGTGCCTGTCATTTTGACCGGCACTGATTTGTTATTTTTTAATGATATTATTAATACATGTCTGGCACTAAGTTTAAAATGTCAGGTAGTATTTCATTAGTGTCTGACATTTTGTCAGCTACATCTAAAACCGTTGTTTCCAGGTCTGAATGAGAACCATTATCTAGATTAGGGTTTTAGTTAAGAGAGAGAGAGAAATGAGGTTTAACGTCCACTCGGCACAAACTAGGTCATTTTGGGACTAACACATGGTTTCAGGAAACCCACGAGGTTGAGAAGGCGCTCAAGGTAGCAGAACTATTTGGTTATTTTCTGTAGTTAGGCGTAAATAGACAGAAATGAAAAGAAATATGAAGTTATTAACCATATTTTACGGTGTATTATGCAGACTTTTTTTTTTACCAAATATTCTATTTTCTTGAAGGGGTGCATGTCTAATACATAATGTTAACAAATCCAGGCTTTTTCCCTGTGTCAACACTGAAGTCACCAGTGGATAGTAGGTGGGCACAGAGAGAGGTAGCGAAAGAGAGAGAAAGAGGGTGAGAGGGTTTTAACCTCCACTCAACACAAACTAGGTCATTTCGGGACTTTCAATAATTCACCTTCGCGCAGGCATCTTTAGCCGTGGGAGGACATCAGAGGACATCAGAGAAAAACCACAAGGTTGGAAGGCAATCCTACTCCTTGTAACGTACAACCGGGGAATCAAAACAATGCCAGCTTATGCAATGACAGACCTTATGATATAGCGCACACGTGCTACAAATAGGCCCTCCAACACCCCCCCCCCCCCAATGTGAGAAGAGAAACCCCACAAGGTTGGGCAGGCAACCCTACTCCTTATCACATACAGCGAGGGAATCTTAACCCCGCTAGTTGACTCAATGACAGACCTTATGATACAGCGTGCACGTTCTAACCATTCATCCATCCCCCACAGGGGGTTGGATGGCTGAATGGTTAATTAACACGTGCGCGCTGTATCATAAGGTCTGTCATTGAGTCAACTGACGTGGTTTCGAATCAGCGGTTGTACTTGACAAGGTGTAGGGTTGTCTATCCAACCCCAGGGTTTTCTCCGGGTCCTCCGGTTTCCACCTACTGCTAAAGACACCTACGTGCTAGCAAATTATGGAAATAAAAATCAAAATCATGTCAGTCCCAAAATGACCTAGTTTGTGTCGAGTGGACATTAAACCCCATCTCTCTCTCTACCCCCCACCCTCATCAATATTTTTGTTGGTGTCTACTTACCATCTTCTAATGTAGTTGTACTTGTGTGAACAGTTTCACTCCAAAAGCCTTCAGTTCTAGGATGTGCTGCTACAGAGAAATTATATGATGTGTCCGGATGAAGACCACAAACTGTTTGTTCCAAAGATTTCCCAGGATCCAACACGATCTGAAGGTAGAAAAAATCAAATTAAGATTATTATATGAACCAAAATGTTGCTGTCAAATAAAGCTATAATATGGTATTTAGCACAAGCGGAATGAAAGATTTCTTTATTGAAGATACATTATGGGAGATTATATAAAGAGCTGGCAGTTCTCACTATAATAATTAAAAACAAGATAATGTAAAGGGAATTTGCTGAAAATTTCAGTCAAATTGAACCACTCTTAACTGAGAATTTAGCTATTGAATTTTGGGCCTAGTTTCTATGAACATCCTAATGTCTGTATAATAAAAAGCACTGTCTCGATTTAATCATAAATGAGCATTGAGCAGCAGATCAAATCTTGATCCAGTAAATCGAGAGTTGATTATGATCTCGATTAGTTAATTAATGTTTAATAATCTTGATTACATTTCATGCCAAAAGAAAGACCTGCAATAGGCAGATACATGTATAGCTCTTGCATAATGTCGTATGTTTAAGGTCAAAATACCAGATGAAATTAAATCATTATTAGACATATTAGATATTCCACACTATGTGTATTTATGATCGGAAACAAGTTTTAGAATTATTATTATATTAAAATATTTATACTTACTACAGTTTCTTCTTTATCCCAGTGGGAATAATATTCTAATCTATATTTTAGATCTTTTTCACTTCTAGAATGTGACCAAGTTAATCGTGAACATGTGGAGTTGACTTGATAAGCTGTCAGATCAGTTACAGGATCTGGTTTTACTATAATAAATAACATGGTTTTACTATAATAAATAACATAGTTTCACTAGAATAAATAACATAGTTTTACTATAATAAATAACATAGTTTTACTATAATAAATAACATAGTTTTATTATAATAAATAGCATAGTTCTATTATAATAAATAACATAGTTTTACTATAATAAATAACATAGTTTTACTATAATAAATAGTTTTATTATAATAAATAACATAGTTTTACTATAATAAATAACATAGTTTTACTAGAATAAATAACATAGTTTTACTAGAATAAATAACATAGTTTTTCTAGAATAAATAACATAGCTTTACTATAATAAATAAATAACATAGCTTTACTATAATAAATAAATAACATAGTTTTACTAGAATAAATAACATAGTTTTACTAGAATAAATAACATAGTTTTACTACATGTAGAATAAATAACATAGCTTTACTATAATAATATAATACTGGCAATTATATTTTAAATCTAGAGATTTATTTCTGATATTTTATTCCATGTGGCGATTATGTTTTGTTAGGGGATAGGTGAGGTTAGTTTTAAAAGATGTGTTTGATGGTCAGATTACCGTACGATTTATTTGTATGATTGGTGAGGTTAGTTTAAATAGACGCATCTGATAGGCTGATTACCGTCTAATTAATTGTTTCTATGATTTGTGAGGATTAATTTAATGTTTTATAATTAATAATGTTTTTATTACAGTCAAGCAACCTGTGAAGAGTTTGCTTTCTAGGCGTCTGAAGTCGGTCACACATGACCACCACATCACAACCCATGTAGTTAATGAAATCAAATATTTAAAACTAATATAAGCCAAGATTCTTGTACACGAATCGATCTGAGCATAACCCAGTGGCAGGAGTGACATCTGCTCTCCTCTGCAACTAAAAGCCATTCCATTAAACCTAGAATTTTTCAAATATAATAATAGTGGATGTATGACAACTTATACTTACCTATTTGATCAGCATATATTGTGTAATTCTTGCTCGCAATCTCCGTTTCTCCATTACTTGGTGTATGACTAACATTTATCATCATAGTATACGTGTTTCCTTCGTTGTAACTATCAGCATTAAAAAAACATAAGGTTTGGCTTGAACGATCACAATTATAATAACCATTTCTGAAACAAAAAAACAAAAAGAAATAACGATCCATAACTCAATGTTAACAAGGCGTTAAAAGATAATGAAGCTTTGAACAACCAGCCCCTTTTACTTCACCTCGAACTGAGTCATCAATAAAATAATTAACTTTCTGGTACTTGAACAAGCAGCTGCTACGGAAATTTTGCCCAGACAGTGACGCTGCAGTTTATTTTTATATCAAGGGATCTTTTACGTGCACACTGAATGGCTTTTGCTCGTCTTCATAACTCCAGCGATTGTGCCGACTGTATCGAAACGTGTCCGAAAGTACCATTGATTCAATTGGGACAATCCTATCAAACCGCTAAAGTATTACATGACAGTGGGAACCTGGCATAACCCTAACCCTAACCCAACTCCTAACCCAACCCAGACTGAACCTAGCATAAACTTACCCAGACTGAACCCACCAGTATATTGAGATACCAATCTCTTTCACTTTAACATATGGTCCGAGCTGCCAATTACAGGTCATATTCTCCCAATTAGCAACCACACAGCTAACATTCTCAACCGGTCGTGGACGATCTGAAAAATAAAAAATAAAAATTAAGCTAATCCTTAATTAAAAGACATACAGAAATAGATTTTGAAACGTAGCATGTCAATAAAATTCAGAAGTAGTTTATCCATATAAGGGTGTTTATTTTTAAACATTAAGCTGATAAAACAATGAATCATTCATTAATGTATCATAATCGATCGACTTTGGGCTCTAATACAAAGAGTTACAAAATCCTGTTAACTATTCAGGTTTACTGATCATTCATAACATAGCAAGTTACGAGTTCACAAAGCATTTACTCAACTTTCAATCACTGTTTCTGAGAAATATACTTGATCCAAAAACACAAAACTTTACACATAGTTTCTTACTGATGTATGTGATACATTAAAACAACAAAAGTTTTATAAGGGATATTTTTTTAGTTTAAATAAGGCGGGCAATTTTGATTAAATTTATTTATTATCTAAACGACAGAAATGCAAAAGGTGTCGATGTCGACCACAATGCAACAATATTCAGATTATTTTACAAACATGGTATGTGCATTATGTATGTCTTATATTGAGCAGGTTGCCCATTCTGACTGGAAAATAACTAACTCTAATTCTGCGGTTTGGTACCCAAATAATCAGTATATCAATAGGGTTACTCATTAGGCCCAAAATATCATAACAAAACGTATGGTAAATTTATAATAGAGAGAGAGAGAGAAATGGGGTTTAAAGTCCACTCAACACAAACTAGGTCAGTTCGGGACTAACATATGGTTCAATTTTATTTCAATAATTCGCCTGCACGTAGGGGTCTTTAGCAGTGGGAGGAAACCGGAGTGTCCGGAGGAAACCCATGAGGTTGAGAAGGCGCCCCTTTCTCCATGCCACATACGCTCACACCAGGGCTCGAAACCACAGCCGCAAGCCAGAGGTGACCGGCCTAATAGAGGTCGAAGCGCGGCACTCTAGACCACTAAGCCATCCCAACCCCCCAAATTTATAATAAGGCAATATCGTCTGACATGTCCGGAATATACGGGCGAAATCCCATCCCTGTCCTAAAGGCTCCCACCATCTGTTTGACCATATACTTACATTCTAAAGAAAGATCTTGATTTCCCACGGCATCATTCTTAAGGCTGCACATATAGTGACTTTTATCGTTCGGGCTTGTAATTGGTAACCTTAGTTGAGCTAAATCTTCACTAAGTAAATGAACGTATTTCTTTGGCACATATATATCATTATGGTGTGAAAATCGGAGATCTGATGCATTGTAAGAACCATTTAGGGGACCATTTAAAGAACAATTCAACACCAACTCATCACCGATGTAAACAAATGGATTATCAGGTTTTAATTCTGAAAGACAATGTTCATACGATTGAAACAAATACTGGCACCATTACAGATTCCTCCCCACGTACAAACTATTTGATTTGAGGATTAGTGAGCCAGCACCTTACTCTCTGAGCCTCTGTGGCTCTCAAATCTCCTTAAGGCCTGTTCTCACGGTGCGACTTGTAGTAACTACTTGTAGTATCTACGCGTAGTATCTACAAATCGTATATAAATGAGTTTAGACGACTTGGAATCTCGTCTTGTCTTAGCATAATGGCGTCATCAAGCGACGAAGAGACAACTGGCTATTATTGCCCTACATTTGATAAATAATAACTAAAAGAAAAAGAGAAAACCCAAATCCGCCTCGTACCGTGAGAATGGGCCTTTACATCTACAGTAATATTTTCGGCTATTGTTGGTCAGTCTGTTCAAGGTTATTGGCTTCACTAGGGCTGTCCAAACATTGAAATTTGGTGTACAGGGGTAGCTCGGAACGTGTAGTATTAAACATGTAGGCCTGGTGGCGATGGATTACCACTTCTGGTATTGGAATCATAGGCATGGTACGTTTTTTCAACCCATTTTAGGCTCCAAAAGACGGAGGTTTCAGTGGTGTGTCAAGGAATTTCACCTACAGAGAGGCACAAGGTTGAGACAAATCCTCTTGGGGGAACCTCCCGAAGACGTAAAAATCTGTTTTAAGCAGGGAGGGTCTATGTCACCTTGTATTTGTCATCACATGTTGTCAATTAACCATAAATATCGAAGCCTTCGCCAAGTTCTTCTGCTGACGTTTAATCACAGAGAGAGAGAGGGGGTTTAACGTCCACTCAACACAAACTAGGTCAGTTCGGGATTAACATATGGTTTAATTTTATTTCAACAATTCATTTTAAAGGAGCTAAATCGCTAATATTTGGGGCCTAGAAATTGACACAGATGGGTCGCAAGCCATGTAATAATGTAATATGAATGTATATAAACCGATTTACATTCAATCGTTTCCGTTTTTACTCTAATATCAAATCAGTTATGTTTGGCGAAGTACACCAGAAGTCTCAATTGAATCACAATATATATAGCGTCTGGTTATTCCAGTCTGCATAGTATTTACTGGGCATGCTCACCGTTTGAGATGTAATGTGGAGTATACCTAGCCTTGTTCTTTGGGTCCCTAGCTGAAAATGAGTCTTAAACGCCATATGGTACACGATTCGTGTACCAATGGTAAAAAAAATCATTTCGTTTTAAAAATATTGGATATCAGAAGCCCAACTTTTCCTGGTAAGACCACAGCATCAATGTTGATTTAAATTGATAAATAATTTGCGTTTTCAACGTCAAAGACTTTCAATGATATTGAGTTAGAGACTTTGCTACTTTAAGGCCTTTAGCAGTGGTAGGAAACCGTAGGACCCAAAGGAAACCCACGAACGTTGGACAGGGAACACTACTCCTTGTCAGGTACAACGTGGGAATCAAAATCACACCAGTTGACTCAATGAGAGATCTTGTGATACAACGCGCCATTCAACACCCTGCCAGTTTAATCACAGAGTCTACTGGACGTTTAAGTCTCTCATTGTTCTCACAACTGCTAGCCATTTAATCAACACATATCGAGCGCTGCATATGTCATTAAAGCAGGCAATATGCTGACCGGCTGCCAGTTATAAGTGAAACCCTATTATTTTTGTCATGTTGTGAGTGCCCCCCAGGGAATCTTCCCAATAATCTATGCAAATAACAGTTTTCAGAATTCAAGATTGAATAGCTAGGGGCAAACTGTAGGTCATGAGAAAGGCTGCAAGGTGTTCTGGTAAAGGTTCAGGGGGATAAAGCCCTGGAAAATGTTTGGTTTTTTTGGATGAATTTGACGATTATTTTGGGAGGGTGGAATGCTTGTCTATGGGTTTAATAAATGACATAAGCTCTTTGGGTTTTTGGTGTAATGGCTAATAGGGGGGAAATTAAAGTATATCCAATTTTGGCCGACGTTATGCATGTCCGTGCGTAAGAAAAAAAAACCCAACTGATACAGAATGCCTAAATGTTTGCCCAAGATTACCGAACTCATTTTGTTGTTCTTCAAACCGGCCTGTACATTATACATGTACACGCATTACTATATTTTTTACATACAATATTAGTTCGACCCTAGCTTAAGGTAGAATTGCGAATTCCTTGTGGGAAGCAAGTTAAAACACGATGTATGCAGTTCGAAACACGATGTATTCCTAGAGAAACACGATGTATTCCTAGAGAAACATGGTGAATTCCTAGAGAATCACAGTGGATTTCAAGCAACTCTTAGAGAAAAATCACAGCAAAATGAAGCGTTTTTTTTTCGCCGTGTCGCGGAGACTTTAGTCCAAAAAATTTGAGAGAAACTGTACTGAATATAGGCTTTTCGGTGCGTTGCCCCTTGTCAGGACGGAGATTTCTTGGATGGAACAGTGTCTAGTCATTCGGATAGCACAAAAAGGTCCAGTATGCACATTGACATGCACATAAAACCTTTGGCATTTGGAATTCATCAAAGGGGAGGCAGAAATGTCTTTCATAGCTCACTGCATAGAATATGTACATGTATGTATTTAATAGGCCGGTGTAAAAAAATATGACGTCAAATACTATTTTATTTCATTTTGATCCAAGGTTGTAGGACTGTGTGAAGGACTTTGTGAACGACTGTTTGAATACTTACTCTTCACAAGGTACAATCAGGAATACAGGGGAAATTTGAATGTAAGCAAGCATTTGCTTTGTGGGGAAAATATGATTTTAGGTTGGCAGAATTTTAAACGTGAAAGACTCTTTAGAAACTTTAACACTCTGAATCAGCTGATAGGTTTTTTAAAAAATATAAACTTTTGGTCTCCATGAGCTAACCCTTTCAATAATGATAAAAATGTTGAAATGGGTTAATCTAATGTATTATTTGATTAATCAAGATGAGAAACAATTCTATCTTTGTTTTTAACACAAAATTACTCAGTTCTCTATATCTAATTAAGATAATCAACAAAACAATTTATTTAAACGTACATTATACAAGAGCTAAATCTGTCTATGGCAGGTTTTTCTTCTAAAATGTTTTCTAAACTATTAATTAAACTAAATTAACTGATCCAGACCATAATCAATTTTCAGCGAATTCCCTTTACATTATCTAGTTTTTAACTAAATTAGTGAGAACTGCCAACTGTTTATCGAATCTCTAATAATATATCTTTAATCTCTTTTAAATTATGTGTGTCCTGCTGTGCCACAAAACATCATTCAATTTCATTTCTTTTTGCTTATTCAATTTTATACACATTAATAATCGTTATATTTGATATTCACCAAATTAAAATTGGAAGTGCATTCAGATAAAACATTAAGGATGATGGGAACTTTTCTATTACATAAATACTTTACCGTCAAGTCAACAACTCTGTAAAAAAATAAATAAATTCACATTTCATCCTGGTATTCAGCGTTTGACATTAATCATTTTGAGGGCCATTAATAATGTTATCATTCATCCGTAACAGAAATCTGATTACAATACTGATATATATTTCGTTTCGTTTTTTATACTGCATACTACACTACATGGAGATCTGACAAGTTATAATGGGAGTTCACACCAGGCGTCATACGAGCCGATTTTACCTTATGATGTCAGATGTTGATTAATCAATCAGCATTAACGTTTCTAATGGATTACCCTCGGCCACAGTTCCATGCATCAAAAGGCCAAGAATTCGCTGTAACAGACCATTTTATTGGCTAATCCCTCACGACACCCAGAACACATCAATAATAACAACTCTTCTAGATCCTCCTAGTGTAGTATAAACAGGGGGAGAGAGAAATGAGGTTTAATGTCCACTCAACACAAACTAGGTCATTTCGGGACTAACATATGGTTTAATTTTATTTCAATAATTCGCTTGCGCGTAGAGGTCTTTAGCTGTGGGAGGAAACCGGAGTGCCCGGAGGAAACCCACCAGGGCTCGAAACCACAGCCGCAAGCCCGAGGTGACCAGCCAGCTAGAGATTGAAGCGCGGCACTCTAGACCACTAGGCCATCCCACCCCCCCTGTAGTATAAACAAGTAAAACGAAAATCTGAAGTATAAAATCGAAGCAAACGAACAGATCTCTACCCTAAATAGCCACCATATCCATAAATTATTATACTTATACTGTTCAGGGTCATTTTAAGGTTTATCATGGCGGAGGCTATACTATTTTGAGGGCCCTCTTTCGCGGGGGCCCGGAGTGTCTTGATTGATGATTTTCGTACCAGTGCAATGACTGCATTCTCATTCAGTATTGGATTCGACAGTAACAGTGTAAAGAAAACGATTGACTCGGACTCGGGGGCCCTTTCCCTTGGCCAGAGGGGCCCTTTTGTCAGACGAGGGGCCCTTTTGTCTGCTTTAGGGACCTCCCTAACTAGGGTACATTTCATTTTTCTCATCGGTTTTAGCATTTTTCTCCCGTTTTATTTTTTCAACTTCGCTGATTTTTTTTGCGAGGAGGCTACCGCCTCCAGCGCCTCAGCTATAAAACGCCTTTGATACTGCTACGTGATACTTTTCTACTCAGTTTCACTTCTGTTATACAGAAAGACCAAATAAATTTCAAATTTTTTAAATGGAAGCAGAATGAAATACTTAACAAAATTCTTGAAGAGTTTTTGACTAAAATCGTCGATTTAGAACTTAAAATGTCGGTCAACTAGCTTAATGTCTGTTCTCAAGGGGAAAGTTAACTGTAGACATTTTGTCTCGTGTAATACTCACCACCAATGCCAGAGCAATTCTCAGGAAAGAATGCACACAATGGATTTGCATCAGCACCATGGAGAAGAATAAACAGGAGAACCAAACAGTAATTCCTCAACATGTTTCCTGCTTATTGACAAGACCAGTTACCAACTATAGTCACATTATAAACCTGAAGCACAATATAATCAAAATGAAAATCAAATTCATAAGTGGGGAGGGGGGGTGGGTGGATGAAATAATTGTACACCGGTCGTTAGCTACGAGAACATAACTAAAAACGTTGAGATATACTCAATCTGATTAAAACACAGATCCAATTTCGTTTCGTTTTTCATAGTTCAAAATTTCGTTTTTACTTGTCTTTACTACTCTGGGATCTGGATGACTTGTTATTTACCTTGTGTTCTGCCTGAAATGAGGGGTCAGCCAATCAACTGTGGGGAGATATTACCAGCAGATAGAAATCAAAACAAAACAAAAGGAGATTTTAAAAAGCATGGCGGTCGCTAATTGGTTAATCGAATGACTGACGTTATCGGGTCAAATGTCCTGTGCTTGATACCTGACGTCATAGAACGTGAGCTCCCACTATAACTTGTTAGATCTACATGAGTGTAGGCCATCGAAAGTATAAAAAACGAAACAAAATATAGATCTATATTTTAATTAGATTGAGATATACTTGTGCTTTTTTTTTTAGCTATGATTGGATCCCTTTAGTTCCAAGTAGCAAACTCAATTTCTTTATTAATGCATGTACCATCTTTCAAATAAGTTAATTCTATACTTTTATATCCGCAGCCTAATCTACTGAAACAACATTCATTTATCAGCAAATATTGACAATAAAGTAAATCTAGCGTTGTTTTTATGCGTTAATAATAATGTAAATTTAAAATGTCGGAAAAAGCAATCTACTATCGCTATGATTTAAAAAGAGGGGATTTGTACCCGTGTCTGGTAGGATTATCTGCTTAATTGAAGATGAATGTGGCAGAAATGTTATAAATAACAATAATTAATCGTTGTTTTGATGAAAAATATTGTCAATTTTGCTTACTTTTTGCGACTGTGATTCGCACTCAGTTTTGCTATGTGGAACTAAATAGGACCATCTCTTATCTCGAAACACAGAAGGTTGAAACATGAGGTTTGTTATCTAAGAGATTGTTATCTGAGAGATTGAAGTGGTTTGTTTCCTGTTCTGCTCTGTTGTAGGCCTACACGACGGTACATTTTCCGCTTCATCAGTCACTGACATTTAACTTTTTGTCTGGCCCCAGTCCTTTGCCTTTACAGTGACTTACACTAAAAATTCATGCATTATTTTTTCCACTGACCAACTCTATTTTTTTTTTTTTTTTGAGCCAAACGTCAACACAAGTGACGTGTTAATTAAGTCAGTTTTACAAATAAAGGTTCATTTGATTACCTCTTACAGAAATCTTATTGATTAATGTGTACGATTGCTCCGGTTTGTCCATAATATATTTCGTAGAAGTAGGCTATTATTAGTAGAGCAAAACTTTACTTACCGTACTTCAACTTGGCGTAATCTGTCCTTTTTTTAGAATGGCGTGTACTTTTATTTTCATTCCAAACGGAATACTTACCCCATTCAAAATCCATCACGTAATATTCCAAATGGTTCACTTGATCATGATGGAAATAAGACCGAGGTCTATAAACAAATCTCTATTACGTACAATAATAAACTAGGCTAGGGTAATTTACATCCTTGATTGAACAGAGCGTAACGTAACTCTCACCAGTATTTCGACATCCGGGTTCAAATGAAGTTAGCAAACATATTCCTGTCGTCAGACAGACAGACAGAAATGGGGTTTAAAGTCCACTCAACACAACTAGGTCATTTCGGGACTAACATATGGTTAATTTTATTTCAATAATTCGCTTGCGCGTAGGGGTCTTTTAGCAGTGGGAGGAAACCGGAGTGCCCGGAGGAAACCCACGAGGTTGAGAAGGCGCCCCTATCTCCATGTCACATACGCTCACACCAGGGCTCGAACCACAGCCGCAAGCCAGAGGTGACTGGCCAGCTAGAGGCCGAAGCGCGGCGCTCTAGACGACTAGGCCATCCCAACCCCCCTATTCCTGTCGTGAACAAAAACCTAGATTTATGTTAAAAAATTGTTATCTCTATTTTAAGACATATTATAATGCATATTGCATAATACACCCCCACCCCGCCAATATGCATCCTGATTTTCCGGCGTTGTTACCCCTAGTCAGTTAGTGCATGTTCAAGGGTCTGACAAGGACAGCTGTCTAGTCGTTCAGATGGGACGGAAAACCGAGGTCCCATCCATGTGAACTGATGTTTGCGCGTAAAAGATCCCTTGGCAGTTGGATAGCGCGTGACTGTTCGGGAAAAAATTCTCTCTTAGTAGGGCCTACACTATATGATGTGTGAGAGGTTTAGTAGGTACTATGTTAAGTTCAACTCTGAACGTAGGTCGGGCGAGTGTAATGAGACCTACGTTCAGAGCTGATCACTATGGGTTTCGCACAGTGACTATTCGCTATAGGCCGCTTCAATCACTGATAAGGATGACATCGACGCGACTTAATTAGTCCCCAGGCCAATATAAACTTTTTTCTTTCGATAAATTAAATTCTAAAACAATTTTTGTATGTATTAGAAAAATAAGTAAAAACTTTTGAAGTATTTGTAGTTAAAAATTATTTCCTATTTAGTGTAAATGGGTATTAAAATGAGTAAAAGGCATCATTTTGCCCTGAGCAGTTACGTCTTATGTAAACAATTTTAACGAGCCATTGATTGAAGCCGCGTGGTGTCATTGCACGTGTTCAAGACAGTCATCTGTGACAGAGATAATTCGTAAGTAATTCTCTGTGAAACAGATTGTGGGTTTAGCAACCGTACAGGTTGGATCAGAAGGTTCTATAGTCATTATTGAGTCAATGGGCGTGGTTTCCATTCCCAGGTTGTAGGCCTACGTGTGGTTTCTCTGCGGTCTCTGTTTTCATACCACTGCTAAAAAAAAGACCTCTAGTGAAATAAATTGAACTACTAAAGTTCCGAAATGACCAAGTTTGTGTCGATTGCACTGAACATTAAGCCTTACAATGACGACTAAAATGCATTTAGAGGTGTCACATGACAAAGCACATGACAGGATTTCTTTTCCGTAATCGCGCCAGGCTTTACCCCCCCCCTCTCTCTCTCTCTGTTTCAGGTCCAGTTAGGATTAATAAACAGAGACGGAGTAAAAGTATACCGTTGTACATAAGTGTTTGAAGATCCATGGGCGTATGTGCTGGGGGAGCTGGGGGCACCAAATGCTTGGAAAATTTTGACAAACAATTGTACTTTGTAAAAGTTGTATAAAAAAAATATTGTGTTCTTCAATGTGTCCAATTTAACAGCAAATTTAAATTCAGAGTGTCTATAGTTAGGTAATTAAATAGAAAATCTTAAGACTCGAACCCTCTATTGTTTGGAGTACAGTGGGCCACTTTTAACATACTAAGAACCTAACTACATTATTGGGGCACAAACCACTACCGCCCCCCCCCCCAGTCAAAAATGTCCTCGTACGCCTATGTGATGACCAAATATGGAGAAAGAGCATTCAGTTGATAATAACAGAATTAGACCCGACAGGTACACCACTTTCCTTAAAAGCATGGTATGTGTACATGGCTACTGCCTTAACAAGGAAATTTGGCGGATTAAAAAGAATTTCAAAAGTTAGTTGGCAAGATGGTATTAAAGATGGGTTCCCAGCAAAGTATTTATCGGGTGGTTATTGCCAATAAAAGTATGGCAATTTTGGTATATATGGAAAGTAGAGATATCTAATCTTACTAGAAAAATATTGGATTCCCTGAAAAACACTCATTGAGCGTATATAGGACAAAAATGTAAGGGTTCCCCTAATCGACAGCCCGACGATTAGGGCTATACCCACGCGTGACGTCGAAGGCTGCATGAGCACATTGAGCGCTTTGTGTACATTTTGATAAACTCTATAAAGAGTTAGACCTACAACACTTTCTGAGATAAAAATCACGGAAAAAGACGCAGGCAGTGGATAATCCGAGAATTTAATTAGGATTCGATATTTGTAATAAATAGCGATTACAGACAAAAACGTCTTGTGTATGCAATGAATTCTCACCTGTCTCCGCCCGCGGTTGCAATAAGGACGGAGAATCCCCTGACGCAAACATGGCCTCTTTTGATCGATTTTCATAGCGGGGTATACTTGGCAATTACAGTGTTTTGAGAAGGATTTGAAGCAAAATTATGATAAATTAATTAGTTTGAATATGTTTCTAGTCCTAATATATCATCAAATCACCCAGTTTGTACCCGGGAAAGCAACTTTAACGTGTAGATATATCTAAACGCAGGTTTTCATATCGGGGACACTGTAAGAGAAAATGGAATTCATCTTCAGTGTGCATAACCTTTGGTCAGGTGGAATATTCTTGTATCGGCTTCTCTCTATTTTCCAATTTGTGCGAAGCGGAAAAAAGGGTGATTTAAAGTTTGTATTTTTAACCCGCAGAAGGTAACGAGCTGGGTGGTTTATTAAGTTTTTATATAGTCCATACGTTCTTAATTTGGTTCCTGATTTAGTTTGTTGATTATAAACATATTTGATACATAGTGGGGGTATCGTTTTCTGCATGCTCCCTATATAATGAATATTAATATGGATGCATTGTCAACATTTGAGAATAACTAGGGTATTGGAGAATGCTCACTAGTCCATCGATATCCATTAGCAGGCGCGGATCCAGTGGGAGGCGCACCCGGCGCACGCCCCCTCTATTTTTTGAGGTGTCGAACAATGTTTAGCTTCACATATTCTCGCGAGAAAGGAGAACGAAAATAGTTTAGGTTGGAAATCGTAATTTACAGTACTAATACGAAATTAGTCCTTGTGGGCATGTTTTACACTCAAAAATCACGGTTCCGGGTTTCGTACTCCCAAGCTGGTGCAGCACGCCCCCTCTTTCTGAAAATCCTGGATCCACCCCTGATTAGTAGGGGTTGGGTTAGGGCTAGGGTTAGGGTCAAAGTATTCAAAGGATATCGAAGTTTTTAAACAGATGAATAAACACTTGCCTCCCTCCACGTTGTGTATAAACTATTTGCAAGGCTCAATTGACTCTGGAACACTATGTTGTTAAAACTATGTTGATACATGTATATGTATATGACATACGGGAAATTACAGGATGGTACATTAGGAGTTATTGTAATAATATATACAATACGAGTTTAACAAGCCTAACGGTTGAAAACCTACATTGTCTCCACCCAGAGGCTGGGAGTACGTTGAAAGTATGTTTTAAGAACCCCACATGCTATCGGTATCCCGGCCTGTAAGCCAAGGCGGCTAGACGTAAGACCAGGAACATCGCGTGATGTCTGAAGGAAAATTTAATCTTGATTTTTATTACATAGAAAGTATCTGTCAGCTATTAAAATATGGCGGGCAATTAACATTTTTGGGTAAATTTTTCCTATGATTTAACATTTTCACGTAGCCAAGTATGTAAAAGGGCTAAATCTGCCAATTACAAGTCTTTCTTTAGGCCTTAAATGTTATCTAAATTATCAATTAGACATTAATTAACTTATCTAGACCATAATCAACTCTTGATGTGAAGGCTAGCCTTCGAAGTTGGCTGGATTATATTCATATATGCTCTTATTAAATATCAGTAGCTTATTTGTTTTTATTTCAAATTATTTATTACATTAAAACAGCTCACAATTTATTAGTAAAGTGATTACATCAATTTGCCCTATCTACGTATAGGGTAGTTCCTTTTGGAACTGTCTTAGAGCGAACGATATTCGAATATAGTTACTCAAGGACAGTTCCAAAAGGAGCTACTGATAGTGGGAAGTGTTCACCAGTAACAATAATTAGAGTGAGAAGTTTACACCAGTAATACTAATACTTATAACAGACTATAGACCCACATCCACGGTCTAGTAACCTCCTAATCCTTTATCAAAACAATCAAATGTCGAGAAAGTGCGGTTAAACCTATATACGGTCCGGATCCATGGTTTATTAATAGTCTGATTGATTTCGGAAAGGGGTCCACACTCCAACTCTTACTTGATTTGGCGAAATTTACTGGATAATAAACGGCTAGATCTTTTTTGTTAAGGCCAGCAAAATTTATGTCAAGGTCGCTTAAATGTAAATAAGGATAGGATACGTGATTATTGGCGAGATTGTAGGTTAGGCAGGGTTATGTTTAGGGTAAGCATTAGGGCTACGTCCCGATTTGGGTTACGGTTGAGATTCGCGCTAGCTCTGTTTACATCTCATGACCTTTGACCTAATTTGATGTTGGCCATAACAAATACATGTAGATCTAACCCATGATAAACCACATAAAAAATCCTTATTACGCATGGGCAGCATGGGCGTCACACATGGGGGGGGGGGGGTCCGGACCCCCCTAATTGTTTTACTGGGTGGGTCTGAATATACTTGGACCCCCCCCCCCCCCCCCAAAAAAAAAAAAAAAAAAAAAATTGGTAAAGTGCCCGAAATCTCATAAAACACTAATTTTAGGACTGGAATAGCAGTAAAACGCGTTTGCACCAATCAAATATTCCAAAATTTTCTTGGGGGTCCATACAAGGTCAGCTCCGCGAAGAAAACTGGCCGCCCGTAAACCTGCTTTGGGCATTTCTAGTTTTGATACCTTTCACTTTTCTTTTAATTGAATACCACGAATTTGTACTGAGTTGACTATCGATTAAAACATTTTGTCTGGGGCCACTCTACTTTGTAAATGCAACTGCAACAGTGAGATTGGATGGAATTCAGGGTGGGATTTCGGTTACAGAACCATTTGATACTTTTGGACTTGCTCACACAGGCTAGAATAGCAGAAAACGCAATTGCGGTGGTTAAATTTTCAAAATTTTCTCCGGGAGGGTGAGGCTCCGATTGATTGGTTGTTTGGAATTCTGGGCAGCCAGGTAGGCTATATTGAACCAAATTGAAGTTGCTGTGGGTGTAAACGATTGATTGGAATTCGAGTCAGCAAGCCACCTTAATTAGGCAATATTAGAAAACTTTGAAATTGCTTTGTTCATGGGCCAAAATAGCAGGAAAAATTGTTTGCAGCCGTTCAATATTCCAAAATTTTCTTAGGTGGGGGTAAGCCAGCTTCTTCGCCTCTCGGGGAAGACCGGTGCCGCTGTCTGTAAACATGATAAACGTTGTATCAGTGTGATATTTTAGTTTAACCCCGTAAATTATGCCTAACAATGTTTACAGAAGACTGAGACTTATGGGTAACCCCCCCCCCCCCCCCGCCGAAGTTGCGGACCCCCCCAATATATATTTCACGGCTACGCCCCTGATGGGCAGTGGAACATTTTGGCTAATGTTGAAATATAGGTTTTTATTGGCGCTAGGAATATGTTTGCTAGCTTCAGTTCGCATCCTAGTCTCGGTCATCCTGATCACACCCAGTCTTCAACGAAATATTCCTGGAGATTGGCAATCTGTTTCACAGAGAATTACTAAAC
This sequence comes from Patella caerulea, assembly GCA_036850965.1. NCBI lineage: Eukaryota > Metazoa > Mollusca > Gastropoda > Patellidae > Patella > Patella caerulea. Next base: position 3,864,189 of record JAZGQO010000007.1, read on the forward strand.
TCTTGTGACATCTCTGTCAAAGATGACTGTCTTCAACAAGTGCAATCACATCACGCGGCGTATATTATCGGCTCAATGGCGCGTGCATTGTTTACATGAGACGTTACTCAAACTGCTGCGGACAGAATTATGTCTTTTACTTTTACTCATTTTAATACCCATTTATAGGCCTACTAAGAGGAAAAATTTTTTACCTACAAATACTTCAAACGTCTTTATTTACATTTTTAAAAGATTTTCTTGTTTCTTTTATATCAAATTTATGTTATCTTTTAACAGAATGTATTTATATTCAAAATAAAAAAAAATCCTGTGGAAATACACATTAACAAAGACACGAAGCGACAGAGAATGTGTCAATATGACCCACGCACCTACAAATTCGTGAGCCTTTAAATTTTTGTTTGAAAATCCGCAGTTTGCTAGTTGCTACTTTATTAAAGTGTTTGCTGAATGAACGGGTTTTAATATTATTTGGTAAGTGCATCCCATAGTATCCATGTGTTTGGGATGGCCGATGACCGCTTGGTTCTTCTATTGTATCTTCTTGTAAAACCGAATTCATGCAAAGATGCCCAACTTGTTTTTATTGGGTCTGACAAGGATAGCCTACACAACTTGATAATAAGTTGAGAGAGAGGGAGAGAAATGGGGTTTAACGTCCACTCAACACAAACTAGGTCATTTCGGGACTAACATATGGTTTAATTTTATTTCAATAATTCGCTTGCGCGTAGGGGTCTTTAGCAGTGGGAGGAAACCGGAGTGCCCGGAGGAAACCCACGAGGTTGAGAAGGCGCCCCAATCTCCATGCCACATACGCTCACACCAGGGCTCGAAACCACAGCCGCAAGCCAGAGGTGACCGGCCAGCTAGAGGTCGAAGCGCGGCACTCTAGTCCACTAGGCCATCCCAACCCCTGATAATAAGTTGAAAGTTGGACAATCATGTTTGATCTGACGCCTTTTACATTCCATCACTTTTACATTTAACCAATTCAAAATGGGAGTCGCGTCAAACATGAATGCCGAAAGTTGGTTGTTAGAACATCTACTTGAGATTGCGAACACTTGGACGAGAACCTTACGAATGGCGACACCCCTGTATATGTCATAGCGGAGTGAGACACAACAACGAAAAGACGATTCGACCTTCCGCAAAGACACCGATATCTTTATCCGCAAACAATCTAAAATGGTGGAAATTAAGCTGCGAGAGAAGGTGCCCTGTTGTGTTTGTTGGTGGGCGAACAGTTGCAACACCAGAAAGCTTGCCCATGAGGAAATTTATTGAAAAGCTTATCCTGTGTCCACATTCAGAACTTGCTGCCGACTCAAGATGTTGCCAAGTGTCGTGGTTTCCGTGTGTACTACCATATACGACCTGTGAATGGAGAGGATCGGTGAATTCAGATAACAAACCTCATCTCTCAACCCTCTGTGTTTCGAGATAAGAGATGGTATCACGTAGCCGAACGCGAATCACACTTGCAAAAAGTAAACAAAATTGACAATATTTTTCATCAAACCCGCGATTGATTATTGTTATTTATAACATTTCTGCCACCTCCAACTGCAATTAAGGAGATAATCCTACCAGACACGGGTACAAATCCCCTCTTTTTAAATCATAGCGATAGTAAATTGCCTTTTCCGACATTTTAAAGTTACGTTTTTAACACATAAAAATAACGCTAGATTTACTTTATTGTCAATACTTGCTGATAAATGAATGTTGTTTCAGTAGATTGGATATGTGTAATAAGTACTAATAGTAATAGTATAAAATTAACTTATTTTAAAGATGGTAGGCCTACATGCATTAATAAAGAAATTGAGTTTGCAACTTGGAACTAAAGGCATCCAATCGTAGCTACGGTGAATTAAGACCAGAAAAGTGGGGATGGAGACTTGTCAAAGACAAATTAGAGCCCAAAACAATTGACTCCGTACCAGCTCCAAAGAAAATCTTTAAAAGAATCAACTGTGTCAGTGATTTACACAGCGAATGTCAAGATTTCATGTACTTTGTGACAAAAATGGGACAATTCAGGGCTGCACTGTGTAACTGAATGGAGAGAGAGAGAGAAATGGGGTTTAACGTCCACTCAACACAAACTAGGTCATTTCGGGACTAACATATGGTTTTATTTTTATTTCAATAATTCGCTTGTGCGTAGGGGTCTTTAGCAGTGGGAGGAAACCAGAGTGCCCGGAGGAAACCCACGAGGTTGAGAAGGCGCCCCTATCTCCATGCCACGTACGCTCACACCGGGGCTCGAAATCACAGCCGCAAGCCAGAGGTGACCGGCCACTTAGAGGTCGAAGCGCGGCACTCTAGACCACTAGGCTATCCCAACCCCCCCTGTAATTGAATGGCCATGTGATTATTTACAATTCCCTTTCTCTCATCACCACGTTAAATAAGACGTAATGGACTCATACTCATGGGGTTTATTTATAATAAATAAGTCTTTGATAAAATTACGTATAGGTGAAATTTACCTTTCGTTATCAAGTACAGCGCGATTTGTAATGGAATAGCAATAGATTATCAGGTAACCCAACGCAGAATTGACCCGAAATCTTAAACAGGTTACGTCTCCGCATACGCGGTTTTGACCTTCGTGTCCAAACTACTTAATATTTTGAGCTTAATTTTTTGAAACAAGATCAATACACAACCCTCCTTTATATTTAAATTTCATACTGTTTAAATCGGGACGATCCCTTTAAGTCTAAATAAAAACAAGGCCACGACAAACGACTTGAGTCATTGTATGGGAACTGTCACAATGGAATACATCCCTCTTTTAGTCTTTACCGTGGCATTAGTCCTATTATTACTGCAAAATACCATTATAAGTTCTTGGCAGTGTAAAGTATTTGATGGTTATATAAATCAACTTTGTGTTTACCACAATGTGAATGATAAAGCCAAACATGACATGACATGCTGGATGTACATGTCGTCTTAATATGCTACAACATTCAGCTGTTGGATATGATATCTTGGTGTATACACAGGTTAAAAATATGACAGAAGACACAATTAAGAAATATAAATATATTAGTTACTACCATAGTAGTTCTAGGATACTTACAGATAAGATTGGCTCTTTATACTATCAAAACAAATTTCTCTAGTGTCAGTCAAATACTTTTTTCCATACAGATAACTTAAAGTCATGTACTTGCATATTAAATATTAAAGGGGTATATATATAGTATATTATTATTTAACAAATGTAGCATCGATATTGATAACCATTCCCGAGAAACCCATAGTTTATTCGCCATATAATTAAAGTAAGCTAAGTCTGGCTCGGTTTCAAAATCAGTTGCACTAAACAAGCGATGCCATATCTGAGCGAAGACCAACTCGACAACACTGGTTACAAGCTGCTGAATCCCAGACAGAAGTAGCCAAGCTGCTAAATGTTTCCCGCCTTTGGGATAAGTAAACCGACAACAAACAACCACCCAAGTTCCGGCGAAACAAGAATTACCCCACCGACTGTCAATCGCCACATCCGGTCATGTTATTTCTGGAAACGGTTCACAACAGCGACTTCTTTTGCAGCAGGAATTTCTGAACGACGGAGGACCCCAGACCAGATCACTCGTCAAATCTCGACAAATTTCGGAACCTACATCTAATCTCGGTTGTATGACAGTAAGTGATATGTACCTACGCCCATACTGTAGCACCATGAATCTTCTGTCTGACGTGTAGAGCGTCTATGGGTAACCGGTCGCCACATCTTACATATACCCCATGCATCTTTACTTACTACATATTTTCGTAGCCTTGTGATCGTCTAAGATTTATCTCGGATCGTCTTTGCTTCTCCTTCACGTTGTGTTTACTTCTTACTGGTTTCTTAAGACGTTTGTCTTCTTGAGTTATAACAATGCAACAGTTCGTTTTTACCTTTTTATGTAGCATAGGCATACATGCAAGCATAGTACATATTACAATTACAGTCAATGCTAACTAAACTCTTTTCAACCTAGACACTTCGGACTCTTATAGATGGTAACCCTCTGGAATCTAATCGAAGTCTGCTGAATTCTCACGAGTATCCTAATTTTGTATCAACTGGTTTTGGACATTCAATTATCTAATTGGTCAAACATGATGTAAATAATTAGAGAGATTGGTTAATTGAGCCCAATGACGTCAAAACCCACCCTTAAATAGTCATGGAAATTTACTAGATAAATGAGATATTAATTATCATGTTATTGTCATATAGAGCAAGTTATGTTTTGGCTAAACTACTCTTTTTATAAAACAATATGTCATTTTACTCTAAGTGATATTTAGTACATACTACACATTATGTGAATATGTTAGAAACATAAAACTATATCTTATCTCCTCATTTATTGTCTATAATCTTTACAAAATAATGTCACCACGACTATATTGCTACAATACATTTGCGATGCGGCTGTCGGTTTACAAGACATCAAGGGCGCAGCCATGTTTCATCCGGGACCTTTAAAGTAGTTCCAAGACACCGGGCGCAACCATGTTTCATCCGGGACCTTTAAAGTAGTTCCAATATGGCGGCATTCGTAACACAGCCGAGACTAGATGTAGGTTCTGAAATCTGTCGAGATTTGCCGAGTGCAGACCAGATTAGTCCATAAACGCCCGTGTGAATCCAGAGATCCACATCCCTCCTGTTAGACTATAGCTGTTGTAGCTACTGAAATACGCTGACACCGTCAAATCTCACTGAAATGGGTTCAGACACAAAGTGAATTACCATAGTAACGGTAGAGAACTCAGGGACGGATCCAGGAATTTTTGCAGGAGGGGGTTTGCCAGGTTTCTGTTACGGAAATCTGCCATCATCGTCTCTAAATAACATAGGCATACATACAAATTGAGCTTTTTAAACAGAGAAATCATTTTTATACTGATGTAGGATCACTTTGTGATGTAGGATCATTTTTTTCTGGATCCGCACCTGGAACTGTTTGGATCGGTTCGCGGTTCCTGTTGCAATGTGAATGAGGAGATGGTAGAGCGAGGGTATGCCGACAACGAAATGTCACAACGACACTATGCGTTTTTTTTTTTGAGAGAGAGAGAGAGAGAGAGAGAGAGAGAGAAATGGGGTTTAACGTCCACTTGACACAAACCATGGTCATTTTGGGACTAACATATGGTTTCATTTTATTTCAATAATTCGCTTGCGCGTAGGGGTCTTTGACAGTGGGAGGAAACCGGGGTGCCCGAAGGAAACCCACGAGGTTGAGAAGGCGCCCCTATCTCCATGCCACATACGCAAAATACCAGGGCTAAAAACCACAGCCGCCAGCCAGAGGTGACCGGCCAGCTAGAGGTCTAAGCGCGGCAGTCTAGACCACTAGGCCACCCCCCCCCCTTCTTTTTTGAAGAGTATATAGTTAAAATTTCAGGAGTAGTCAAGAAGGGCGACTCGGACGACGATTAAAGTTTCAATGTGCGGGTTCAATTTACTGTCACATTTGGTGGATGGATGATCTGACATGGGCAAAACAACAAATTTAAAATAAACAATTAATATGAATCATAATGAAGTTTATTTAATAAAATGATATCAAACGTTCTAGGAATATTAAGCATATCCTGTAAATTGTATGATACATACATGTGGTTTTGATATATTAATGCCACGTGGTGTTCCTTATTAAGCATATATTTATTTTATGACAAATTTTGCTTGTGATCAAACAACATTTTTCACACAAATGTATGACGCAATTTCTAATCAATCAGTATTATGTTTTTATAACACATGGTGTTTCTATTATGTTGGTTCCTCCTTGTCAATGACGCAGGGCTTTCTAGTCGTTCGGGTGGGACGATAAACCGATGTCCCATGTACACATTGGCGTGCACGTAAAAGATCCATTGACAGTTAGAATTCGATGAGAGTAGGCCGTGGCGTCGCTGCTCAGGCACAATTTTCCCCACCGCACACAGTATGGCGTATGCCCGTCTACATTAGCCCAGTTTAGGAGCAGAACAGTAGGTCGTTAAACTTCATTTCTTATCTATTATGTATTTATGACGTGGTGTTTCTAATCAAACAGTATTTCTCACACATTTTCATGACACGTTTTGTTTCTTATCAAACAGTATTATATGTTTGTGACACATGGTGTTTATATTATATATTTGTGATGCATGGTGATTATATTATATATTTGTGGTACATGGTGATTATATTATATATTTGTGACACATGGTGTTTGTAGTATATATTTGTGGTACATGGTGTTTATATTATATATTTGTGATACATGGTGATTATATTATATATTTGTGACACATGGTGTTTATAGTATATATTTGTGGTACATGGTGTTTATATTATATATTTGTGATACATGGTGTTTAGGCTATATTATATATTTGTGACACATGGTGATTATATTATATATTTGTGACACATGGTGTTTATATTATATATTTATGGTACATGGTGTTTATATTATATATTTATGATATGGTATTTCAGAGGCGGATTAAAGCCCCCCCCCCCCCTAATTTTCGACATTGCCCTTTTTACTGCTAAAAGTGCCTTTACTCAGACCCAAATATGTCCGTTACGAACGTTTACTTAGACGAAAATATCAGCCAAATAGCTCTGGGAATGGCTACAGATGCAAGGAAATGGATAATTTTCTTGGGGGACCCTCTTAGCGGCATGCCCCCCCCCCTTAAAAATTCCTAGATCCGCCCCTGTGTTTCGAAATGTAACAGTATTCATCATGCATATTATGCCATTTATCGTTTTATCTTAGTTACATTAACCGTTGCCTGCACAGTAAATGTCCTGTTGGCGTCAATAAATCCGTTCTCAGGACATCGTAATTTATCCCAGCTTATCATACGCACATGATTCGAATATCTCCTACAAGGTGAAAGCGTATCCGAGCGTTGTTTCACTAGCGATTTATTCTCATCAATAATATTCAACAGTTTTAGAGTCAAACTAGCTCTAACAGTCTTAATAGTTTTATCTTCAACTGTCCTTAGACCCAGGGTAATGTACAACGTTTCTTGATCGTGTTTAATACGTACACGCCATGTTAATCCTTGCTTCATTACATCATCACCATAGTAAAACCTGCCAGGCTTCATCAAGTTCAGACTAAAACTACTGGTAAATGTTTGGTCATCCACAGTTTGTACGTCTCCATCAACCGTTGGTGCTATTTCACCTTGTAGTTGTTCTGGAGGTTCTCCGCCCGATGTTGCTGTCTGCATTTCGCCCAGTAGCTGTTCTAAACGATCGACATCAACATCGACCATAAAATAATATGGATGTCTAACTGCAGGTTTCTGTAATTGTGGTGATATATTATAATCTATGTTTGTCTGGATATCTTCTAGGCCTTCAGCATCTACAGCTGTAATTATAGATCTACTTTTTAAAATATCATCTGAAGATTTCTCCAGCTTTCTCATTTCACGTGCCTCCTTCCTGACATCGTTAACTAGTTTGGTGAGTTTGCTGGTTTCATCTTTTTGGATTGTATTGATGTCACTTTTAATTTCATCTCCTATCTTCCAGAATTCGTCACATGTATTTTGTATTTGTATATCAACATTATCACAAGCTGATTCGCACGAGTTATTCACATCAGATATTAAGGTTTCTAAAAAGTCACAATGTTCTTGTAACCTCTTTACCTTCTTTGCTGATTCTGTTTTCAATTTCGTCACAAGTTCCCTCATTTCCTGATCGACATCTTGTAAGACGGCCAGCGTGTGGTCTTTGTGATCGAGAAGAACGCAAACAGAACAACATGGTTTGCGACAATCTCGACAATAAACGCCAGTTTCTGTCTTCTTGTGTTTTGAACAATACGCTGTGTCATCAGAATGGTCTTCTAAATAAAAGTTGGTGACAAACTGACATGCACCACCTCTAGGTACTGTAATTTGTTTTCGACAAGTTGGGCAGTTGAACTTGCTGCCACGAGTGCTAGCCTCGATAACACCGTCTATACATCCTTCACAGAATGTGTGGTGACATGGTAGCAATTTGGGCCTATCATAGTTACCTAGACAAACAGAACACATGTTTTTGATATTAGTAGCCATTTCCGCCTTCAGTAGCCCAGTTTAGAAGCAGAACTGTAGGATGTTAAACCACATTTCATTTTAGTATTTCAGTAGCCATTTTGTACCACGTCAAGCTACTATACTCCTTCCGTATTCATATCCTATTTGCACGTGACATGGTATGTAGTTTTGAATAAACTATTATTATTAATATGGAGTCAGACTACAATTAATTCAATTCATTTGGTTAGCAATGAATATAGTCCCGTCTATTAGCAGACGTTCTCACTTCTTTTCATTTTGAATGTCCAACTTTGTTGACATGTTGGTGTTGAATCTGGGAAATTTTGATTAATATTCATATTTTGAGGCGGACATATAAGGAGTTAAGAGGTTGGTAACGAATTGCAACCATGGAGTTATTAATTATTGATAACTACTATTAATAACTTTATATTTTATATTATAATGGTTACTAGTATGCTACTTTCGGTTTGTGTATCTCCAGTTTTCAATGGGAAGAAGTTCCAGTGTCACAAGTTTTCAGTGGGGAAAAGTTCCAGTGGTGTGTCTCCATTTTTCTATGAGGAGAAGTTCCAGTATCTCAAGTTTTCGACGGGGAAAAGTTAGCACAGGGGCCTATTTCACAAAATTTTAATTAACTAAGATAAGATCTAAATTTTAGTTATTTGATTGGACCTTATTAGATTGATTTTAGTTCTTAGCCAATCAAAATTGTAGTATCTGCTAAAATTTGGATTTTATCTTTAGTTAAAATTTCGCGAAACAGGGCCAGTATATTAGGTCAATGGGGATGTCGACCTGTTGAGAACTTCATGGTCTTTATTTTGTAAACTTCAAACTGCGCACTCGCTATTTTTGCGCGCACGCGCTAGGAGTATGCGTGTTTCGTCAATATCCCGGTTTGTTCTGAAAAGTTGGACGTTAAACCAAATTCGATTTAAATGAATCTTTTGTAGTTTACAGGAATGTGGCCAAACTGATCCCGCAGTGAATATTCACTTAGCCGCTACAATCACTGATAAGCATGACATCGACGAGGCTTAATAAGTACGGCATATTAACTTTTTTACTCCGACAAATTAAATTCTCAAACATTTTTTTTGAGGTAAAAGAAAAATAAATAAAGACGTTTGAAGTATTTGAAGTTAAAAAAATATTTCCTATTTAGTGTAAATGGGTATTAAAATGAGTAAAATCCATCATTTTGCCCGAAGCTGTTAGGTGTTAAGTAAACATTGCACGAGCAGTTGAGCCAATGACTGGCGCGGTGAGCAGTCAACGCACGTGCTGTGGACACTCATCTGTTACAGAGTTAATTCGTAAGTAATTATCCGTGAAACAGATTGGAATGTGGCGACCAGAGTAATGCAATGAGGACCAGAGAGATCAACGTCATCCACATGTTGACGCGTATAACATTGTTCGCATTTAATTACATATTTCCATGCAAACTGTGAAAAGTTTGCAATTGAACCTAATTTTACTTGCTCAAAGTGTATCAATTGTAGATGTAGATAATGATTATCACGGCTAAAAATTGCAGCTTAACTGAATTAATATATTTGGAGAAATTTGTTTGAAAGAAATTACGAAATCACTTAAAGCAAATGAATAAATTTTAATCATTTTTTTTTTTAAATATTAACTGTAGCCAGCCGATAAAATCTTAATCCGGGGGGGGGGGGGGATAATGGTCTAGATAGATAGCCGCGCTTCGACCTCTAGCTGGCCTGTCACCTCTGGCTTGCGGCTGTGGTTCCGATCCCCGGTGTGAGCGGTATGTGGCATGGAGATAGGAGCGCCGCGCCTTCTCAACCTCGTGGGTTTCCTCCGGGCACCCCAGTTTCCTCCTACTGCTAAAGACCCCTACGCGCAAGCGAATTATTGAAATAAAATCAAACCAAATGTTAGTCCCGAAATGACCTAGTTTGTGTCGAGTGGACATTAAACCCCATTATATCTCCCTCTCTCTCTTAATCCGGATCTGATAGTGGAAACGCATTGAAATTATTACAAGAACCATAGGGTACGGACATAACAAGTAGTAATATAATCTTCTTTGATTGGCTCAGATTAATTGGTTCCCTTTATAATAGTGTTAATTATGGCCATAGTAAATAGGCCTACATTGATCTTTATAAATAATAGACTGGCCCAGTCTCTTCTATTTATTTTACATTTCGATTTATATAAAAGTATTGATTTTTAGTAAACCAACACTTTCGTTTCCATTTGTATAAAAAAAAAATTTGAGTAAACCTGTAACCAGCACCAGAGACTGGACAATTTGCGAGCTTCACAATAAAATGGGCCTTCCTTGTCCTGTTTTACGTTGTTCCTTATTAGGAATGATTGACAGTTGTCAAGCAAGCCCCGAGTCACGTGACACGAATTTATAAATGTAATGTCTAAGATAAATTAAGTTCGATATTTACCTTCATGAATCATGCGTCTCGAATGGAGTGCAAAGCAGTCATGCTGAAACCGTCTGCGGGCTGATGTCACGTTTTTGTTTCCATTCGCCATTCCGCTTCGTCCCGATACGCATGAACTGGCTTCGTTAAGTTGTTATAATTATAAACCTTATAACACAGTATAAGGTCCATGTTATAATGATGTCGTGTGTAATTATTTATGTTCATTCACCTCATCCCATACGTTGTATCCGTTCATTCGACAGATATTGTCCGTCAACAAAATTCTTAGATCGCTGAAGTATCACTAACTAACAATAACTGTTATCCACAACAAACATCTCGCACCAACACCAGTTTGCCAGTGCAAATGCAGTAATCACGTGCACGACGTCACACGACCTACATAATGCAGATTGACCTACTAGATGAGAATGAAGCTCTATTTGCCCAGTCTCTAGAGATTACGTTTTTTTTTCGTTTTATTTTTTTTGAGAGGACTGGCCCATTTTTGGTGTGTGGAGAAGACTGGCCACCAGTCTATATAAATAACAGAATTTCCCTCTTTTAAATCCATGTAAGCAGAGGCGGATCCAGTGTGGGGGGGGGGGGAGGCGCACCCCCTTAATTTTCGACAGTGCCCTTTTTTACTGCTGAAAGTGCCTTTTCTACTACTGAAAGTGTCTCTTTTACTGCTGTCCTCTCCGAACGTTTACCGACACGAAAATATCAGCTAAATACCTCTTGGAATGTCTACAGATGCAAGGAAATGACGGATAATTGTCTTGGGGGACACCCCACCCCACCCCCCTCAATTACCCCCTCGCAGCCGCGTGCCCCGTCTCCGCAGTAAGTGCCTTCATTTTGCGGCGCCCCCCTTTTCAAAATTCCTAGATCCGCCCTGGTAAGAGTCATAGGCGTACGGGTAAATTTTTGACTGGGGGGGGGGGCGGTGGTGGTTGGTGCCCAAAAAATATAGTTAGGTTCTTAGTATGTTACACAATAATAATCATAGGCATACGGACTGAATGACAGTTAGGGGGGCAGAACCCAAATTGCCCGAAAAATTTCGGGTTTACAGACGCACCCCCTCCCCCCTCAAGAAAATTTTGGAATATTGACGGCTGTTTTCCTTTTATTTCAACCCGTGAAAAAAGCAACTTCAAAGTGATCAAATTTAGCTTAATTAGGGTAACTTCAATTTGGTCAAATACAGTCCACCTGCTGACCCGAATTCTAAAAACAATCAATCGTCGCGGAGAAAAATTTGAAAATTTAACCACCGCAAATGCGTTTTCTGCTATTCTAGCCCATGTCAGTAACTCCAAAAGTATCCAATGGTTTTGTAACCGAAATCTTTCTCCGAATTCCAACCATCCAACCAGACTGTTGTAGCTGCATTTACAAATACTAATCGATGCCCGAAAACTGTCGCACAAAGTAGAATGGCTCCAGACAAACTGTTTTAATCCATAGTCGACTCAGTACAAATTCGACGTTGTCAATTTTAAAAAGTAAAATTAGTGTTTTAAGGCTCAAGGACAGTCAGGGAAGCAAACTAAACAGAAATTCAGGTTTTCAGACAGCTGTTCCTGTTTTTTTCGATAGGCGAAGAAGCGGAGTTGACCTTGATAGACCTCCCAAGAAAATTTTGGAATATTTGACGAAACGCGTTTTACTGCTATTCCAGTCCGTAATATTAGTGTTTTATTAGATTTCGGGCTAAGTAGGTGAATTTTTTTTTCACACTTTATCTGCCCGAAAGTTAGGCGGTCAATGTTGATTTAAATTGACAAATTATTTGTGTTTTCAATGTTGAAGATTTTGGATGATATTGAGTTAGGGACTTAGCTACTTTAATATTATTAATACAAAATATAGGTTCACGTACCAGGCCTATAGGATGGAAACAAAGTGTGCAGATTCTTTTACGAAGCTAACGGACCGAGTATCGACTATATTTCCGATCCGAATGCTGCTAAGGGTGTCTGTGTTTTTATTTAAACAAATCACGTATGAATAAATATGCATTTTAAGTGATTCTAAGGAGTTTTTACCAAATAAAAAAAAGTTCAATTTTTATTTGAAGGCCCATGACAGGTTCTACAATATCTCTTTTGCGATGAATAAGTTCTTGATTTCTAAATCATCAATAAAAGAGAACTAAATTTTATTTATTTGTAATATACACAACTAGAAACAATTGTTTATGTAACTGTAACTCGTGGCTTACTGTACTGCAAACAAAAGAGGGTTCGAGTCATAAGATTTCTATTTAATTGCCTAATTATAGATACTCTGAATTTAAATTTGTTGTTAAATTGGACACATTCAAGAATACAATATTTTTTTATACAACTTTCACAAAGTACAATTGTGTGCCCAAATTTTCCCAGCATTTGGTGCCCAAAATGGGGGGGCAGCCGCCCCCCCCCAGCTGCCCCCAGCTCGTACGCCTATGGTAAGAGTTTCCACTGTATAGGTTTAGTTATAAATGACCCCCTAGTCAAAGTTGTTAGGTTTTAATTGTATTTGATTGTTATTTTTGTTGTATATATAATTGTCAACTTTTCACATACCTGTATCATTTGCTTGATAATGACGAGAGTATCCCCATCGAAACATTCTTTAGCATCAAACTCAGAAATTGTGTATCCATAAAAATGTACCTTGTGTTAGAGATAATCTTATTTACTCACGTAATATCCGAATAAGACGGATCTCATAAGTAAAGTTCGTACTTGTTAAGGGGAAAACGGCATCCTTATAGATTGAATTAAATTCGTGGAAACCTATATACAGGATTCCATGTATAGTTTCTGTGAATTTAATTCAAACAGTTCTGTTCAAGTGTTTTGCTGATCCGTCCTGACACACTGGTAGCTACGCCAGTACAAAATATCGATGGTCTTTTCTGACAACAACGGGATCGAACACTTACTAACCGAGCCACTGCGGCACCTCAGTGGAACGCTAGTGGAGAATGAATAATACCAATAGACAATATATAATAAGTGTACAAAACAAAACATTATCAAACCCCATGAAAAAGCCCGCCCCTTTCCTTCGACTTGTGTCCTTTCATTGTACTGGGGTTCCTCCACTGGATTTGTGGGCCTAGTACAAAATTGGAGAACAGGACAACTTTTCACTGCTTCTAAACGACGGGGTGTCAATCCGGGTGAAATGAAAGCCTGTACAATGTAAAGCCAAACTGATCCCGCAGTGAATATTCGCTTGGCCGCTACAATCACTGATAAGCATGACATCGACGAGGCTTAATAAGTACGGCATATTAACTTTTTTACTCCGACAAATTAAATTCTCAAACATTTTTTTGAGGTAAAAGAAAAATAAATAAAGACGTTTGAAGTATTTGAAGTTAAAAAATATTTCCTATTTAGTGTAAATGGGTATTAAAATGAGTAAAATGCATCATTTTGCCCGAAACAATTAGGTGTTAAGTAAACATTGCACGAGCAGTTGAACCAATGACTGGCGCGGTGAGCAGTCAACGCACGTGCTGTGGACACTCATCTATTACAGAGTTAATTCGTAAGTAATTCTCTGTGAAACAGATTGATGTAAAGCCTGTACATTTCGTTTCGTCATGTATGACCGACATTCCTGAATGTGGACGTTGACCTGCACTTAGAGTGGCATGGCTGCGAAATTGTAATTTGATAGGAGGGGACGTATTTTTAACAGTGTGTTGTGTCGCTCATACTGACTCTAGCGAAGTAAGCAAGGTCTCATTTTCTCACTAAGATGTTTGTTTACTTTGTACATGCGTCGACACGGATTGACACCCCATCATTTAGCAGCGAAAAGTTGCCCAGTAAAATTGACTGGGGCGCCAATTTTCTTTCGACATTAATTGAATGGAACAGTTTCTGAACGCTCAGGGTGAGTGTAATGAGACCGACGTTCAGAGCTGAACTATTGTGGGCCCTGCCTAGATGGTTTCATATCAAATTATTTTCTCCCAGGACTGGAAGTTTTCTTTTAGTTTTAATTGTTTCAGATTTTCAACACTGAAATGTGGATCGGGGGCTCGCGCTTGTCACCTCCGCTACTGTATAAATTTCAGGACCCTATAGCTAGCTCAACTTTGGGATTGAGGCGAGAGACGAGTGAACAGAATAGAATTGATACGAGGGACGAGTGAACAGAATGGAATCAATAATTGTTAAACAGAAGACCCGGAGTTGGCGGAAAAAGTTCCCCGGGAATTTCCAGCATGATTTCCCCGTGTTTGTGGTTTAGGATGCAGGTCCTGTCAAGGAAGAGCCTACACATAAAATAAGCTGACAGTTGAAATCCGTATCAGCACGGCTGGTCATAACAAAACCCCATTTTTCACTTTGCAGAGGACATTAATTATAGACTATAATGGGCCCCCAAAAATGAATTAAAACATTTTCAGAGATATTTTGATAATCAAGGCAAGGGAAATGAAATTTGACCCCCTCAACGACACAAAGTGTGCATATGCCATGTAAAAAAATTCTTAGGAACATTTTGCAGTAACTTTGTTGTTAACCCTAGCACCTCCTGTATAGCTAGCCAATACCATACTGACTGATACAACATGGCTCCTGTCAAGACTCAGGAGGTAGACCTGACAGATAACTCCGCTGACATTTGCTAAATGGTTCCCCAAAGAAATGAAATGAAATGGGGTTTAACCTAACCTGGGCTAATGGAAGACGGGCATACGCCATACAGTGTGCTATGAGGGAAATTTTGCCCGGGCAGCGGCGCTACGGCCTACTCTTATATCGAATTTCAACTGTCAAGGGATCTTTTACGTGCACTCCAGGTTCCCCCAGAGAGAGAAAGAGACTACATGATGCCACTCAACACAAATTAGGTCACTTTGGGACTAACATGTTTCAGTTTTATTTCAATAATTCTCTGGCACCAGGGAGGAAACCGACAAGGTTGGACAGGCAATCCTCCGACTCCTTGTCACATAAAACCTTAGAATCGAAACCACACCACTTTACTCATTGACAGACCTTATGAACTAAAACATTAAACCATCCACCATCCCAAACTTAGTTTGTCTACAGATATATTTGTTCTTTTCTTTGCTCCGTCTGAGAACGTAGAAGTATGATGTGGATGGATCGCTGCGTGCAATACGCCACCCAACCCCTGAAACAAAACCCCAGACTTGGACAGGATAACATTAATATAAAATAAATAACAGGATAACATTAATATAAAATAAATAACAGAGAATTATTTTTAATAAAGTTTAATTCATGGAAGCAATACCTCAGTTGAATCCAAACAGTGTATATTATTTGATGTGGCATTTCTCAACAAATAAAGCAGATTATGTTAATAAAATCAGTACATTTACATTCTCGATTTGGACATGAAAACTTAAATTACTCCATAATAGGAAAAAATGTACAACATTGCATTAATAATTTAATAGAAATAAATCCAAATTATTTCCCATTTGACCCCCAAAACGTACATTTTGAGTCCCATCCAATTTCGATTTAAAGTAAAAGTTTCAACATTTTGACCCATCACACAATAAATTATTGTCTTCAGTGTATAATTAACATTAAAATTAGATTCTGTCAATTGTCTGCGATATCACCAGTGTGGAAGCAGTATCCTCAACCAGTCAGGTGATTTAATCAATTGATGTAAATTTCCAAGTTATCTATCTATCTATATGATATTCCTACGATTCATTACTTTGCCGTCTGATTGATTATATAATTGAAAATAAAAAAATAAGTCAACATTTCTAAATCCATGCAAAGTCAATGAGTACATTATGTGACAATTCATTTATAATTACAAAGATTTGTACAGTTATTATCTAACTAATAAAATTATACATTTGACGGTCTGTGAGTGGACAGCTAGTACAAGTTTATTTAACCACCGAAAACAAACCTGTGACATTAATTGATATCCATATCAACACTAAATTACCAATAGTACACGACATGGCATAACTGCTTACATTTCTAAATCATTTTTATTTATTTAAACGCTACTGATTCAACTGCTTCAATATTTATATAACCATATAAAATTTTAAATTAATAACCTCCTATTATTATTATAGTCCATTTTTGTTACAAATATTCACATTTTTACCAGCTGTGTGGACATTTGTCAGCTATCTAGTCTCTGTGATGATGGCTTCGACAGAAATCAATCAATCATGGTTTTCAAGAGATCCTAATGATATATTTACACAACCTTTGTTACTGTGTTTAACTAATTCATACAGTGATTTATTTAGAGTGCTGGGGGGGGGGGGGAAAGGGATTATTTCAGGCATGTCTTACCGATAAGATTTAAGAACCAAAAACTTACAAGGGCTTTTAAGTTCATTTGAATAAAGTTAAAAAGTCATTTCATCGTTTATATTTTTTTAGTAAAATTATTCTTTTTAAGAATGATTTTATTCAGATTTGTGTCTGAATAGGGATTGGGGACCAGGCATCACCTATATTAGACCTCTTCCAATTTCTTGTCAAATGTGGATTAACCATGAATTTTATGTGATCAATTTTTCAAAATGATCATGTTTCTATGGCTCTAGCATTTCATAGAGAAATTAGTACAATAATAATACCATTTTCACAATGTCAAGATAATTTAGGTAATATTTATCAAAATGGACGTGGTTTCCATGGCTCTAGGATTTCAAGGCTATTTTCACAATGACACATACCTTATGTAAAGTACTTTTGACAGAGGTTATACAACAATGTTTGTAGAACATCTGCAAACATTCAAATCGTTTATCAAAGATATCTCGCATACCTTATGTAAAGTACCTTTGACAGAGGTTATACAACAATGTTTGTAGAACACACACAAACATTCAAATCGTTTATCAAAGATATCTCGTATCAATTACACCTATTGTGAACCTGGTGAAATATTTACTGATATTCATTCAATATAATCAACTAATATTTAAAAATTAACAAATAAATGAAATATATGGTTTAAACAGAATCATAATGCCTAGAAATCTAAAATGCACCCTAAAAAAATTGGTTCTTTCCATTAAATTGAATATTCGAATAGCATTTGAATATCAACTTAAAACATTTGAATAATAAATTCTGCAATGATTTTCAATTAACGATGAGAATATCGTCTCACAACGATGCAATTAATAAACTTCATGAATATTAGCCTGTGTTATTTTATATTGCTTTCAATAAATACCCTTTAGAAGGACCGCTACAAAATTTTAACCCTTGCATGCAACTAAAACATTTAACATCAGATAATTGATCATTTTTCTTATCGCAGCGTCATTCAACCCACTAACTCACTTCAGCGAGTTGTTTGTTTGGACACAAGAGGTGAAAACTTGTTACAATGCCAAAACAGGCTCGAACATAATGATGTAAGTTCTACATGACAAATTGTCGGATTCTAATAAAACTATTACTGAACATCTTACTTAGCGCTCGACAAGTATTATATACCATTTAAACCACAGATGTGTGCCGAACAAAATGAAAGTCTGAATATGGATTGTGCCAGACAAGACTGTATTTGTGTCCGACAAATCTGTATTTGTGCCCGACAGATCCGTTTGTGGCTGACAAAAGTCTGAATGTGTTGCCTGTCAGTGAATAATGCCCTTTTTCCAAGATTGGTTAAATATATCTTAACTCTTATAAAGTGTGCGCAAACGTCAGCCAATGCAGTCAAGGTACAAGTATTAAGACTTGACATTGTGAAGATGGCATATACAACAAGGATGCAACTAAACTGGTGTTTCCTTTATAAAAACTGTATTATACCAGCAGTAATCTTATCAAAAGAATGAGATATAACCATTAACACCTACTCATGGAAAACAGCTACTAATATTAAACATATATTATAAATAAGCCTATTGCACTTCTTTCTATAGGCCTAAAATCTTATCGAAATTATTAATCACACATTAACTTATCCTGACCTTAATTAACTCTCGATGTCAATGCTAGCTGGCGATATTTACTGGATTAAGATCCGATTTGCTGCTAAACTTTCATTCATGATTTAATCATAAAATGGATAATCGAGGGTGGATCAATTAGACAGATTGTTTTTCTTTTTTTAGCAAATTCCTGTTACATTATCTAGTTTGTAACTATTATAGTGAGATCTGTGAGCTCTTTATCTAATCTCCCATAATGTATCTTTAATCTTAATGTGGCCTTAGTAAATGAATAGAGTTACACACAAAAGCTTGAGAGAACACTCTTTACATAGGTGCCATAAATACACCAGCAGCTGTGGTGATATTTCAAAGATTAAACTTTTAAATGTTTTCGAAAAACAAAGTCCCGTTTTTGCTTGAAAACATTGATAGAATACTCTATGACGCCTCAATCAACGATATTAATAGCTGTTTTCCATAAGTATGTGTTATAGTTAATTATAGTAGTTAAAATCACTATGACAAATTATTAATTCTCAAAACAAAATGTCCAAGAGACTAGACAATGTTTCTAAACTAAAGAAAACTAGTATTTATTTCAAAATATAAAGCAAATAAATAACTTATTGTCAAAACGATATATCTACAATATAGCAAGTATTTCCTTCATTGAAGATGCATTATGTTAAAGCTAAATCTGCCTATTTGCCGTCTTCATTACGCAAGTTCTGAGCTCTGAGCAGAACCAGTTTGGAGCAGAACAGTAGGACGTTAAACACTATTTCAGTCTATTGTGTGTCTTTATTTTGGCTTCTAAAGTTTTTAAAATTATTATTTAGACATTTACTAACATGACAAGCCAATAATAAACTCTCTAGACCATCAGATGGCATATTTAAATGGATTAAAACATGGTTGCCATTTAATGACTTAATTTGCAAATGGCGAAACTAGGCTTCATCTCAAATAACCAATACTGTTGTTATGGTAAAATAATCTAAGCCACAGGGATAACTTCTCTAAGAATAAAGTAATTTAAAATAGCATTATGTAAGAGCAAAATCTGCTTATTACAGGTCTTTCTTTAAGCCTGAGATGTTATCTAAATAATCAATTAGACATTAATTAACATATCCAGACCATAATAAACTCTTTATGTCAAGGCTAGCCTTCGATGTTAGCGGATTAAGTTCTTATATGCCGCTTAATGGCCGTTGATAATTAAATCAATCAAGTGGATAATCGAGACTATGCTGTTTATATTAATTTGAGTAATGATGACCGAGGCTATGGAATATTTTAAACGTTTTTTTCTCGGCTAATAGTGAATCAATTTGACTGAAATTTTCAGCAAATTATCTTTACACTATATAGTTTTTAACTATTATAGTGAGAACTGTCATCTCTTTATCTTATCTCCCATAATGTAACTTTAAATGAAATTTTCAATATCTTCATTTTGCAAGATATATTTTTGAATTATTGAAGAACGGCCAGCTCCTTATATCTTACATACTGCTACTTTAATACATGTATACTAATAACTACTAACTGGGAAATCAAATTAATATTTTACTGCGTACAGAATTTTATTAATATTCAATCAAATAACAGTTTTGATCTTTCTGCCTTTTACACAATAATAATCAGCATACCAACAAATCCCGTAAACTTGATTTACTACCGTCTCTGTCAGCCGAGTTTACAAATCAGATGAGTGGCCATAATATAAAAATGGGAGCTAACTCTCTTGAAAACACTCATTGTGGTCTATTGGTTGGTTTATTTAAGCAAATGTCATATTATAATCTTTCTATTCACCGGACACATCAATGAAATGGGCTTTAACGTTCTACTCGTCTGCTCGCGCCACATCAATGAGGCGTGTTTATTAACCTCAATATTTTTGGTTTGTGTCAAATACGTCCCTGCCTTGTTTTGTTTTTTTTACATTGAATTGTTAAGTCGTTCGTTGGGCCACTTTCAAACACTTCATAAGTTGCTATACTTATATTCACTTCACATTCAAATTTAATGAAATGAAATGGGGTTTAAAGTCTTACTTTTCTGTTTTAATTCCCAACCTCCTTAAATTAGACCCATTATCAAGAAAGGTTATCTCACAATATCATGTTATCAAGATTTGAAATAACTTTTATCATTTCACTGCAAAGTAATTATTACTATAGGACCCTATTTTATATTTTATTCTGAAAATATAATACCTTTTATATTTTTAACCTGTGGAGAGAAAAAGGTTAAAGATCTGCAAACCAGACGACAGAGACAGTAACATTTGCAAATGTGTCTAGTCAAAACAAATATTATATACTCATTTGTACACAACTAGTCAGAATGTACATAAAAAAAAAAAAATAATTAAAATTTCAAGATTTTAAATAACATATGTACATGCACAAAAATTGTCCAAACACTCAAATAAAGATTGCAAAAATATATCTATTTTTGATTGTCAATGAAAGGTGTGAATAATTCTTGCAATCTTCAAGAACTGGGGACACTGGAGAGAAATTGTTTCTCCTAGATTCAATGACTTGTCGATGACTACAACAATTTAGGCAAACTTTTACGCGAGCTTCATGTCGGTAAGCAGTTTTATGACCATTGTGTCCATTATGTTCTGAATTAGATATCTTCAAAAAGGTCCCATAACAACCAGATTCAGCACCAAGTTAGGCAGGAAGAATCTGAAATATTTTTGTTTTATGATGATGAGAAAAAGACACTTTGAAGATTTTACACATGGTCAGTTTGCATAACGCCACATGAAGTAGGGAAAAGATTCAACAATGTTCATTTAATCGCGGAGTTTCAGCACTTTTCCGATGGCAATTGTTTTGCCTTCATCTCTTAGAGTAAATCGACCCATTTGTGGAAAGTCTTTGAATGTTTCGAGGCAAATTCGACCGCCATTAATCTCTAATCTAGCAATGGCAATCTGATCCTGTTTGATAAATCTAGGTTTTGTGGCAATCTTTTTTCCGGTCTTCTTATCTAGAAGGCAGAATAATGACGTAATGGTAGCCTCTTCGGAGCAGGAGTGTATGTGTAACACACAGCTATAACCAGCACAGATAATGGATTTGTATTCTAAAATAACAATCTGAGCATCAAATATTTTTGAGGTATGGCAGAGATTATTAGGCGAACATAAAACAAATCCTTGAGAAACGTCGTCTTCTTCCACTCCTCCCAACTTGAGTTTAACGTTTTCCCCGGGCCACGCCTCGTCAGCATCATCTTCATCTGACCAGATCTGGGTAACTTTCACAGTTTGTTTATTTGGCATCAGCAATAGTTGAAGATTTTTAGATATAACTCCGGACTCTATTTTTCCTAATACAATTGTTCCCATGTCTTTGTAGCGATCAGCAATAGGTAATCGAACAGGGGCATTCACATCTCTTTCAAGAGGCGCAAATTCATCCAGAAAATTAAGTAATGATGGACCTCGGTACCAAGGACAGATGTCTTCTGACACTTCTTCTTTCAAGAAAGCTCCCGTAAGACCAGAGCAAGGCATGAAAAAAATGTCAGTTTTGGGGTTGAAACCACATTTCTTCAAATAGGGTACCAGCTTTTCTTTACATTCAATGTACCTCTCTTCCGCCCACTCCACCGTTGGGTCATCCATCTTATTTATTAATACAACTAAATGTTTGACCCCAGCCGTTTTCACCAACATAGCATGTTCTCGAGTTTGACCTCCTCGTTCAAATCCAGTCTCAAATTCTCCTCTTCTGGCTGAAATGACCAAAATGGCCAAATCCGCTTGTGACGCTCCGCCAATCATGTTAGGAACAAAGCTCTTGTGACCAGGAGCATCGAGAATAGTAAAGTGTTTTTTATCCGTCTCAAAATAGGCCCTTCCTACTTCAACAGTTTTACCCTTTTCTCGCTCTTCGGAATTTGTATCCAATGCCCATGATAAGTACCAAGATTCTCGATTTTTCTCTTTGGCTTCTCTTTCATATTTTTCTAGTGTTCGTTTATCTACCATGCCAGTTAAATATAATAAATGGCCTCCTATCGTTGATTTCCCTGCATCAACGTGACCTATAAATACTATATTGATATGTTCTTTTCTTTCGACGACAGCCGATGCATCATCATCCTCAACTGTCTTTTTTGTCGCTCCCTTTGCTGCTGCGACTTTCTTGACCGGGATTACCTCCTCTTCTTCTTCGTCATCATCCAATTCATCTGCTTTTTCCCAATCATTTGAGTCCGCGGATTGCTTTCCTGCGGAACTGCTACTTGGCTGCTCATTTTCTTCTACTGGTGATGAATCATTCACTTTGTCGTTTACCTCGTCAGGTGGAGTTTCATCTGGCGAGGGCGGAACATCTTCTTTGACCACCGTTTCTTTCTTCACATTTTTTGCTTCTTCTGGTTTAGCCATACTGAAGGGTGGGGCAAATACATTTTGTCCTGGTACAAAAGTAGGGGCGTTTACATTTAAAGCGCTCAGAGGTTTAGATAAGTCAGTGTTTGGATCTCCACCACCACTACCAACATCATCCCAAGCGTCTGGGACGGCATCGTGACCATTCTCAGACGACATTTTGCATCAAATATGGAGAAATATGTATGTTCTGAATTTGGCAGATGACACGTGACCACCTTTGTCTCAATATTTCGTCAAAACCAAGAGTCTGAACACAAAACAGAGTTTCACTCGATATATCAGTTTGTTTACAACGTATTCAGCTCACACACGTCAAATATACAGATTTGAGAAGATAGAGAAATTATTTCACAATGTCAAGAAACATAGCAAACCAAAAACGTGGTTCTAATGTCTCTAAATTACGACCTTGACCTCCGAATATTCACTCCGGGTCTATTAAAACCTGTAAAATTTATCATATCTGAACAGCTAGATTCTCGTATACAAACCGTAGACAATGAAAAGAAAGGCCCTTTGATTTGAACATATTTTATTCCCCAGTTCTGAAATTGTTCATGGTTTTTCTGCGCTTCTATACCGGATGTTTACGGAAAATACCGGATACTGCCGAATGCCACGTTAACATTAGAAATCGCACTTGGTTTCCTCTTCGAACCACGTTGAAGTTGAATTGAAACAGATATGCGGTTAAAGATGGATTTTTTACAAGTTTTTATAGTCATCTTAGCAATATGTTTATCCAGTATAGACGCAATTATGTTTCATTTATCTCCTAACCAGAAAAAGTGCCTTCGTGAAGAGATTCATAAAGATGTCTTGGTAACAGGGGTTTATGAACTATCCGACGCGCCTGGACAAAAAACACATTTGACTGTAAGTGGTGCCGTTGAACATGTTTTGTGGCTTTTTAACTCATTTCTTTAGGAAGCTATGTATTTGTTGGGGGTTTTTTTCCGGCGTATTTGATTTTATCTAATATACATTGACAAATAAACAATCTTTTATTAATATTTAATACTGTATTATACAAATTACTGTACCGGTACTAAAGACATAATATACTACAGGCAGTATCAGTATGATGAGGCAGGATCACGGTGGCTAAGTGGATAAGACACTGGCTTGCTAGCCTGGAGGCCGAGAAATTTCATCCAGATTTGCCGGCGTGGTTTCCCTTTGTCAGTGATATATTATAGGACGTCAAGGACAGCTGTCTCGTCATTCGGATGACCAAGGCCTCGTGTACACATTGGTGTGTATGTGAATGATCACCTGGCAGTTGGAATTTGATATAAGAGTAGACTGTAGCACCGCTGCCCCGGCAAAATGTCCGTCATAGCACACTGTATGGCGTATACCTGTCTTCTTTAGTCCAGTTCAGAGCAGAACAGTAGGACGTTAAACGTCATTTCATTCCATTTACTAATAGGCCTATGGTTACTGGTAATAAAAGCCTGGGTTCTCTACTGTAGTTTGCTGAGTGATTCAACAACGGATCTTTAAATAATAAGATCTGTCATTGCTTGTGATCCCTTTCCTATTCTATATTCTAAGAGTAGGGAAACCACAATGATTCAGTGAGTAGGATATTGGCTCACTAATCTGGAAGTCTCCTGTTCGATCATAGCATTGGCCGAGAAAGTTCATCGAATTTTCCGGTGTGGTTCCCGCTTGCTAGTGATGCAGGACTAAGGGACAACATATAGAGGTGCGGATGGGACGAAAAACTGAGGTTTCATGCGTTGGCATGCACGTAAAAGATCCCTTGACCGTTGGAATTTGCAGCGTTGCATGCCTTTACAACGGTATAAGAAGTGGGACGGCCTGCCTAATTTCATGCGTTTTTGTTGTGTCTTCCTGTTTCCTCTCACTGCTAAACAGTAAGACACATTGAAATCGAATGAAGGGGGGTTGGGATGGCCTAGAGGTCTAGAGTGCTGCGCTTCGACCTCTAGCTGGCTGGTCACCTCTGGCTTGCGGCTGTGGTTTCGATCCCTTGTGTGAGCGTATGTGGCATGGAGATGGGTTTCCTCTGGGCACTCCGGTTTCCTCCCACTTCTAAAGACCCCTACGCGCAAGCGAATTATTGAAATAAAATTAGACCATATGTTAGTCCCGAAATGACCTAGTTTGTGTTGAGTGGACGTTAAACCCCATTTCTCTCTATCTGCAATCAGAATGATTGAAATAATTTGTACCATATGTTAGTCCCGTTTGTGTTGGGTCGATGAATGTCTGCAATTAAATTTCAGATACAGTTAAAATTGTTATTTCCAGTTCTAAATATAGGAGATCATACTATAAATTTCTACATAGATTTATTTTTTTTCTTTTTAGGTGACAGACTCGAAAGAACATATTTTGTATTCCAAAGAAGGTGCTACCAAAGGGAAGTTTGCTTTTACGACTGAGGAATATGATATGTTTGAAGTGTGTTTTGAAACCAAGATGCCAGGAGGTAGGTCTATGGTTAAACATGTTATGTTCATGTTTTTTCAATGTTATAGACACAGGTACAAGTTTCAATATTAAATTGATTGATAAAGAATAAAATTCAGGTAATGTAAATAGAGCTGCAACGATTCGGTTCGGTGCACCGATAACCGACACTAGCCGTCTCGGTTCGATCCACGATCTACAACGTTCATATTTCGATTCGGTTCAATTGCAAATTAAATTCCAAATAAAAACAACGTACACCTTACCATATGAAAAAAAATGAAAGACCTGTAGCAATTAAGTCCACTTAAAATTTAATAAAAACTTTGTTTTCACGTAACTTTTAATTTACGTTATTTAACAAAACACGAATGTCAATCGAAAACATAACTAAAACAGAGTGACCTCCCTTTAAAACAATTTCCGTATGCTGACGAAAGTTAATTTATTTAAAATTGGTGACGTACCGAATGTTCATTGGATGTTAATTTAGGTCAATAGCTTCGGTAATAAATTCTAAAACGATCTCATTAGCTGATAATTCCGGTCATTATCTTCGGATATTTTCGTGTTTAGCGATTATTACCCGTAGTCAAGCAAGCACTGGAAGGTAAAATTATGGCAGACGACGTACTTTCTTGACCACATGGTCATTTGAAATCTGAAGTTTGGAATCATTTTTGTGTAAGAAAAAACTCTTTGAGTAGTGATAATGTTGACATATTTTGACTGTAAATTTGAATACATGTATTACAGTGAAATGTTTTCACTGTTAACAATGTTAACATAATAATTATGTAGTATTAAATAAAAGTGTTCAAGAGAATTTTAGTCTTGTGTTTTTATTGTTTTTTATGAATTATATACTGGAAAAATTACTGGTTATTGTAGCTGATAATCGAATCGAAAATAATCGAATCGAATGGTTAAAATCGATAATCGAACCGAATCGAGGTAGTTGTGAATCGTTGCAGCCCTAAATGTAAATCACAGAGAATGGGGAGCTTAAATCATGGCTGAATGTTTAGCATGTGTACGCTGTATCTTAAGGTCTGTCATTGAGTCACCTGTCCAACCTCGTGGGTTTTCTCCAGATCCTCTGGTTTCCTTCCAATGCTAAAGTTTCCTGCGCACAAGTAAATTATTGAAATGAAATTAAACCATATGTTAGTCCAGAAATGACCTAGTTTGTGTCGAATGGACTTTAATCCCATTTCTCTCTCTTTAAATCCTGTGTGATTCAAGACATGCATAAGGTCAGGGAATAAGCCAAGTGGTGTGGTTGACTGTGGGTTTAGTCAAGTTCCTCCTATTCACTAAGCAAATGATATTGTGTCAGATGTACACTGTTCAGAGAGAGAGAGAAATGGGGTTTAACGTCCACTCGACACAAACTAGGTCATTTTGGGACTAACATATGGTTTCATTTTATTTCAATATTTTGCTTGTGCGTAGGGGGTCTTTAGCAGTGGGAGAAAACCAGAGTGCCCGGAGGAAACCCACGAGGTTGAGAAGGCGCCTCTATCTCCATGCCACATAGGCTCACACCAGGGCTCGAAACCACAGCCGCAAGTCAGAGGTGACCGGCCAGCTAGAGGTCTAAGCGCGGCACTCTAAACCACTAGGCCATCCCAACCTCCCTACACTGTTCAGGGTAAAATTTCCATGTACATGTAGCACACTGCATAGTGTAGACCCATCTTTATCAATGCAGCACACTGAATGGTGTAGACCTGTTAGACCCATCTTTACCAATGCAGCACACTGAATGGTGTAGACCTGTTAGACCCATCTTTACCAATGCAGCACACTGAATGGTGTAGACCTGTTAGTCTACACCATTCAGTGTGCTGCAT
Organism: Patella caerulea; assembly: GCA_036850965.1. Classification (NCBI taxonomy): domain Eukaryota; kingdom Metazoa; phylum Mollusca; class Gastropoda; family Patellidae; genus Patella; species Patella caerulea. The sequence goes on from JAZGQO010000007.1 coordinate 3,891,360, forward strand.
TGGTAAAGATGGGTCTACACTATGCAGTGTGCTACATGTACATGGAAATTTTACCCTGACCTCTGACATAATTTCTGTCAGTGGATTTTATAATGTGCAGCCAATAGTGTATAGATGCTATCTGGCTTTCTTACCAAGAATGTTTACAATATGAGATGAACATGATGTATTGTAATTATTTGTTGTAGGTGGACAAGGTGTAGATCGTGAAGTTTTACTAAATCTTAAACATGGTATAGAAGCTAAAAGTTACGATGATGTAAGTAACTATAGCGATAAAAGATATTAAATATACATTACATAAGATCTAAATCTGTGTATCGCAGGTCTTTTTTTAGGCCTAAAATGTTATCTAAATTATTAATTAGTCATTAATTAACTTATCTAGACGATGATCGACTCTGGATGTCATCGCTAGCCTGCGATATTTACTGGATTAAGATCCGATTTGCTGATCAACGATCAGTCATTATTTAATCATGAAATATATAATCGATACGATGTTTTTATCGTATTTACTGGATTAAGATCCGATTTGCTGATCAACGATCAGTCATTATTTAATCATGAAATATATAATCGAGACGATGTTTTTATCGTACCGACTTTAGTAATGATTATCGAAACTAAGCCGAAAATTCAATCGCTTAATTCTTGGTTCATAGTAGATCAATTTGACTGAAATTTTCAGCAATTCCCTTTACATTTTCAAGTGTTTATCTATTATAGTGAGAGTAGGCCTTTCTAAATTTTATATTAATTATTAATTAGACATTTATTAAATTGCCAAGACCATAATCAACTCTTGATGCCATAAAATGTCGTAGATTTTCAACAAATTTAAACATCATTGGTGGTCAATGATTTAATTTAAAAAAAGATAATTGAGTAACAATGGCAGCCCTAACAACAATCAGAATAAAGTAATTTGACTGAAATATTTATTCTGTTTTTAGATAGCAAAAGCTGAAAAATTGAAACCTTTAGAAGTAGAATTGAGAAAGTTAGAGGATTTGTCTAAGTCTATAGTAGATGATTTTGCTTACATGAGAGCGAGAGAAGAAGAAATGAGAGACACTAATGGTAAGTATAATATATATATTTTTTTCGTAAAATGGTCTCCAAGAGAGAGGGGTTTTACATAGACTAAGTCTGTACCCCAATCCCATTCACACAACCTCTAAGTTGAGGCATCTTTTTCTGGACTAGGAGTTTGATTCTAGATTTTAACCCTTAAATGACAATATTGGTCTCACAGTCTTACATAACATCTTTTGGTCTTCATAGGAATTGTTATTGAGCAAAAACTTTCCCCTGTGTCTTCCTACTGTGTCCGCCATTTCATTTTGTAGAAACCTCTGATTATGCATCTACATGTATCGCAAAAATGATCTCTGTGTTAAAATTATATATGGAACAGTTAAACCAATTCTTCTATCACATATGTGATAATGACAGACACCACGTCCTTCAAGAATGGAAAGGCTGATATGGAAAATACATGCCTCCTATTTGAAAGTATTACCACAATTTTTTGTGTTGTCATGGCTTGAAAACTGTCTTTGTTTAAGATTAATGAAATTGAAAGTAATTGTAATCATTTTTTTTTTCTCCAGAATCCACCCACTCGCGAGTGATGTATTTCAGTATTTTCTCCATGGGTTGTCTGTTTGGTTTAGCAACATGGCAGGTCTTGTATCTCAGACGTTATTTCAAAGCTAAAAAACTCATTGAATAAATTAAAGACTTATTAGGAAAATGTAAATAATTTTACCATCTTGTATAGGCCATCATATTATTTTTGAAATTATTGACATTGGAGAAAAAAATTCATTTCATTTCAACACCTATATATGATGGATTGTCAAATTGTTTGTTTGGGTAATTTTTACGTTAACGATTCATATGTGTATTTCAAACTGGACGTTACGATATTTATAGTCATGCACTGGGGCCTTATTCATGAAAATTTAAACTGAAATATTTTAAGGATACAGGATTTTCATTGGTTAAAGGCCAAAAACCTAGTACAACATCGAGCTCATTGCCAATGAAAAGAGTGCTTTCTTCAGATATTTAGATTTAAGTGTTCGTGAATAATTTTTAGGATACAGGATTTTCATTGGTTAAGGGTTAAAAACCTAGTACAACTTCGAGCTCATTGCCAATGAAAAGAGTACAGTTTAAGTGTTCGTGATTAAGGACCGAGTTAAAAAATTGTTTAAGAATAATTTAGAAATATAATTATAAGCGAAATACCGGTAAAACTGATTTGTAGATCAGAAATGTATGGAATAGTCACATGTTAATCAGTGTACTAAACTCCAGATGATACGACAAATTTAAAAATTATTGCATTTTTGGAAAGCTTAAGCTTTGAATTATGCTGTGATCTCTATTTCTATAAATATGACCAGGAGCCTGGGTTTGTGAGAGCAGCTCACATATAATATATCTCACTATCATACGTTTTAAACAACAAATTATGATAATAATTTATATAAATTACTTGTAAATTAAGACCAGCTAAATCAATGAATGAAAATGTTTTTATTATTAATGTTTTGACGTTTCTTTGTGTGTCGATTTTGTATAATTAGTTAACATTTGGGTTGAAATGTTTATCAGCATAAAAATGATTTGAAATTTTACTGTTTAATACTGCAATGTAATATGGGCAGCACCTATTAACATCACATTGTGGTTATTGTGTATGTAGAGTACTTATATTATTTCTTTAATGGTTGGGTCTTCCTGGGAACTTTGGTTCTGTGAAGACTGTTTATGAAAAATTGTTCGGTCTTCCGGAGAACCATTTATTGTGGTTCTATGAAGACTGGCCATAAAATATTGCTGCGTAAGAATTTAGATTCAAATAAATATTGTTAGACATTGTTGAATAAATGAGGAAATGGTAGATCAAATATTTAAATTATATATATATGTATCTATGTAACTATGGTAACATACGAAAATCTACATGGTAGTGCACATCTTAGATAACATTCACAGATGATTATTATGGCTGATAGTTAATGAATATTTATTTTAACCAGAAGTCAGAACCTCACTTCTGCTGTATAAGTTACACTGGGCGACCATCGGTTGCACAGATTTTTTGTACCATAGTTTAACCTGTGGTCGTGACCAGCCATTCACTACGATAAGGCATGGTCAAGATAATTGAGACTTTAGTCGCAACCATAGTCTACATCTGAAGGTCATCCAAGATGAGGGAACAATTTAAGTTTGTCTGCTTCTTGGAAGATCTTTTAACAGAAACTGGTTAATTACTTATTTTTGACAGCAGATATTTAGAAAAATAAACCCAACCCCTATTAAAATCAGGGTTCTTAGGTTATTTAAAGAAAGGTTTTTATTGGGAGGTGGTAATTGTTGTATATAATATTGTCTATAACAGTATTTATCATGCTCTGTACTCATTGGTTAGGTTTCAAGTAGCTGAAAAGGAATTCTTTACCTTCAAATGCTGTAAATGCTTCTTTATACTATATTCTGTTCGTTTCTCTGCTTTTGTTAGCTCAATTTGTAGTTAAAGAAAATGAAATTTTCATCCCGATGTATAATTTCATTATGTTAGATTTCACTATTTATGTTGTAAGTGTGGATATACTTTCTTCAATAAATACTGTTTGTAAAAAGAGAAAGTGTGTTTTTTGTTGAAAATTTGATCCAGAATTTTACCTGACCAGAGAGTTTACATTAGCATTCTCAGACTTAAGTCCAGAATTTACTCAGCTTTCAATCACTGTTTATGAGAAATAGTTTCTTATTGATGTATTTGATACATTATTACAATACCTGTATCCCAGGGACGTATAAAATCTAAATCTAGTTATGGCAATATTGTCTGTTAAAACACTTGTTGGTCTCTGACCAACAGTGGCTCAGTGTGTAGGAAATGAAATGGGGTTTAACGTCCTACTCTTCTGCACCTGACCTGGTTAATGGAAGAAGGGCATACGTCATACAGTGTGCTATGAGGGAAATTTTGCCCGGGCAGCGGCGCTATGGCCTACTCTTACATAACGAATTCCAACTGCCAAGGGATCTTTTACCTGCATGTCAATGTGTACACGGGTCCTCGGTTTTTCGTATCATCCAAACAACTGGACAGCCGTCCTTGTCAGGCCCTCCTTCTTCATCACTGACAAGGGGAAACCACGCTGGTTGGTGTGTAGGACAAAGGCTTTCTAACCATCAGTTGTGTGGTTTGATCCTATTGTTGGCAGGGCATTTTAATGAATTTGAAAAACTAGGCCATGTACATACGTTCGGAAGGGTGGTTCGGGCAGAAGCGGTGTCTGATTCTACCAACAGCGGTCCATCACATACAGTTGGTGGTTTAACAAATCCGCAGTGGTCGGCGGTTTACTCAAATTCGCGGAGGAAATTTAGAGCGGGGTCTAAGCGGATTAATAAGCTGTGGTCAGTGATTTTTCAACAACGCCAAGGTTGGACCACGGAGGAATTTCATACTTCCTTGTGACTTGTACTGTACTTTCAACATTTGGAAATGAAGCCAAATTTCCCTCTCAGTGCACTTCATGTCTTTGTTAGGCTGGTTGAGTCAAATTTCATTATTGGCACACCACACGATTTATACGTCTTCAATCGCCCGGCTCATTCAAACTGACAATTTTTAATTTCAGAAGAATATTTTATTAATAACAGATTTTATAATTGAATAAGGCAAATATTTTCATGTAGAGTCGTAATAGTATAATTTTAGGCTGTCATTCCCTTTACACAGTTCAAACCCATTAAATTAACTAATTCCATAAGTGTGAGTGGGTTGTGTTTTTTATGGTATCAGAATAACAGATTTGTACCATGTAAATTGATTCACCAGCCTTTATATACAATAAATCAATCGGAACTCCCTGCCATTGACAAGTCACATGTTTCTCTGATCACCGTAATTGAAAAAATAAAACTTCAGCAAACAAGGCTCAATTTAAGCAAATTTCTGAGCAAGGACATTTTCATTAAGCTGTGTAGTCTAAGCCTTTTGTGACATCTCATATCATTGTACAATTGGATTAGAAAATTACCTAAAATCACAGACATCATAACTTAGTGTTAAGATTGACAAAATATAGCCATTAATTGAATATAACAAACAAAGCATAAGTATATAAATACGGTTACCATAACTAATTGCTACAATTACAGTATACTGGGACTTTAGATAGATTGTGCATTGATTATGACATAAATAGTGCAATGATTATGACATAAATTGTGCATTAATTATGACATAAATTGTGCATTGATTATGACATTGTACAATGATTATGACATAAATTTAAGCAAATTTCTGAGCAAGGACATTTTCATTAAGCTGTGTAGTCTAAGCCTTTTGTGACATCTCATATCATTGTACAATTGGATTAGAAAATTACCTAAAATCACAGACATCATAACTTAGTGTTAAGATTGACAAAATATAGCCATTAATTGAATATAACAAACAAAGCATAAGTATATAAATACGGTTACCATAACTAATTGCTACAATTACAGTATACTGGGACTTTAGATAGATTGTGCATTGATTATGACATAAATAGTGCAATGATTATGACATAAATTGTGCATTAATTATGACATAAATTGTGCATTGATTATGACATTGTACAATGATTATGACATAAATTGTACAATGATTAGGACACAAATTGTGCATTGATTATGACATAAATAGTGCAATGATTATGACATAAATCGTACAATGATTATGACATAAATTGTTCAATGATTATGACATAAATTGTGCATTGATTATGACATAAATTTTGCAATGACTATGACATAAATAACAAAATGACTATAAATTGCCTTATACTTGACGTAAAATCTATTCAGGATTTTTAAATATGGCAATGATAAAACAAATGCAAGTTGATATAAAAATCATCATTCACCTTGAAATACACCTGGGATGGTGGACGGATTATTTTCTGGGGCCTGTTTCACGAAATTTTATCCAAGATAAAATCCAAATTTTAGTAATTTGATTGGATTTTAGTGTTTAGCCAATCAAAATTGAAGCATCTACTAAAATTTGGATTTTATCTTTAGTTAAGGTTTCCAGAAACAGCGCCCTTCAATTCTTCAACTAATTTTGAAAAATATATACCAGTACCAAGCTTCTATAAATTCTTCGATAATGGTATTAAATATCTAGAGATTGGTTTCCATTAATTGAGAGAGATATTAATAAATAGTTTTACATGGAATAAAATACATTTTATATATAACTAAACAATAAATATCACAGTGCAGACATTTTAAAATAATATTTAAAATAATATTTAACAATCTTAAAATCTATCAACTTAGAAAGCTAACTATACATTGTTTATCTTTTAAAATATTAACATATTATTACCTAAATCATAAGCTAAAACCAACAGACATAAATACACATATGGCGCAATCTTTCAACAATTTTCCCTGTCTGGAAAATTTCCCATATGTCTGTCTTCATTAGCCCAGTTTGAAGCAGAAAAGTAGGACATTAAACCCCTTTTCATTTTCCTATAGCAGGTCTTTCTTTAGGCCTTTCACCTGCTTGAGAACAAATTAACTGGGTTCATGAGAGAGAAAAATGGGGTTTAATGTCCACTTGGAATATAACTTTGATTTGTGTAAACATCAATAGTTGCTATGGGCAATATAACCTTGATTTGTGTAAACATCAACAGTCGCTAAGGGCCATATAACCTTGAGTTGTGTAAACATCAATAGTTGCTATGGGAGATATAACCTGCAGGTGTAACTATGGAAGATATAACCTCAAGGGGTGTAACTCTTCTTTATGAATGATAAATAGGAGGATATATGTACAATAAATAATCATCTAACATAGATACATAGAACCAATCTACAAAATAGAACCAATCTACAAAATTACCACAAACACGTTCATTAAACATTACACATAAAGATGTTACATAAATTGTTGTATAATCTAGAAAATCCTGCTGTTATCAATTTCCTGACATTCATCGATTTGCTGAACCCCTTAAATATAATTCTATTCGCGTTTTATTCTGCAGTTTCTATTTTCTCAAACAAGCAGAGTAAACTGAAACTGTACAGCAAGATTTTCACCGATTTCAAAATAACAGGGCAACAGATGAACCCTAACGCAAGGGTTTAAAAAATAAAATCATACAATTTCTCTAATGTCTTGGTTTGGTCATTTTAGCAAGCTGAGATTGACCAAGTGCGGCTGCAAATTTTGTTATAACGCTGTCAAACCCGGCTTTCTTCGCAAGATCCAAAGGCGTCTCTCCTCTGTCATTCTTACGATTCTGATCAGCTCCATTTCTAAAATTATCAACAAAAGAAAGAAGTTATTTTCATTTAGTTAATTCAAACAAATTGAATTCCTACGGTATTAGGTTTCTAACACTTATCCAAATAAAAGAAGTTATCTCTATTTAGTTAAAGATATAAATGGAAAATAAGATAAAAACTAGATTATGTAAAGAGAATTTGCTGAAATTTCAGGCAAATTGATGCACTTTGAACCAAATTTTAGCAACTTAATTTTCAGCCAACAATAAAAAAACATAGTCTCAATAATCCATTTCACCATTAAATCACGAATGAAAGTTGAGCAGAAAATTGGATCCTAATCCAGTAAAGTTTCAAATAAATAATAAAACAGTTTCAAATAAATAATACTAAAAGTTTACCAAAGTTTCAAATAAATAATACTAAAAGTTTACCAAAGTTTCAAATAAATAATACTAAAAGTTTACCAAAGTTTCAAAGAAATAATATTAAAAGTTTCAAAGAAATAATATTAAAAGTTTCAAATAAATAACATGAAAGTTTCAAAAAAAATAATATTCTTGTCAGTACCAATTGTTGTAAAATCAGATTTCCTATTCACATGAATTAGCAACATCAACTGTCAAATAACACACAAGAGAGAGAAAAATGCATTAAAAATTTGCCAGTCAATAAGAGAAAGAGAGAAAGAAATGGGGTCGACACAAAATATGTCATTTTGGGACTAACATATGGTTTAATTTTATTTCAATAATTCGCTTGGGTGTAGGGGTCTTTAGCAGTGGGAGGAAACCAGAGTGCCCGGAGGAAACCCATGAGGTGGAGAAGGCGCCCCTATCTCCATGCCGCATTTGCTTACACCTGGGATTGAAACCACAGCTGCAAGCCAGAGCCAGTAAATAAGAGCTAGGCAGATGCTAAGTGTTGGCAGTTGAGGAGGTCTAGATATTTACAGATTCCGAAATGGTTGCTTTATATAAATGAATATTTTGGGGAATACTGATCCGAACCCTAACCCTTTTAAGAGGGGTAAAAGGTAAATTGGATCCAACTTCATTCTTCTAATAAGGGTTTTGGTTAGGCAATTATATAAAGCAGCCATTTTGGACTCCGGAAATACCGGAAGCTCACCAACCAGCCCACAATTCGCACCTCCCAACTAGGTTCTTTCAGTTTAGCAGTGGAAGAAAACCTAAGTAGGCTACTCAGAGAAACCCACGAAGTTAGCCAGGCGAAATGGACACCTCATCACTCAGAAGACTCGGATTGAAGTTACAAAATTTGACACAGTGCCAGTGGAAGAGCTTATGATATAAAACCCTTCCCATAAACTCCTGTAGTCAGCTTGTCCAACAGCACAACACACCTCCTCATGGCAAAAAGTTTTGCTCGGGTATTGCACTTATTCTGTGTAGTATCTATAGGACATATTGTTAATTTGAGACATAATTTACTTACTCTAAGAGAACATCTATTATTTTGAGACCTGATGGTCCTAAATTAACAGCTTCGTGTAAGGCAGTGTTTCCCTTCCTGGAAATAAAAGACAATCATAGAAATATTAATAACGGAGGGAAGTTAAAGGAAAGTTACCATGGCAATCACTAGGGACCGGGTATCGTCCAGATTTTACGAAAAAAGGAAAGAAACTATGCTTACTGTCTAGAATCTAATAGATTGCCGTCTAGAATCTGTTAAATGCCGTCAAGATTCATCAAAAACCGCCTAGTTTGTACTACCGGGTAGATTTAGAAACGCTGTTTAGTTTTGACCTCGATCGTCTACTTTACGACCGTTAGTGTCGCGGGAGGTTTTTAGAAATGAACACTACCATTTAGTTTTGAAAGGGGTTTAGTTTTTAGATGTTGTCGAGAAATGAACCACGAGTGTTTGATTTATGTGGTTACAATTAATGGAAAAAAAAAATGATTTTGAAAATATTCACTGATTCAGCTTGGTCATCGTTTTATTCTTTATAAAAATGGCTGATGTATTACTCAACGCGTGTATAACAAAACGATAATTTTTCATTGGTTAAAGCCGTATAAATGCGGGAAAATTTACAGTAGTTATTGGCTAACGTATAAACGTAGTTTCTTTCCTTTTTTTGTAAAATCTGGACAATACTCGGTCCCTAGTGAATGTATGTATCATCAATGTGTTAAAATATGTTTTAATCCTTTTACTAGTCACCATCGTCAGCAAATTACAGTATCCATATACATGGAAGCTATACATGGAACCTAGATTTTTCATCCTCTCCTGGACCACTGACCTGGTTACAGACCCAGAGTCAAACTCATAAAGGTATGATGGCAAATCAAGACCTAGAGGGGAGAAGGAGAGAGATAGATAGATGGTGGGTTAACTTCCACTTCACACAAACTAGGTCATTTTGGAACTAACACATGGTTAAACTTTATTTCATTAATTCGCTATTTCATTAATTCGCTATTTCATTAATTCGCTTGCATGTAGGATTTTTAGCTAGGGCTGGGTATCGATAGGGATTTTTACTATCGATAATCGGCAATGAAATGTCGGTCGATAATCAATAGTATCGAAAACAAACTTATTTTCACGGTCGTCATCAAGACTGGATACAGTGTAAGTTCAAAGTTCAAAACCATACGAAGTTGCGAAAGATCGTTTGCTTCTGTCTAAAACCCAAAGTGCTTCCACACAGCACTTTTAGCTTTGACGGGAAAATCAACAAGCGTTTTGTCGTCCATGTGTGCTATTTATTGTACCGGGTACTCTATTACCGAGGCACACGTACAGAAATAGTGAACTGTATAGACGAATTCTGAAGCTTGCAAAGGGAAATAACTCTAACTTTGTTTACACATCCGGGTATCTCCGATTTAGCGATATTCAACAATAATTTCTTCAAAACTAAAGTAACGTTTCAATGAGAGTTAATTTATGAAAACGGCTGTTCAAAAAGCAGTGACAATTTTGTTATGTGTTACATTGATACTTGATAGTAATTAAAGTGAGCGGTGTATTATGATTAACTGAAAGAAAACATTGACATTTCAGACGGAAGAAAAATAGATGAAGAGCGATAATCGATAGAAACCCACCGCTATCGATAGTGCTTTTCTGGGCCGTCCAATCAATACTATCGATTTATATCGATATTTAACCCAGCCCTATTTTTAGCAGGAGGAAACAGGGGACCCAGAGAAAACCCACGAGGTTGGTCAGGTGACAAGTTGGGAATCGAAACCATGCCACTTGACCCAATGAAAGACTTCATGATGCAATGCACATGCGTTAGCCATTCAGCCACCAATATGCGGAAACCATGCCTCTCGGGGGTTAACAACATTTCATAATAAAGAGACATAACACCGGAGTGATGGATTTTGAAAATAATTTTGAATGATTGAAAGACGTCCATAAAAGAATAAAAGAATAAGATATAAAATAAATTGAACTTACAGAGCAGATGGTCCTTTTTTATTTATATCTAGTCCACCATCAACAAGAACAGGTATACAATCTAAATGTTTATTTCTTACAGCGGAATATATTACTGGTACACCATTCTTATTTACACAATTCACATCGGCTCCCTGGAATCAATCAATCAATCAATAAATACAGTATTGGTATCATGTAAAAAATACTTTCAAGCTAATTAAAGATGCATCATTGCAGGTCTTTTTCTGGCTTCAAATGTTATATAAATTATTTTTTAGAAATGTTAGGCTTTTTTTATCGATTAGTGAAATTGATTTGAATTTAGCAGATGTGTCATGTGACAATGTAGTCAATTTCAAAGTACTTTGGGAAGTTCGTTAAATGTTCGGGTTAGCTGTAAACAATTCTTACGGCTGGATACAGTTGAGCAAAACATGTGATTAGCCGATCAAATCGCACCCTGAAGTGATTTGGCAATTTGGTGTACTTACTTCTGAAATTGTTATCGATAAATTCGCTGATTAGGGTAACCAATTGGAATTAGATGGATGTTAAAGATAAAAATTTGATTGAATGCAAATCACTTTGTCTAATTGGTGGTCAATAAAAATGCCCCTATATATCAAAGAAAACTTGCTTTCAGATCACCTTATACCATTTGTCAGTTATCTGGGAGATTTATGGCAAGTCAATTTTATTGTACTTTTGTAGTTATTAAATCAAATGTGCACAAATATGATTTAAAAGATTTATGAATTGCTCATATTTATTGTCTGTCGAAGTTTCTGGGTGAGATGATAAATTAAAATGGATATCTTACCTCATCAAGTAAATGTTGAACTTCTGTTGCTGCACCTTCACCTTCTGATCCCAGTTCTTTTACTAACTGTTGATCTAAAGCCTATAAATAAACATTACGTATTGTAATAACTGATCATCTATAAATAAACATTACGTATTATAATAGCGGATATCTATAAATAAACAATACATAATTTTTGTTCAATCTAGGTTGGGTTTTCGATCCTGCATTGGCTGAGAAAGTTCATCCAGATTTGCAGGCGTGGTTCCTCCTTGTCAGTGATACTGACTAGTTGTTCAAATGGGATGAAAACATGAGGTCCTGTGTACACATTGGCGTGCATGTACATAAAAGATTCCTTGACAGTTGGAATTCGATATAAGAGTAAGCTGTAGTGCCGTTGTCCAGACAACGTCACTCATAGCTCACTGTATGGCGTATGCCCGTCTTCCATTAGCCCAGTTGTGGTGTGGCCACAAGATTCATTTTCTGATTGAAAAAACAGTGCTTACAGATTTTTCATTCTAATATTAAAAAAAAAATATTTACTGATAATTTTGGTCCGGGTTTCTTCTTGGGTTTACTTTTCTTTGAACCTTTCTTCTTATTTGTTTTGGGCGTCACATTTTCATCACTTTCTGTAAATAGAATTTCATATAAAAGAATAATATCTGGGATCTGTTACAACTATGTGTGCTGCCTCCAAAATATGGTCAACAAATTGTATTATTTTACAATATTCCAATTAATTGATGATAAAAATTTCATCTTAACACACCTACTTTTAAAAATTGGAAAAGTACAAGTACAATAGGATGTAATGGATAATTTACACAAAAGTTAGGGCACTTAAACATCTAGTACTTAGAATAAGGGTATTATTTATTTTCTGGAGCTGCCAAGCCAGCACAAGTGTCGCTTTAACTATTGTCTCCATAGAGATAGGGTCACTTTGGCAGAGAAAGTTTTTTGTGATTTTCTAATATGGTTTTCCTTTATTAGTGAAGTCAGGATGGAGGGTCTGGCTAAAAAATAAGGTCCATTATACACGGTGGCGTGCAGGCACAAGGACCCTTGGCAATACTTGCCGTGGCATATTCCAGTTGGCATAGAAAAGTAGGACGTTAAACTCCATTTCATTACTCACCATAATCATCTGAATCTGATCGATAACTATCTATACCATCATGCTCTGTATGTTGACTGAGGTAACCTTGGTGACTAACACCTAACTTCTTGCCCGTCTGTTTATCCGAGCCACCTCTCAATGGAAACGTCAATGTTAAACTCATCTCATAGCCATCTTCTTGAACAGTTGATGAAATCAGCTAAAATAAATGAAGAGTTATACTTAAAGATACGTATGGGAGATTAGATAACGAATTGGAAGTTCTCACTATAACAGTTAAAAACTATATAATGTAAAGGCAATTTGCTGAAAATTTCAGTCAAATTGATTCATTATTAGCCTAGAAAAAAGCATTTGAAATATTCACATAGCCTCGGTCATCATTACTCAAATCATGAATATAAACAGCATAGCCTCGATTATCCACTTGATTGATTTAATTATCAACGGCCATTAAGCGGCATATAAGAATTTAATCCGACAACATCGAAGGCTAGCATTGACTTAAAGAGTTTATTATGGTCTGGATATGTTAATTAATGTCTAATTGATTATTCAGATAACATCTCGGGCCTAAAGAAAGACCTGTAATAAGCAGATTTTGCTCTTGCATAATGCTATTTTAAATTAGAGATGAACTTTCATATTAGTATTGATCAACCCAAACCATGTTCTTTATTTTCCTATCCTTTACAAATAAATCCACTGTTTTATATATTTCTACTTACTTTCCCCATCTTAGGTTCACCAATCAAAGATCTAAATTCAGGATTATTCTGGGTGTAGATTTTCAGATGTTGACAAATGTGATCTAATTGTTTCCTCCAATAACCTGAAAAAATTAATAATTATAACCATTTATTAATCAATTTAAATAATTCTTATACACTTAAACCACTTAGCTCATCCCCCAATAACATAAAAGGCCTCAGGTCTATTTTGTCCGACAAATTCAAACTCAACCATCATTCTATTGTAGTGGTGATATTTTCGAACGTTTTATAAATTGGATAATAATTGTGACCTCTAGAGGTACCACAAGCTAAAAACATGATTTTTTTGTACAATTAGGGGCCATAATTCAGGAAGTTAAGATCTTTGGGTTATAAACATTAGTTTCAAGTTTCATCACAATTAAATGAAAACTATGACCTATAGAGTGTCCACAAGCTAAAAACGCGATTTTCCGTACAATCAGGGGCCATAATCTATGAAGTTATGGTCCGATACATGCCAATATTGAAAGGATCCAGGATCTTTCATGAAAATCAGATAAAAATTGTAACATGTAGAGTGTCCACAAACAAATTGTGCATGGACTAACATAATATGGTGATTTTACCTTTCAATAATTTGCATGTGCAGACGGGGGATATTGATGGACCCAGCCGGGCTCTACGAAAAAACTTATGAAGTATAAATCTTAATGACAAACCTCTTCCAGGGCTAACAGGAGTTAATAGAGGTTTACGATCTCGCATCTGTTTCTCAAACGAGGCTCGCTCATCAACCTCTGGTTTATTGGGACCTCGTGATGGGTAAAACAATCCAACTGTCTGGGTTGTAGCGTGAACAACTGGTCTTGGTGCTTGCGTCATCGACTGGGATACGGGGAGAAACAAACTCTGTAATGATAAACCAGAACATTACAAATACAGGATTTATTTTAAACAATTTCAGTGAATAAACGAGACAACACAAAGTAGATGACACATAATAATTGCTCGAAGATATATCACAATACCCCATGCCAATACATTACATCGCCAAGCTCTATATCACGATACCGATGCATATCGATGTATCATCCCACCACTATCAATCATCAGTGGAGGAATTTTGAATTGTGAATAAATTGCTAAATAATAATCTATACTTATCGCCATAGAAAACGCATCACTTAATTTTTTTGTATAACAAAATGATCCTGTAATATCTTATTTATTTTGCTTCTTATTGTGAACAATATTCAAATGGGAACACATCAATAACAACACATTTGTACACTTATGGACATTTAATCTGTAATCTATGGTACAAAGTCAGAGGGGTCAAAACCAAAAGTACAACACAGATGTCAGTAGCACGCGTGTCCTCCACTGGCTCTTACGCATGCTGTGCAGCGACGTAGCATGGAATTAACCATCTGTGTCGTACTTTTGGTTTTGACCCCTCTTATGTATGTAATTCATAGGATCATTTTTTTATACGAAAAACTAAGTGATGGCGTTCAGTATATATAACATTTGAAGTCAAAATAGGAAGATTTAATGAAATTTTGAATAATCAATTTGAGGCCATTTTAGCATGGATTAAGCCATGGAAAATTAGATATTGTGTGGAAAACGCAAACGAGGACCAGCAGCAGTAGCTTTAAATTAAATCATCTCATAGAAAGTGTTGTAAGGTAAACACTTGATGTAACAAAATAAAACTTATCAATAAATTACATACAGATTATAATTTAATACCATAGGATACTTACTTTGCCTGTACCATCCATTCTGAAAAACAAATTTCCGTAAAATGTTTAGATTCATAGTCACTGTAAATTTGCTATTGTTGACATATATCGCACTGTAAATTTGCTATCATTCACATATGAGAACATGACTTTTACTAATAAAACTTTTCAATGAAACAGAGTGTCATCTTATATAAATAATATCTATTACTTGGTTATATTGTTAGCAATCAGGAAGTAGTTATTAAGTAGGTGTTATATCAATTCTATTTCAATAATTTGCTTGTGTGCAGGGGTCTTTAGCAGTGGGAGGAAACCGGAGGACCTGGAGAAAACACATGAGGTTGGACAGGCAACTGTACTCTTTGTCACGTACAACTGGGGAATCGAAACCATGGCAGTTGACTCAAGGACATTCACAGAGGTTTATATCGCAGAGCCGGGCCTTTGACCATCTTGTCAAGAAACCCCTATTCAATTGATTAATAACAGTTCGTACTTACTTGTAGACAGTTCTACCTGGAGCCTCTATTGTAATACCACATCCACCACAGAAAGAACTATACGGATCATTACTGGAACCACATGTCGAACATTGTAACATACCGGGGCTAGCAGAAGGCTAAAATCAAACACACAATTACTTTATTAATCAAAATTTCTTCGTACAATTTGCAACCGCTTTCACAAAACATTTTCAGACTTTAAGTTAAGGATTTACTCAAATTTTTAGCCATATCTAACTAAATTCTAGCCCAATCTATGAAACAAAACTAACAGAAATTCTCGTATTTCATCCCTGGGCTTAATTTTGAATTTGACCATATCAGTGATGAACTCCAATTCGATGTGACTCCATCAATGTCAACACACGTGGTTTGAAAATTTAATAGGGAGACCACAATAAAATAAAGCCCATGGGCTTATTTAAAAATTTAAACTCGTTAATAAGCCCATGGGCTTAATAACTGCAGGGCTTACATACGAAAATTCCCTGTACCACAACTTACCTTACATCCACACCAATCACAGTATCTAGCATCACCGCTGTTGACACGGCTACATTTATTACATCGTAGATATTTAGAATCTGGACTCGACACTGGTGGTGGAGCGGACATTCCATTTAATATAGCACTCTGTTGCAAAAAAAAAAAAACAAAAACAATTTTGTAACAAAATACTTTAGGCGGTTGGAATGCCAAATTGTCAGCATGTGCACTTTGTATCGTAAGGTCGGTCCTTGAGTCAACTGGTGGGGTTTCCATTCCGAGGTTCTTCGTGACAAGAAGTGTGGTCGCCTGTCCAAACTCGTGTTTTTTCCTTCAGGTACTCCGGTTTCCTACCACTGCTGAAAGATCCCTACTCGCCAGCGAATTATAAAATAAAATTGAACCTTGTGTTAGTGCCAAAATGCTGTAGTTTGTGTCAAGTCGATATTAAACCCATTTCTCTTTCTTTCTAAATGCAATTTCTTCTTTTTTATTAATGGGCTTTAGACTAATTGGTGTGAATATGATTTTTTAATATTGTGCAGGAATCCTAAAACATTAATGGAATATTCTTTCAACTGGGTTTGAAATTTCGACTGAAATATGAATCCAAAATCTACCTGTTGAGCAGAAGTAGGTAGTCTTGTATTACAAGTCACACATGCAACAAGACTGGACGGATTGGCAGTTCCACACAGCGTACAAATAAGTTTCTCTGCCAATCGTATACTCGACTGAGGTTGATTCTGTACTTTGATTGGTCCTTCACAAATAATACATGCAGATGTATTCATGGGAACTGTTGACTTGCAATATACACACGTTCCCATCTGTAAAAATAATAGGGTTAAATTATAGAGTTAAATATATTCGATTATATGTGTTAAATATAATCGATTATATGAGTTAAATATAATTGATTATATAATTGATTATATGAGTTAAATATAACTGAATAAATGTGTTAAATATGATTGAATATATGAGTTAAAAATGATTAAATATACTAGTTATATATGATTGAATATATGAGTTAAATATGATTGAATGTATGAGTTATTATGATTATGATTGAATATGAGTTAATATAATTGAATAAATGAATTAAAATTGATTGAGTTAAATATGTAGTAAAAACTTATTTCTCTGTAAATATTGTGATTATTGTATTCTGTTAGACAAAGTTATTTTCATTCTTTGGAAAAAATATAATTTTCCATGTCTTAATCTACGCTAAATTGCACTCAAATTGATTGTATAAGTTTTTATTAAGAAAACAAAATGAACGATAATGAATTTCCTAGCCTAGATTCCATTAACTGTATCCTATTTCTATTTATATCATTGTAAATAATAAACAGGATTGAAACTTTTGGGGAAAGACATTTCTTTTAAAGATTCAACTTTCATAAAACTGTAGTTTGCAAGGGATTCTTCAATCCCCCAAATGACTTAATAGGGGCCATAAATTGAAATGGAAGGTAATGAATAATAAGTATTTATTTTATGATCAGTAGTGGAATACCGTGTTTTATCAGTGAAATAAAAGTATTATTCCACTGGCTAGCAAAGAAGTCCATGTTGTTTTACCTAAAATGATTGTAAAATCATAAAATTAATAGAACATTTGTCGTTTTGTCGTGAATAACATATTTTATTTCATTTCTAAGCAAGAAAACGTTTATATTTTTCTTGCTTCTCGATGAAATAAAATATGTTATTCACTCTAAAACGATAAATATCCTCTATATAATACCTGTCCAGGTTCAGTAGGTGTCAGACGTTTCGGTATATCAGGTAGGTTATTCCCACATGTTGTACAATATCGACAAAATGGATCAGATGGCCGATCAGCAAAACAATATATACATCTAGAAAAAAACAACAAAAACGATAAATACACCTAGAAATAAAAAAAAACAAAAACACTACATACATCTAGAAAAATGGTTTATCAAGAAAAATGATAGAATACTTAATTAAACGTTCTTTCACAATGAGAAATGCTATCTAATTGTATTTTAAAAAACTTGATCACAATGAGAAATGGTAGCTAATATGTAACATTATATAACTTGTACAAGCTCGTGCAGAAATCAAATAAACTGAAATGTGTAATAGTATCAGCAGATTGGGTGTTTCTTACTAAATCCCAACTAATCTAGACAGGCAAACACATTGCAGTATAGGGCGCGGGAAATTTTGCTCATTTACAGTTGTCAGCGGAACTTTAACGTGTTGTCAATGACGTGTAAGGGACATCTGTTTCTTCTGACATCCGAATGACTGACGCTTTTCCTTGTTAAGACTCTCTTGTCCCGCAATCCTAACAAAGGGGAAACAGGAAATACAAGGACATACCACCAAACCATTCTGGGCCACCAGCCTGTATTTGCTGGGCCCCCCAACCTCTGTCCACCACTCCACAATTCAAACCAGGGCCCCAACCTCCATCCAATGCTCCCTAAAACATCCCTGGACCCCAACCTCCATCCACTACTCCCCGAACCATCCCTGGACCCACCCTCGGTCAAATACTCCCCAAAATAAAGTAAGCTATATTTATTTTATAATTGTTTGGCGTACTTGAGAAAATCTGTTTCTCGTTGGAGCCTCAAGGCCTGTGTTGTATTATCAGGTGGAGCACGTCTTCTACCATGTCTAGAATCGCTTCTAGCCAAATCTAAACCATCCAATGGCTGAAAAAACAAAACAACATTTCTCTCTCAGACGTAAAATTTAAACCATTCAATGGCTGACAACCGAAAACAATGAGGGTACATTCAACTTTAGGACACTGTCTATTGGACAATAATACCAAAATTTGTTCACGATGGGGATTGGGACATGATAAAAAATTTATGGGGGGCTATTTCAGCTAAAACAAATAGGAATTTTTTTATTTTCACCTGATCGGTCAAAATTACATACATGTACAGGTGTGTGTGAAATAGCTTTATTTAACATCCGTTTCCACCGAGGTGATATCTCCGACCAATTACATACAGTATACAGGCATATATATATTTAATGCAGTGTAAAACGTTAGACCTACCTCAGTTCTCTGACTTCTGTCAGTGGTGTAACCCATTCTAGAATTGAGAAATCGTGCTCCTGATTGTGGTCTTCGGTGTGAGCTACCTGTTACGCGCATGTCTGTAATACAACAAACAAGACAGTAGTTAATTGAATGAAAGATCAGATGGACAAGTGAAAAGTGACTCCATTTTATGATTGTATTACATGTGGGTATGTAAAGTATGAATAATAATAATAATAATAGACTAGTACCTGATTTTCTCTGCTGACTGTGTTTCAGTGAATTCACGTCAGTCCATGCAGATTTTGGTGATGTCATTATCTTTGATGCTGCTCTTTTAACTTCAATCTGAAATTTTTTTTTAAGGTATTGGAATGACTTTATATAAGGGTGGAGAGGCTTTGATTTATATTAACCAGATGTAGGCCCTGAGGGACTGACAAGGCATGAAAAACTAAGCCCCCCCACCCCGTCTAAACATTGGCATGCACGTTAAAGAACCATTAATAGTTGGTGTAAAGGCTAATGTCCATAGCATTACATGTGACCATAGGTGCTGGCTCGCTAGCCTGGAGGTTGGGTGTTTGATCCCTGCATTGGTAGAGAAAGTTTATCTAGATTTTCTGGCATGGTTTCCCAGTGATTCAGAATGGAGGGCCTGACAATGACAGCTGTCTAGTTGTTCAGATATGACTAAAAACCGAGGTCCTGCGTACAAATTGACGTGCACATAAAAGATCCCTTGGCAGTTGGAATTCCATATAAGAGCAGGCTGCCGCGCAGCTGCCAGGGCAAAATTTCCTTCACCATAGCACACTGTATAGCGTATGCTTATCTTCATTAGCCCAGTTTAGGAGTTGAACAGTAGGACATTAAACCCCATTCATTCAGATAACAAGTCCCCCCCCCCTCGTCAGTGTCAGTATGACAAAAGCATTGTGTTGAAAAAGTCTTAAACCTCACTCTATTTTAAATGTTGTGAGACAGAGTTCTGCTTCATGAAAATTTTAACAAAGGTATAATTCAAATTTTAACAAAGGTATAATTCAAATTTTAAAAAATTTGATCGGATAATATCAGATTGATTTTAGTACTTACTAAGGCTTAGTTTGGATTTTATCTTTAGTTAATATTTCGAGAAAACAGGGTGTATAAAAATTACATAAATTGCAATTGTTTAACTTTGTCAGAAGTTTCAAACCTTTTCAGACACATGACAAATTCAAAATATCTATATGGGAAATAAACGATAATTTATAACATGGACCACGTCAATCAGTTTGGGTCTGACCTGGGGTCTATCCCATTGTTGGTTTTAATTTCTTTTAAGCTATAAAGCAATAAATTCTATATTTGTTTTTATAAAGTCAGTATAAGATTATTTGTCAGTAATACAATCAAATATTAATAATCTACTTCTAAGGAACTACGATCCTACACAGATTACATACAACAAGCTTTTATTAACATATTAAATATTGATAGAAAGTCAATCAACATGGTCAGAGGTGATAACGAACAACTTCTATCTATCCAACAAGACAAATAATCAGTTTCTAATTGTGTATATTGTTAATTATTAATCAATGTCAAGAGTAGGATACATGTTCTGAGTAAATATTCATTGTCAATAACTTGTCTTCACTCCGATCAGCTATTTGAATAGTGAATCATCAGATCAACTAATAGTTATTTACTGCTTAAAGAAACATTGGGAAAGATTTAGATGAACAGCAGACCATTCTTGCTTTAATAGCTCAAAAATAGATCATGTAAAATGAAAATTTCATTCAAATTACTTTTTCCGAGCCAAGTAGTTTCGAGTTTTGACAAGATGTGTGCATTGTGGTAACCAGGGCGCTGGTATGTTCAAGACTCAGTTCCCATTTTTAAATAAAATTTTTAAATGTTGAACCTTTCTAATCTAGTTAAAATCTCAAGTATCTGATGGTATTGAGAATTGATTATGATCTTGTTTTGTTAATAAATCTGTAATTAATAGTCTATATAACAATTTAGGCATAAAGAAAGGCCTGCGATAGGCCGATTTAGCTCTTGCATAATGTATGTTTAAAATAGATATAAGATAAATTCCATGCTTAATTAGAATTGATATATTCATTCAATATATTAGCTGATCCTGATCTGGCCTTTTTCAAAAAATGATAAAACAAATAATAGTTATAGTTAAATATTATTAAATTACTATGATATAGGCTTACCTCTTAAGGCCTACCTCTCTAGGTTTCAAAGAATTACAAATTTAGATTCTAATGTTTTCTGTACATGATTTCATATCAATTAAACCTACATGATTTGATATTATGATTAATTAAACTTAGTAGAACTATTTCAATTTAAATTCACTATGCATTACATAATACAGTACCTTGACACATTTTTTTTTCTTCTGCAACTTTAGAAAAATAGTTTATTAAATAATATACTGAACAAGTGTAACAACCTAATTTTCTCAACCTAGTGAGCTAATAAAGACTGGCATACAATTTGCTTTGAGGTAAATTTTGCCCAGGCAGTCAAGTTCTGGGCTTTTCTCATTTCAAATTCCAACTGCAAAAGGTTTTTTTTACGTGCATGCCACACATATTACACACATAGAAGGTAGAGAGAGAGAGAGAGAGAGAGAAATGGAGCTTAACATCCACTCAAAATAAAACTAGGTCATTTTGGGACTAACATATGGTTTTATTTCAATAATTCACTTGAGTGTAGCGGTCTTCAGCAGTGGAACGACAGCAGAGGACCCAGAGAAAACCCACGAGACAGGCGATCCTACTCTTTGTCAAGTACAACCGAGGAATCAAAACCACGCCAGTTGACCCAATTGACAGGCTTTATGATACAGCGTACACGTGCTAACCATTCGGCTATCCAACACTCTGCCTCCCCCAATACATGGTAAAGGTAGGAAGTTTAATAATTTGTCAATATGATATTAAGGTCATTTTACGACTAATATACAGTTAATTATGTAAGATTTAGATAAAGAGCTGGCCGTTATTGTTATGATAGTTCAAAAGAAAATAATCAAAATGAATATATTGAATATTTCATTTGAATCATTACATTCTGAAAAGGAGTCATCAGTGTTTGTAGTTTTGACAAGATGTGTGCTAGTATATCTCCATTTTTAAATTAAATCAATACATGTAGCCAAACCGTTCTAATCTAAAATCCTGATCATTCGATGGCATCCAAGGTTATTATTGTCTAGTCATGTTAACAAATGTTTAATAATATTTATAACATTTAAAGCATAAATAAGAGAGAGAGAGAGAGAGAGAGAGAGATAGGTCATTTCGGGACTAACATATGGTTTAATTTTATTTCAATAATTCGCTTGCGCGTAGGGGTTTTTAACAGGGGGAGGAAACCGGAGTGCCCGGAGGAAACCCACGAGGTTGAGAAGGCGCCCCTATCTCCATGCCACATACGCTCACACCAGGGCTCGAAACCACAGCCGCAAGCCAGAGGTGACCGTCCAGCTAGAGGTCGAAGCGCAGCACTCTAGACCACTAGGCCATCCCAACCCCCCTAAAGCATAAATAAAGACCTGCAATAAACAGGTTATAATTTAGCTCTTGAATAATATATCTTTAATAAAACAGAAATTATTTTTTTCATCCAGATGGCTCTGTCCTGCAGTTTTGATTTTATTCAAAAATATTTATCACAATACCTTTGATCTTTCTAAATCAAGATCATGTTGAAAACCGAGATCATCGTCTTCTGGTGGACGGGGTGGTGGTTCAACAAAATCCACATCAAATGTCTTAGTAACAACATTACTCTCCCTCAAACCATCCCTACAATATTAC
Source organism: Patella caerulea (assembly GCA_036850965.1). Classification (NCBI taxonomy): domain Eukaryota; kingdom Metazoa; phylum Mollusca; class Gastropoda; family Patellidae; genus Patella; species Patella caerulea. The sequence continues at coordinate 3,914,384 of JAZGQO010000007.1, forward strand.
ATCAATATAAATACAAACTAGTAGAACTTACAACTTTTTATTCATCAATTTACAAAATGAAAGTAAAACTTTATTCAGAATAGTATTACTGGCATTTAATGAAGACGGGCATACGCCATAGAGTGTGCTGTGATTGAAATTTTGCTTTGACAGTGAGGCTACGACCTATTCTGATATTGAATTCCAACTAACAAGGAATCTCTAACGTATATGTCGATGTGTACATGGGAACTCGGTTTTTCGTCCCTTCGAATGACTATACATTGTCCTTTGCCAGTTCCTGCATATTCCTGAAACAATGGCCCGAGAAATCCCTCTCTGGCCATTGCTGGAATAGCGTCTGTTTCTTGAACTTATGCGGGAGTGTGTCTATTCTTTCTGTTCAATGAAAGCTATCACTTAAGTACAGCAACATGACAGTCCTTCGTTTAATCTGGGTCTTCCCTAAAACTTTGGACAGTGATTTAAGGTATTAAAAATGGTGAAAGTATGTTCGTTTCCAAACAGTATTGTTTACATTTCATTTGACTTGATAGCCTCGTTTTTCACGCAATTAATTTTACTGCAGTATTCTGCTATGCACGGGTTAATTAGGCATAATAAAATCGTGAGCAATAGCGTAATGTTATGTACACATATTTGGTCCAATATTGGCACTCGTTTTAAATGTAAAGCTTTTGTAGGGCAGCTAGAGATTGGTTGGTATTCATAATAGCTGTGTGTAGTGGGATTACCTCTAATGAAACGAAATGCTGCGCAGAGTATGCAGTTCGTAATGAACTTTCTCAGCCAAGGCAGGGATCAAAAACATGACCTCCAGATTAGAGAGTCAATGTTTTGCTCACTGAGCCACTGTGGCTCCCCCAAGTCAGCTGTTAACTATTCAAGAAGGGGAAGTTGGATGCAGTCTAAAGAGCAGTGGTTTCAAAGATAACCTGCAGAATTCACTTTTATCAATTTTCTTTTTTAAAGTTCCAATGGCATATTTTTAAGTTATATTTTTGAAATGTATTAAAATAAAGCCCTAAAATAGATTGTACCTATAAACAGTCCTACCTTGTTAAAGAATAATCCTATTAATCCTATAATTCACTATTGCCAGTTGAGAAATTGGCAAAAATATCATTTTCAACTTCAAATTCAAACGTTTGAAGATGGCCGTCCATGGAGAGGAATGGGAAAACAAGGGAGGTAATTGGGTTACTATTTCCTCAATCAGCCTGTGTCAGCCATTTTAATGCCTGTAAAATTTTGCCCATGATCGTATTATAGTGAGTTGACAACCTTTTGAGCAAAAGACATAGAAATAATTATGTTTTGACATTCTTAGAAAATATGAAATTGGAACTTTAAGGAACCTGGGAATTCAATATGCCAGGTTCTAAAGGGTTAAAAGGTAGATACATGAGGTGTAATGACATGTTGGCTCCACACAAACTTGGTCATTTCTTGAAAATTTCAGTCAAATTGATCCACTCTGAACTGAGAATTTAGCGATTGAATTTTCATTTCAGCCTAGCCTCGATCATCATTACTAAATTCGGTACGATAAAAAACAAAGTTTTGATTATCCATTTTATGATTAAATCATGAATGAAAGTTGAGCAAAAAATCGGATCCTAATACAGTAAATATCACAGGCTAGGGTTGACATCGAGAATTGATTAGGGTCTGGATAAGTTAATTACTGTCTAATTAATAAGGTGACATTTCAGGCCTAAAGAAAGACCTACAATAGGCAGATTTTGCTCTTGCATAATGCATGTTTAATTAATGTATAATTAATAGTTTTGATAACATTTAAGGACTAAAGAAAGACCAGTAATAGGCAGATTCTGCTCTTGTATAATGTTTGTTTAAGAAATAAACCTACTCTGAGACAGCTACAGCTTTCACTGTATGTCTACCAGCTGGTAGCGTAAACGGACATCTATACTGTATTGTAGTCTTCTGTCCAATACGCTGAAATGGTTCCGGTTTACTTCCATTTATCGTATAATATATAGTTGTATGTGGTGAATCTGCAAAATGAAAGTAGAAAACTATATATTGCACTTACTAATTATACATACATTCAATTTCCTAACATTATTTGCATACATAACTTTTTAATTGTGTCAAATTTTTTGCAAAAACGGTCTAATTTACATTTATATATTAATTCTTCTTCTATTTCATATGTGTTACCTGGGTTAATTTCTACTTTACATCCCAAAAATGTATTATAGATATTAATCTATCTTAAATGTTATTTGCCATACCTGAGCTAATTTCTATCCTGGTGTTTGAGTCTATGGCAAGCTTTGATCTTCCAGGTACAGGTGGTCGTAAGGGTATTATGGTAGGAACAATGATAGAACCAGCCGTCATGTTGCTGGTCTTACACTATCGTACCTGAAAATGTACTAGCATTTAGAAAGAGTTTTTCTGGGGAAATCAACTTTCTAGTTAAAGCTACTTAACTTATCTTTCAATTTATAAAATATAAAGACAATGTCAATTGTTAATTGTTTGCTAAAGGCTTGAAAAAAATAGCGGATACGATTTATTTCACAAATCATTCACAAAAAATTTAAGATTCTGTGGACAATTTATTTTTATTAGGGCGCAATAACAACCATAGCTCATCTATAGTCATATACCCCAATTTGCATGTCACATATTACCCCAAGTGACAAGGATTAGATAAAACAAAATTTCATAAAGATAGACTAGGAGTTCTCTCCCTGTAAATCAAGGCTAGAGCCTAATAGTTAAAATATATTTCAATGCTCAGAAGAGATATTCTTTATAAGGTAAATGTTTCATCATGAAATGGATAGGACTGATGGTCTTCAACCTTCAAAAAGCTTTTAATGTAGTCATTTTTTTAAAATACTGAGCTTTTCTGTGTAATGCATCTGTTAACTTTTTATGATGTGTAACTGAACTGTAATACATGACATATGTTTAGAGGGTGTTGAGCTCTTGTTACATAGCATTTTAAAGAAATAGAATATAGCCGGTGCAAGAAGCAAAGTAGGCAGGGAAATTCACCCCTGGTGTTCGCCCTTATTTGAAAATTGTGCCTTGACAATATTGCTGACAAATGCATTCTCTACCGGTACCTGAAAACGTTCTGGCAGGTCATATCTGCTCAATTAAATTTAATTTAGTATAAATACCGTTGGTTATTTTTAATTAAGGTAACATATTCATGGACTATTATCAACAAAATATTTGAATAGTCGTGATGACTACCAATGTATTTTTAAACAATCAATCGATAATAACTATTATCGACTAAATACAAATACACACGCTTGACTTGAATGTGTTGCAATCGCCTTCTGAATCTGTTTTCCTAAATTAAAATGTTGTCACTGTCATCATCATATCGCCGCTTTCCGTTGTCGTATAATTACAGCTTACATCTTCTGCGGTTATGTAACAGAAGTCTTTCTAGTGTGTTTGTTATTTAGAAAAATAAATAAAGCATCATATTTTACCTGTTTCCACGAAAATAAGATGTGCCTGGACACCTGTCTGTAAAATACACCTGAAGCGCGTCCTAGTTACATTCGATACGGCGTTTTCATTGGTTGAGAGATGGCAGCATATTTGACTCCTTTGCTGGAGGAACATTTAAAGGGAGATAATTATGACATTAACCCTTTGCTGCTCCCCACCTTCAAGAATTTGTTTCGTAATGTGGTTCTGCTGGATGGCGTTAATTTACCAGACATATCTTATCAACAACTTCCATGGCATAAAACGATAATTTTTTCTTAACTCATATTTTCTCTAACATTTGAGAGTCCACACTTTGTGTTTGTAATAATAATAATAATTTTAGTTTACTAAAATGAAGTTGCCTCCCTTATATCACAATTACACACCCTCTCAAATAATTTTAATGTTTATGCAATGCTTTTAAAGATATGAAATCAAATGGGGTTTAACGTCCTACTGTTAAGCCCCTTGCTTGGAGAGAGAGAGAGAGAGAGAAATGGAGTTTAACTTCCACTCAACACAAACTAGGTCATATCGGGACTAACATATGGTTTAATTTTTATTTCAATAATTCGTTTGCGCGTAGGGGTCTTTAGCAGTGGGAGGAAAACCTGAGTGCCCGGGGAGGAAACCCACCAGGTTGAGAAGGCGCCCCTATCTCCATGGCAAATACGCTCACACCAGGGCTCGAAACCACAGCCGTAAGCCAGAGGTGATCGGCCAGCTAGAGGTCGAAGCGCAGCACTCTAGTCCACTAGGCCATCCCAACCTCCCCCACTCACTAGCTTGGAAAAAAACCATCAACATTCTTGCATTGATTTGAAAAATAGAAATGTTTGATAATAAACAGTTAATTTTTATTTCGCCTGAAACATGCAATACAGTGCCACGGTGCCCAGTGGTTGCATTCCAAAGGTTAATGTTATCAATACAATAATCATTCCATCCCAATCCACAAGACAGCTGTCCTTGTCAAGTTCTCAATTCTGCATCACTGACAATGGGGAGCCACGCCGGAAAATCTGGACGATGTCTTATCCACAGTTTTGTGTCAAAATAAAATGGGGTTTAACGTGTTAATCTTCTGCACTAACTAGTTTAAAGATGACGGGCATATACCATACAGTGTGCGATGAGGAAATAGTTACCCTGACAACCAGCATTTTCACCATGTCTTCTTCTCACTCGGCTAATCTCGACAGATTCCGTAAACTACATCTAGTCTCGGATGTATGACAGTAAGTGATATGTACCTACGCCCATACATTTGCGATGCGGCTATCGGTTTACTTTAACAGGAAAACTTGACGCTATTACACAAATTGGGAACCTATTCGGCTAGCAACCTATTCGACCGATCGAGCTGCAACCTGTTCGTTGGAAACCTATTTAGAGTAAAGACAACAGTCTCTATTTATCAACCAATAAAATCCAACGTTATGTCTATCAAATGAAAGTAGAATATATTATTTTTTATCCATTCCTTCAGCTCAGAAATAGAAATGTAATTTCGTCATTATCTTACAGCTGGATCGGTCGAATAGGTCGCTAGCCAAATAGGTCGCCAACTTGTGTTTGGAATGGGCGCAGCCATGTTTCATCCGGGACCTTTAAAGTAGTTCCAATATGGCGGAATTCATCATACAGCCGAGTTTAGATTCCGAAATCTTCCGAGGTTTGCCGAGTGGTCTTCTTCTAATTTTAGCAGCCAGGGTTTCTTTTAGGTGCACAGCATTGTGAACACAGGACCTCAGAGTGGACTACACGGTCTCGAATCATTAATACCCTACGGACATAAAGGCCAGGATGTTGTTGAGGGGTAATCTGTCAATTTCTCTAGGCCAGGCAATATAAGGACTAACATTATATGACACTATTTATACTTTAATAATTGCTTGCATATAGGGGTCTTTAGCAATGGAAAGAAACCAAAGGACCCTGAGAAACTCTATGAGGCTAGTATGGCAACCCTACTTCTAGCCGGGTCATCACAATACCCTTTGCAAAGAGCGATTTAACATACTGGGAAGAAAAATCTGAGGGCAAGTAGAAAATTCACAATTAAGAAGGCAATTTACTTCTTGTCACACACCAGCATAGGATTGATAACAGGTTAAGGCCACCCAACCCTATTACCTGTTAGTCATGACTGCCAAATAGGGCTGAAACAAGAGCCATGGTTCAAGCCGCCGAAACATATATGTAATCCATCACTAATGTCTGCTGCATCCAAATATTATGAGAAACATCAAATTCATAAAGGAAAACAAACACAAAATTATCCTTGTCTTTTTTTTATTTTCTAACTAGGTAATTCATATTTATTAATTTTTTCTTATTTTTTTTATCTTCCTCGTCAAAATATTTAGCATAATATATTATATATTTTATACATTTATTAGAAATGATACATGTATTTGGGTTTCAATATAACCAAATAATTTTCATTATTTCTACGTTATTCATCCAATGTGATAACGTACACGTATGAACACATCATGGGGAGGGGCATACAATCAGAGCACTGTACCTGTTTTTGTGCCGTTTCTCATAGTCGTTCTTTAATGAGGTGAAAAAAAGTGCATATCAAATTACAAATATAAAAATCTAAAGTTTTTCAAAACTAATTCTCTTTATGCTTTAAAAATATTTAAATTCTGCTTCTTTTTTTTTTCCTTTTTTTTCATGCGGCAGAAGTCCAAATAATACATTTTACATTTCAAATGAATGTATTTGCCACAAAACAACAAGCAAAAATGAAATTTAACCAAAAACAAAAAAATACCAAGTGATACCGGTACCAAAAGAAATCTTAACTTAATAAATACTGAAGAAATAAAAGAAAAACAACCAGAAAAAAAAATTCATTGCACGGACATAAAAAGCATTTTATTACACAAATTATCCTGCTATTTACCTGGAATTATATTTACAGAAAAGTAAAAGTAGAACTAATTCTATTAATAGAAAAATTTTAAAAGTTTCTCTGTGTAAAATTTCTAAACAGATGACGGCGAAATTTCCTAAACAAATTAAACATTTTGTAGCATTCTTGCATGCACGATACCAATTTGAATTTCAGACTTAAAACCCAAATCTGATTCAACAAATCTTTGAATTGCTCTAAAAGAAATTGAAGCCATGGGTTCCTTAACCCTTTAACCGTCGGATTGTTGTGGTCTTTCGACTAGGAAAATATATTAAGAAAATATCCTATAACTCTTTAAATTTAAGAATAAATCATACAAATGTTTTTATTTTTGTAAAGATATTGAATTCTTCTATTCAGTGGTATAAAGTATTTCTATCATTTTTACTTTTAGGTCATGACCTGTAAAATGGCCTCTTGAAACTGGAATATTGGACGGTTAAAGGGTTAAGACCCTTCAGATTGCAAACAAACTTACACAATATGAAATATATTAGTTATGTCTATATTTGTGGTATATATATAAATTAGTAGTAGGTAGAACATAGATATGACAGAAACAGACTAGAGGTAGTAATACTTACATAGATAGAGAGAATAACTGCCCTGAAAATAATGCTATATTATATACATTGTATAGTCATTTCATCTTCACCACGTCAAGTTATTACAACTAATGTACAGTACCATCACTGTGTTAGCTGTCCTTGGTGTAATGTTGAAGGTATTGCAACATATTTGTCAGATCATGACAGCATTCAGTATCTTTGTTGCAGTTCAGAAGTTATTGGAATTACATCCAAAACTAACAAATTGCTCCTACCACACTGCTCATTACAAATTTATGTCTCCAAGCAACTATTGACCATACCATAAATGCATAATGTCAACTTAGTCTTTTTGCAAAACAGTAATTGCATATTGTCAACTAAGTCTCTTCAACAAAAAGTAATTGCATATTATCAACTTTGACTACTCTGCTAACTTTCAAAGGTATCTTCGGCTAACACAGTCCAAGTATCAAAACACGTTTTAACAACTTGATGTTGTTGTGAAGATGATGTCTGTTTTAATAAAAGAAAAAACAGAAAAAGGGCAACAATATCTGCACTAAAATATCAGTTATATATTTCTAGAAATAGAAATAGAAAAAGTGAACAATACAACATTAACAATTCTAACTGTAAAGACTTAATCCCATTAAAATATACATGCAAGATTTAAAATTCTAAAAATTCAGCACAACTCTCAAATTTTTTAAATTTAATATCACAACTTTGTTCAGAATTTCCCATTCATTATGCATATTCAGATTTGTAAGACACTTTATGCAAATTTAATCTTAGTTGTTACAAATCCTACATTTAAAAAAAGAAATAACAAATTTTTGGGAGCTTTAATTTTAGAATTCTATATCTTTTCTTTGTACAAAGACTATTTACAACTTTTTAATCTTAGCAACGAACACGACTGACTAAAAGTCGTCACCATCAATACAACCCACGATTATTGGAAAAATTTAAATAGAGCGTCCATTATTTTAAATATATCAGAATAAGTCATACGATTCAAATAATGGCTCTTTGAAATGGGCTTGGTATCCCTCCCTCCAGCAAGTCTCCATACAATTAAATCACACAAAAAAAGCTGTTAATTTGGTGGAGATTCGAATAAATTTGAATAAAAGATCACTAACATGGTTATCAAAATATCTTTTTCAAATCTCTGATGTACAAAAATTAATTTACAAATTTCTAAAATATACTTAATTTTTTCTTGTACTATTTTGTTATTCTTTGCCATTTCAATAATCCTGATAAATTATTACATGCATAGGCACTAAAATGCATGTGCATGTTCATTAACATGTATGTCTCAAGTTACACAGTAAACAGTTTTACAACTGTTCCCGCATGACGTAAGAATTAAAATATATATAAACGTGTCAGAAATGAAAATTAATATTAAATGATAAATTTACAGAATCATTAATTAATACAATATCTAATTCAATTATAAATAATGGCTGCCCAAATGTGTAACTTTTTGAATATTACACATTTAATCATTATTTATGTAAATTATATTCATAATAATAATAATAATAATACAATTATTTACATCATTGGTGAATTAATATCAATTAATTAATACCCAGAAATATTTATAACTGAGTAATAAATATTCATAATTGAGTAATACTCATAATTGAATAATACTCATAACTGAGTAATAAATATTCATAATTGAGTAATACACTCATAATTGAGTAATAAATATTCATAATTGAGTTAACCCATACTCAATTTTGTTTTCATTTATTACACAAGGCCTTATTGTATTCTAATGCACCATAATTCATAATAATTTTTGTAAGTACATTTATTGTAAATAAAATAATTTAACACATCGTTTTAATAATTAACAATGGAATTGCATGTAGATTTTTAAGTTTTTGGTGAAGAAAAAAGCAGTATAATTTGTTTAAATGCCCGTTACCATGTCTACCAGTAATTGTTTAATACTGGCAATATATAAAACACCTTGACCACGGTTGCTCCACAACTAAATTAACTGCCCTTAGTGACGATCAAGCTATATCTGTCATTCACGAATGATGTCAAAATTAAGAGTTGGATTAATTTCTGAATGGAAGTACCATACTACGGGAGTTTGTGTTGAACTGTTCACATGGTACTTTGACTCAATTATCCAGTGATATGACAGACATAACCCCATCCATACTAAGGGTAGCTAACATAGTCACAGACCAAAGACGCAAGATGTACATATTATAATATCCAAATTTATTTCAATCTTTTTTTGTTTTAATTACAAAAATGATGCTAGTAAAGATATAAAACTTGTTAAATAAATGATTTTAGCATAAAATTGGATGTTTTTATAAAAAAAAATATGAAATTAATTTAATGAATTTTAACTGAGACATAAAACCCATGCCTCCATTGGATGAAATTAATATATAATTTAAATTTTAAAACTGATAAATTTTGATATCAACATAATGATGACGAGAGACGGATCGAATGATTTCTGTGAACAAAATGATGAAAATTCAAATAATTATCAAATTTTGGATTGTTCCATATTTTTTTTTAATTTGGCAGTGACTGTAAAAAAAATATGAATTTATGAAATTATATAATGAAATTATGGCACACGTCATGCTGGGCATTTTTAAATGAAACTAGTGGGCTTATTATACAGATGAAAATGCTTTTGATGTACTTTATAAACTTTTTTTTAACTTACATTAAGTAAATTAAAAATTGAAATTTACACATTTTTTTTTAGTATAAATTTTATTTTGTTCATTTACAGTAGAGCAGGGTTCACATGTTTAAAATTACCTCCCCTTGGCTCACCCTCCTTCCATTTTATTCTAGATAGGTTCATTAGCAATATATAACCACTGCTATATATTGATGGCAACTTATACCATATTTGGTTAAGTTTTATTACCATATTTAGTAAGTTTTACCATATTTGGTAAGTTTTACTATATTTTTGTAGGGTATTATTTTACTACCATTTGTATACTCTACGTGCATCACTACATCATAATACAGTTTTGGCCATCTCTCTTAGCCCTTATGTTCAGAAAATTAGGATGTAAAACCCTTTCATTTCACTTCACCCTTTTGGGTTATATCTAATCATCACAACATTTAGGTATAAGTAATGATAGATGTCTTGCACAGGGCAGGGTATAACATCTCGTGGTTGGATTACTCCACCTACAATTGGCAGGTGCTTGGCAGAAACAAGGTTCCTTACCATTTCAGGAACAATCGATACCACCTATCCATTATCTTACATGACCCGACAGTATTAAATTTCATTCTCTGTAGTATGCTATTCGTATACGTCCATATTTTGTTGCGACACCATCGACAACGTAGGGCCTTAGGCCTCTATTATAATAAGTATCTAGTCAAGACGTGAAACTATACAAGTTCCTTTCTTTAGACTTTTCTATCCTAGAATAATTCCATAAACAATCTTTAATGATTTGTTTATCTTTTAATATCTTACCAATATTATTCCATATATTTATATAGGTATTGGTAGATAAAATCGCTTATCTCGCTCTCTTTTACACCATCAACAACTCTTTCAGCACTTTTTTAAATTCCAAAGAAGACTTCAAATCTAGACCCTTTTCCACAACGCTAAACGACACAATAACACTCATTAGATCTTGTGTGTGTCTTGTACAACAGGAGTCTAGGTATCCTTTAGAAAATGTTCCAACACATGAGAGCAACTTCAAACTTATGTACATCAATAAACCCAATTAGGCTTAAAATACCATCGTTTGAAGATTTCCATCAACATGGAATTCCTTTCCATACATGACACTCCGAGCCTCCTTTAACAACAACGTTATACATTCCATGTAATTATTTGTTTTTCTATCACACATGTAATACTACATGATCGATCAGTTTCTAATCCAACATGTGAACCACTGTTCTATTCTTAACCGCTACCAGTTTATTTTTTTTTTTTTCAGTTTAAGACTTTCATGTATTTATCTATATCCGTATATACATACTGCTATATTTAACATGTATGCATAATTCAATAACTTACAAGTATATGCACATCAATAATAATATTTATACATATCAAACACATATATCTTGTTTTAAAACAAACTCCTAACAAAACATTTTCATTGCTATCCTTGCAGCTTGAAATGAAAACATCAACTCTCGAGAGACAAATATTAAACTCTATGATCAACAATATTCAAACAGAAAGCCTGGAAAAAAGGCATCTGTCACTGACAATGCCAGACACAGATTCAGGCTTTGTTAGGTACATTTCCTCTGGTGCCTGTCATACATTTGTCCAGGACCAAGCTGAAAATGTTAGATACTATTTCGTTAGTGTCTGACATTTTGTCAGGTACATCTAAAACCGTTTTTTCCACGCCTGTTGATCATAGATAAAACTATTTGTTCAGTGTTGTTGTTTCACAATTCATGCCTGGAAATAGGCAACCCTTCACAGATATTTTCAGACACAATGACACATTTGTCATAAAGTTGATTTGCTGTGTCAGTGTTTTTGATACATGTTTGGCATAAATTCAGTTGTGCCTCCGATTACATCAGGTGCAACTAAAATCGTTTTATTTCCAGGTCTGCTAATAAAAGGATTTCAAAACAATTTGAGAATTCTTAATCCGTTAACAATTCTTACTTAAGGAAAATGTAGCACAGGAGAAATTTTAAAACATGATTCACAAATATAAGATAAGCTTTTAATAGAATCGCAAAAAATCAGAATCTTACATTAACTTATCCTTAGCTTAGTAAATCATATCGCAAAATTCCACCAGAACTAAACATTCCATTCAAACCAGCACCAAATGATCATTTATAGCACAGGAGTTACTCCCCTTGAGAAAACAAATCATTTGAATTGCTTTCTAATAAAATAACACAACCTATCATAAAAAATTTTGCACCATTTGAAATTAATTATATATGTACACTAAGCGTAGATCATACCTACAACTATAGAATAAATCGTTATAATTATGCTGGAGGGGGGCCGCTAACGTATTTTAACTCAGGGTTGATTGTAACGGAGAAGTTGGTAATTTTGTCGATGACGTCGGGATCCATGAGATAAACTAAACCTGCTGTCATAATGAGAGCTGCCAACTGTAGAGGACAAGACGTTAACCACGATTTTTTCTTACTGGGTTTCGATTCAAGTGCTGCATCGGCATCTAAAGTGCTGTAAAACAAAAATACAAAATATTTATATTATTGTGATGAAGGGGAGAGAGAGGGAGATGGGGCTTAATGTCCACTCGGCACAAACTAGGTCATTTTGGGATTAACATAGGGTTCAATTTAATTTCTGGGAGAAAGAGAAATAGGGTTTAAAGTTCACTTGAAACAAACTACCTCATTTCGGGACAAACATATGGTTCAATTTTATTTCAATAATTTAGGGGTCTTTAGCAGTGGGAGGAAACCGAAGGACCTGGAGAAAATCCACCAGGTTGGACAAACGACACTACTCCTTGTCACATACAAGTTTTGGAATCAAAATTACGCAACTTGACACAATGAGAGACCTTATGATTCAACCACTCGGCCACGCAACCCCCTTATTTTAATGCGAACAGATACACTTGAGTAACAATATGCCACTGGGTTGGCAAAAATCAAAACCCACAACTACAGCAGCACCTTTTCATCTAGCAATACAATAAAACTTACATTTTATCTGTGAAATCAGTCTGTTCTAGAACGGTAGCAGCTGCTATTGGGTACTGGGTAATATCCACTTCATCCCCACGCAATTCTTCGTCATCTAGATTATGTTTAGCGTCACGGCAACGTTTACTGAAGGAGAATAATTGATTGCGTAGATCTGCGATGGAAGCGAGATAATCTCGCTGGGCGGAATCATCTGATGAACAGGAAAGTTGAGATCGTAATTGAGAAAGGCACTGGAGTTTGGATTCATATACTTCTAAATTACAATTAATGTCCTGAAAAGTAAAATTAAAATTTGGTCAAATATTGAATGGAATAGAACAAAGTTTAACACAATAATCGTCAACACAACACCTACGTTAATTTGAGACATAATGAAAATAAAATGGGGTTTAACGTGCTACTGTTCTGCCCCTACGGTCTAAAGAAGATGGGCATACACCATGCAGTGTACTATGGGGAAAGTTTATCCGGACAGCAGCACTATGGCTACTCTTATTTGGAATTCCAACCATAAAGGGTTCTTTTGCACGCCATCCGAACGACCATACCTTGTCTCTTTCCAGATCACCTATCTTTAAGGGAGTGTTGTTGCTTCCCCCTCCCATTTCATGAGAGAGAGAGAAAAATGGGGTTTAACGTCCACTCAACACAAACTAGGTAATTTCGGGACTAACATGGTTTAATTTTATTTCAATAATTCGCTTGTGCAGAGGGGTCTTTAACCCTTTGAACCCGTAGTCCCGATCTATCGGGAATTTTAGTAAGTGCTCATACACCGTAATCCCGATACACCGGGATTCAAGGTATGCTGTCATACCTATTTAAAGAACGCTAAATATAACGACCAATCAGGGGTAAGAATTGTGTGGTAATGCTGGGATAGCGTCACAAAGATGTCAGCCTCCATGCTTTTATCTTTGATTTGATTTTGAGGTTGATTTTTTGATAATATCGAAGCTAATTTCTACCTGTCAAAATGGAACCCAGTGGCAGCGGAACTAACAGGAAGCGTCAGTTCTATTCAGTCAAAGAAGTCGCTAATTTATTAGAGCTCAGACGAACAAAACTTAGACGAAGATTATCCTGCCGATGATATTTTATCGAAGAATTTGACAATGTGGTTTTAGACAATAATTCGAATAATTCGGAAGATATTGACCCAGGTATTCCTGACACGGCCGAGGCACAAGTCACGCCCCCATATAGAAAACTTAAGGCTCAACATGCTGCATGGACTGGCACAATAAGATTAAATATTATGATAATTTTAGCTAGTACATGCTATAATTATCATTTGGCATGCTTTTGAGTTGATTATAGGTTATAAAAATGAATGTTTCAATTGTTTTTCATATATGTTTGTAAATAGCTGATTTTCCTCCAGGAGGCTAGGTACCAGTACTGTTAAGTGCCAGGAGGTCAGGGTTCAAAGGGTTAACAGTGGTAGGAAACCCGGAGTGCCCGGAGGAAACCCATTAGGTTGAGAAGGTGCCCCTATCTCCATGCTACATACGCTCACACCAGGGATCGAAACCACAGCTGCAAGCAAGAAGTGACCGGCCAGCTAGAGGTCAAAGCGCGGCACTCTAGATCACTAGGCCATCCCAACCCCCCTCCCCATTTCGTAGTTTCAGAACAAATTATACATTGACAACTTACTGACTAATCAGAAGTAAATTTATTAAAAAAAAAATCAAGCTAATTCAAACCTCGTACCTCTATATCATTGAGTAATTCTGCTGCAGATTTTGTTCTTCCTGAATCATGTTCACATAATAATTGTTGTAATTTACGACGATCCTGTGTGATCAGATATTCCAACTCTTTACGACTGTCCAGATATTCCAACCATAATCCTAGTTTCTCTTGCTGCTCCGTCACTTGACGACAAACACTGAAATAACATAAACTATTGGTAACCAGGCAACCATAATAACAACATTTCAAATTTCTAATTTCACTCAAGTAAACTGTAAAACAGCAATGAGTATATTCAAGACAGGGGACTATTTTAGATATCTTAAAATGATATGTTTGATGAAGCGAGAATTTCATATTTTCTAAGAAAGTTAAAACATATTTATTTCTATGTCTTTTGCTCAGTAGGTTGTCAACTCACTATTATACGATCATTATTCCCCACACTTACAAATCATTGACACAGGAAATAATAACACAATTACCTCCCTTGTTTCCACCCCCTGCAATTGACACAGGAAATATTAACACAATTACCTCCCTTGTTTTTCTACCCCCTGCCCCCCCCCCCCCCCCAATTGTATAGGTATCTTCAAGCATTTGAATTTGAAGTTGAAAATGATATTTTTGCCAATTTCTCAATAGTGAATTATAGGATTAATAGGATTATTCTTTAACAAGGTAGAATTGTTTAAAGATACTATCAATTATAAGGCTTTATTTTAATACATTTTAAAAATATAACTTAAAAATATGAAATTGTAGCTTTAGCCCATATTTTTCATTATTGCGTCATTTTAAACTATAAAAATAATACATACCATTTGTATAATTCTGTGTTAGTTTCTGTGATGTCAGCGATGTCGTTATGGTATTTACAGACATTTATAGAAGGATAATCTTCACTGAATAATTTAACAGATGCTGCCAACGTTATCAACTGGGACTGTTGATTTTCTAAAACTATTTGATGACCCTGGAAAATATTTTAATATTTTATACTATTCTGTTAACGTTATCAACTGAGACCTTTTTAGAAAGAGAGAGAGAGAAATGGGGTTTAATGTCCACTTGACACAAAATAGGTCATTTCAGGTTCAATTTTATTTCAGTAATTTGCATGCGCACAAGGGTGTTTAGCAGTGGGAGGAAACCGATGACCTGGAGAAAACCGATGAGGTTGGACAGGTGCCCCAACTCCTTGTCATGTACAACCGGGCAATCTAAACTACGCCAGTTGAAGGATGAAGAAAAGAGAGAGAGAGAGAAATGGGGTTTAACGTCCACTCAACACAAACTAGGTCATTTCGGGACTAACATTTGGTTTTAATTTTATTTCAATAATTCGCTTGCGCGTAGGGGTCTTTAGCAGTGGGAGGAAACCGGAGTGCCCGGAGGAAACCCACGAGGTTGAGAGGGCGCCCCTATCTCCATGCCACATATGCTCACACCAAGGCTCGAAACCCCAGCCGCAAGCCAGAGGTGACCGGCCAGCTAGAGGTCGAAGCGCGACACCCTAGACCACTAGGCCATCCCAACACCTCATGAAGAAAAGGATGTGGATAATTAATAAACAATCATGAAACAACAAAAAAGCTAATTTAATACAAACCATGCAAGTTAAATTTTACAAAATAAGGAACTTACACTTAAAGCCCTGATAGAATCACTTAATTCCTCGGCAGAAGAGAAACTGGTCTGATTGAGCGCCTCTTGCACATTACGTTGATCAGCTTTCATGTCGGCCATGTCGTTAAACATGGAGGACAGTTCCTGAGATTGCATCTGTCTTTCCGTGGCAAGAGCCTGTAGTTTTTCCCACTGATATAATAAATCTACAAGAAAAAAGTATTTAGGCCTCAATAAGATAAAAGCACCCTCGTCAAAGCCTCGCCAAAAATAAACTTATGTCAAGTGGTAAAACTATTTCGCTTATCTCATGTCATTGTCTAATTGTTTCTCTTGTTTTCATTATACAAATGGATGATCAAGTCAGACGTATATTCGTAAACAATTACCCTGTATTTTGCTGACATCAGCTTCCGTGACGGCATCTGTGGTCATATGTTGACAAATACTCTCCAAGCAAATTTTATTAGTTTCACAAGTTGCCAATATTTCTGCCTGTTAACAAAAATAAATGTTTAAATATTTATAAATATGTTGGAATTAATGTTGGATTTACCAATAGGCGTGACAGACTGAATCCTAGGGACTGAAGATCTATAACATTTTTGATCCTGTCATAATCTTGCATACACTGTAATGTTAAACATCCATCACCACTCTTGACTTAGTTCCTCTAGTCGTGAAGGTAGGGGTCTAGGGCCTCTCGTTATCTAAACCCAGCACTGGTTTGACTACACACAGAGCATATTGAAGTTTAATACAACCACATATCTTTAATTATTGTTGAAATGAATTGTTGGGTAAGAGATTGTTAATTAGTGTATATATAAATTACTTCCTGGTTAAGTACAGTTATACCATAGTACACAGGAACAATAGAATGATAAACTGAAAGTAGACTGACAGGAGAGATAGAATGATAAACTGAAAGTAGTCTTGATAGGAGAGAGAGAATGATAAACTGAAAGTAGTCTGATAACAGAGAGAGAATGATAAACTGAAAGTAGTCTGATAACAGAGAAAGAATGATCAACTGAAAGATGTCTGATAGAACAGAAAGTAGTGTGATATAGCAGAGAGAGAATGATAAACTAAAAGTAGTCTGATAATAGAGAGAGACAAAAATAACTGAAATTAATCTTATGTAAGAGAGAATGATAAACTGAAAGTAGTTTAATAAGTAAAGTAGGTAGTATAATGTTCTTACATTAAGTCCAATACTATGAGGAAGCCATTTGGGATGGCTATGGGATTTGGGTGGGGGGTTTGTGGGGGATGGGGATCAATAGAGAGGGAAGACAAATATTAAAAGACAAAAGGAAAAAATGAAATGACTTACATATTTGGAAGGATTTAAATGTAATCCAGTACCCATTGCATCTTTACGTTTTTTCTTCAAGGACTGATCGGCTTTCTTGAGCTGTAATTCAGTTTGGTCCAAGATATGATAGAAATCGTCAATATCAGAATCACTATCTTCAAACTGGTTGGTTGGAGGGAGCTGAAATCAATGGAAATCATCAAATAAAACTTTGTATTAACTGAAAAATCCTTCACACAAATTTATTGAAAATCTCTTCAGAGTGTTATAAATTGACAAGAAACATTTTATAAGTTGCCTATGGTAATATTGTATGCAGTTTAAAAGTAAACAAAAACTAAAAGTAGTTTATTAATCTCAATAATTAGGAGAGCGATTTAGCCAATTTGCAGGCGTCTTTAATGACTACCGCGAAGGAAAGCCGATGTGCGTCGAGAGGAGCAGGAGCCAAAGCTCACCTTAACCCTTTGAACGCTGACTATACATGGGGTGTTGCACGTCCCTCCCTGGATTTACAGGACGTCATATTAATTATGGCGTTGACGTAATTGGAGCTTGACATGACCCAAGCCGCAAAACCGACATTTCGATACAACGTCAAGCGTTTTGCGGCGTTTCGGGTTCTAAGGGTTAAATGTGAAGGACTAGTGGAACAGCAGAATAAATTAATATCTCATTTAGTACCTTTTAAGGATATTTTCTCAGTTCTAGAAATTTGTCTTCTAATTAATGATGCTGAAATTACTTATTCAAGGGAGAGAAGTAGCAGAAATGGGTATATATTACAGTCCTCCACGCTTATAAAATTGTGAGGGAGCGATAAAAAGCTTCGGCCGATTTCAAAAATGAGAAAAAAGCTCCCTTAGAAAAACTCTTCTTAATCATATTGCAAGAGTAATGCTACATATTCTTGAATTAAGTAGAGCCAAATTGTATTTATGCTTTAGTCTCGTTTAATATTTGGTGAATATGGTAACGTCACCATGAACAACATGGAAACTGATACCTCGAATGTATGCAGTTTGAAAATAAAAACTGAAACTAATTTATTAATCTCAATATTTAGGAGAGTGATTTAGCTTATTTGCAGGAGTCTTTAATGACCCCCGCGAAAGAAAGCCGTAGTGCATTGAGAGGAGCAGGAGCAAAAGCTCACCTTAAGCGTGAAGGACTGTGTTAAGCGATATAAAAATAATACGCTTGTTAATTTTTTAAGGGTTTTTTGAGAATCAAGAGTATTTTTTGAGATATTTTAGAAATCTTATCGTGCAGGGCAGGTCATTCAACCCCATTTCTCCCTCTCGCTCTGTGCATTTTCATGATGCCATCCATACATCGGCACTCAAGACATTTCAAATTCAAGTTTTCTACAAGTTGTTCCACATTAATAATCTAATAATACATCGATTCTGTAGTAAAATTTGTTGCTATTGATATTCAAGTCGGATATGAAATTCAAAATAGTTACATTTTTAACTTTTTTCTTCTGAGCATTTGTCTGTGTTGCCATGACATTATTGATTAAGCTGCCACTTGGAATACAGAATTCATCATCAAATTCCATTTCATCTGTTGGTTCCCAATGTAGTGGTTCTTCGGTTGGGTCCTCGCTCGCAGTCGGATAGAGTGGAGCCTAAAAAATAAACATATATCATATTCAAAGTGTCTGTATGTCCTTTTTGCAGAAAAACTTAAAGGGCCAATCCCGATAACTTTCTGAGGAATAAAACTGCTTAATTTTGTGTTAAAATCCCTCAAAACCCATTACCTAAGGCCGACCAACTAACACGATATTTGTGATACGCTTGTAAATAACTTAAATCTGACAGTCTTCATCTGGAAATGGAGACCATTGTATTATACAGTATCTGGATAAAACCAAACTTTTTTCTATAAAAATAATATGTAGGTGAAATTTACCTTTTGTTACCAAGTACAGTACATGAGTCATTCACTGTATAGACCTCTCAAGAAATGTGAATCGATTATCATGTCACCCAATGAAAAAATTGACCCGAAATCTTAAAAGGGTTACGTGTCCGGATAAGCAGTGTTGACGTTCACGTCCAAACGACTCAATATTTTGAGCTGAAATTTTGAGACAAAATAAATACACCATGCCTCTATATTTTGGTCCATAAATTTCCTAAACTCTCGGACTTTAATTTTTGAGACTCTGTTCTTATCGGGACTGTCACTTTAAATTTCCGCCATCTTAATCAACGCTCTGTGTTTTAAAGATACATTATGTAAGATTTATATAAAGAGCTGACCATTCTTGCTTTAATAGTTCCAAAATACATAATTTGAAATTAATAAATTGAAAATTTCATTCAAATTGCATTATTCTGAATGACTTTATCACTGTTTGCAGTTTTGACTCGAGATTGTTTGTTATCATGACTTTTTTTGTTAAACATACATTATGCAAGCGCTAAATCTGCCCTTTACAAGTCTTTCTTTAGGCCAATTAGACATTATCCAAACCATAATACACTCTCGATGTCTAGGCTAGCCTTCGATGTTGGCTGGATTAGATTCCTATATGCTGCTTAACGGCCATTGATAATTAAATTTTAAATGTGTTTATGCTGTTTATATTAATGATTTTAGTAATGACCGTTCTCAGCTCATAGTGGATCAATTTGAAATTTTGAGAAAATTACCTTTACACTATCTAGTTTTTAACTTCATTCTGGTGGTTTTACCACTGTTTGAAGTTTTGACTTAGATTGTTTACTGTCATAGAAAATTGACTTGTTTATTGAAACAAAGCCTAGATTATCCATTTAATTTTAATCCGTTTAAATCCTCGCCATCCGATGGTCTAGAGAGTTGATTATAAGCTTGTCATGTTAGTAAATGGCTAAATAATGGTTTTATATAACAAAAATAATAAAAACCTACAATAGGCAGATTTAGTACTTATATATTGCATCTTTAAAGTACGATCGATGTGAAACTTTGATTTCAAGATGGCTGCCATGACATCATACTCAGTTCTGAACTGCATCACAGTGGTATTGTGAAAACCTTTTTTTTTTATCACTTTGCCAGTTGACTGACCTTTAAAGTCACGGGTATAGTTTTTTGTGTGACTTCACATCGTATGGCGTCAATAACACATGCATTGTTCACGTCAGACGTAGTAATACAAACTGGTCAAGACAGAATTTGCGTCTTTTACTCATTATGCGCCTCCGCGTACTATTTCATGTACCCAATAAATACAATAAATAGGACATAATTTTTATCCAGATATACCATTATTTTTTTTCTTTTTAGAATTCAATTTGCAGAGCTAATTAACTTGTCCCGATAAGTCATCCCTATCAGTGACATTGTTATCAAGCGAATATTTATTGCCAATCAGTTTTGTTTGGTACTCATTAGAGAATCAAATGACTTACCTGATAATTATCCCAGGCGTTTTCCGAGAAGGAACCGGTACTGTTTAAAACATCTTCATTTTCTGACGTAAATGGTTCTAATGGTGCTGTATCGTATTCGTCTAAAAGAAATATATTGTATATAATAGAAACCATGAAATACGACACAATAAATGGTTTATAATGGTATAAAATGATACAGGGATTAGCGTCATACTCTTCTGAACAAACCAGGATAATGACAACAGGTTTAAAAATAGAATAGAATCGGGTTAACGGTTTTAAACAGCATATGTGTGTAATACGCGGGAGAATTTTTCAATACTTCTAAAGTGTCTGCCTGTTTACTGAAATCTGTAAACAGCAATTGGGCTTTACCCGACACACGGGAAACAGGTTTTAAAGTGGGCTTTACCCAATACACGGGAAGTGGTCTTTAGCCAATATGTGGGAAGTTGGCTTTACCCGATAAATGGGAAAGGAATTTTACCCAATACATGGGAATGAGATTTTACCTGATACATGGGAAGTGGGCTTTACACCGTAAGTGTGAAGTGGACTTAATCCAATACTATAAATGGGAATTTACCCGATACTTTGGAATGGGGCTTTAACCGATATGTGGGAAGTGTGCTTTACCCGACATGTGGGAAGTGGGCTTTACCCTATGCGTGGGAATGGGATTTACCTGATACATGGGAAGTGGGATATACCTGATATGTGGGAAGTGGGCTTAATCCAATACTATAAATGGGATTTTACCCCATACATGGAAATGGAGCTTTATACAACACACATATCTCTCTTCAAAACTTAGAAACCTGTCACATGTTATCACATAGTTTGTTATTCAGTTTAATTCTGATTTTGTTTTAAAAATATTCCAATCAATAACCAAATCTACCTACCAGAAGTTTCTGTGTCAGATTCACTAAGACTGCTATTTCCACTACTGGCTTTTAATATAGCATTAGCGAATAACTCCGCAAAATTATCCTTGGGATTAATAGGGGTCAGTTCATCGTCTGTTCTTATAACACAAGGCACTACATGATCCGTCTGTGATTCACAACAAAGGGTTGATTCCGAAGAGGGGTAGTGGAGTTTACGTTTGGCACCACGTAAAGACGTGAACTCAGAAGAGAAGTTCCTACGCGTCTGCCGAGATTTGGTCCGATGACGGGGGAATGTTGAACAGCTTCCTTGACGTAAAGCGACATTACGTGATTGCGGAGAACCGGGAGAATCAGAGTCAGTAAGATTGTTTGTTAATTTATCAATAGCACCATCAGATGTTGAGAACTTTTTCACGCTCAACTGTTTCATTTCTTGCACCTCCATGAAACTCCAGGGTCTGTCTTTTCCATTGCGTGGAGACAGGGTTTTATTCCTCAATTTCACGGAATCCACAGGTAAAATAGGGGAGAGAAGAGATACACTCTCTTGACTAGCAGACGTATAATCTGAGCAAATGACGCTATCGACCATGGCATCACCACCATCATCAGATGCAGTGGAAAATTCCTCGCAGGAACTTTCATTGTCTGTTTCCTCACCACTGGCATCACAGGACGTCTCAACAACGCTACTACTTTCTATAGGCAGGGTTTGCGTCTGTTTACTGGGAGATGTCGGGACCGTCTGCTTAATCTGAGGAACCTTTAATTCATGCTTATCGGGGGTTGAATGGAAAAAAGGCTTCGGTGATCGAACTAAATCCTCAGCCTGGTCAATCAAGAGTTTTATTTTTTCTTGTGGTTCAATGCAGTAATCCGATTCCGACTGTTCGCTTGTAACAACATGGTTACCATTGGTTACAAGTGGTACCGTCAACAATTCATCATTGTCGGCTTGCTTAAGAATATCCAGATTCGGGGCCATTTTCATTGGAGAGATATCAAATCCGTCTTGAAATTCCTTTAATCCGTTTAATTGGTTGATTTTTTCGTTGTCACCAACCTCATCGTTATCGGTCGTTTTATCCGTCGAATCGACATCAACTGTCGTCATGAAGTAATAAACAGGATTCAGTGAACTATCTGTAATCTTCATTGTCTCATTGGCTAACGGACTGTCACTAGCTACCTGTACGAGTCCCTGGTAACGGTCCTCTAACATCTGTAACCGTAGTAACTCGGCTTCGTCGTTAGAATGACCCTCGCTACTGTATCCTACGTCTTTGCTTTCAATGCGATTTTTCGTTCGTTGCAGGATCTCTGCCTCTCCTTCACTGGAGATAATTTCATTGCTGTCACCACTCTGTAGCGATTCCTCCATCTTTGACTCCGCCTCACTTATGTTCGCGCTGTCACCGCTACTCTTGTCCAAGAAGCTGGATTTTCCTAACGACAATCGTGCAATATCTGTCGGGCTCGGGGTGTCTCCAACCACGTCTCGCTGACAACTTATAAAGTTAAAACTGTCGTCAAATTCTCCATAGCTACTGTTGGTCGAGTCCTTTCCATTATCACTTGCAAACGATTCCTCCAAACATGGAAGCCGGAAGTTTCCAAAATCAAGTCCAGACCCATAAATACCCTGGAAAATATAAAAAGATATAAATTGATAAATATATCATCTTTCACTAATCATAACATTCCCCAATCGATCAACTATCATTACATTCTCTGACAGAAATTAACGCAAAAAATTATGATTGGTCAATGATTTTCTCCCCAATACTTATCTTGACAGAAGTTAACACAAAAAATATTGATGGATGATAAATGATTTCTCCCCAATATCTATTGTGAACATGTCTATGCATCATATTGATCAAACCTGATTCTTAACTTATAGTACCTGTAGATTCAAACAAACATATTGATAAGTGGTCTTATTCCAAAGTACATTGGTTCAAATGTCAATCAACACTGTACCAGTAGATTCAAACAAACATATTGATAAGTGGTCTTATTCCAAAAGCACATTAGTTCAAATATCAATCAACCCTGCACTTACTATATAACTTACAGCAGCCTAAACCCATCTTATTTTGTCTTGGAATGTCAGTCAGCTATAGAAGAATATTAAAGTACCTAGTTTTGATCAAGATGGCTTCTAATTTAGATAATTTGATTTAATCTTCTTGATCTATAGAACATTTTTGAGTCCTTATTTATTTTCGATTTCATTTAAATAATGAAAATGCCTTTTAGCCTTCTGGGGTATTGAGGGTCTACTAATATATAGTTCTGCCCTTCATGACCCTAGAAAGATAGAGTATTAAATACCCACGTGATCCCAGCCTCCTGCTGTGTTAGTAGTTATTAAATGGTCTAGATCCTTTAATACCACTGGGAGTATTTAGTTTAATAATATATAACAACATAAAGGATAAAGGCCGAGGGAAGGAGAAATGGGGTTTAACGTCAATATCACTAAAATAATATTTTCTAAAGTACTCAACTACATTTTCTATTTTTATCTGTGATTTTACAAATAAACTAATTTCAAATGTATTAATCAAGAAAATAGTCCAATATTTACTGTCTAGAAATATCAAAGAGCGCATAAATACTAGGTAAATAATATAAAACATTTCTGTTCCATTATCCTCTAACAAAACCGTTTACAACATGTTTACAACATCATAATCAACAATTACATTGATGATCAACAGACAGACATAATTATAATGCACACAATAACATCCTATTTATTAGAGAGGTAGAGAAAAAAAAATGGAGATTAAACATCCACTTGACACAAACTAGGTCATTTTGGGACAAACAAACTCGAATAGTTGTTCCGAAAAACAAAAATTCAAATTGGCGAGGCACGACTTCCTTTTCTTCAACTAAAAAAAAAAGAGCATCCATCAGACACGAAAGACATGATTAGCAAGGATTCGTCATTCAATGGATGTCAGATTTACAAATCAGTACTAAGCACCCCAGTCACAACCTTCGAAGGTTTGTTATTTTTTATACAGAGTTATTTCAGATTGTATTGACTTAAACCTGCAGATCAGTGTAAAGAATTCACTAATCAATCTGTCTCTTGGCTTTTGTTAATGACACTTGTCACATCCCAAGTGCATTCCATGTTCAAATGACAACACAAAAAGTCATGAAAATCATGACAGCTATCGACAACGGTTTTAATCATTTCTTTCATCATGTTTCCTTTTTTAATGATTTCTTTTTCTTTTTTAAAACGTAATAATCAGTTGAAAATTTTTTTAAAAATATTTTCATTGTTGGACTACAATTGGGAAAGCCCTGTACTCCATGACATATAAAGCATGGTATCGAACACACAACCAGTGCTTCAACCTACTTGTCATAAAGTTATGTACACAGGTAATAATTGCTTACGTCAAACCCCCCCTCCATTCACTTGCAATGATGTGTAGGTTTGTTGTTTGAGAGAGAGAGAGAGAGAGAGAGAGAAAGAGAGTGGTTCAATGTCTACTCAACCCAAACAGGGCTATGCATGGTTCAACTCTATTTCAATAATTTGCTTGCCAATATGGGTCTATTGCAGCGGGAGGAAACAGCCTTGTCACGTACAACTGGCAAATCCAAACCATGCCAGTTGACTCAATGACACCCCTTATGATACAAGGCGCACGTGCTAACCATTCAGCCAATGAAGTCTGTAGTTGTTTGTGATGCCTGTATACTGTGTGTTGTCCTTGGATTTATCTTGTACATTTATTTGTGTGTGGTGCAGTCCCCCTGTTTTCTGTTCTCTAGTGTCACAATACCCAGACATTGTGAACACAGCTTACCAGAACGATCACTTCATAAAATTAATGTTTCATTATAAAAAAAATCACTTTTATTGATATCAGTTAAAACTCTTAACGATAATATTTCTATCTCAGCTATGTCAACATCCCAACGCTTGTTTTCAAACAATAGTAAAAAGTTATCTCAAGCAGAAACGATATTACAGACGGAAGCCAACGATTTGAATCTAAAAACATTTTGCATGTAATTCATGTTCAGCTGTAGGCGTAAACATGTAACGGTTGGAAAAATCTTTTTACAAAATTCTGATAAAGCGTAAATTTATGTAAAAAAAGTAATTGCTGCAGAATGAAATATTAGTTCTGGTATTTACTCTGATGACTAACAATAAATATGGCTGAATCTATAATGATATGATTAACAGCTTATGCAATAATATAATGATATCATGCTGACAGTTTTATATGGTAACATTAAATCACAGATAAATACAATAACGTGATCATTTGCGTTACAAACATTATTATTATTAGTATCATGCATAAAGATTAAAATAATAGAAAATAAAATGGACTTTATATGTCCAAGACACCTTTATACCAAACCGTGTGCTATCAAGACAGTTTTGCTCAGACAGTTTCGTTCCTCCTATCATTATTATTTACATGTACTGCAAGCCATGGGCCAGAGAGAGAGGGAGAGAGGGAGAGAGAGTTTAACTTTCACTCGACACAAACTAGGTTTTTTTCGGACACCTGTATGGTTCTATCTTATTTCAATAATTCGCTTTTGCGTAGAGGTCTTTAGTTGTGGAGAGAGAGAGAGTGAGAGAGAGAAATGGGGTTTAACGTCCACTCAACACAAACTAGGTCATTTCAGGACTAACATATGGTTTAATTTTATTTCAATAATTCGCTTGCGCGTAGGGGTCTTTAGCAGTGGGAGGAAACCTGAGTGCCCAGAGGAAACCCACGAGGTTGAGAAGGTGCCACTATCTCTATGCCACATATGCTCACACCAGGGCTCGAAACCACAGCCGCAAGCCAGAGGTGATCGGCCAGCTAGAAATTGAAACGCGGCACTCTAGTCCACTAGGCCATCCCAACCCCAGATTACTTTGTGGAATAAAATCAGAGAGTGTGGAGAAATGCCACAAGTTTAGACTGGCGTTCCAACTCTTTGTCACATACAAGCGCGGCATCCAAATCATGCCAATTGACTCAATGATAAACCTTATGACCCCCACATGTTAACCATTCAGCTTCATGGGTCAACCTCGTATTTTTGCCCGTTGGTGCAGAAAAGTAGGACGCAAATCTCCATTTGATTTCATTTCTTCTGCTCCAGCAACCAAACAGATGACCAGGTGGACATATTCCAAGTGTAAAGTCCGTTCTGAGTGTAAGATGAAAGCATGTAATCAAACAGTCGTGATTATTGGGACCGGTCTGCCTAACACTTTATCTTAATATAGAACGTAATTTGTAGCCGATGGAGTAGTTGAGTCTATTAAGAGTGCAAGAGATGGATGTGGGTTAATAGGGTCGAAATACTAGCTATCACTACTGGGTTAATACGGTTCACAAATCTTCATCAACTATCACCTAATATCTAGTCTTCATCTAGATCAATAATCTCTCGTCCAATAAAACTCCTAGTATTTACTCCATCTGATAATCCCTCCTATCTCCCCCATGATATTCTACCCTTAACACAGGTTGCCAGGCAACAAAACATAGTCCCAGCAGCTCATAGTATTGAATTCATCAATTCGTTAATCTCCCCTAATCTGGAAAAACCTAGTAACACTGTTGAATGGAGTTTTGAGGAAAAAGGAAAACGGTTTTGTTAAGCTAATGAATATATAACCAATTTTATTTTGTCTTTTTAGATGAAGATAATTAGAAGACATTTCGGTGAAGGAAAAAAACGTATTATTATATACATGTGTACTAAGTCCCAATATGGGTCTAACTCAATTTTCTCCAAAATTTGACCTGCTAGGTTTTTCCAGATTACGGGAGTAATCCCTGCCTGTAGATATTCTAGCCTTAAGATGGATAGCAATCAACACATATAGCCAATGAGATAGTTTCCCCCCCCCATCCAAAGATGTTCTACCCTTAAAACAGGCTGCCAGGTAACAAAACATAGTCCCAGCAGCTCCTAGTATTTAATTCATCAATTCGTTAATCCATGTAATGTCCTATAAAATAACTATCGAGAAGATATTCTAGCCTTGGGAATATTGGCTGCAAGCAACACATACAGCAGTAGTATCTATCTAAACCTGTGAAAAATCTTTCCACAATCATAATTTCCCTAGATAATATAGCCTTAGTAACTCTCTCAAAATACCGTCATATCTCTCCCACTCGCCCCCATACCTTAAAATAATGAAATCACTTCTTTTCATCAGTATCATTTGAGTTATTTCTGCAAGATAATACATCACACATTTTCTTTAATTATTTTCCATCTAAATCTTTTTTGTTTTAATCATTCAAATTCACTTCTCAAATTACAGACAAAAATCTGTAAATTCTTTTTTTATGAAATTCACATGGTTTCCTTCTTTGTAACATTTATTGGGCATGATACCTACTTCTCATTTATTTGGGATGAGAAAAAACTTTTAGGCATTTGTCATCAGTGTGTTGCTTTTTTTTTTCAGACAAACAAAGTGTGCTTAGCCAACCAGAATGAACAAAAAAACAAAGTTGTACACATTTGTATGCACTTAAACCAAAATAGTAGGAAATTAACAAGAAGGTGGAAAGCTACTGTCAACACAAAATTATCGTACAATGTATTGCAAATGTAACCATATGCCCATGTATAATTTTTGATCAATCAAAATGCTTTGTTCGGTGGAGATGACGAAACCTACTTAGGGATCCTTATTATATTTTTCATAATTAATGATGGGATAAAACATAGCATGTTTTGATACACGTTCTTAGTTCATTTATATTATCTTTAATATGACATACATGGGTCGAGTGAGCCAAGCTGACCCAATCTTATAGAGAGAGGTCCCATTATATCTATACCAATATCTGACGACCTGTGTCAGACGTGTTTATGTACATGTTTATTCAGAGTTACCCCACCCTATCTATTGTATCGATCATCTCGTTATAAACACCGTATTGATTGACCTGTACCTGGTGAACTTGTATATCACACACCTGTATATAGCCAAGTATCAGGTGATTAATTAATTAATTAACATATACCTGTATCGGTAAATACAGGTGTGTGTATCTAATAGCATTCAATATCTCAACGATTGATTCAATATATTCTACATCACGCAGAACAGATCTTGATCAATTAAACATCTTATGTATCTTAAATTATTTTTTTACCATAAGATATCTAATATTCTATTTTTACGCAAGGCACCTAATATATTATTTTTACCTAGAGACACCTAATATTGTATTTTTACGCGAGGCACCTAATATTGTATTTTTACCTGGAGACACCTAATATTGTATTTTTACCTGGAGACACCTAATATTGTATCTTTACCTAAAGACACCTAATATTGTTTGGGGTTTTTTTACCTGAAACACCAAATATTGTTGTTTTTTTGAGACACCAAAAATTGTATTTTTACCTGGAGACACCAAAAATTGTATTTTTACCTGGAGACACCAAATATTGTCTTTTATACCTAAAATAATTTTATTACTTTGGACCTAGAGACACCTAAAATAATCTTCTAGTTATGAAATGAAAGCCAAGTTTTCCAGGATTAACACACGACAATGCTATATACTGTAACACATACTTATAGAAGAACAAATTTCAACACATATAATAAATACTTCAGGAAGAAATGAGAGAGAGAGAGAGAGAGAGAGAGAGAAATGGGGTTTAGCGTCCACTCCACTCGACACAAACTAGGTCATTTTGGGACTAACATATGGTTCATTTTATTTCAATAATTCACTTGTGTGTAGGGGTCTTTAGCAGTGGGAAGAAACCGGAGTGCCCGGAGGAAACCCACGAGGTTGAGAAGGCGCCCCTATCTCCATGCCACATACGCTCACACCAAGGCTCGCAAACCAGAGGTGACCAGCCAGCGAGAGGTTGAAGCGCGGCCTTCTAGACCACTAGGCCATCCCAACCCCCCTAAGGAAGAAATGAAAAGAAACAGGGTTTAACTCCTATGAATCGCTAATATCTCTGTTTAGGGTGAAACAATCTAACTGAAGTTTTCAGCATATTTAGTTTTCATTATCCATATGTAAGCTATAATATCGAGAACTGTCACCTCTTTATCTTATCTACCCTTTATAATATGTGAATATACTAATTGTCATAATTCACTGATATTATACCTAGTAATTCAATATTGAACTTAACGACACAACTTCAAAAATAGTCACATACTATAATATGCCATACACCAATGATATTAACCATAACAAAACTTTTCATGAGGCAACCTCAATTTCATTAAAATTTCATTTAAAAAAAACAACATAAACCCATAATGATATCAATTTCCACACTCATAATAAAATGTAGAGAAATTCATACAAAGAGATCAAAAAAGTTTTAATAAACTATTCCAAATATCTCTGTACTTGAAAGATATTTAGTCAAACCTTGACAAGGCAGCCTCCATTTTGTTAAACTTTCATATTACCAATTAAACCAATAAAAATACAATATTTGACACAAATGTTTCACAATATCATCACTCAAAAAACTTTTCATATTCTGCCCTTGGGCGTTTTCAACATCCAATCAAATAAAGAGTTGTAAAGATGGGTCGCAGCTGGTGACATACCCTAATTCAAGCATGCGGAACGATTTAGTTATGTTTTGTGCATACATTATGAAAACGCCAATTGTAAAGACTTTATGCAACAAAAAACATTCCTAATACTTTACAGGTCCACCAAGCATACAATTTTTTAAGAGAGAGAGTTTATTTAAGATTAAGTTACAATCATACCTTAATATCAATAATTCTCTAGCATGTAGTGGGTTTTATTCTATCAGTGGGAGGAATCTTGCTATAGCCTACCTGAATAAAACCTCGCAGTTTGTCACGCAACACTATTCCTTGTTGAGTACAAGTTTGGAAATGAAACCCTATATAGGTTAGAATGGCAACCCTACTCCTTGTCACGTACACCTATGGGGGTCAAAACCACAATATATGCTCTAAGTCACATTAGCCCCTCATAACAAGTCGTATCAGGTGTTTGTGGTGTGATTATTTCAGACTGGGATTAACTGCATATTTTTTGCACACCCTTTTCATTCGACACGTTTCAAATCGAATCAATGTAAAGAAAGTATAAAAAAATTTGCATTGAGAATTATGCAAATTATGCAATATTCAATACTTGTATTCAATCAATGCATACACAATGTCAGAATTCCTTTGAGATGACTGAAATGCCGATTGAAAGAATTCTAACGGTATTTGAAGACAATAATACAATTTGATGAATAATTTGAGTTGGGAAATAAATGAATAATGAGTTAGTTGTGTGTATAGAATATATCATTGTGTCCTAGCGTATAAAATATTATTATATTATATTGATTACAAAGTCTGTTCAAATTCAATGTCCATCAATTCAAAATGAATAAGTGTCCTGTAATGAATTTTAATTCAGATTCCATAGATATGACTGTCTATAATATACCAACATGTTCTAATTCAATAGAGAGAGAGAGAGAGAGAATTTAACATTATCTCAACACAAACTAGGTCATTTCGAGATATGGTTTAATTTTATTTCAATAATTCGCTTACGCTGAAGGGTCTTTAGCAGTGGGAGGAAACCTGAGGAACCAGAGAAAACCCACGAGGCTGGACATGTGACCCTGCTCCTTATCATTTCGGGACTAACATATGGTTCAATTTTGTTTCAATAATTCGCTTGCGTGTAGAGTCTTTCACAGTGGGAAAAAAAACAGAGTGCCCTGAAAAAACTTACGATGGTGGACAAGCCGAGAGTCAAAAACAAGTGTTAACCATTTGGCTATCCACTCCCACACCCACCCACAAGTTTATCACTTTCAATTTTTAAAGCAAATCTCAAGACGTTTTATTTACCAAAGATTTTTATTAAATGTGATACGGTGTTGTTTTCATATTTTCATTTTTGTTTTCTACTAATTACATGCACTTTTATTTTTTTTGTATGTATTTTATCTTCCTTAAGTTTGTAAAGAGCATCTGGGCACTCTATAGGTGAAAGATGCGCTATATAAATGAAATGAAATGGGGTTTAACGTCCTACTCTTTTGCACCTAACCAGGGCTAATAGAAGACGGGCATACGCCATACAGTGTGCTATGAGGGAAATTTTGCCCGGGCAGCAGCGCTACGGCCTACTCTTATATCAAATTCCAACTGCCAAGGGATCTTTTCCGTGCACTCCAATGTGTACACGGGACCTCGTTTTTTCATCCCATCCAAACAACTAGGCAGCTGTCCTTGTCAGGCCCTCCATCTGCATCACTGACAAGGGAAATCACGCCGGAAAATCACGCCGGAAAATCAAGTTGAACTTTCTCGGCCAATGCAGGGATCCAACACCCAACCTCCAGGCTAGTGAACCCGCACCTTATCCACTTAGATACTGTGACCCCCACTCTGTAGGTGAAAGATACGCTATATAAATATACCATAATAATAACGAATGATGGACTAGTTATGAATAATACTAAGGTGTGAATTACAAATACAGTATATCTATTTATACCTATGTTACCTGATGGGTTACCTGTAGTAATGATGAAGTGTTAATGATGATGTCAAGCCTTTGATGTTGACAGGTGTGACATTATATATATATATCAATCATTATCATTTCTCACTTATTACTTTATATATTCAAAATTTAAAATTGACCCTACCTCTAAGAAATATTTAAATATCAAATTCAAATTCATCAATTATTTTTTTATCCTACAAGTCATCATCAACTGTCTGAACTAAACACTAAGATATAAGGAAGTAAGTTAAATTAGACAATTAGTGTATCCTCCTAATCAAAGAGAGAGAGAGAGAGAGAGAGAGAGGGATGGGGTTTAACTCCACTGGACACAAACTAGGTTACTTCAGGACTAACATATGGTTCAATTTCATTTCAATAATTCGCTTGAGCATAGGGGTCTTAAGCAGTGGGAGGAAACCGCATGAGGTTGGACAACCATCCCTACTCCTTGTCACGCACAACTGGGGATTCAAATCCACGCCAGTTGACTCAATGACAAACTTTTTGATACAGGGCACACCCCAGACTAATCAGAGAAATGACAATTGTACAAATAATTTGAAGAAAGTTTTTCTTACCAGAAGTAAAGCAGGAAAATATAACTAAAGTCAATTTAATGAACATAATTTTCGCTTGTTCAACATTTGAAAGATTCCATGCACAGGTATTATTCCCATATCCAAATAATCTGAATACTCCCAACAGGGCAACAGTTAATAGATTCCATGCATGAGGTATAATTGATACTCAAAATAACTTGAATTCTCTTGACACAGCAACAGTTGATAGATTCCTTGCACACCGATAAAACGGGTATAAATTTAGTTTATTAAATGATGGTCATATACAAGTTGACCTGTCAATATCAATCTTGTGGCCTGTCACTTTTTATAAATATATCTCTAGCTTTTTGACCTGGTCATTCAGGTAATAAATATTGATTTTAAGAGGAGTAAATACTGTTTTAACTGATAAATCCAGTGACAGATACAAGAAGTTATCATGAAATGACCAGTGTGAAATATATGCATTTGTTATTGTTGGTTCTTTTTTTTTTTTACTTTGAAATTGACGAAAATTGTTCTAAAAGCACAAATTAATGTTGTATGATAGTATGTAAAGTGATTTATATTCAATTTTTGAAAAAAAAATATAGTAATTTATAATCAGCTATAATTGGTGAAATATATGAACATTTTAAACTGAACAGCTGTTGTTTACGTATGCTTAGCGCATTCGTTTTTATATTATCAATTTGTGGTTTGTGGGCACACATGGG
This sequence comes from Patella caerulea, assembly GCA_036850965.1. Taxonomy (NCBI): domain Eukaryota; kingdom Metazoa; phylum Mollusca; class Gastropoda; family Patellidae; genus Patella; species Patella caerulea. The sequence goes on from JAZGQO010000007.1 coordinate 3,947,845, forward strand.
ATGCAAATAATGCACAAAAAGCAGTATTTATATATCTCCAACTGCCAAGGCTTCTTCATTGTGCAAACAATACGACCTCGGTTTTTCGAATAATAGGAATACAAGGAGGACATAGTGCTTCTTTCAGGGTGAAATCTTCACTGATGGCATGTACGACAGCCTTCTTTACCTCAGTGCAGAAAAGTATTCCTTATTTCATTTCAAATTAATATCCAGAGAAATACATCAGTCAGACCCTACAGTATTTTGTATTTCGAAAAAAACCAACAAATATCACTTATGATAACAGACGACAGGTTATTAATGTATCAATTTCCATTTTTTAACCGGAAAGTCAATAACAAAGAATCTAACAATCTCTGATTCCAGCATGCTTTTAATAAATTTATCATAGTCGCAAAAAATGAACAGAAATCAAACTAAATATTGACGTTAATTACACAAATCAAGAAGAACGATACAGACGTTTCATGTGGAAAAAAAACCCCAATACATTGTTTCTTCTGAATCCAAATTAAATACAGCAAAAATAACGATGAGATAATTACTATATTAATTATAAAAATAACAAACTGCTTTCATTAACGAAACAAATTCCAGATTATATTACGTTAAATTATTTCCTCCATAGACCGATCATTATTTCAAAATTAAGAAGTAATCATTTCGTAAGAAAACGACTGCACGCTTATAATTATATGACCAGGGAGTTTGAGACAGTAATTAATGTGTCGGGGCAAATATCAATCAGACGATAAGCTTGTTAAAGATACCTTATGTAAAAGGTAAAATCTGTCTATTGAAGGTCTTTTTTCGAACTTCAAATGTTATATAAATTATGATTTAGACATTTATTCACATGAACAACTCTCTACTCTCTAGGCCATTAAATGACCTGGATAAACTGGATTATTATCATAGCAATGGTTCCTGACAATCAAGACTATCGTGTCAATACTTCAAACACTCCTAACTTTGCCCCAAACAAATGAGAGAGACAAATGGGGTTAAATGCCCTCTCGACACAAACTATGTCATTTCGAGACTAACATATGGTTAAATTTTATTTCAGTAATTCGCCTGCACGTCTTTAGCAGTGGGAGCAAACCGGAAGACCAGGAGAAAACCCAAGATGTTGCACAGGCGACCCTACACCTTGATCTGATGAACATTATATATATATATATATATTTCATTTGAAAGTTCCAGTAATTACAACCATTCCAGACTGAAAGGCATAACAGTTACTATTACATGTTAATATCCAATTTACTGATAATTCAAAGTTATTAGGTAACCATGGTAATGTTAAAAACAATAGATGTAACATCAGCTTCACGAGAAATTGAAAGCAAGAAAAACCATTACTGATTGACGACCACGTCTCGGAATACATCATTATAATGAAATTGGTAAAAACATCTAGATATCTTTTCTTACACCATGTCGATCTACAAGATCAATCAAGATTTTCCTGCACGGCTCATGAAAAGATAGGTTGCCAGGCAACGAGACATACGCCCACAGCAGCTAAATCGTCCGGGCAGTCAACAAGGGTTGTCGCATATTTTTACTAATTTCGGAAAAGAAACATTTGTAATACACTAAAAACTGATTAAGAGTAACAACTCATTATGTAATTATCAGAAAATCATTAGAATTTGATTGCTTTTTATAAAGTTTTACCCCACGCTAACAATTAGTATATACATGAAACATTTAATATCATGGATTTAGCTGTTCAGTTATCTAAATTCATTGAAAATCAAAATACTTGTTCCTTTCAACACCTTAAACTCTATGTATCAATCTGAAGTCAATCGGATAGTAACTTTGGCCTCTATAGCGTCACAAGAATTTTTGAAGTTATCAAGGGAGATAACTCTGGCAGTAATTATTTGAAGTCGCTGAAAATCAATAGGCTTCTTCGTCTCATGACCTTAAACACTGTGTATAAATCTAAAGTCAATCGGATATTAACTTTGGCCTCCAGAGCGTCCACAAGATTTTTTGAGGTGATCAAGGGCCATAACTCTGGCACTAACTATCGGAAATCGCTGAATATTAATAGGCGTCTTTGTCCTTTGTCTTATGACCTTAAACACTGTGTATAAATTTAAAGTCAATCGGATATTAACTTTGGCCTCTAGAGCGTCCACAAGATTTTTTGAAGTGATCAAGGGCCATAACTCTGGCACTAATTATCGGAAATCGCTGAAAATCAATAGGCTTCTTCGTCTTATGACCTTAAACACTGTGTAAAAATTTGAAGTCAATCGGATATTAACTTTGGCCTCTAGAGCGTCCACAAGATTTTTTGAAGTGATCAAGGGCCGTAACTCTGGCACTAATTATCGGAAAATCGCTGAAAATCAATAGGCTTCTTCGTCTTATGAACTTAAACACTGTGTATAAATTTAAAGTCAATCGGATATTAACTTTGACCTTTAGAGCGTCCACAAGATTTTTTGAGGTGATCAAGGGCCATAACTCTGGCACTAATTTTCGGAAATCGCTGAAAATCAATAGGCGTCTTCGTCTTATGACCTTAAACACTGTGTATAAATTTAAAGTCAATCGGATATTAACTTTGGCCTCTAGAGCGTCCACAAGATTTTTTGAAGTGATCAAGGGCCATAACTCTGGCACTAATTATCGGCAATCGCTGAAAATCAATAGGCTTCTTCGTCTTATGACCTTAAACACTGTGTATAAATTTAAAGTCAATCCGATATTAACTTTGGCCTCTAGAGCGTCCACAAGATTTTTTGAAGTGATCAAGGGCCATAACTCTGGCACTAATTATCAGAAATCGCTGAAAAACAATAGGCTTCTTCGTCTTATGACCTTAAACACTGTGTATAAATTTGAAGTCAATCGGATATTAACTTTGGCCTCTAGAGCGTCCACAAGATTTTTTGAAGTGATCAAGGGCCATAACTCTGGCACTAATTATCGGAAATCGCTGAAAATCAATACGCTTCTTCGTCTTATGACCTTAAACACTGTGTATAAATTTGAAGTCAATCGGATATTAACTTTGGCCTCTAGAGCGTCCACAAGATTTTTTGAAGTGATCAAGGGCCATAACTCTGGCACTAATTATCGGAAATCGCTGAAAATCAATAGGCTTCTTCGTCTTATGACCTTAAACACCGTGTATAAATTTAAAGTCAATCGGATATTAACTTTGACCTTTAGAGCGTCCACAAGATTTTTTGAGGTGATCAAGGGCCATAACTCTGGCACTAATTATCGGAAATCGCTGAAAATCAATAGGCTTCTTCGTCTTATGACCTTAAACACTGTGTATAAATTTGAAGTCAATCGGATATTAACTTTGGCCTCTAGAGCGTCCACAAGATTTTTTGAAGTGATCAAGGGCCATAACTCTAGCACTAATTATCGGAAATCGCTGAAAAACAATAGGCTTCTTCGTCTCATGACCTTAAACACTGTGTATAAATTTAAAGTCAATCGGATATTAACTTTAGCCTGTAGAGCGTCCACAAGCAATTGTGGACGCCGGACCGACGGACGGACGGACGGACGGACGGACCGACGGACCGACGGACGGACGGGGGCGACGACAATATACGACCACATTTCAATGTGGGCGTATAAAAACAGCACGATTTATTCTCCTTTATAACAACCTGCATCTGACAGAGGAATCCTGGTTCCACACAATGTCATTTTAGAACTGATTTTGTTAAATTAGGTACTAAAAAAAAAAACCAACAGGAATCCTGCATAACTTTTGAAAATATAGACAGAGAGACATGGTGTGCAAGAGTGACAAAATAACATAAAAAAAAGAATCGCGATCCCTGATTCAGTGACTTGCGATTCGCATGTACAATCGCAATACATTGATTCAACAATATATCACGCCAGCACTAAATTGGGGAAATGCGTTGTTTGAGATTGATTACAACAATCAGATTTTGCTGTCGGAGAAAAACATATCACCATCATTACATGTGCATGAAATACTGTAATTCATTCCTCCAGAGTCTCTGAGAACACTTAATAAATTTACCTTTTTCTTATTCAAAGCCTCTTCCAAACGACACTGCCATTCTAATGACAAGAGCCAGATACCATGCCAACGACGTTCCAGATTAACAGCAACCAACTGTCGGGATTCCCCGTCATCAGTTTCCGAATCGGACTCAAACTCATTCTCCAAACGTCCGCTTAGTTTGAGAACGGCCGACACCACTTTAGATCTGGATTCAATTTCTCGTTGTAGTCCCTGAAATAAACAGAATATAAACATAAATATATATATAAATATACAGACACATGCTTTACAAATAACAAACAAAATTCTTATTATTGTGAAAACACGTCTGTTCATATTGTCAGAGGTTGATTTGTCATCATGTAGAATCTTTTATGACAATAACAGGAGAGACTATAATGCAGTAAACAAGTGCAGATATGTAAAGCAAGGAGATGGTTTTAGTTTTATTCAGTAATCAAGTGCAGATCTGTTAAAATAGCCTTACAACAGAAACAGTAAATGCACTGCTTCTTAAATCAGCAATAATCACACTACAAATAATTGTTGAATATTCCTATCAATTTCAAATTTTGAGCAGTTTAAGCTCTGGTAGGCCTGAATAATGTTAAACTGTTTCTCAATTACTGTAAACAAAGGTTATTTTGGTATCCAAGAAATAATTAGGAATGAGAAAGGAGAGAGGTGTGGGGTTTTACGTCCGCTTGACACAAACTAGGTCAATTCGCGACTTACATATGGTTCTATTATATCTTAAGAGGTCTCTTTAGCAGTGGGAGGAAACCGGAGGAAAGGCGATCCTACTCCTTGTCATGTACAAGCTGCGAATCGAAACCACACCAGTTGACTCAACGGCAGACCTTCTGTTCCAATGAGCACGCTTTAACCATTCGGCCACCCAACCCCCTTTTAATAATTAGAACCACAAAGCATTCACAGACTTAAGTTTAGAATTTATTCAAAACTGTTCACATTATTTTAACAAGCCAACAGTGAGGCTGATGTCCCCCGCCGAAATCCCAAAATAAATAGATGACATATATTAATTAATCGCACATTTATTTTTTTCAAACGTATCGACCAATCAAACTGAACACGAAGTGTCATCCAAAAATTGCTTATATCTGCCTACCGTATATCCATCAAGGCATTGACCTAATAAGCATACACACCAATTTTGAACATTTGAACTCAATTCGAAGGAGAGTTATTGTGTTTCAAAGTCTCGGCAAATCAAATTGCTTATCTCTGCTTACCCTAAGCAGAAAATGCTCATCTTCGAACTCCATCAAGGCATTGACCTAATAAACACATACACCAAGTTTGAACATTCTAGCTCAATTAGGAAGAGAGTTATTGTGTCCCAAAAAGTGTGACGGACAGACAGACGGACAGACAGACAGACAGACGGACAGACAGACGGACGAACCCATTTTAATAGTCCCCCAACTTTCTTCGAAAGGCGGGGGACAACTAATATATAGCCTGTTATAAAACTCTTGTTCTATCAATGTATCAAATACATCATTAAGAAACTATATGCAAAGTTTTATTTGTTCCTTATCAAAGGTTGAGTAAAATCTCACCTTAAGTCTTAACTCTGAGAAAGCTTTGTATCTGAGTAAATTCTCAACTTGAGTCTGAGAATGCCTTATATTTGAGAAATGTGAAAGTTTGTAAGATGACCACAATGCAGAATGTTTAACTGTATGCAAGGAGATGTGGTTGATTTATATGTGCAATGATATATGCGTATTGACTGAATTTGTAAGCAGTTTTTATTTGTATTGAAGTGTAGTTTCTGAGAAAACCTTTTACGACATTCGTGCACAATCAATATGGTGGATGCTCCGAGCTAAATTTACGGAGAAGATAATATTGATAATAAATTTGACGAATGTTTGTTTGCAGTGAAATGCGTTGGTGGCTATATATATATATATATATATATATATAAGGACATCTTTCCTTTTAGGCTTTCTTAAGAAAGCCATACAAACGAATATGGTTGCCCCAAGCTAAATGACGAGAAAGGTTATTTTTGTAAAAGAGATTGTTTGATGGTAGACCAAACGTGACAGCTTGCAACTTTAAAGATCTGTTTGAAGTTAGATTGGTCTATTGTATACCAATTATACACCAGCCAATTGGATTATTGTTCGTAGTCTACGCAGTTGAGGGAAGCCATTTCGTTCGTTCATTTCTGCAGATAAACGTCTACTTCCACCAGCGGTGACATCTTAGATAAACAAGGGAAGTCATCATGTCTGAGGCTTATTATCGTCTCAACCAAACAGATGACAAACCACAATACTATTCATGATCTTAAAACCACCTTGATACAGTTATCAACCAGGATTGCCAAGAGAAATTTTGAGTTGGAACAAGATAAATTTGCTCCCCCCCCCCACCTCGCCAATACATTAAGACTATAAAATACACTATAATACATCTTTATTTCTTAATAACTGAAATATGTTTTTTCACTCATCAAATAAATCCATTTTTAGCAGATTTTCTCAACATCTTTTCTAATTTTTATCATGCTAATTTTAGTGCTCAGGCAGACCCTTGTTTCTCGAAATCTTAAACAAAAATAAAATTCAAATTTTAAGAGATAGCCTACTTAAATTTTGATTGGCTAAGAACTAAAATCAATCTCGTATTATCCAATCAAATCACTAAATATTGGATTTTATCTTAGTTAAAATTACGTGAAACAGGCCCCAGATTTAAAGAAATGCAAAAAACTATTTTTGGAAGATCGTGTGAAATAGCACTTGTCCACCTTATCGCACTAGCATTTTCAATTTTAGAACTATCAGCAGTTCATTTCAACCTATCTAAATACCTATCTGAAATTGTGTAGATGACATGTTCCTGCCACCTTTCTAAAGACGTTACAAATCACAACATTCTACTTTAAAAGTTGGAATCTATTATTGACTCTAGTAATTACAGATGACCTTTCTATTAGAACAGGTAATTAGTACGTAGGTAGAACAGGTATTCAAGTACAGACACATTGTTAATTTACACTAACAATAGGTCATCTTAGTTCATCCTACAGGTCCAAATATATAAAACTGGAAAACTGTTGATCAAGGTATAGATAAGATAAACAATACACAAAGAATTTCTACAGGCCTCAATATATCAAACTGGAAAACTGTTCAATGAAACATAGACAAGGTAAACAGTAAACTAGCAATATATTTTTGGATATAGTAGACCATCCTATACTATGCCATATTATCAAGATCTCTATGTTAAAAGCAAAGATCTCTATGTTAAAATCTAAGTCAAGAGAGAGAGAAATGGTGTTTAACGTCCACTCGACACAAACTAGGTCAATTCAGGACTAACATATGGTTTAATTTTATTTCAATAATTCGCTTGCGCATAGGGGTCTTTAGCAGTAACCCGGAGAAAACCCACAAGGTTGGATTCAAAACCATGCCAGTTGACTCAATGGCAGGCTGTATGATAACCATTCGGCCATCCACCCCCCAAAAAATCTAAGTCAAAATCTCTACGTTGAAATCTCTATGTTAAAATCATATCTGGAATGTGTTTAAACAATTCTATCCTATTTAATCCCACTTGAGAACTGTTAAGATCAAAATTATCCATTAGATGACCTTTATCCTTTGTTATGACTGTATAAATCAGATGAATACCTTTATAATGATGACCGGCCATACGTGTGGTCAAACATTCAGGTTTTGTTCATTTGAATGTATCCGTGTAACAATAGCCACACTTCATTTACATAATGACAAGGACCTTGAATAAATGACCCTGATGTTAAAATTGTTGGTGGACTGTATTAATAGAATGTTTCCAATGTGTTGTTTGTGGTGGGATAAAAGAGACATGCTTGAGATTATGGACTGGACAGTCAGACAGAGTCTGGTATTAGATGACTAGTGATTATCTTGTAGTGGACAATCAACTTGTCACAAGAATAGACAGCTGACCACATATCATAATCTTCCCATGCTGTTTCCTGCGGTAAATTTCAAACTCATTTTAGACACATCAATTTCCTTATAATATTAAAGTGCAGGAGGGACTGCACTTCAAGCAAACAAAATTCACTAGACAAGAGAAAGGGACCAAGGTCATTTTAGGACTAACATCAATTCGCTTGTGCATCAGGGTCTTTAGCAGTGAGAGGAAACTAGAGGGCATTTAGAATACCCACAAGGTTGGACAGACGACCCTACTCTTTGTCACGTACAAGCGGAGAATCCAAACCACATCACTAAATTCAATGACCTAATTGTATGTTTTATAAAGAAAACAAAACAAAAATATCAATGGCAGAAAATCTTCTGGGCTTTGATTCACTCAGATTTTATATAGAAACCCATTAAAAGATTTTTATAATATTCTGAATAATAAAGCCAATATTTACACAAATCATGAATTAAGTCGAAGTGGGGGAAAAGAAAAAATCTACAAGATTTATCCATCAATATAAATTTGTCACACTGTGTCAGAAAATTCTAAATACTACATTATTAGATGTGACAAGCTAATACAATTTAATCTTTAACTTTCCCTGAATCTTCGACATTTCCTGAAGATATTTTTTTATTTGCACCAAACATATTTAAAGAGTGTGAAAGGAAAATCGGGTTTAAAGCCCCCTCGACACAAACTAGGTCATTTCGGGACTAACATGGTTTAATTTTTATTTCATAATTCGTTTGTGCATAGAAGACTTTCTTTAGTTGTGGGGGGAAACCACAGGACCCTCATAAGAGTAGGCTGTGTTGTCACTGTCCAGGCAAAATTTTCCTCATAGCACACAGTATGGCATAAGCCTGTCTTCATTATCCCAGTCAGAACAGAACAGTAGGACGTTAAACTCCATTCCATTTCTTACCTATTTGTTTTTATCACATAACAATTGTTATTCACAGGGTTTGTTGATAATTACTAGTAACAAAGATCTAGTGTCAGACTTCATCTGAAAGTCAGCTGGTCAGTTTGTGACAAGTCCAGTATTTTGACCATTCACAAAGTGTCACATGGTCATTTGCTGACCAGTCCAGTGTAACAGGACCGACATACCAGCGTATTGTTATATGTAGATCATTATTATCAATAGACGGACGTTCATATTCAAATATCATTTTTCCCTACATTGTCCTAGTTGACAAGTATTGTTAAAACTTTTCTTGTTCATATCAGCAGGCTTCCAAACATCATCCAAAATATTCTGCATACTTGTTAGGAATTTGAGGTTTTGATTTACAAAAAAAAAAATGTTTTCGAATAGTGATTCATTCATATGACTGGATAAACCTCTAGTACACAGATAGTTCATGGTGCAGTTGGTCAATTTTATAAAATTGGGTTACTATAAACCTCAATTTGAGTCACTTTTCACCAGGTCCTAAGTTCACAAAGAATTATCAGACTTAAGAATTTACTCAAAATTGTTGACCTTATATTAATCAAAATATAGTCCTTTATAAAACTTTTGTTGTTTTAATATATCAAATACATCACTAAAAAACTATGTGCATAGTTTTGTGTTCCAGGATCAAAGATATTTCTCATAAACAGTAATTAAAAGTTGAGTGAATGAAAGTTGAGTGAATTCTCAACTTAAATCTGAGAATGCTTTGTGAACTTGGGACTTCAAACTTTAGTCACTTTTCACACCAATTTTTGTCACTTTTCACCTTAAATTAATTGAGCCATTTTTCACCTAAATTCGATAGTATCATTGCTGCCAATTCTTTATCTAAATACTACACAATCACAATACCTATTTAACGTTGTTTGGTTCTGATTACCAATGACATAACAATAAATCCATTTAAAATATCAATTTACTTTTAGTCAAGTTTAGCCTACCCAACTATTCGTTGACTTCCACAGCAACTTGTAATACAACTACTGTCAACTACACATTAATCAAAATATTCATAACCTGTTTTTATAACAGACATAATAATGTTAAATGTTTATTTTTCAACATATTTTATAGGTCTCTCTCTCTCACCAGGTTGACACAATTTTAATTTAGGTGCAATAACCTACATTTCATAGTGAAATTCGATTTTAGGTGCAATAAACTACATTTCATAGTGAAATTCAATTTTAGGTGCTATAACCTATATTTCATAGTGAAATAAAATGAAATGGGGTTTAACATCCTAGTGAAATTTCATAGTAGTAACAGATCTTGACATAAAATTTTATATTAGGGTTCACATTTCATAGCCATAGCAAATTTAGTCATCATTCTATAACAGGATTTTCATAATACAGATATAAAAGAGTTTTCACCAGCCAATCACGGGCTGGGAAAAATATCTGAAATGTCTCTCCATTCACGAATTAGCTCCAAAATCTCTAACAGGATTACCAGTCAAAAGAGAGAGAAATAGGGTTAACATCCAATCGACACAAACTAGGTCATTTTGGGACTAACATATGGTTTATTTTTATTTCAGTTGGAGGAAACCGAAGGTCCAGTAGAAAACCCACTAAGTTGGGCAGGCGGCCCTACTCCTCATCCCCTAAAACTGGGGAATCAAAACCATGCCAGCCAGTTAACTCAATCACTGACCTTTGGATATAGCGCACACATGCTAACCATTCGACCATCCAACCCCCCTTATCAATCCAAAAACATCTAAATTACAATCAGTATTTACAGAGATGTGTGAAATTAAAACATTTGTCAGTATTCAGCATCCTCTGACGACCATAAAATTGGGATATGGTCAAAAGATTTATCTTTTATTAAATAATTAATTCAAATATATTTTAAAGTAGATTAAGTTGAGTAAAATATGACAATTTCATAAAACCGCAAATAATACACAGAGACTAAAATAGCTACCACATATATACTTAAGTCTAAAATGTTAATAAATGCTTTTGTTATGTCATCTTTAGATTATTGCATTCTCTTCCTAAAACTCATCAGCGCTATAGAAACAGGTTATTACTATTATAGGTCTTAAAGGGTAGGCCAAGATCAATATTTTCAAAAAAGCTATTACCTGTTGCCATTGTCGTGCCTAGTCTTATCCCGAGTCCTTTCACCTGTGACGATTGAAGTAATCACGTTTATATAAAGATCTATATTAGAAATAAATTAACGTTACGTATCAAGGTATTGACGACACCCAATTATCATGCCTTCAGGGAAAACAAATTGATTTGCGTCACACTTGGTCGAGAGTCAAAGCAACGAATTGAGCTCAGAGTGTAGTAAATAGCCAAAGGGGAGACGCTATTGACTAAAGGAAAAACCAAACTCATGTTAAAATATTATTGTAATCTATAGTAAATCATCGACAACCTCGCCTAATAAACAATATAAATAAACTCTATCCAATCTCATTAAAATACTCCTCCCACTGCTAAAGACCCCATCATGCAAGCGAATTATTGAAATCAAATTAAACCATTTGTTAGTCCCAAAATGACCTAGTTTGTGTTGAGCGGACGTTAAACCCTATTTCTCTTCCTCTCCCCAGGGACAGATCCAGGAATTTTTGCAGGAGGGGGTTTGCCAGGTTTCTGTTACGGAATACATACAGATTGAGCTTTTTAAACAGAGAAATCATTTTTATACTGATGTAGGATCACTTTTTGATGTAATTTCATTGATGCAAGGCATTAATTTTTTTTTATGTAGCTGACCCCCACCTGCCCGGATCCGCCCCTGCTCCCCACCCCTCTCCCATTAAAATACAGACCTATATTTCATTTTGTTTTTTTATACTTTCGATGGCCGACACTACATTAAGATCCAACAGAGATCCTTCTTCGTTTTATTTTTTATAGTTCAAAATTTTGTTTTAATTGTCTTTACTACAATAGGATCTGGAAGAGTTGTTATGTTAAAGCGAGTTTTGAGCTGAGTGCAAGGAACTGTGGGTAACCCACTAGAACATCAACGTTACTTGTCATGGTTTACTGTAAATGATGAGATCTGTTCAATTTGAGGAAAAAACAAATTTGTCGATTTGCTCTAAATTTATTTGCTCAATGGGATTTTTGATAAAAAATTTTCGGGATTAAAAAAAAATTTATGGTTTAATTCAATAAATTTCTATTCGTAATAATATCAATTACCGGAAAAAATTTTCATGTCTTGTACTTAAAGTCACATTTAATGACATTTCCCGATAGTTTATTTAAAATATTGATCCGTTGCCATGATCAATCATTATTTGAACTCGTGTCACACAGTGTCAAAACATTTGCATTGAAAAAATACAAACTTGCCACGTAATGCTCCTAAACTTTGCTAAAAGCACAATTTATAAAACTGACGCAACTCTGCTAAAAGGATATTTTATATAAAATGGATTTTTAAGTTATCTCAGAAATTGCTTATTTTCAAGTAAGGATTTGGCGTCATAAAATCAACAGATGGTTCCCTTTGTTTTATTGGTCAGAATTTCCGTCAGCAGAATAATTCTCCATAGCCTTATATGGTAATAACCTAACTTTAAAATAAATCGGAAAAAGAACTGAACACATTTGATTTTTGGTTTGTTTTGTACTTTTTAAAACAAATTTGTTTTTTTTCATAATGATTATTTTTATCCATTGTTTTTAGCTTACCACATCTCAGCTTTTTTACAAGCTGCTTAAAAAAACAGAAAAAAAAAAAAAAGAAAACGCAAAAAATTCTGCAGATCATTATATAAAACAATTCTCTAGAAACAAATGAATTGTACTGGAACCAATCCAGTGAATTGATAATTTTCAGCTGCCCATTAAAATTTACATAAAACGTTGCCATATATGGGCAAGCAAGTGGAAAGGCCTGTTAAACAAAGCTCAAGTAGTAAAGAAAAATAGAAATAACAAACTCTAACGGAATATAACAAAGAGTGATTTTGGAAAGCGTGCGTTAAACGCTCGACTGATGTGAAGTAGGTGAAGTCTATTGTTATGGTGATAGAAACGAGAGAAGTCCTTAGAATCAAAGTTTTAAAGAAACTTGTGACAGCTTCATTAACAAGTCTGTCATATGATAATGGGGTTTCGATGAAACACATTTTAAGATCTCTCATAAAGTTTTCATATGAATGAAGAGCAATCTTCATTTATTTATATTTCATAAACGTTCAAACCATTCTGTATTTTAGGTGAAAATAGGACAAAGTGACAATGGGAGATTTTTCATCACAAATTTCCACAAGAACTACAATTAATACGATTGCTGTTAAAGGGACAATAACACTCTTGCTGGCTTGGCAGCTCCAGAAAATAAATATAAGCCTTATTTTAAGTACTAGATGTTTAAGTGACCTACCTGTTGTGTAAATTATCCATTACATCCTATTTTACTTGTCCAGAGGGTTTCGAAAATATATTAAAACCCAAGTAACATTTGAAAAGGTTTACGTTAACCTTTCAAATCATTTAGTTGAATTTTTTAAATTAGGTGTGTTAAGATGAGATTTGTATCATCAATTAGTTGGAATTTTGTAAAATAATACATTTTGTTGACTAGAATAAAGATTGGGACATATTATTCAGTTACAACAAGAGTTGTATTGAGCCTTTTAGTAAAAAGCTCAATTTAAATCAATCCACAGGTTCTATTTTTATACAAATCAAAAGGAAGGAAGAGAGAGAAATGGGGTTTAAGGTATGCTCATCAAATTCAAAACCTAGGTCATTTTGAGACTAACATATATAACTATTTTATTCCAATAATTGACTTGAACTTAGGGGTCTTAAACAGTTGGAGAGCTGGAAAAAACCCATGAGATTAGGCAGAAGACCCTACTCCTTGTGCATATGTTGTAAACTACTAAAACTACCACTCCCCTTGCCCTCTCCTGCCCCCCCCCCCAAACCTTTCTACCCCTGAAAAATTAAAGCAGTATATGTTAGCTACAGAGATATTTTAGGGTTTATTGGGGAGGTGGGCTTAAACGACAGAATTGAGCTCGTCCAAATTATCACTTAAACGATAAATCATCAATCAATAAAAAACCTGCACCATCAAAACATTTTAATTTGTGAGAACGAGCAGACCTTGAAACAGTCACTTGTCTAGATTATCAACGAACAATCTAGAGAGAAATCCACCACCATCAATATTACAGATAAGAAGAAGAATGACAAAGCACAATTGAGGGTTTTACTGATAAAACTCAGACATTATTGATTCATAATAACATGTCGACATTTGCTGAGTTCAAATCATTTTTTTTTTTACAACAAATTTACATGATATCAAACACGTATTCACTAGTTTATAGGTAAATAAATATCTAATTTTAAATCAATATCAAACATGAAACCTAATCATTAGTCTTGTAGCTAAATATATCGTTTCAAATAGCGTATTCAAAAGCGGGTTCTGAAATCACAACTTGACAACCCAATACCACTTCCGGGTAAGGCTCTACTCGATAGGGGGGTTGGGATGGCCTAGTGGTCTAGAGTGCTGCGCTTTGACCTCTAGCTGGCCGGTCACCTCTGGCTTGCGGCTGTGGTTTCGAGCCCTGGTGTGAGCGTATGTGGCATGGAGATAGGGGTGCCTTCTCAACCTCGTGGGTTTCCTCTAGGCACTCCGGTTTCCTCCCACTGCTAAAGACCCCTAAAAGTTTTCATATGAATGAAGAGCAATCTTCATTTATTTATATTTCATAAACGTTCAAACCATTCTGTATTTTAGGTGAAAATAGGACAAAGTGACAATGGGAGATTTTTCATCACAAATTTCCACAAGAACTACAATTAATACGATTGCTGTTAAAGGGACAATAACACTCTTGCTGGCTTGGCAGCTCCAGAAAATAAATATAAGCCTTATTTTAAGTACTAGATGTTTAAGTGACCTACCTGTTGTGTAAATTATCCATTACATCCTATTTTACTTGTCCAGAGGGTTTCGAAAATATATTAAAACCCAAGTAACATTTGAAAAGGTTTACGTTAACCTTTCAAATCATTTAGTTGAATTTTTTAAATTAGGTGTGTTAAGATGAGATTTGTATCATCAATTAGTTGGAATTTTGTAAAATAATACATTTTGTTGACTAGAATAAAGATTGGGACATATTATTCAGTTACAACAAGAGTTGTATTGAGCCTTTTAGTAAAAAGCTCAATTTAAATCAATCCACAGGTTCTATTTTTATACAAATCAAAAGGAAGGAAGAGAGAGAAATGGGGTTTAAGGTATGCTCATCAAATTCAAAACCTAGGTCATTTTGAGACTAACATATATAACTATTTTATTCCAATAATTGACTTGAACTTAGGGGTCTTAAACAGTTGGAGAGCTGGAAAAAACCCATGAGATTAGGCAGAAGACCCTACTCCTTGTGCATATGTTGTAAACTACTAAAACTACCACTCCCCTTGCCCTCTCCTGCCCCCCCCCCCCAAACCTTTCTACCCCTGAAAAATTAAAGCAGTATATGTTAGCTACAGAGATATTTTAGGGTTTATTGGGGAGGTGGGCTTAAACGACAGAATTGAGCTCGTCCAAATTATCACTTAAACGATAAATCATCAATCAATAAAAAACCTGCACCATCAAAACATTTTAATTTGTGAGAACGAGCAGACCTTGAAACAGTCACTTGTCTAGATTATCAACGAACAATCTAGAGAGAAATCCACCACCATCAATATTACAGATAAGAAGAAGAATGACAAAGCACAATTGAGGGTTTTACTGATAAAACTCAGACATTATTGATTCATAATAACATGTCGACATTTGCTGAGTTCAAATCATTTTTTTTTTTACAACAAATTTACATGATATCAAACACGTATTCACTAGTTTATAGGTAAATAAATATCTAATTTTAAATCAATATCAAACATGAAACCTAATCATTAGTCTTGTAGCTAAATATATCGTTTCAAATAGCGTATTCAAAAGCGGGTTCTGAAATCACAACTTGACAACCCAATACCACTTCCGGGTAAGGCTCTACTCGATAGGGGGGTTGGGATGGCCTAGTGGTCTAGAGTGCTGCGCTTTGACCTCTAGCTGGCCGGTCACCTCTGGCTTGCGGCTGTGGTTTCGAGCCCTGGTGTGAGCGTATGTGGCATGGAGATAGGGGTGCCTTCTCAACCTCGTGGGTTTCCTCCAGGCACTCCGGTTTCCTCCCACTGCTAAAGACCCCTAAGCGCAAGCGAATTATTGAAATAAAATTAAAACCGTATGTTAGTCCCGAAATGTCCTAGTTTGTGTTGAGTGGACGTTAAACCCCATTTCTCTCTCTTTCTCACTCTGACTCGATAGCCTGGCGGTCGTGTGTTCGATCCATGCATTGGCCGAGTAAGTTCATTAGGATTTTCTGAGGTGGTTTCTCCTAGTAAGAAATGCAGGATAGACGGCCTGACAAGATCAGCTGTCTAGTCATTCGCATGGGTCGAAAGACTGAGGTCCCATGTACACATTGAGGTGCATGAGAGAGAGAGAGACAGAGAGAGAGAGAAATGAGGTTTAACGTCAACACAACACAAACTAGGTCATTTCGGGATTAACATATGGTTTAATCCCAACCCCCTGGCGTGCATGAAAAAGATCTCTTGGTAGTTGGAATTTGATATAAGAAGACAACAGTGCCATTGCCGGTCAACATTTATCTCATAGAACAAAGTATGGCATATGCCGTCTTCATTAGCCCAGTCGGACTAGAACAGACGGTTGTTAAACCCTAATTCATTTCCCATGGCTAACACTAACACAAAAATCAATTTTGCATCGGATTCAGTTAATGAAATTGTTCGGTGTTTTTTTTTTCAAGCTTTCACATGTCAATCAAATTCATTTTCAACAATAAAGACAACACGACTAAAAGATAGGTTGCCAGGCAACGAAACATACGCCCACAGCAGCTAAATCGTCCGGGCAGTCAACAAGGGTTGTCGCATATTTTTACTTTTTTCGGTAATGAAACATTTGTAATACACTAACCAGCGGCTGCCAGGCAGGATACGCCCACATTTTCGAGAGATGGATAGAGAACAAGCTAAAAAGAAAGTGATTTTTCCTACAATAAAGGGCCATAATTCATGAAGTTACAATTCGATATGCGCAAATATTGACAGGAACCAAGATCTTTGGGTTTCAAACCTGAATTTCAAGTTTCATCAAAATCGGATTAAAATTGTGTTCTCTACTTGCCAACAACCTTGATATACCATATTTTTAAACTATTCGCTTACAAACGGCAGCCATTTTGTCCCGCAATTTTTGGCCCAATTTTCATGAAATTCAAACTCGACCTTCATTAAGGTGTAACGGTGATATAATCATAGTTTGTTTGTTTTTTTTTTTAAATTGGAGAATAATTGTGACCTCCAATTAGTTAAAAAGGCGATTTTTCGGACAATCAGGGGCCATAACTCAGAAAGTTACGAATCGATATGCGCAAATATCGAAAGGAACCAAGATCTTTGGGATATAAACATACATGTCAAGTTTCATCAAAATCGGTTCAAAATTGTGACCTCTATAGGGTCCACAACCTTGATATAACATATTTTCACACTATTCATGTGCAAACGACGGCCATTTTGTCCATCAATTCTAGTCCGATTTTCACGTAATTCAAACTCTCTCTTCATTACCATATAACGGTGATATAGTCAAACGTTTTTTTAAATCAGATAATAATTTTGACCTCCAGAGGGACCAAAAGCTAACAAAAGCGATTTTTCAGACAATCCTGGGACATAATTCAAGAAGTTATGATCCAATGGGTGCAAATATCGAAAGGAACCAAGATCTTTGGGTTATAAACATACATGTCAAGTTTCATCAAAATCGGTTCAAAATTGTGACCTCTATAAGGTCCACAACCTTTATATAACATATTTTCACACTATTTGCGTACAAACGGCGGCCATTTTGTCCGTCAATTTTCGTCCGATTTTCATGAAATTTGAATTCAACCTTCATAACCATGGAACGGTGATATAATCAAACGGTTTTTTAAATCCAATAACAATTTTGACCTCCAGAGGGACCACAAGCTAAAAAGGGCAATTTTTCGGACAATCAGGGGCCATAATTCGGGAAGTTACCATCCGATGGGCGCAAATATCGACAGGAACCAAGATCTTTGGGTTATAAACATACATGTCAAGTTTCATCCAAATTGGTTCAAAATTGTGACCTCTATAAGGTCCACAACCTTGATATAACATATTTTCACACTATTCGCGTACAAACGGCGGCCATTTTGTCCGTCAATTTTTGTCTGATTTTCACGAAATTCGAAGTCAACCTTCATAACCATGGAACGGTGATATAATCAAACGGTTTTTTAAATCCGATAACAATTTTGACCTCCAGAGGGACCACAAGCTAAAAAGGGCAATTTTTCGGACAATCAGGGGCCATAATTCAGGAAGTTACAATCCGATGGGCGCAAATATCGAAAGGAACCAATATCTTTGGGTTATAAACATAAATGTCAAGTTTCATCAAAATCGGTTCAAAATTGTGACCTCTATACGGTCCACAACCTTGATATAACATATTTTCACACTATTCGCGTACAAAAGGCGGCCATTTTGTCCGTCAATTTTGCTCCGATTTTCACGAAATTCGAACTCAACCTTCATAACCATGCAACGGTGATATAATCAAACGATTTTTTAAATCAGATAACAATTGTGACCTCCAGAGGGACCACAAGCTAAAAAGGGCGATTTTTCGGACAATCAGGGGCCATAATTCAGGAAGTTACGATCCGATGGGCGCAAATATCGAAAGGAACCAAGATCTTTGGGTTATAAACATACATGTCAAGTTTCATCCAAATCGGTTCAAAATTGTGACCTCTACACTGTTCACAAGCTAAAAAACGTGATTTTTCGTACAATCAGGGGCCATAACCCATGAAGTTACAGTCCGATACATGCCAATATCGAAAGGAACCGAGATCTTATGGTGATAAACCTATATTTTAAGTTTCATTGAAATCGGATAAAAATTGTGACCTGTAGACTGTTCACAAAAAAATGTGGACGGACGGACGGACGGACGGACGGACGGACGGACGGACAGGGGCGACGACAATATACGTCCACATAAAAATGTGGGCGTATAAAAACTGATTAAGAGAAACAACTCATTATGTAATTATCAGAAAATCATTAGAATTTGATTGCTTTTTTTAAAGTTTTACCCCACGCTAACAATTAGTATATACATGAAACATTTAATATCATGGATTTAGCTGTTCAGTTATCTAAATTCATTGAAAATCAAAATACTTGTTCGTTTCAACACCTTAAACTCTATGTATCAATCTGAAGTCAATCGGAAGGTAACTTTGGCCTCTATAGCGTCACAAGAATTTTTGAAGTTATCAAGGGAGATAACTCTGGCAGTAATTATTTGAAATCGCTGAAAATCAATAGGCTTCTTCGTCTCATGACCTTAAACACTGTGTATAAATCTAAAGTCAATCGGATATTAACTTTGGCCTCCAGAGCGTCCACAAGAATTTTTGAGGTGATCAACTGCCATAACTCTGGCACTAATTATCGGAAATCGCTGAAAATCAATAGGCGTCTTTGTCTTGTGACCTTAAACACTGTGTATAAATTTGAAGTCAATCGGATATTAACTTTGGCCTCTAGAGCGTCCACAAGATTTTTTGAAGTGATCAAGGGCCATAACTCTGGCACTAATTATCGGAAATCGCTGAAAATCAATAGGCTTCTTCGTCTTATGACCTTAAACACTGTGTATAAATTTAAAGTCAATCGGATATTAACTTTGACCTTTAGAGCGTCCACATGATTTTTTTAAGGGATCAAGGGCCATAACTCTGGCACTAATTATCGGAAATCACCGAAAATCAATAGGCTTTTTCGTCTCATGACCTTAAACACTGTGTATAAACCTAAAGTCAATCGGATATTAACTTTGGCCTCTGGAGCGTCCACAAGATATTTTGAGGTGATCAAGGGCCATAACTCTGGCACTAATTATCGGAAATCGCTGAAAATCAATAGGCGTCTTCGTCTTATGACCTTAAACACTGTGTATAAATTTAAAGTCAATCGGATATTAACTTTGGCCTGTAGAGCGTCCACAAGATTTTTTGAAGTGATCAAGGGCCATAACTCTGGCACTAATTATCGGAAATCGCTGAAAATCAATAGGCTTCTTCGTCTTATGACCTTAAATACTGTGTATAAATTTAAAGTCAATTGGATATTAACTTTGACCTTTAGAGCGTCCACAAGATTTTTTAAAGAGATCAAGGGCCATAACTCTGGCACTAATTATCGGAAATCGCCGAAAATCAATAGGCTTCTTCGTCTTATGACCTTAAACACTGTGTATAAATTTAAAGTCAATCAGATATTAACTTTGGCCTCTAGAGCGTCCACAAGAATTTTTGAAGTGATCAAGGGCCATAACTCTGGTAGTTATTATCGGAAATCGCTGAAAAACAATAGGCTTCTTCGTCTCATGACCTTAAACACTGTGTATAAATTTAAAGTCAATCGGATATTAACTTTAGCCTGTAGAGCGTCCACAAGCAATTGTGGACGCCGGACCGACGGACGGACGGACGGACGGACCGACGGACGGACGGACGGACGGGGGCGACGACAATATACGACCACATTTCAATGTGGGCGTATAAAAATGTGGATCAAGGTCCAATGAACACAAAGTAGGTCATTTTATCAGTTATATCTTTATTTTAATGATGTGCTTCCGTGCAGGGGTCCTTAGAAGTGGGATGAAACTGGACAACCTGGAGGAACCCCATGACCCTACTCCTGGGAACACAGAGATAACCATTGAGCTAAAGCAAGTGAACGTAGTCTTTGTCATACATGTATATGATTGATTACGCCTAAAAGATAAGGCCAATGGTAATCTTGTCAACAATCACATGGCCTGTGACAAAATCTGCAACAGGCCTTAGCATTTAGCGTTGACTGTCATATATATAACAAGGATTGCAAACAACAACACATGACATGACTGATCTCATGATCTAAAGTGCATGCGTTAAGCCCTCTTCGTCAATTCTTCATTACGTATATACGCCGAAAGCTATAATTTGAATAAACATCGAATCTTTTGTTTCAAGTCCAAAGAAAGCTAATCAACAAAATACTGCAAAGTAAAACAAAGCCAATTATTACTCTGAAAACTGAACTGTCTAGAGAGGGAACAGACACAGCACGATTAACGATACACCAATAATGATCACTCATGTCCGACTATTTGATCGCAATGAGATCAGTAATATGATCAGAGTAACGAACGTAATTTGAGCCGTTATAGTACAACTAAAAGGATATCGAGCCATTTTGTTTTAGTGATTTGACGAGAATAGTTGGTGTGAAGTTAAACACCGTTCTCTATAATTAACCAATGGATGAATCATTAGGAACATTGTTTATGGACGAGGTCCAGAGAGGTTTTCTTGGGTTTAATAGACCAGTTATTTTATCAGAATATCTCCGACCATCTGTTCGACATCGTGTATTAACGTCATTTGATCACTGGCTAGAGTCTATTAAGATTGTAATCGCGACAAAAGATCATAATCGAGACAAAAACTACAAATATAATCAACTCTCTTTTTCACTGGCGAAAAGCCATTTCCAAATAGAGACAAGAATCGCTCAGCTTCACCGGTGATAAACTGTTTCGACATGTTATTAATGAACTACCATATCCAGTTTTATATACATGTACAGAAAAATCTAAATTTGTATCTGATCTTAGGTTATTATTGATTTTAATTGAGAGAGAGAGAGAGAGAGAGAGAGAGAGACAGAGAGAGGAGAGGAGAGAGATGGAAGAACAAGAGAGAGAAGAGAGAGAGAGAGTGAGGGAGGGACAAGAAGAGGAGAGAGAGAGAAAGGGAAAGTGATGGAGTGATGGAAAGAAAGAGAGAGAGAAAGATAACCTCCACTCAACACAATCTTGATGATACCAGTACTAAATTATAGTTCAATTTTATTTAAATAGGTGGCTTGTGACCTTATGATCTAAAGTGCATGCCTTATACCAGACGACCCACTTCCCCTTTAATTCATTTGACTAAATGTGGAAAGTGGGCGATGGAAAAAGAAACTGGAAAAGTTTGTGGTTGTCAGGATACGGTAGAAGTTCTTACACATGTTTGATGCACCGTTATTGACATCATATCTGTAATTTCATACTGAGTTTTGCTATTGCTTCATGTATTATTAATTTTTTAAAAAGCTGAATCCCGAGTCAGGAAAGATTAATTGAGTGATTAAATAACATCAATATTTCATTCTCTCCGTCACTGTAACTGAATGAAAAATAATCGCTTAATGACACTGTATACTCGTATCAAAAATAATATCTCCACTTCCAACCTAATCAATTTTGTCGAAAAATAAACAATTCGTAATGTAACAAAATTCGTTAATTTTGATATGGTGATGAATTTAGAAATGAAAACGGATATTAACAAAACCTTTCAGGATATTAGAATAAATTGAGAATATAAACTCGACGAAGTGTGTTTTTATTTAGCCATTGCCGTAACAAGACTATTTCATTGGCTTATCTCTCACATCATCCAGAACAGACTCTTTCATTGGCTAATCCCTCACATCATGCAGAACATTTTAATGATAACAACTCTTCCAGATCCTTGGGTAGTAAAACGAAATTTTGAACTATAAAAAAAACGAAACGAAATAGGATCGTGTTGGAATCAGATTGATGTTAACAAAAATCCCCGCATAAAATATTCGATATTGTTTGATCAGTTTTAAAAACAAAATAGTTTCAAATCTAAAATATTTTTACATTTTGTTGAATAAAACAATGGAGGAACTGTATGGTTGATTTCAAAACAGTAACAAAGCACTCAATCTACATTGAATCCATGCTTTCATCATTGAATATAATTAGATTTGGGCAACCAGATTCCCAATGACAAATATGAATACATAAATCTCCTTCCAAGGTTAATGAAGCACAATGTAAAGTGCAGGAGACATTCTTAATCAATTAATTGTTTCACTGTCCACACAAAGAACAAAAAATTGTGCATCAGACACAGCTGGTTTTTCATGAATTGTTCCGGCATCCATTATTCTAAATAATGTCTTCTCCATTTCTGTCATTGAAACTATTTCTGGAAAATATCTTGAGGAATTTATTGTTTTGATAAATCATTTGTTGTATTTTTAGGGACAGGAAGTAAAATTATATACTGAGCGCCATAAAAAACACATCACTTAGTTTTTCGTATAATAAACATATTTTTCTTTATTTTGCTTCTTATTGTGACCAATATTCAAATGGGAACACATCAATAACAACACAATTATATTTCAATAATTTGCTTCAAGTGCACAGGGATGAAATCGGAAGACCAGGAGAAAACCCACGAGGTTGGACAGGCGACCCTACTCCTTGTCACATACAACCAGAGAATTGAAACCACGCCAGATGACTCAGTGACGGACCTTATGATACAGCTTGCACGTGCTAACCATTCGGTCATCCAACCCCATGCAAGAGACCTATCTCTACTCGTTAGATAATAATGATAGAAGTTAAATATAAAACAATCTACCTATAGGTTGTGGATCACCTGTACTCGTGTCAGTATGTCATATGTTCAGGTGGGGATATTATCTAATGGTAACACATGGTATTGACACTAAAACATGACTCACTACTATAACAACTAATTTCTACTTTTTCTACCAATATGTCAATATTCTAATACTGGCCATTCTACGCCCAAATCAAATCTCTCTCAATTGGCGTGCACAAAAAAGAAAAGAAGAGTAGGTAATAACACCACTATCTGGTCAAAAACCCTGCATAGCAGAGGGATTTTAATCCCCATTTGTAAACAAGATTGCGTTACCTGCCCAAAATCTATCTAAAGATGATAACATCTTAACCTGAATTCTGTTATCTGCACAAAATCTATTTAAATATCATTGGAGATGCTAAGCGTAACATGGCAACATAAATACTGTTGACTTAACTCATAAATTCAATTTTTAAAACACGTCAATAAATAATGGCTTTGATAACCTGAAGGATTCGGTCAATACAAAATGACGACCAAATCATCTCCAAATAAATTATATTTACAATATTTTTAAATACATCACAAGGGACTTGTGTCAGAATGACCTAGACTACCTCGATATTACACAAGTTTATTGGTTTATTGACATAACTTGATAATCAAGCCCAACAACCAAATCAAACTTTCCAATATTAATTAATTATGGACAATGGAAGTAATATATTAGTGAAACAAACTTAATAATAAAGGAGTTTAACCTAAGGTTATAGTTTATTAGCCGAGGTCAGCAATGTTTACCTTAATTTAAACATGTATCAATATTAATAACAAAACTGACAGTACTGTGACAAGTTTTGAATGAGAGAGAGAGAGAGAGAGAGAGAGAGAGGGTCAATAATTCGGATCGCTTGGGAGTAGAGATCTTTTGCAGTGAGAGGAAACCGGAAGATAACCCACGAGGATGGACGGCAACCTTTCTCCTTGTCACATAAAAGCAGGGGAATCGAAACCATGCCGCTAAGTTCCTTCACAGACCTTATGATCAAGTGTTTAACATTCAATTCGTGACTAACAATCAATGGTGTGTACAGATCTTTAGCAGCAAATGGAAAGCCACAAGTTTAAGCATGCAAAAAATATTACTTATGTCCGACACTGAACTGGGTCAATCACAGGTTTTTAAATATTGTAGTTTTATTAAATGTTTTGTAAAGCAGAGATCCCAGAATTCCCAGGACAATCCTTGACATAAGTAGGTGTAAGTATGTAAAATGTCGAGAAATAATCCATTATTTATCAAGTCTGAAATCTTCAGATAAAAAAATTAAAAATTTGGGGAACATTCAAGAGTCATTCAACACAGTGAAGTGTCATTTCCACCTGAATTTCTGATTAATTAAGACCATGATTTTTACATCTTCTTAAAGAATTACTGGTGATAAACACTTGAGATCCAACCATTTTGTTATCAAGAGTACAACAAGAATTTTTAGCTCTTAGGATTTCACATATAAAACAAATGAAACATAGTTCAAACTTTAAGTTTTTCTGCTAAAGAAGACCGGCATACAGGGTTTCCCAAGATAAATGAGACATAGTTTTAGCTACTCTACAAAAAGAAAGCAAACTCATGCATTACACATACTGCTATAAATGCAATATAGAGCAGCAAAGGGTTTCAACTTGGATTTCAGAAGCTACTTGGTAAATGTGAGAAAAAGCACAAGAACCAATCCAGAATCCAAAAAACCCTAAAGCAAAAGATGGCTGGAATTTAACTGACAATCTAAGTAGTCTCAAACAACATGGCAGAAACATTTGTTATGAATTGCTGTTGTTTATCTTATTAAAGAAATAGAAATCCTATCATAGTTGAGCTGAAGCCTATCATAGTCATCAGGAATAGACAGAACTTGATACACCCACACTACCTAGCTCTTGGATAAAAGGAAAGAAAAAACTTC
The DNA here is from genome assembly GCA_036850965.1 of Patella caerulea. NCBI lineage: Eukaryota > Metazoa > Mollusca > Gastropoda > Patellidae > Patella > Patella caerulea. Next base: position 3,973,386 of record JAZGQO010000007.1, read on the forward strand.
ATTGATGAAAGAGTTCAGATAAATAATTAATCACTTGTCTGGCAAAAATCTGTGAAGTCCACAAACACCACGGAATTAATAGGATCGAAATCCTATCATAGTGCTGTTATTACGACCGAAATCCTATCACAGCCAGGTTCTTATAACCAGTGACAAGAGACAGATCAAGTGAAAGAGAAGAACTTGTTAAGAGGTAGTGATTAATAATTAAGTACCAATTATCTCAAATTATGCCAACAATTTCCTGTTTATTCTTATTATTCCATTCATATGCACGTAGCTCTCTTATAATTTTTGGATTTGAACATAAATTATCTAACGACTGTGGTGCCACACAATGGACGAAAGAACAATGCAACTTGAGCAGATCATTGAGCAACGACATATTCAAATCAAAACTATAGTCAGTGAGAGGTGTTATTCAGAATCCATTCTTTCTCTTTTGGTTACAATTCTCTGCTTGTACGTGACAAGGATAAGGGTTGACCATCCAACCTCATGAGTTTTAGTTTTATCCCTCTGATAAAGACCCCTATGTGCTAACAAATTATTGAAATAAATTTGAACCACATGTATGTTAGTCCAAAAATGACCTAGTTTTTTTCTCTCTCTTTAGGTAACATCCCATACCACCACCTGTATAGAAAATTAAAATCGATGGTTGTATCCCAGGGTGTTAAACTGTGGGTGTATCCTATCATAATGTTGTTATTACAACTGAAATCCTATCACAGCCAGGTTCTTACAACCAGTGACAAGAGACAGATCAAGTGAAAGAAAGAGAAGAACTTGTTAAGAGGTAGTGATTAATAATTAAGTACCAATTATCTCAAATTATGCCGACAATTTCCCGTTTATTCTTATTATTCCATTCATATGCACGTAGCTCTCTTATAATTTTTGGATTTGAACCTAAATTATCTAACGACTGTGGTGCCACACAATGGACGAAAGAACAATGCAACTTGAGCAGATCATAGAGCAACGACATATTCAAATCAAAGCTTTAGTCAGTGAGAGGTGTTATTCAGAATCCATTATTTCTCTTTTGGTTACAATTCTCTGCTTGTACGTGACAAGGATAAGGGTTGACCATCCAACCTCATGAGTTTTAGTTTTATCTCACTGATAAAGACCCCTATGTGCTAACAAATTATTGAAATAAATTTGAACCACATGTATTTTAGTCCAAAAATGACCTAGTTTTTTTCTCTCTCTTTAGGTAACATCCCATACCACTTGTATAGAAAATTAAAATCGATGGTTGTATCCCAGGGTGTTAGGCTGTGGGTGTGTTGTTTGTATTCTATTATAGACAGCAAAAAAAGGACACAGACAGGTGATGCCAGTTTTGGTGTTAAAGTTTAAGTGCTACTTCACCTTTATCGAGAACGTGGTGGTTTGAAAAGTAGATGGATGGTATATTGGTATTTATCATCAATATGTTAGATACTTGATCTACTTTCTTCATAGACAATAATCTATGGTGCCACCACAGTCTTACTACTACTACACTATCGTAGACTGTCATCTTCATCAACGATTAGTACCATCATAGTCTTACTACTACACTATCATAGACCGTCATCTTCACCAAAATATAGTACCACAATAGTCTTACGACGAGTATCACTGCCTCAGAGAATAACACACTGTCTCGCTAACCACAAAGTCTCAGGTTCACTCCTGGCATTGACTAAGAATCTTTCTCTGATTTTTCAGAGCAGCTTCTTCTTGTCTGTGGTGCAGAGGGGTTTTACATAGGCTAAGCCTGTTCCCCAATCCCATTCAGACAACCTGAATAAAATATTGTTTTAAAAAAAACAAAAAAAACAAAGGGCCTGACATGGACAGTTGTCTAGTCAATTAGATGGGATGAAAAAACAAGGTCCTGTGTATCAAAAACAAAGATCCTTTGGCAGTTGGAATTTAAGATAAGAGTTGCCGTAGTGCTGCTGAACAGGCAATATTTCCCTCATAGTAAAATGCATGGCATAAGCGCAGTCAGTGCAGAAAAGCAGGATGTTAGAGCCCATTTCATTTAAAATTTCTACACCATCCCTGACCATCATCTTTTCCATAAACTACTAATGACAAAAAAATCTAAAACACGTCAGCCAGTTTACCGAAGACAAATATTTACTTTGTTTTTTACACAGTACATTTCCTTGTTTCAATTTCCATTGTTTCAACCTAACAATACTTATGCTGTCTATCTAACCCTCCTTTATTAGAATTAATCAACGGTCATCTAAATATATAACTCTCTAGGTATTTGTTTTTGTTATTTAACCAGCGTTCAACATATCACGTCCATGTGAGATACAAAATTAAATGGGGTTTTAACATCCTAGGATTCCGCACCGAACAGGTTATTAAAGACAGGCATACGCAATGCAATGTGATTTGAGGGGTATTTTGCACGGAGAGCAAGGGTTATGCCTAATCTTTTTTAATTTCCTACAGCCAAGGCAAGGTTTCTTCACACAGGACTATGAGTTTTTTTTATTTTTTGTACTATCCCAACACTCTTTTGTCCTTGTCAGACACTTATCTGTCGTGGTACCCAACTGACAAGGTGAAACTACTCTGATAATTCTGTGGTACTCTCCCCAACATTAGGATCAAATGAAGGACCTCCTGGTTACAGAGAGAGAAATGGGGTTTAACACCCTTCTCGACACAAAATAGGTCATTTCGGGATGGTTCAAATATTCGGTTCCACGTAGGGATCTTTAACAGTGGGTGGAAACCAGGTTTGACAGGCGACACTACTCCTTGTCGCTTTACAAGCAGAGAATCTAAACCACGCCACCTGACTCAATGACGGATCTCGTGATTGCACATAAAACCATTAGTTAGATCAACCACCTCCACCCTGATTGGTGATCAAGTGCTCTACTCGCAGAGTCATTGCAGCTCCCACATTCAAGCGAGTCTAAACCATAATACACCAACACGTCTGGACCTTGACTTTTATATCCCCATTGGATCTACGATACACTATTTTATTGACAACATAAAAACAATATTTACACTTTTGTTGCTTTGAGACAAATTTATGACATTTTTTTTGTTAAATTTTTTATTCAAAAACCATTAACTCGGCAGTTGATATATTTCTAATACCAAAGTTTTGTCCATTAGTGGGAGACATATTACAAAATACTATTATCCTCGCTCAATAACAGCACAAATATTGAAATGCACTCACAGGTTCGTTGATCTTGCTTCGATCTCTTTCTATAGTTATTTTGACGATTACAAATATGATCATAAGATAATGTATATAAAAATCCTTGCTCAATAACAGTACAAAAATAGACATTGGTTGAACTGACAGGTGATTTAATCATCCTCATAATGTTTCGAGTTAAAATGATAAAAGCTGTGATTTTTAAATATCTGTTAATGCCTACTCTCTTTGTCTGCATTATCATTGGTTCCAGCCTAATTTTCCCTTGTCATTTGGCAGCACAGAGGGCCTGGCAAGGTAAAGTATGTAGTTGTTCTGATGGGACATAAAAAAGTGATTCTATGTATACCACTAAGATCCACTGTAAGAAATAATAGTAAGTTGTTGCTCTGTTGTCCATCTTGATTGATGGAAGTAAAACAAACCAACATTTAATTACATTTTTGTGTTTGTTTTATGTTGTGTTGTCCTCCTGCACCTAGTAGTAGTATTATGATAATTGTTTGTTTATAAAGACGTTTAATCGCTGACAAGACAACCAACAGGACTCCATTATTCAACATTATATCACTTAATCCCTACAAGTCTATTAACAACCCTAGTGTTCAATCATGCGAAACACATATCCGTGGTAAATATAAGCTTACAGAGATTATAAATATTTATTAAGATCTATAATTACAAGAAAGATAGCAAGAAAATAGGTTAACATCGTGTTCGAACAGTTAGAAAGTAACAGAGAGAGAAACAGGGTTTTAAGTCCACTCAACACAAACTAGGTCATTTCGGGACTAACATATGATTTAATTTTATTTCAATAATTCGCTTGCGCGTGGGGGTCTTTAGCAGTGGTAGGAAACCGGAGTGCCCGGAGGAAACCCACGAGGTTGAGAAGGTGCCACTATCTCTATGCCACATATGCTCACACCAGGGCTCGAAACCATAGAAAGTAACAACAATTATGGCTATTTATTTTAGTAAAGTGTAATGCATGGAAGGAGAATTTTACCCAGAGAGCACCATTACAAGAAAGCACCTTGGTTTTAACATCTTGTCCGAACAGTTAGAAAGTAATAACAATTATGGCTATTTATTATAGTAAAGTGTAATAAAGGAGAATTTTGCCCCGGAAGCACCATTACAAGAAAGGGTGCCAAGAAAATGGTTTAACACCTTGTTAGAAAGTAACAACAATCATTTCTGTCCGAATAGTTAGAAAATAGCAACACATTTTCCTATTTATTTCACTAATGTGTAATGCATTAAAGGAGAATTTTGCCCTTAGAACACTGTTTCTGTACAATAAACCTTGTTTAACACCCTGTTCGAACAGTTAGAAAATAACAACAATTATTTCAGTTTATTTTACTACTGTGTAAATGCTTTGAAAGGAGAATTTTGCCCCGAAAGCACCCTTTCTGTATGATATATTTACATTAATATATAATTACATCTAAGACAACTCTACCTCGACGTAACAAGTCATTTACTCACCTATTGATGTTTCTTATATACTCCAATTTATTTCACACGACAGCGACACAATAATCCAAACCTAACACCACAAGTTACACTACACTGACTCTCAGCCTGACGACAAACGAACCAACGATTCAATCAAAAACATGAATAAAAACACATGACTGCTTTATCGGAGTCTGGCTAAATATTGATTTTGAAATTAGCCAGTCAAATCACATGTTACATAGTAGCGTTAGAAGATATCTGCTAATCAATTCAGCCGGTAGTAAAGTTGTATTCAATAACGGACTTGTCAATCTAATCTATATGTATGTATATCGGAGGGAGGGCGGAAAAAGTGTGTCACAACAAGCTCACATGTAACACCTATCTTATCATCAACTATGACTAGTATGACTTGTCTAGATCTACCTTTCACGACACATCACACTATTACTAGTATTAAGTCTCTCTCTCTCTTTTCTCTCTTTCTAACAAAGCCAGCGGTTGGTGACTATCTTTAGCCTAGCGACCTACAAATGCTAGCAGAAAAATATTGATTTCTCCTGTTAAGTTAGGGTGGAAACTTGAAAACTCATCTTTTCAAGCTTTTCAGCCGTTTAGAATAATACAAGAGTTTTCTATTCTTAACCCTGACTCTCGACACCCCACGAAAAATAACAATAGATCACTCACGCAAAAACCTTTCATTAATTTAAACAGGGAATTTTTAACCCATGGATGCAGATGGCAGACTGATGCACCATGAGGTCAAGATGGCACTGATCAGAATTTGTTTTCGAAATGTCTATCATAATAAACAAGACGGTTTAAGGAAACAAAAGATAATCTGCTCCATTTTTGGAATTTCCGATTCCTGTTTTGTTTCAGAGTGAAAGTAAATTAACCATCTTTTTCTAGATGAAATTTACATTGCTCTATTTTCCTACTTTTGCTTTGTACTGCCTTGGTCCTAACCATTAGGTCAATTAAAAACCTTTGATCCCCTGCAAACTACATGAGAGAGAGAGAGAGAGAGAAGTAGGTTATTTCGGGACTAACACACCGTTCAATTCTATTTCAATAATTCGCTTGCATGCATTAGGGATTTTAGTAATGAGAGGAAACTGGCAACCTGGAGAAAACCCACGATGTTGGATGTTGGATTGAAACATTGAAAAATTAAAAAGTTACCAATGATTGTTAACCATAAAATTGTGTTTGTATTATTTCAAAGATTAAATATTAATCAGATTAAATCTGGAAATGACGTACATAAAGTTCGTACATAAAAAGTAGAATAAAAAGTAAGACATGAGTGGGATGAGTTAGAAACTGTATCATATTAAGCCGACGGGAGTGTAATACAACTGAACACGGGTCAGTAGATTACAATACAGTACAAATCAATAACCGAATAACAATAAATAATACTCAATAAAATACACCCTGACCCCGACCCTTGTATTAATTAATATGATATATTGATCAAACCATAATTAACACATCCATAATAATTGAATAAAAACCAGTCCACGGATTTTTACGATGTTTTAGCGTCTATCGCGTTATTATCAGCGTAAATTGGTTTGTTATTATCTACTCATATTGGTCAGTGAGGTAGTTATCTTATTTAATGTTTACCTTTTGTGATGTATTATCCTAAATTAGTTATTATCTAGCAGTATTGGATAGTAAAAATAGGTATATGAGGGGATTTAGGAGGATATTAAGTATTAAAGGATTGGAGAGGGAGATATGGGGTTTAATGTTCACTAGACTACCAGTTTTATAATGGAGTAACAAAAACTGAAATTGATTTTTTCTTAATTATTCTTGTCATAAATGCTCAAATTTTCATATTTTTCAAAAGTAAAGAAAACCAATTCGGAAGCTCAGTAACCAGGATGTCATTAGTCCAGCTTGTCAGTGACAAAGAAGTGGGATAATTAACACTATTTGTGTTTTACGGTTTCAATTATCAAAGAATGGCGCTAATTTTGTTATTAGTCCAAAATGAATGAAGAAATAATGTTTCAACGGTGTATCAGATATATCAAACATATAGTAGGATTAAACATTAGTGTTTTATAGACTCTGTGATCACGATGTAAATAAACCTGAACATAATATCATTGAGGTGTAAAGCTTGGTCAATAACAGTACATTTTCTCTCTATGTCACTCGAGGACTTCTACGTTCGTTTTCCCTATTGTAATGATAACAAATTGTGAGGATTGTGACCTCGGACGGCTTACGAGCGTGTCCTTTTAAATTTGACGGCAGGACACCATGTAGCGTTGTACACAAATCCCATCGTACATAATAAAAGAGGGAAATGTACAGGGCTGGGCAACATTTAGATTGTCACCTACGTGTGATTCCCCGTAAGATAAAATATTACTGTTTATAAATCGCAACATCAAAGCAAAGAAATTATTTTTAATCTATTATTTTTTTTTTTTATACAAATTTATATTGGTTTCATTATATTTCCTACACTGCTGAATGCTAAGGGCTATTTCTTGATCGATATATAACTCACTTTTTGAAGACCTCTGCTACAACATTTCAAGTAAATTTTGTTGATATTATAACTCAAAGATATTTATTATGAGGAGAAGGGGACCGACAAAAACTTATTACATATATTCTAGATGGGAGAAGGACAGTCCTGTAATAACCCAGATTTGAAAGAGAGAAAGAGATGGGGTTTAACACAAACTGGGTCATTTCGGGACTAACTCATGGTTAAATTTTATCTCAATAATTCACTTGCACATAGGGATCTTTAGCAGTGTGAGGAAACCAGAAGACCCAAAGAAAACTCATAAGGTTGGACATTTGACCCTACTCCTTGTCACGTACAACCAGGGAATCAAAAATCAAAATCATGCCAGCTGACTCAATGACTAAACCTTACGATACAACGAGCACGTGCTAACCAATCGGCCATTCACCCCCCCCCCCCCCGGTGTTTTATGTTTTTATTTACTTGTAACAATAATAACTACTTTGTTTAATATTCATAAATACCTTTGATAAAATAACTAAAGATATCCTGGGGCCTATTTCACAACATTCTAACTAAAATAAAATTCAAATTTTAGCTATATGATAGGATAAAATTATATGAATTTTAATGCTTAGCCAATCAAATTTTAAGTATCTACTAAAATTTGGATTTTATCAAAGTTAAGATTTCAAGAAACAGGCCCCACGAAATTATAACCAAAATAAAATCCAAATTTCAGTAATTTTATTGGATAATATATTAATTTTAGTGCTTAGCCAATCAAAATTGAAGTATCTACTAGAATTTTGATTTTATCTTGGAGAAACAGCGCCCATGTTTATAATATTTGTAAATATTGTTGTGGTGAGACAAGTCTATCTATCTTGTAGGGCACCTTGTCATAACAGATTGTAATATAATCTACTTACAGTCAGTCATATTACATACAACATCAGGCTTTCCTTTCCCACAAATATTTCTGTCACAAACACAAATTTTAATCCTATCACAAGTGATAACAAGAGATGTGTTAAAAGTTTGAAGCCAGAGTGAAGCCTAGATAAGGTGTAACAAATAATGGGAGAGAACCAGAGAGAGAGAGAGAGAGAGAGTGAGAGAGAAAGAGATTTTAAGTCCACTCTACAAAAACAAGGTCATTTCAGGACTAACATATGGTTCAATTGTATTTCAGTAATTCGCTTTGAGTAGGGATCTGTATACGTGAGCAGAAAGCAAGAGGACCCAGAGAAAACCCACAAATGTAGGATTTATTTTCTTTAAAATAATAAATTTCATAAATAAATCCTTAAAACTAAATCAAGAGAAAGAAAATATTAGAATTCTTTTCTTTGTTGTGGAAAATGCTTTAGGGTCAAGATTGGCGTTATCAAACCAGATTACCTTCTTTTGTATTTAAAGAACAGAAATAGTCACGATTAGAGGTATTGACGCCCTCAGGTCCTTTTAGCGTGAAGACGCCTGCTGTATTTATACAAACCAAAAATGACCAAGAGCATTACCAGCTAGTTTAGTTTAATTAGTCCTTATACATATTGATTATATCTTGAGTTCTTTTCGTTGTGGTCGCGGCCAGATGATCACAAAATAACCACGGATGCTACCAGCAGAGCATGTCAATTGATTTATCAGACGACGACTTCAAACTTTCTACTTGGGTAATTTCACGTGACCGTGGATAATTCTATGCGATTGTTTTCATTATTTATTCTCTTTGATAAGACCCTGACGACCAGTCATTTCTCTTTGTCTTTTCGAATCGCCTTTTTGCTAGATTACAAGATTAGTTCTTGGCTCTTATTAATGACTTCATAATTAACGGCTGAATCATTTTAACATTAATTTTGAATGTCTATTATGTCAGCTTGAGCACTATCAAATGTAGAAACTATAACAGATATCTTAAGCTATGTGAATTTCACAATGAAGTGATGAGGTGGCATCAGGTGTTCTGCAAGCATCATTTATAGGTTATAATCTGAACAACTGTTGAAACTTGAGGTTGAATTCAGTAAAGTGCTGGCTAACAGAGAGAGAGAGAGAGAGAGAGAAAGAGAGAGAGAGAATTTAACCTCCACTCCACCTAAGAACTAAAAGAAGGTTCAGTTCTATTTAAATAATTTGCTTGTGTGTAGGGGTCTTCAGTAGTGGGAGAAAAACGGGAGACCCAGAGAAAACCCACAAGGTTAGACAGGCCACCTTACTCTCCTTGTGACTTTCATTCAGGGAATCGAAACCACGCCACCTGACTCAATGACAGACTTTGTGATTTCATGCACACGCGTAAACCCACATTGACCATGCAAGACCCCAGCTAACTAACAAATCAGCTAACTAACAAATCCTGCTTTGAGAATAGTACCACACTTTTTTTTTATATCACCCATAAATGTATTTCCCTGAATTTTGGATACAATAATTCAGTGAAGCCTTTTCAAACCCAAAATAGAAGTGCAAGCAAAAAAAGATGAAAGAAATTTCCATTGCTGTCATTGATTTCAGATCGTAAAACAGCGGATCAATTCAGAGTCAAAATTTGTTGTACAACATGAAAAATTCCTACAATCGAAGGTAACAGTCTGGTTTTAACGGTTTAACCAATAGCCATGTTTATATGTAAGGCGGAAGTGAGGTGTTCAAACACGCCACATACCACGTTCCCATTACAATAAACATACAACTTTACACAACAAAACAACCAGATTTACAGCAAACATTTTACACGTCTGCAAATACATCTGCAAAATAAATTCCTACAAAACTGAGCGAAAATCATAAAATTGTTTCTAAAAAAAATCTTCAAACGAATAGAATTATTCTCAATCCTCTCTTCAAATCTAAGATTAAAATAACAGAAAGAAAATTTAAAATAACCGTTTCGAAAATAAAATATATTTTTGTCAAAAGACAGAAGTAAACATTCAATGTTTATTATAAACGCAGTAAAACCGGAACCACACAACAACAAAAAACAAAACTTGATGACAAATTCATGGACCAAAGGAAATAAAATAAGGTTAATGCACTACTTTTCTGCACCGACGGGAATAATCAAGATGGGCCATATGACCTGAAGTCTGCCATGGGGGCAATTTTGCCAGATCAAGACCACGCCCTGAGTTCACAAAGCATTCTCAATTGTGGCTGGTGCCAGCAAAATCAGTCACTTGGATCACTTCACCAAAATTGAGTTCTATACATTTTCTGGAAGCAACAACTTTGGGTTTTCAAATGCAACAAAAATTATGTTGATATCTCAAAAATTGACTCAGTTGTGAAATTTTGAAGCTTCAAGGTCAACATAAGTACATTCTGAGAAAACGCAGATTAAAGTCTGGGTACTAAAAATTTTCAAACCATTATAGCAACCAGTATCTTAGGATGGGGATATTGCCTCCAAATTTTTACCGGTTGAAAATTTATTTGACATGTTAAGTGACGACTAATTTCGATTGTTTTAGGGAGAATTTTGATTACGTAACATTCTACATGTTTTATTAAAATCAATTTTTGAGGCATTTAGAGTTCGAATAATTAAAGATAGGCTGGCACTGCCAGGCAGGATACGCCCACATTTTCGAGAGATGGATAGAGAACAAGCAATACGGAAAGTGATTTTTCCTACATCATTAAGTCCTGTATTTCATACTGTATTGGGAGCAGCCATTTTGTTGGTCAGTTCCAGTCTGATATTCATGAAATTCGAAGTCGACAATGATTATGGTGTGACGGTACACAACCTAGAAATGTGACTTTTCGTCAAAATCGGATAAGAATTGTGACCTGTACAGAGTCAACAACCATGATATAACATATCTTCACACTATTCGCGTACAAACGGCGACCATTTCGTCCGGCAATTTTGGTACCATTTTCACGAAATTCGAATAATTCAGGAAGTTACGATCCGATATGCGCAAATACCGAAAGGAACCAAGATCTTTGGGTTATAACCATGCATTTCAAGTTTCATCAAAATCGAATTAAAATTGTGACCTTTACAGGGTCCACAACCTTGATATACCATTTTTTAACAGTATTCACGTACAAACGGTGGGCATTTTGTATGGCAATTTTGGTCTGATTTTCCCGAAATTCGAACTCATCCTTCCTTACGGTGTAACGGTAATATAATCAAACGTTTTTTTTAAATCGGATAATAATTGTGACCTCCAAGCTAAAAAAAAAAAGGCGATTTTGCGTATAATCAGGGGCCATAATTCAGGAAGTTACGATCCGATATGCGCAAATATCGAAAGGAAGCAAGATCTTTGGGTTATAACCTTGAATTTCAAGTTTCATCACAATCGAATCAAAATTGTGACCTCCACAGGGTCCACAACCTTGATATACCATTTTTTAACAGTATTCGCGTACAAACGGCGGCCATTTTGTATGGCAATTTTCGTCCGATTTTCCCGAAATTCGAACTCAACCTTCCTTAGGGTGTAACGGTGATATAATCAAACGTTTTTTTAAATCGAATAATAATTGTGACCTCCAAGCTAAAAAAAAGGCGATTTTGTGTATAATCAGGGGCCATAATTCAGGAAGTTACGATCCGATATGCGCAAATATCGAAAGGAAGCAAGATCTTTGGGTTATAACCATGAATTTCAAGTTTCATCAAAATCGAATCAAAATTGTGACCTCCACAGGGTCCACAACCTTGATATACCATTTTTTAACAGTATTCGCGTACTAACGGCGGCCATTTTGTATGGCAATTTTCGTCCGATTTTCCCGAAATTCGAACTCAACCTTCCTTAGGGTGTAACGGTGATATATTCAAACGGTTTTTTAAATCGAATAATAATTGTGACCTCCAGAGGGACCACAAGCTAAAAAGGGTGATTTTTCGGACAATCAGGGGCCATAATTCAGGAAATTACATTCCGATAGCCGCAAATATCGAAAGGAACCAAGATCTTTGGGTTACAAACATGCATGTCAAGTTTCATCAAAATCGGTTCAAAATTGTGACCTCTATAGGGTCCACAAGCTAAAAACGTGATTTTTCGTACAATCAGGGGCCATAATCCATGAAGTTTTGATCCGATACATGCCAATATCGAAAGGAACCGAGATCTTTTGGGGATAAACCTATATTTCAAGTTTCGTCAAAATCGGATAAGAATTGTGACCTGTAGAGAGTCCACAAACAAATTGTGGACGTCCGGACGGACGGACGTCCGGACGGACAGGGGCGACGACATAATACGTCCACATGAAAATGTGGGCGTATAAAAATGGTTTAGAATTCCGAAAGACAACATTTCAAACTATTGTTTGGTGATGAAAACTGAAAATCAATAATTTCACCACTGACTGCCGTATTTTGCCTATAACGCAAAATGAATGATTCTGACTTCCGACTGAAAACGATAACTCCGGTCTCAATTGCTGTTTATAAGATATATCTTTGATCCAGAAACACAAAATTTTGCACATAGTTTCTTATAGATGTATTTGATACATTAAAACAACAAAAGTTTTATAAAGAGTTAACATAAGGCGAACAATTTTGAGTAAATTCTCAACTTAAGTCTGAGAATGCTTTGTGAACTCAGGGCCAGATAATGTAAAGGGGATTTGCTGAAAATTTCAGTCAAATTGATCCACACTGAACCAAGATTTTAGCGACTGAATTTTCCCGATATTCTTTGGAACCTTAAAATAAACCAAAACAGGTCTAAAACGCATAGGCCCTACTAATGTGATATGAATGTATATAAAGTGATTTATAATAATCTTTCAAAATAGTTTTGTAATTTCTAATCAAATCTGTGAGGTGAAATATGTGAACAGTCCAAATTGAACGACAGTTGATATACGTCTGCTTTGTCTGTACTACATGGGGTTTCTAAAATCAACCATGCAAAATATTCGATAAAAAAGGTCAAAACGTAAGCTATTCAAAAATATTTTCAAGTTGAAAATGTTTCCCCATCAATTCTGTTTGCGTAGCTTATTGATGGTTTAACTAATCAAACACTGTTTAATGACGAATAACGGGGTTCAATAACAGACGTCCACTTTGGTTACACCCATATTAATTTATCCTTTTATGGGCATCCTCTCTGATCAAATGATGTTATGTATTCAGAAACAACAAAAAAACGGCCATGTCATAATAAATCTAATCGTTAAAATCAACAAAGAGTATTGATCGATTGAATGAACGCAAAAAAATGGATATGGGATATCGCATGTAACAGTTGTTTTTCAGAACTTTAATAAATATGAAATTTTCATTTTAACTCTTGTCTCATCAACATATCAATCAAAAAATGGTCACAAAACTGTTGCACGAGAAGCCTTGACAAAGGCAATCAAAAATTCAAAAGGGCTTTTCACTTAATTGTAGCACCTGATAATGGCTTAGAATAACTCGGCCATGATGATGACTGCTAGAGAACTTGTGATACCTTTGTACTTTATTCTCTACCCTTATAAGGTAAAAGCTCCATGACCAGTTTTTGTTTTTTAATCTGCTGCTTAAAAATAACGGAAACATTTCAATATTGATAAATCAAAAGATAAATCCTCTTTATAGATTTCATAAAAAATTGAATTTTTAGCAGGTTAAAAACAATCTGGTTTAAAATACATGAGCCTACACCCTCCTGCATAATAGACGGAGGACCTAACAATGACAACCGATCACATCTAGTCATTGTGACGAGACACAAAATCAAGGTTCGGTGTATAAATCAGAAATGCTTGTATAAATATGAGCCTATACACATGCAAAATGCCCTTATAGTACTGAGCTTGTCTTTATATCGCAGCGGCCCCTTGCTGCTTAATCCCTATTTTATTTCCAATGAGACTGTGTAATTTATAGAAAACCTTTGAATGTGCTGCACACCTATAATCTATAGAAAACTTGTTGAATAACATTATCTCCGACCATATCTAACAAACTATAAATAGAACACCCATAATAAAATCTTAAATAGGGAAAGTTGACATGTACTTCTACCTGTATGACTTTATCTATTTATTATCAAACATTTCAAAACTAAACTTTTGAATTCACTGCACATCAAACAATCTATACAGAACTTATTGAATAACATTATCTCAAAATGAGAGAGAGAGATGGGGTTTAACGTCCACTCGACACAAACTAGATCATTTCGAGACTAACATATGGTTTAATTTTATTTCATTAATTCACTTGTGCGTAGGGGTCTTTAGCAGTGGGAGGAAACCGGAGTACCCGGAGAAACCCCACGAGGAAACCCACAAGGTTGGACGGGCGAATCTCAAAATGAATCTAACAAACTATAAAAAGAACACTAATAACAAAATCTTACATCAACAGGTGTACTTTTACCCGTATCACTCTAAATAGAACACTCATAATAAAATCTTACATCAACAGGTGTACTTTTACCTGTATTAGTCTAAATAGAACACACATAATAAAATCTTACATCAACAGGTGTACTTTTACCTGTATTACTCTAAATAGAACACTCATAATAAAATCTTACATCAACAGGTGTACTTTTACCTGTATTACTCTAAATAGAACACACATAATAAAATCTTACATCAACAGGTGTACTTTTACCTGTATTAGTCTAAATAGAACACTAATAACAAAATCTTACATCAACAGGTGTACTTTTACCTGTATTAGTTATTACTAAATTTATTATTAGTCATTAAATATTTCAAAGAGAGAGAGACAAATGGGGTTTAACGTCCACTTGACACAAACTAGGTCATTTTGGGACTAACATATGGTTTAATTTTATTTCAATAATTCACTTGCACATATGGGACGAAACTGGAGGACCCGGAGAAAACCCACAAGGCTGGACCTAATATAATATAATGACCACAAGTATTCACAACTATCTTTTCAAATGCCCTACATTTTACTATGATAGCTCCAGGCTATACAATCTGATTTTGACACGTTCTGTCCATTTCATGTCACATACATGTGGTGGAATATATATAGATATAGATTTCTGACCACATAAAATCTTTAAAAAAATTCAAATAATATATTAATAGATGCCCCAAAATTTAGGTCATTCTTCAATTCTGTCGATTTGTAGGACAATAATTTGAAAGCTTGGCGATGGGGCAGGCTTATTTTGATAAATCCAAACTTACACAAATGATTATCTACAAACCGTAAATTTGAATCTGTAATGTTTCACTAAATCTTCAAGCGATTACCTACAAATTCAATATAAAGATTTTGAAATTACAACCCATCATACATGTAGCTTGATCTCATTTAAAGATAAATTTGCTTCATACTATTAATATCCAATAGCATAGGCGTACGGGGAAATTTTTTCGTACAATCAGGCCCTCCTCCCACATCACTGATAAGGGAGAATCAAGCTAGTCTCGGTCACCCAGAACCTCCTAGTCTTCTACGCACGGAGGGTCTGGGACGGTTCTCAATTTTTGACGAAAATTACTGGATAATCTACCCCATAAAAAAACAAACATTTGGTTACGCATGCGCAATGGAACCTTTTGGCTAAAGTATCCAATGAAAGTATCGGTAAGTGCTAGATCTTATGAAGCCGGGCCGATTTTGCTAGATTCTATAAAGCGTGGTTGAAATATATCCCACAATTCACTTGGTACATCTATTATTAGAAACAAAATAGAGACGATGAAGAATTAAGAAGATTGTGAGAAGCCATACGTCTGATTCATGACGAGAGAAAATTACCATTTCAATTGAAACCTTTACAAACAAACTTTTAAAGAGTGTCATTGTTGACAAACGAGCTGTTTTGATAGATTCAGTTCGTGGTAACTTAAAAGACTGAATAATCCAGACAATGACCTATTTTCCGTCAAATTTTGAGGACCCATCCAGACTAATATTCGTAGAATATTTGTGAGGATGATAGAGACTAGAATCAAGCCGAAAAATTGGGATGAACTTCTCGGCCAAAACAGGGATTGAACAACTAACCTCCAGGCTAGCGAGCCAGCATCTTACCCACTTAGCCACAGTGATGCCCTTTCTATAGGAATGTGGAAATACAACTTACTCTAAAACAACTGATATCAGTGCTGAGGTTTGAGAAATTCACATGGTTAGCAATGTAAAATATGTAAGTGGGAAATTCACCCAGATTTACGAACTATCATTTACTATGTGAATAATGGTATATTTGCTTGTAAACTTGTTCCATGCTTTCTAGAAGAAAGTGTAAATACATAGACAAGAAATTCACACATATAGAACAACCCTATCATTAAGTATATATGAGATATACAAGTGTCTTTTAGAGTGTTAAACACATTGTGGTATTTACCTATCTATGTGTTCACACTGGCCACCTTGTATACCTACTGTAGGTATACAATAGATAGACAGTATATTAGGTCTACTGTGGTATATGAATGACATACAGCTATAATCCTTTATAATAATAGGTAAATATATACTTGTAGTATGTGGATAAACAATGGCAACATTGTGTATTAGTTGTATCTATTCAACATTATAATAATATATGCCATGGAGAGAGAGAGAGAGAGAGAGAGAGAGAGAGTTTTAGTTATTAGTTAGGGAATTAGTGTAAATCGTAAAAATTTTACCACAGTTTATATTTAAATATTCCTGCTTCATTCATTTCAGCAGTTTTCCATGTGTATGCAATTTGACATAACGAGACCCTTTTGTCAATGAAAAGGATTCTCTTTATATGACAGGTCACTGATTTTAAGGAATTCTTTGCTAAGGGTGATCAAGGTTACAGGTCACAAATCTCTAGTTAACAATGGATAATATTAAAGATCTACCAGGTACATAATCTGATTTCAGATCTACACAAATCTCTAGATATTTACGAACAAATTAGGGGTTCAGTTGTTCATCACAGAGAGAGAAGAAAGAAATGTGTTTTGGATCAGTGACACACAAACTGGGCAAAAAATTAAATTGTTTTATTTCAATAATTCGCTTACATGTATGAGGTCTTTAACAGTGGGAAGAAACAAGAGTACCCAGAGAAAACCCACCAGGTTGGACAGACGACCCTACACCCTGTCAAGTACAACCAGGGAATCGAAACCATGCCACTTGAGTCACTGACAGACCTATTCGGTCATCCACCCCCCTTGTTCATCAGTTAAATAAACTTGAGAAATAGACAACCACAAATGTATTAACCATCAATGGATGGGAGGATAAACCGAGGTCCATGTTGGCGGCACATATAATATCATCAAAAATAATCAAAAATCACATAAAATGACATACTGAAATACACAAAATTTTATAATTTACAGAGATTTTCGCGCAGCAATTTGACTTTGATCTCACTTAGTTATAGCCATCTACAGATATTTTTGCGCGGCAATTTGTCTTTGATCTCGCTTAGTTATAGTCACGAGTTTATGTCTGATTTTCAGGTGTTCATATTAACTGCTATTGTATTGATACCTGGAGTGGCAATCATATCAACTTATCGTGAACTCAACCATGCGTGATAAAAAGTAATTTCATCTTTTAATGAAGATAGTATTAGGTTCTGTGAATTATTATCAAGGGACCAGCCCCTACTTATCTTAAGAGTATATAATATATGTTGTTGTAGATAATAAAATATACCTGTATATATATTTACCACTATCAATCAAACATCAAACGCGATAGTCATTAATTCACATCAACTTAAAGCCACCGATCGCCATTTTGTGGGATTTTGATTTTGTTTTCTTTATCAAATGTTGATTATAAAATGTGCAGATATTAAGTGTTTAAAAACACTTAATATCTGCACATTTTATAATCAACTTTTCCTTAACATTGAATATATTTTAGACTCAACTACCTATTAAACATCATAACACCAACTTACGTATTCTTGTACTTTTCATATTTAGTATACATGTAGTTTGAATCTTGGCTTCACAAATTTTAATGACGATTCAAATTTATCCATGAGATAGTCCCACTTGTAATTAATTTGTATCCAAAAAAGACAGGTAATAACCAGATTGAGCGCTTAATGCATATTTAATGTTGTAAACACCCTGAAACATCTGATTGTATTAATAAAATAAAGCCAACAAGATATTATTCTAACGTGTTTCGAGTCGTAATGAGCAAGACATGTCTGTTGCACAATAATAACATCCATTCTAATATAAAACAGGAAGTGTTTATCTCCTAAATCAATTTAATTTGAAACAACTGGGAATATTTGTTATACATTCATTATTGACAAGTGTTCAATTTAGATTTGACGAGTGTTCAATTTAAATTTGGAACAACGCCACATATGTTATATAAAATCGTTTTTGACAAGTGTTCAATTTAAACTTAGAACAACGTCGCATATGTTATAAAATTCGTTATTGACAAGTGATCAATTTGAATTATCTTCGAGAAATCTTTCATATAGAAGACAAAATCTTTAAAATAAAGATGAAGTCTTTTTGATCTGAACTATCTAACAGAATAAATGATAAATTATCTTTTGATTTAAGTATTGCGAGATGTATGATAGAAATTACGTCCATTGTTCCGTGGCATCAAGACATGAAAGACCTATAAGAAGACGGATATCAGACTGATTTACAGTTATTTATGATTAATCATTCTATTTTCCTAGTTTTTACAATAAGCAATATTATTAGTTGTTTGGGTTCTTTTACAATTTCCTTTACAAAATTGACACAAACTTGGTCATTTCGGGACTAATATATGGTTCAAAAATGTAACAAATTCACAAACCATTTTTTTTAATTTCCTTTTACAACTAAAATAGAAATAATTGCTGTTGCTCAAAAGATATTGAAACACGTTCCATTTCCTAAAAAGAAATCTTGGTTCAATAGCAATATTTGAATTTAATATTATTCTGTTGAAAATGGTTGTGTTACTCCAAATCAAGACGTTTACCGTCAGACATGGAGGTCAGATGTGACATTTTACAAACAAGTTGGATCATCATACATGATCTGGACAAAAAAATGGCAATAATTTACAACTTTACGATTTGTAATAATAGACTGTTGACGACATTGCCAACAGTATCTAAATTATTTATGTACCCAACCCTACAAATTCTTTATCTAACTTCCTGAAAAAATTTGTATGGTAAACATTTTGATTTGTCAAGTTTGAACTAAAGTTTATTTAACTAAACTAAATTTACATAGGAAATGTAGCATTGACCAGAAATACTTTACCTAATAGTGCTTGTCAACTAGAACAATATGAAATAGGGTTTAATGTAAAGCACTAACCAGGCTAATAAGAGAGAGAGACAGAGAGAGGGAGAGAGAGAAAGAGAGATGGGTTTAACTTCCACTCGACACAAACTAGGTCATTTCAGGACTAACATATGGTTTCGAAATCACACCAGTTTTTTTCTATGATAGGCTTTATGATACAGCAGGCACATGCTAACCATTCGGCCATCCACCCCGGCTAAGTGAGAGAGAGAGAGGGGGGGAGAGAGAGAGAGAGAGGTGGGTTTAACCTTACAGTCGATACCATGCCAGTTGACTCAATGATACATCTTGTCTGGACCTCATTTCTTGAAATCTTAACTAAAGATAAAAATCCAAATTTTTGTAGATACTTCAATTTTGATTGGATAAGAGTTTGCTTGTTTAACCAATCAAATTCTTAAAATTTGGATTTTATCTAAAATAAAATTTTGTGAAACAGGCTTCAACTAGAATTATAAAAGGTATAGTATGCTGTACTCTTTCTATCAATACCTGATAAAGTTTTAATTTATCCGGATGTTAACACTAATTCTATTTTAAAATCATTTGACTACAAAACTGATAATTTTTGTTTTAAAATCATTTGACTACAAAACTGATAATTTTTGTTTTAAAATCATTCAAGTAGAAACCAGATAATATTTTTTGTTTGTTTAAAATCATTTCATGCAAAAATTTGATTAATTTTTTGAACAATATATCATATCATTCTGCTAAAATTCCAAATAAGGAAATGTTTCAGTTCCTGGTATTGTCTATTCTATGACCTTTGACCTCATATTCCAGGTAACCCACTCTTTATTACCAAACAATAAAAACAGTTACTATTGGTTCTGAGTAACAGTGGCGTGATCGTCAATGTCTCATTTACATTTTCTTTGTTCACGTGTCGAGTTCCACGTCATAAAGCAATAAATGATTTACCACTAATATTCACTGGGTTTATCGTAAAGCGTAACAGGTTGAATCAAGTCTATTATATTCATTCACAAAAAAAATATCCTATTCCTTTCAATAAATAATATTACATCAATATCAACAGCTGTCATATAATTATTGTATTACATTCGAACTCCTCCAACAATATTCTACTTAGTAGGTTTAATCATAAACATGGCGAAATTCATTAAAACAGAATTAACTCAACCGGATTAAATCACAGATCTATATTTTGTTTCTTTTTTTTATACTTTCGATGACCAACACTACATGAAGATCTGACCGGTTGTAGGTCACTTCAGAGGTCATACGAGTGGCTTTTGGCCCTACCACAATCAGACATTTGATTATCCAACCAGCATTGATGTTACTAGTGGATTACCCACAGTTCCGTTCAAAACACCCCTAAAGCTCGCCGTAACAGACACAGTTTCAGTGGCATCATCCAGAGCATGTCCAGCTAACCATTCACCCCACCCCCAGTAATTTTAGAAATTTTATGGCTGTCAATTAAAGGTTATTCACTGGCTCCTGTTGCTAATGACACCTGTGATATAAAATGTCAGTCCCAAAATGACCAGGTTTGTGTTCAGTGGACATTAAAACCCCATTTCTCTCTATAAATAATTCAGATAAGTAAAAACAACAGATACAGATAAAATAATAATATTCAGGCATTAAATATCTGTTCAAAATGTTTTTGCGTTCCTTCTAGTTCTACCTTGAAATACTATATTGTAAACGTGTCGAGTCATCATACTTACAGAACATGCTTTAATCGAAAATCGATACAACTATTGTAACATATGGTTCAAACTTGACTCGAAAATAAACATGCGATGTTTTTAATCAATATGGTACTAATTGTACCATAAACTATATCGATAAATTAGTACTACAAACTCACTCCATCGACCCCAAATTAAAACAATTATATCGGTTTTTTATTTATCTTCAATATCTTAAGTAGCGGACGACTTGCTAAGTAGTTTCAAACGACCTTTAGGTTGCTTTTAATGAATCGTTAATACAATATTACTTAGTGGACTAATCGGAAATTAATTTGCACGGACAGAGGGCAATTTAATTAGTTTACCAATAGGATTAAGCAGTTTTACCAAACAAAGGAAGAATAAAATTCATATAAAATTTCAACAAAATCAATTCCACAGATAGACATGCAAAGAATGATGCTATCATTCTTCCTCAATTCATGAATAATGTTTAGAACAGCTTTTAACACTTCAATCCCTTTCTTTTCTTTTCATAGTCATATTCAAGTAGACTGTTTTCGTACGATCTGATCAAAACACAGATCCGTTTTCTTTTTTGATATTTCAAAATTTTGTTTTACTTGACATCACTACATCTGGAAGAGTTGACAATGAAATTTACCAGCTGGAGAACTTAACTGTCAATCAGTCTACAATATAATTTCAAAGAATCTGGCCTTAAAAAAACAATTAAATTTAGGGGGTTGGATGACCGAATGGTTAGCACATGTGCGCTGTATCATAAGGTCTGTCATTGAGTCAACTGGCGTGGTTTCGAATCCCTGGTTGTACGTGACAAGAAGTAGGGTCATCGGTCCAACCTCATGGGTTTTCTCCAGGTCCTCTGGTTTCCTCCCATTGCTAAAGACCATACACAAGCGAATTATTGAAATTAAATTGAACCATATGTTAGTCCCAAAATGACCTAGTTTGTGTCGAGTAAACATTAAACCCCATCTCTTCTCTCGTTCAATTAAATTCATTGTTTTTATGTGTCAAAACACTTAAAAATATAAACAAAAACAAAAAATATATGCTAAATTTTGAATTGAAAATTCTGGACTATTGACAGATGTGAAAATTATAACAACAAAGAATATAAATCATAATCAGTCTTTGATCAATCTATCCTATTATTTTTCTAATATTTCAATCTCTTTAATATCGTACCATGACACACGTGGGCCATACATTAGGCATGTGTTGCAGAAATAAAAGAGAACCTGCACGAATAAAACAACAGCAGAGACACAAAACAATACGATAAAAGTCATTCTGGTCAGCTCAAGATCAATAATTTTTAGTCTTTTCCAATATCCATTTCCGTACCTTAATGCACGTGTGTGTACTAATAACTACGTATTTACGCGAGTACGAGAACAAGGGAGAGAATAGAATATATTGTATATTGACGAGCCAATCAATATCTCTACACTGTGTGACATCACCAAAATAATAAGCACCACTAAACACCGGGGTTTAAAAAAGCTTTGTCTCGTTCCTCTCTGTAACGTCAAGTAATTAGCGATAAAAAACCTTTCATGTTGTATTGTTGAGTTACATGCTCACAAGATGTACGTTAATGATTTTACAAGTTTTATTAACGTTAAGTTTTTCTTTCTCGTATTGACAAGATTGCTAAAACGGATGCTACATCAGTTGATGCACTTGTTTGCATATTACAACCGTTATTCTTGACTTTCTCTTTGTTTCCATCCTGTTGTTTTTTGTTTCGATCCTGTTATTCTTGCGTTCTCATCTTCCCTCGTAACACATCCAACTATAACATGCAACTTCACAAGGCATTAAGTGGGTGTGGCATGTTTTAACAATATAACGACAAAATGTGACTTCCAATGGGTGTGGCATGTTTTTAACAATATAACTTATCAATTTACACTAAGTTTACATCTTAAAATAGCATCATTGGTATTGATTGATAAAAACACAGAGAGTTAGAGAGAGAAATGGAGTTTAACGTCCACTCAACACAAACTAGGTCTTTTCAGGACTAACAGTAACATATGGTTTTAATTTTATTTCAATAATTCGATTGCTTGTAGAGGTGTTTAGCAGTGGGAGGAAACCAGAGTAACCAGAGAAAACCCACGATGTTGGACAGACGACCCTATTCCTTGCTGCGTACAACTGGGGATTGGAGACCACGCCAGTTGACTAAATAGCAGGCCGTATGATACAGCGCGCGCACGCTAACCATTCAACCATCCAACCCCACTCAATCTAAATTAATTTACGAATTCAACAATCATCCCATTGACAATCTATTTGTATTACATGATCATTTCAGATTTTCTGCTTAAAGGGACAATAACATTCTTGCTGGCTTGGTAGCTCCAGAAAATAAATAATACCCTTATTCTAAGTACTAGATGTTTAAATGTCCTACCTGTTGTGTAAATTATCCATTACAACCTATTTTATTTGTCCAGAGGGTTCGAAAATATTTTAAAATCCAAGTCACATTTGAAAAGGTTTACGTTAGACTTTTCAAATCAATTAGTTGTATTTTTCAAATCAAATGGTTGAATTTTTCCAATTTTTTAAATTAGGTGTGTTAAGATGAAATTTATATCATCATTTAATTGGAATATTCTAAAATAATACGATTTGTTGACCAGAATGAAGATTGGGACATATTTTTCAGTTACAACAAGAGTGTTATTGGGGCTTTAAAGGGGTACAAGGCTGTTAGCAATTGTTTTTTTTTTTATTTCTAAGGTTCAGGTGGCAAACAATTATCATTGTATATCTTTCTTTTTTAATTTCGAATCCCCGGTTGTACGTGGCAAGGAGTAGGATCACCTGTCCAACCTCGTGGGTTTTCTTCAGGTCTTCCGGTATCCTCCCACCGCTAAAGACCCCTACGCGCAAGCGAACTTTTGAAATAAAAATAAACCTTATGTTATTCCTGAAATGACCCAGTTTGTGTCGAGTGGACATTAAACCCCATTTCTCTCTCTCTTCTTTTTTAATTTCTTCTCAAAAAGACAAAAGTTTTATGGATTTGTCAATATATATAAAAAATTTCTTTCATGTGCAAGCCAGAGTTAACACAATTAAACGATAAAGCCCACTGTCTATGCCATCCCTGCTGACATTGAAAGTTCCAACTGGAGATTCTAGTCAAGAGGCAACTGATCGTCGGCTTGACAACCACAGCCCACTTTAACTCTTTAATGTCCAATCTTTATAAAATTAAATCCACATTATTTCAAACCTCATTAGTAAATAATTCATCTACCTATACTAAGCTTACACGGAAATGATAAATGCAGACGACAAATGCTGAGATAGGAAATGAGTTTTGATTAATTAGCCCATAAGAAACGCAAGTCACATCCACTCTTCTGTCCCTGGAGGAAAGAAACATCAGTGGAATAACAAACGAGAATAACAGTAATCTATTATCGTTAAAACTCCACGAACTAGGTGGTGTGTTGTCGTTGAACAAAGAACTGACAAAGAAGAATACTAGATCAATACTATTTCAATTTTTGAAGAAGAGTTTCAACACAGTTATGTCCCTTTAATCGTGCCAAACTATTCAGATTTGATGTTATAACATAAATCTATTTGTTTCGTTTTGACTAATTACTCAGCTGATGCTGCAATGGGTTATAATTTACAGTTAAAAGTATACTAATCCTTATCCCTAAATGAATGTATTACAATTTAAATCATTTTTCACAGATGAGCAATCACAAATTCTGTTTTACAACCAAAAAAAAAATTGAAGAAGGATTAAACAGTTATGATGTCAAGGGAAGTAACTACATTTCAGAAGTGTACATATTGGTCTAACATCTGAGCAGCACAAGTCATGGTTTGTATCAGTGACAAAATTTACAAAAAATTACACTAAATAATTCAGTCCTTTGATTGGACAACAGCTAACATTTGTACCAAGATGTTAACTGACCCTGCTGCCGTGTTGAAATACTATAGTTTAAAGTTTGATGAATTAAACCCCAAGATATTTGTGTGTATTTAAAGTGTCTTGTGAGCATTCTCTAAATATGTGATGCCAGATGTACACTGTTAATAAGTGTTTGTATATAATATAATACCTAATTTGTGTACATTCTATAAATATCATGTTTGTGTATATTCTATGTTTGTATATTTAGTGTATATATCATGTATACATGAGTATGTATATTCAATAAGTTTGTGTATATTCAATAAGTTTGTGTATATTCAATGTTTGTAATACATATTGGACATGATGGTATTTGTATATTATTATACACCTAAATAAATAAATAAATAATAATATGTCCAGGTAAAAAATTCTCCACTTTACTTCATTCTGACACACATTCTATGTATCTTTATTTATATGTATGTGTATTTATACTATACATAAACTGCATATATTCTGTGAGTGCATATTCCAAATGTGTCGGTGATGGTGGCTGGGTGTTTTATGTACATTCTACTTTTTTTTTTACATGTTTTGTGTATATTCCACATGTTTTGTGTATATTCTACATGTTTTGTGTATATTCTAAATATTTTGTGTATATTCTACATGTTTGAGTATATTCTACATGTTTTGTGTATATTCTACATGTTTTGTGTATATTCTAAATATTTTGTGTATATTCTAAATATTTTGTGTATATTCTATATGTTTGAGTATATTCTACATGTTTTGTGTATATTCTAAATATTTTGTGTATATTCTAAATATTTTGTGTATATTCTATATGTTTGAGTATATTCTACAATATTCTACATGTTTTGTGTATATTTTACATGTTTTAATTATATTTTACATGTTCTAATTATATTCTACATGTTTTAGGTATATTCCACATATTTTGTGTATATTTTACATGTTTTGTGTATATTCTACCTATTTTGCGTATAATCTACATGTTTTAGTAAACTTTGATTCAATCCCATAGAGAGTGATGTTATACTGTGCATGTGTAGAATATTCTTTTTATATAACTAACCTGATGTTCCTTTAATTTAGTCTCTATGGTTTCTGCAGTCCAATCAGGTTTGACGGTTAATGGTAGCAGGCGCTGTTCTATCGTATTTAATGACTGTCTCAAGCTATTCAGATCACTTTCCAAATCTGCACAAAGAGAATAGAAAAGGTTAAAGATGAAAATCAATACATAACACTGATATTTAACAATTGAGCATAAATTAACAGAAGCATCATGTAAGAAATAAATCAGCTGATTCCAGGGTTTTTTTTTTTTGTTTCAATTGTTATATGAATTATTATTTAGACATTTATCAACATGACAAGCCAATAATCAATTCTCTAGATCATCAGACAGTCGAGATTTATATGTATTTAAACATCTGGCGATGGATAAATTAGAATTAGAATTAGTCTCGTTTGTTGAGTACTGCTGCTACGACAATGCACAATCTATAACATATCTTCAAACAGTCACAACTTTGCTCAGAATAAAGTAATTTGAATGAAATTTTCAATATTTCCATTTTTCATGATCTATTTTTGGACTATTAAAGCAAGAACGGACATTTATTTATTTAAATATTACATAATGCATCTTTAAGTTAAATAAATGTAAAAAAGTGAAACAAAATGAAAGAAACTGATTTGATAATGAATGAATGAAAATCATGGAATGAGGATGAACTAATAATGAATAAATGAAAATCATGGAAGGAAGATAAATTAATTATGAATAAATGAAAATCATGGAAGAAGAAATGAATTAATTATGAACAGAATCATCATGGCGGTATGGAATGGAAGTTACAATAAATATGAATGAAGGATGATAAGAAATTATGAATGGAATAATTATCGATGTATGATGGAAGTTGTATACAAAAATATGAATGAAGCCACGAACAAACTTGATTAAAACTTATTGTTTAAAATGAAACTGGGTATGGATGTTACAATATGAACGAAGATTTAACTTATTCTGTATGATATTGAAATATACAATGATTGTATAATTAGTATTAGTCTACAATAGATGAAGTCAGTCACAGATGATGAGAAACACCAATTCCAGTATTAAAAAAACGACAGATGACATTTATTAATGTTAAGAAAACCCCAGAAAAGATCAACCAGCTGTTAGAATAGGGTATTATAGGATTATTTTACAAAGATAAGAAATCAAAAATGAAGAGAAAAGATAGAAATGAAAGTTAGTTATTGTTTATTATCATACACGAATCTAATAATTAAATTAAAGATGAATTCCTTTGGGATTAATTAGGTCAATTATTGCCCACCCAACTAAACTCTGGATAAGTTCTAACTTCAAACATCTTGAAATCATTACTGTCTAAAGAATGGAAGTCGATTCTGCACATCTGATTGTCTCTGCAGAAATATATCTCCAAATCAAGCTACGCAGGAGTCAGTCCCGCAAAACACCCTTTTTTGGTCAATAAGGAATACATCTTTGTCACACAAAACAAGAAGTTACAATTCAAAATCAGGAGGCAGACAATCAAAAGCTTTTCCCTAATCACTTAAATGCCTATTCCTGTCTTTTTGCTAAAATTTGGATCAGTGAAATTGCTCTCTACTTCTGTACAAATAGGGCTTGTATGAAATTGATGATGGAAATCTTCAAACACACATTGGAAACAGGTAACTATGTAAGTATTTGCCATAATTTCTGACTCAAAATCATGAATATTCAATAAAACAATTCAGAAAATGTTCACAAAAACCACCATGATCAGGAACTATGTTCATAGTTATCAAAACAATTGGTGGTCTACCTCTATCAAAATTTTATCATAGAATGGAGTTATCTCCCTTCAATAAGAGGACAGGATTGGTTTATTGAGGTGCTTGGTCAATACTTACACTTTGTTAATTCTGAAATTGTTGGGAAAAACACGTTCAAATGATGATGAAAACATGCAATACAAGAAAATGAATCAACTCTGTCACATAAACTTCAATTAGGTTGGATGGGAAGACAACATAAATGTAACTTTTGCTAATTAAAGGCTGTTTCAATTACGGATTACCATGTGCAAGAAGTCTTACATTTTTGAGGGCAAAAATCAAGCAAAAGTAAATTTTAGAAACAGAACTAACCTCTAATCATGGTCTTTTTATCAGGCTGGCCATTTCTGGTTGCTATGAAATTCTCCAATTCTTCCCACTGGTTGTTAAGGAATTGCAGACGTGCATTAATCTCCTCTTTCATATCCGGATATCGAACTTGAAGTTGTTTAGCATAATCGTTAAACAACTTCCTTCGTGGACATCTTTCCAGCATCTCCTCATGATATGACTAGGAAGAAATAAAAAATAAATTCTATTCAATCGTCTTGAAAAATCGTTGCGACTGTATTGATATTAATTGATTATAGATTCTTAAGCAGAGGGAAGAAGGAGAGAGGAGACAGCAGGGAGAGAAGGAGACAGAGGGAAGAGGGAGAGACAAGGAGACAGCGGGTAAATGGAGAGAGGAGACAGAAGGAATTGGGAGAAAGAAGGAGACATTGGGGGGAGAGAGAGAAGGAGACAGTGGCAAGTGGGAGAGAGAAGATACAGTGGGAAGAGGCATAAGGAGACAGGAGACAGCAGGAAGAGGGAGAGAGAAGGAGACAGGGGGGAGAGAGAGAGACGAGAGAGATGAGGGGTAGATCCTTTCATATTCACTCAGGAAAAACAAGGTCATTACGGGACTAACATATGGTATATCTGAATATCTTTATTCAAAAAATCCAGTGAAAATCTAAGACGTCCTACTTCTGGTCATAAACAATCATAGGATCCCTTTGTCCCCACATCCCATCGCACACTGCCACACACTACCAAACACTACCTTAATGGAATCAGAAATTCGCTCATCAGTCGGACTGCCACATTTGATCCAAATCTTTGTGTCTAGGCAACCAAGACTACTGATCAACCTTTTGTTATCGTCAACTACCAAATAATTTCACATCCTTTTATTTTATTTTCACAATGTCCATAATATCCACTACTCTTCAAAACAAATTTTCATTTACCTGATTAAGATATTTCTCCGAAAAACTCGAAACATTTTTAGTCATGGCCGTCTCAACTTGAGATAACCAATCAGTGAGCTCCCGATACTGCTGAAGAAATTCAGCAAACGAAACTTTGGGGTGCCCAGAAAAATCTTGTTCATTCATCATGAGATCGTTCTCTGTCAGCTGAAAATCAAAATAAAATAGATTACTTCAATCACAAGAAATGGGGGTTTAGGTCTTACTTTTCTGTGGTGTGCTACGAGGGAACTTTTACCAGGACAGCAACCAAGGTATACAGTAAACGAAAGAGACAGAAATGGGGATTAACATGGACTTGACACAAACTATGTCATTTCGGGACCAACATATGATTAAATTTGCTTACGTGAAGGGTTCTTTAGCAGAGGGAGGTGTATGAAGGACAAAGACAAAACCCACAAGGTTGGACACACGACCCTATTCCTTGTCACATACAACCGGGGATTCGAAACCACGTCAGTTGACTCAATGACAGGCTTTATGATACAGCACCTGCAAATTAACCATTCGGCCGACCATGAGTTAGGGAGTCACTGTATGTTTCCTTGGCAGCACATGGTACTATTGTGCCAACCAAATAAATATAGATACAGAAGCCTTGTTTTAAGTAATTATGCCTAGAATTATGCTAACCATTTGACCATCCAACCCCTCTGGTAGTTAGAAATTAAACTATAAATACACCCTTCTATGAAACACAAATAGTGCTTATTACTGAGCAACATTTCAACTAGGCTACTCATGTTTAAATGTCAAGTACCTTGCATGCTTCTATAATTTCTTTATCCATTAAATACTGGTAATTAGATTTGATTGACTTCCAGAGAGCATCTTTCTTGTAGCGTTTCTTGAATTCTGACAGAGTTTGAGGACACGGAGAGGCTGTTCCTGTAGGAGTGCTGCTCCGACTTCTTGTGTCTTCTAATAATTCGAGAAAACTTGGGGATCCTGATCGACTGCTTACTACACTTGATCTATAACAAACAAAAATATTGAAATAAAAAATATGTAAAAATAACTTGTTATCTCCAATTGGGTCGAAATGATTCACCGGTGAACCACAATTTTTTTTCTCATAAAAACGATAAAAGATAATTTCTATAAGAAAATGGAAAACTGCAACATTTTTTCAATTTAAGGTTCACAGTATATTTCAAATTGTAACGCGATATTTAGGCTGTAGGACTCTGGTAGTACAATGTATCGTTAACTGAGTTTGGGCACCTAGAATCTTTCTAAATGGCCTTGTTTTAATCCAGGGACATCATTTTAACGCAGATTATTCCATGAAAATTTGATAAAGTAAAAAAAAAGTTTTTGATCCATCTTTTGCCATAATATAGAAACCCATAGAGTATCTCTTCAAAAAAAGCAAGTTAATTGAAATATTGGAATGTGTTCTTTGTTTTGAAAGGACATCAATTAACTTAAGCATAGGCTATACTTAGTTTTGAATTTTTTCTTTCTAGAATACAAGAGCTTACCTGTTGCTAACGTTACCAGAGTTGTCATCATTCATTCTTCGTCTCTTAGGTCCTGTCGGAAAATCTAGATCGAGAATTTCTTGTCCAAGTTTAACTGTTACTTCCTGAACTTTGCTCCCCGACTCAATATTTACATTTGGTTGAACGGGTAATTCCTTTAAAGGCTCCATGTTGCTATGGTGACTAGGGGTTTCGTTTTCTTTGACTGATCCGGCCTTGTTTTTTTCTAGATTAAATGCTCTAATCTCGTCACCATTTCCACCATCTTTGTTTAGGGACATCAACAATTTCTCCGTTCTACCATCTCTGTTCTCCTTTGGTTCGTGGTACGACAAGCGTTTCCGCGGACTACTACGGCAACCTCCCTGTAAACGGGTGTATGCTAAATCCTTTGACGGGACATTTTCCTTTGAGGTGATATCGTGGGTGACAAACTCAGTTGTTCTGAGTTCATCCAAGTGTTGTTTTTGTTTTGTTCGACTTTGCGCCAGATTAACGTTAAATCCTTGTTCAACCAATGACCACTGGTTAAATCCACTGTTGATTTGTTTATCCAAGCTTTTCAGATCCTCGCAATAAACTTGCCACAAGTAACGAAGGTTCTCTACATCAGCTTCGAGTGTGAGGTTGGCACGGTTACCGAGATATTTCAGACTAGCATCCAATAAAAAATCTATCGTTGAATTTTCCTTATCAGCTTCTACCACCAACCTCTGAAAAATATAAATAAGAGACTTAATGAATTTCTACTTCGGAAAAAAAAAATACAAACATGAATTGTTTGCATTATGGATAACACAATCTTGCTGCACAAAAAAAAATTAATTATTAATGTTTTAATTAAGATCACTAGCAATGTCATGTCAATTAAGTTTTGCCACACTTCAATCGAAAGATGCAAAAGAATGACAACTTAATTAACTATTGAGCACCCATTTCTTGTGTAATCCCAAACCTGTGTCAAATCCTGTGTCATTGGGTGCATTTTAAACTTTGCAACAAAAAAAAGGTGACTTAATTACTCTGGCAGTTTATTTCATGACAGCAGTCAATTTATATTTGTAGCCTACATATTTCTAAACAATCAGAACATCTTATAACACTTATAAATGAAGTTCAGCATTAACCCTGATACCATCAAGGAGAAGGGTATATACTTTTTATTAAAGCGAGAATTTCAAATCTTTAAGTTATATTTTCAAAATGTATTAAAATAAAGCCTTAAAATACATGACATCTATAAACAGTCCTACCTTGTTATAGAATAATCCTATTAATCCTATAATTCACTATTGCCAGTTGAGAAATTGGCAATAATGTGAATTGACAACTTATTGAGCATACAAATAATTATGTTTTGACTTTCTAAGAAAATATGAAATTCTCGCTTTGATTAAAACCTGGGTTTAAATTGAAATCATCAAGAACCCAAAACAATGAGATATTCTGGGTTTAAATTGAAATTCTCAAGAAACTTCAACATGCGCAAACATCTCCTTAAGGCAAAATGATTATTAAACCAATAGTGTCTTCAACAGTTATGTATGTAGTTAAACGAATTCTGATCCAATTTTCAGAGTCCATTTAATAAACCTTTTAATATAATCCAGAACAAGTGTAATCAGCAATATTCTAATAGTTTTCTAGTTTCCCCTATGGCTATAAAATACTATATAGTCTAATGCTCAAACAGCTCCTTCCTTAAAGCAAAATTATTCTTAAACCAACAGTGTCATCAACAGTTAAGTAGTAAATTGAATTCTGATCCATTTTTCAGAGCCCATTTAATAAACCTTTTACTAGAATCCAGAACAAGTGTGATGAGCTATAATATCATAATAGTTTACTAGTTTCCCCTATGGCTATAAAATACTATATAGTCTTCCATTCATAAGATGGTGTTGATATTGTTTGCTAAGTTGTTTGTATGTCAGAGATGGACACTGGTCATCTCTTTAACCTACCAAACAATGGACTTGACTTTTTATTGTGGGTATAAAGAATGGACTCTCCCACAGATAAAGAGAATAATCCTTTAAAATAATACCATTTATCTGTCAGTAGATACAGGGATCAGACCACTTAACAATTTTAACACCTGGATCCATAGACCAGGGCAATATATGAGAGAGAGAGAGAGGGTGTTTAACATCTACTCAATACAAATTAGGTCATTTTGGGACTAAAATATGGTTGAATTTTATTTGAATAATTTGCTTGCCCATAGTGGTCTTTATTAGCGGGAGGAAACGAGAGTATCCGGAGAAAACCCACGAGGTGGGACAGGCGATCCTACTTCTCGTCAGGTACAGCCTGTGGAATCGAAACCACACCAGTTCACTCAATGACAGACATTATGATACATAAGGCACATAACCTATCCACCCACCCCCACCCCCACAGTAAATAATATCAATCAAGATCACCTCATTTGGTTATTATAAAATATTTACAATGTTAATTCGAATGATTGTTTTATTTCTATAAAATAAGTTTTGTGTAGAGAGATCTGTGGTCAATCTCAGTAATCCAGTTTTAAATCTTTTCATTGAGAAGTATGTCTTTCTATTGTTAAATGAAATGGGATGGAGTTTAACGTCCTACTCTTCTGCATCTAACCTGGGCTAATGGAAGACGGGTATACGCCATACAGTGTGCTATGGGAGAAATATTGCCCAGGCAGCGGCGCTACGGCCTACTCTAATATCGAATTCCAACTGCCAAGGGATCTTTTATGTGCACACCAATGTATACAGGGCACCTCGGTTTTTTGTCCTGTCCGAACGACTAGACAGCTGTCCGTGTCAGACCCTCCATCCTCCATCACTGACAAGGGGAAACCACGCCGGAAAATCTTGATGAACTTTCTCGGCTGTTAAAGGAAGAACAGCAAGATTGATCAATATTGGGGCAAAAAAGATTAAGACAAAAATTGCAGCTGTTTACATAAAAGCCTAGAGGGATCACAATATCGTGCAATCAGACACAATATTTGATAATCAATTTCGTTATCAATTCATAAGGAAACGCCATACTTTAAATCTGTTTCTATTGTTGCTAAAACTTCGAATATATATACATATTAATATCAAGGAGTTAACTTTTCAATTCCAAACTATGTCAACTTTTGGGCATGGCTTGAACATAGGAAATCCATTAATTTGTTCATAAGTAGGTCAATGGTTTCCATACTATAGTTTTATGACTAAATTCTTCTGAATTTGAGTTAATAATTCTAAAGGTGTGGTCATAAAATATGGTACAGTTCACAAGAAAACAAGTCAACAGAATGACTGATGCCCCCTGTGTCAATCGAAAATATAGAAAACAAGACAGTGATTTTGATAACTCCATCATCAATCCCCCACAAAATACAGATGAAACAAATGAGCGACTTTTGCATATTCATCATTTCATAAGGCACCGACCAATCAAATGGCTTATCAGAAAATGTTCAAATTGTACCCAAGTCAAGGCATTCACCTAACTATCCTGTAATGATTGGAGTTGAACTTTCTTCCATAATTAATAAAGTTGATATACAAAACCAAATTCACAAATTCAACATGTGTAATCCTACATGTAAATCTAAACAAGTACCTAAAAGCAGCTGAATGAATTCATTCATTGACATTCAGAACATTTCAAATTTCCAGTGAAACACAAAACACACTGGATTGTAAAAATCTATATATCCTGAAACACGAACAGTAGTAACAGTTCAAATCTCAGAATGAAAACAGAATGACAACATAATGGGGAGAAGAATTTCTCAATACCGTACTAAAACATTTTAAACTATCGATATATAATCTTTAGTTTACCAAATTCAAATCCACTGCACAGTTATCCAAGAAATAGCAGAAATGAATACTTGATTTACATGTATCTTGATTTTACAAACAACTGTCCATAGATGTAAAATTGAATTATTTATATCTATATACGCTATCTATATATATGTGAATATTTGTGTTTACCAAAATTAAATTTCCACTGTGACACAATTATCCAAGTTAAAGCAGATCTCCAATTCCTGAAATAGTCCAAATCCTCAAACGAACACTTGATCTACATGTACATATATCCCGATTTCACGATCCATACTACTGAACACTATTTAAATTAGTTCCCTCTATTAGCAGGAACCAGATCTGTTTAAGATTTATATGAACATCGTCCATGTAGATATCGGCTGTCCGTTATAAAATACAAACACATGCTCAACAAGGTTTGCTCTGTTCTAATCTGATAGGGTATGGGAGTAATGCTGTGACTTAATGAGCAGATAACTCTATTGACCAATCTCTCAGTTGACCTCTGACCTATACAAACACATTGAGTTACATCACACTATGTAATAACACTCCCTGTATGTTTAACATCTACATGTAATGGTGTTTGACTATAATTATGTAGAGACGACACTGCTACCATTCTGTCTGTCATATTGCTTTAATGTTCAGGCAGACATTCTTCCACAACACTTTATTATGGAAGAGTTATTTCACACTGGATCGTGACCTTAATTTAGTTAGTTATTTAAAGCTTGGCGGTAAGTTATTACATCAGAATATCTCACAAAGTTGTGTACCAAAATATAACCTTAAAGCCACCCCCAACCCCAAATAATTTTAAACCATATCCAAAATTTTTTAATAACGTACTTTTAAAAACACCCCCCCCCCAAAAAAAATAAAAATTAATGAGGTCCTTGCAGATAAGGCCCTAATAATACGTCTAAGACAGAGTTTCGCATCAAAACAACAAAATAATCCTGCAGACAAGATACAACTAAATAGATGTACATGTAAATTGTTGAGCTTTAAGTCTAGCTCCACACTACACAGTAAAATAAGCTGAAATCCAACCAATATTGGACGGATACCAGACAACAGAAGATATGATTGTAGACAAGGGCATGGTTAATACAAGTTTAATCTTCAATCTCTGTATATAAGACTGTGGATCATAGACTTGCCTAAGAGAGAGAGAGAGAGAGAGAGAGAGATAGAGAGAGATAATATCAAACTTCCCATCTATTTTGAAATCTTTAATCAAATCTGTTGATGTACATGAATGACTGTCATGTACATGTATGACACATCAGATAAACTTTGAGAAGCTGAATTCCTCCTACACCAGAAAAAGGACAAGTGTAGAGTTATTATTAACTTGTTTGCTATTGCCTCAATTTTCAAATAATATTAAAAAATACAAAAATGTCCTCCTATTTTGGACCAAATCTTCTTAAGGCCTATTGATAAGTCTAAGAGGACTGCATCAAAATGACAAGAAATTCCTGCAGACAAGATCAAATCTATGATGTACATTGACGTTATGTAAGATTATGTATAAATGATCAAACAGTTTGCTTTTAGAATCTGAGAACTCCTACTAGTCTGTGTTATCCCCATAGGTAGAAGTGGACGTTAAGCTTCACCTCAAGTCAAGTCAATCCTTGCACACAAGCGATAAAGTGTTATAGGACAGGCATTACATATTATTACATCACTGAACATCTACAAGCTGGTTGCACAGATGTTAGACATGCATGTCGTTATATTATATAATATATCATTATACCAGGCCAGATATATTTTACATTACATAAATAAATCATCTAACTCTTTCCATAATGGCAATGACACAATAAACATCATTTTCAACAATTTAATAAAAATATTAATGGTCTACTTATGCTGTGCAATGTCCATGCATAAACATGTTCAAACCACAGTTCAAAAATAATTACACTCTAGATCTAAAAACAATATCTAGATAATTCTTTATTTCCAGAGGTCTTTAGATCATTTTGGGACGAACAAATGGTTCAGTTTTATTTCAATAATTTGCTTGTACATAGGGGTCTTTAGCAGGAGGATGAAACCGGAGTATCTGGAGAAATCCAAGCATTTACGACAGGCGACCCTACTTCTTGACACGTACATGAAGAGAATCAAAAGCCTCCAATGACATAATCTATATCATTAAAATAAACATTTCATTTACATATCACAGATTAGACACCCCCCCCCCCACTGAGAAAAATTAAAACACTGAGATTATCTGCAGTTGATATTCCGGTTGGTTTCTTAATTAAGTGTTCAAAAATTAATTAGCGTACATTTCAAGCTGTGATAAATGAGATATTGTTCGTAAAATGTAAATAACAATCAGAAGTTTTAATATGACAAGCTGTTAATGCTATAATATTTTATTACATGCACATGCACTCAAAAACCACGAATAAAAGTATATTTTATAACTGGGATTTTATTATAATGGAACAATAAAACGCAATAAAACGTTATGCAGCATGCATGATACGAGAGTTAATTATATCATGAATTTAATCTTAAAGCACATCGGATCGGAAAGAATTTTCATATTTATGACAATTTATTTAAATATTGAAAATATGTAATCTACAGTATAGTACATGTATCTCCCTATTTATAATCTCTAATTATCATTTAATGGATTTTAATCTCATGCAAAAAATAAAAGTTTGATAATTTTCAATCTAATAGTAATATTAGCCCAACAATGGGCCAATGAAGACGGGCATACGCCATACATTGTGCTATGGGGGAAATTTTGCCCAGGCAGTGATGCAATTTCCTAATCTTATAATATTGAATTCCAAATGGCAAGTGATCTTTTATGTGCACACCAATGTGTGTGAGAAAGAGAGAAAGAGAAATTGGGTTTAATGTCCACTCAACACAAACTAGGTCATTTCGGGATTAACATATGGTTTAATTCTATTTCAATAAATCGCTTGCGCGTAGGGGTCTATAGCAGTGGGAGGAAACCGGAGTGCCCGGAGGAAACCCACGAGGTTGAGAAGGCGCCCCTATCTCCATGCCACATACGCTCAGGGCTCGAAACCACAGCCGCAAGCCAGAGGTGACCGGCCAGCTAGAGGTCGAAGCGCGGCACTCTAAACCACTAGGCCATCCCAAACCCCTGCACACCAATGTGTACATAAAACCTTGGTTTTTCATACGATCCCAATTATAAAATATACTTTTATTCGTGGTTTTTGAGTGCATGTGCATGTAATAGACAGCTGTGCTTGTCAGGCCCTCCATTTTGCACTACTGACAGAGTGAAACCACTCCGGAAAATTGCGATGAACTTTGTAGCCAATTCAGGGATTGAACCAATCTCGTTCCCAGAGGCAGCCGCGGAGCCGAAGGCCTCTGGCACATTAGACCGTCCATTTTTTCCAAACCTAAGACCCGCCCATTCAGACCTCTGATTGGTCAATATTTTTGGGTCGATTTCTCGAAAACTAGATGTTGGATCGTCGTTTCGTTTGTTGTAAAATGATCATTGAGTCAAAGTCAACTCACTGACATAAAAAGTTGGATCCTAAACGAACAAATTCAAGTTTTTGTAAAGATCTATTTTTCAATGCGTGGGTATATTTTTAAGTGATTCGGTCATCCAGGCACATAAAATCAGCAGCATACGACGCAAATAAACAAGAAATTTCGCGCGTAGGAATTACATGTCACCTTCCGGGAAAATGGCTACCCCGATTTACCAGAGAAATTTCTTCAAAAAATTTTCTTGTTTCGAGATTGAGATTGAACACGCGACCGCCATGGCCCCCCGAGCCCAACAATGGTATAATTCCATGCAAACTTAAATACTGTGGAAGTTGAGTTTTCAAAAGGAATATTAGCCCTACGATGGTTCAATTCCATTTAGTATTCTTTTTAAAGAGAGAGAGAGAGAGAAATGGGGTTTAACGTCCACTCAACACAACTAGGTCATTTCGGGACTAACACATGGTTTTTAATTTTATTTCAATAATTTGCTTGCGCGTAGGGGTCTTTAGCAGTGGGAGGAAACCGGAGTGCCCGGAGGAAACCCACGAGGTTGTTCTTTTTAAAGGAAGACAGGCCTACTCCATGCAGTGTGCTATTAAGGAGCAGAACAGAAGAATGTATAACCCTATTTCATTTCCATTTTGTAAAAGCCACAAAGTAATAGATTATTCCCTGTAACCATGTATAATTAATTATAAAAAACCAACACATTCCAACTCGACCGATCGATTTTTCTTCTTCTAGTTGTAAATTTATTTATCTAGAATCAGCGAACAGACACGTTTTTCATCTTCTGATTTAATGTCAAACATGATAGTGATATTTTTTATATCGAGATTATCTTCTAAACGGCAAATAAATCTGTTTTTGATTAGTTCAAGTTCATAATACAACTGATATCGTGTCTTAATGCAAACTTAAATATGTAACAATTTGAAGGAGAGCCAAGAAGGGAGGGGGGTATAATTCAAAGTTCTGATTTCACATCTAAATGCAGAATTAAACGTCTGTGAGAGAGAGGAAGTGGAATAAATAGGGGTTACCTCTTACTTTTATGAAATGAAATGAAATGGGGTTTAACGTTCTACTGTTCTCCACCTACTGTGCTTATGAAGACGAGCATATGCCACACAGTGTACTATACAGGAAAATTTGCCTGGAGAGCAGCGCTAGGGACAACTTTCGTTTCAAATTCCAACTGTCAAGCCTATAGATTCTTTGGGAGTAACATGTGGTACATCTTTATTTTAATTATTCGCTGGCACTGAAGACTCTACAGCGGTTGAAGGAAATCAGAATACCCAACTCTTTGTCCCAACCGCTTGCATCAGATCAGTGGACTACTATAATTGTACAGATATTCCAACGGAAAGCTTTCAAAATTTCTGCCTCTTTCAAAATGGTTTCTTATTCTTCCAAGTTTTATGCCTGCATCATAACAAAATAAGTGAAAAATTAAAAAATTGAACATGTTTGTCTGAATTACCTGATTCTCCTTATTCCAAGGGAAATTAGATTTTAACTTATTCCATCAAGAGCCACTGGGATATGATTTTAAATTTCTTCCATCAAGAACCATTGGAATATGATTTAAACCTATTCAATCAAGAACCACTGGGATATGATTTAAATACATCAAGAAACCAATGAGAGATGACTTGGATCTTAAAAGCATTCCATCAAGAAGTCATCAAAGAAAACAAGTAGTTGAGTCATTAGAATTTTCCAATAAACGAAAATGCTTCAATTAGCTCAAATTTCAAGGGTTGTTAATGGGTGCTGGTAATTAAATTAACGACAATTACAGATCGAAATGACCTTTTAACACGAAAGAGTTGATTGGTTTATACTAACTTAACTGTGAATAGGCTATCTTAATTTTGTTTTTAACCTACAAATGATCTAGAAATGAAATAAAATAGGGTTTAACAACCTACTGTTCTGCTCCAACTGGGATAATGAAGATGGCCATACAACATGGAGTGGGCTATGAGGTGAATTTTGCCCAGATAGCGGCACTACGACCTACTCTTATATCGAAATCCAACAGTCAATGGTTCTTTTACCTGCCAGTCAATGTGTACATGGGGACTTGTTTTTTGGCCCATACAAATGACTACACATTGTCCCATCCAACACAACTGACAGGAGGAAACTTGAAGATTCTTCTTAGTGCTCAATCTTTCAACTACTGCGGAAATCCAAGAAAATAAATACAATCTATATTATTCGAAACAATCCTACACATGGATGGATAAAACAATTATGACGAGTAGAGAAAGCCCCCCTCCCGCCTTGAAAAAATCCACCCCACACCCTTACTCCCAGTTTATCAATATAAGACTATATGTGATAATTCAATTTTGGAATCCACGTTAACGTAAATTTAAAACTGGTATAAGTCTACAAAATCTAAAGAATACACATATAATGTCAAAAATCAGAAAAGTCAGCGAGTCCTATGATATTTTAAAAGAGTTATTAAGTTGAAGATGTCCGGTCAAGCAACGATGAGTCATGAAATCAATAGAGTATAATTATGCTTGACAGTAGCCTAGAACAACATCCAGTCACATTCTAACCTTAAACTTGTTCATGCATTTTCAACATCTGCACCAACACATGCATGCACTTGCATTCTCTAACATTACTAAATCATCATAAAATCAATTCTCCCAGATCCCAAGACAGCCTCGAACCTAATTTAATTTTCCTCAAGGGATTTCGTAACTCTCTGCAGTCTGACACTGTTTGAATAAAACTAAATTCCACAGGTCACAGATGTTTCTCCGTATTTAAATATTGCATGAAGAAAGATAATAAAGACATCAATTTGTTTAACTCTTACATTCTTTATATTTATAATCAACCTGTTAGCAAAAACAATTTATAGAAACTATTAAGAGAGAGAAAGAGGGAGAGAGAGAGAGAGGGAGAGAGAGACTAACATATGGTTCAATTTTATTTCAATAATTCGCTTGGCTTAGGAATCTTTTGTGATGGGAGGAAACTGGAGGATCCAGAAAAACCCACAAGGTTTGACAGGCAACCCTACCCCACGTATGTCATGTACAACCAGGGAATCAAAACCACGCCAGTTGACTCTATGGCAGACTTTACGATACAATGCGTACATGCTAACCATTCGCACATCCTCCCCACACACTATCCCTTTTAATAAGTTAAAACCTCCATTCGGATATCCATCCCACCCATTCTCCCTTTTAATAAGTTAAAACTCTCTCTCTCTCTCTCTCAGTTAAAAGTCTGCCAGAGACTAGAATTAATTTCAAATTAAATGGAGAAATTAATAGTGGTCTGCATCCTACCCTACCTACATGTAAATACTTGATAATCTATAAGCTTACACTTTTTTATCAACAAGTCAGCATGAAGTGTTATTTTTAGACAATGTTTTCATGAAGATTAAATTAACTGTTTCACAGTCTACATCATTATTATATCTTGCTATACAGGTAATCAAATTACATGACTATACAGGTAATCAAACAGTAAACACCATCATTGTACCTTGCTGTACAGCTAATCAAAAAGTTAACATCATTATTGTACCTGATTATACATATAGGTAATCAAACTAACTGACTATACAGGTAATCAAACTACCTGACTATATAGGTAATTTAACAGTTTACATCATTATAATACCTGGCCTTACAGGTAATCAAACAGTAGGAAGGTAAGATTTCTTCTTAACGACTCACTTTTACCTATCAGTGTATGTAAATCAACTGAAACTACTTCAACTAACTTAACAATATGACTTCCATTAGCATACGTTTAAAAGGCACTGGTAACAAACTCTACTCCTTGAGTTATGTACAACCAGTGGCGGATCCAGGATTTTTTTGACGGGGATGACAACCCCATGTTTTGTCTCACCGACCACGGTTTACGGAGCTAATTTCTGATTGTGTGTCTGATAAGATGTGCACTGTGTGCTATATAATATATAAACGACCATGCGTACATGTCCCCGTGGAAGCTTGTAGGGTCCAGGATACCTATAGACCGGTGGGCAGGGGGGTGACTAGTAACCCTAGTCCCCCCCCCTCTGGATCCACCCCTAACAACCAGGGAATCGAAGCCACATCACCTGACTCAATCAAAGGTCAAAGGTCTTGTAATTTCACTCACATGCAATAACAATTCAGCCACCCAAAAACCACTTTGGTCTAATGAAGACAGGTGTCTGGTTCAAACAAGTTCTTGAGGTGCCATGCAGACAGCTGTGGGTATCCTGGCATCATAGGGTCAAATGCCACTCGTACATGTATGCCCCCTGACACAACCTCCCGCTACAA
Source organism: Patella caerulea (assembly GCA_036850965.1). Taxonomy (NCBI): domain Eukaryota; kingdom Metazoa; phylum Mollusca; class Gastropoda; family Patellidae; genus Patella; species Patella caerulea. Next base: position 4,015,711 of record JAZGQO010000007.1, read on the forward strand.
CTTGTCAGATCCACAGAGAGAGAGAAATGGGGTTTAACATCCACTCAACACAAACTAAGTCATTTCGGGACTAACATATGGTTTAATTTTATTTCAACAATTCGTTTGAGCGTAGGGGTCTTTAGCAGTGGGAGGAAACCGGAGTGCCCGGGGGAAACCCACGAGGTTGAGAAGGCGCCCCTATCTCCATGCCACATACGCTCACACCAGAGCTCGAAACCACAGCCGCAAGCCAGAGGTAACCGGCCAGCTAGAGGTCGAAGTGCGGCACTTTAGTCCACTAGGCCATCCCAACCCCCAGAGAGGCCATCGAAAGCATAAAACAATGGAAAGAAATGTAGATCTGTATTTTCATCAGATTAAATTTATTTCAGCCTCAAATCTAATCAAATATTCAGAAAATATTCTCACCAAATCTGTTCCCGTAGAGAGGATTTGAACTCAATTTATTATTAAAGCCAGGGACCAGACGCATAAGACAAGATTTTTAGCTGAGCTGTAACACAATGGGCTAATATCTACAATAACCTCTCTGAATATTGACAAAGGACTGGAGAAAAAAACAAGGGAAATACTACAATGTCCTCATCAAACAGAAAATGTTAACTTAATTTGCTTTTATTTGATAATGGCCCAAACACAAGTTACAAGTATTTCTTGTTGTTTAGTCGGACATTTTGCACGTATTGTTTCTAGATGTGGATAAAGTATAATAAAACAACGATAATAAAAAATGAACAGTCGTTAATATAGGCCTATTTATATATGCATTATGTACTATTTGGATAGAGATCTGGTCGTTCTTTCTTCAAATATATATACAATGCATTATTAGAATATGTACGATTTGGATATAAAGTTGGTCGTTCTCATTATAATATAGGCCTATCTAAAGATGAATTATGTACAACTTCAAAATTTTAAAACACAATCATCAAATTCAAAACTCAGTTTTCAAAACACAAACCTCAAATTCAAAACCCTTAAAACTTTTTTTTCTAAAAAACAAAAGTATCAAATTCAAAACCAATAAATTCTAGGTTCCTAAACACAAATCTGAAGTTACAAACCCTTAATTTCAAGTTCCATGTCTCAATGGCTTGCCAAATTAACTGACTTCTATTCTTTTAACCAGCAAATACCACAACACTAATTTTCACTAATTGCCCGACACTTTAACAATGACAACAAGATCATAAAATGTCACGTAAATTCGACTAAGACCAATTACAGAATCAGAGGAAATTAGCAAATGTATTGGTTGTTCGACAATAAAACTAATAGCTACCCTGTCGTTCTAGACAATAGAGCTACCCTGTCGTTCTAGACAATAATCCACACATAAAAGACATACGTTCAGCCAGGAGCCACATGTTCCCTGTTGTTCAAGACAAAACAGCAATTCACACTTAAAACACATAGCTCTATTATAGTTGCAATTTTAGCAGATCTTATCCATGTTTCAACAAAATTATTCTGTTGAATAAAATACAATTACTGTTCATTGATTGATAAAGAAAACAGAATCCTAGGTGAAACGTCACTTAGTAATAATTGTATTTCAAGTACCGCCATGTCGAGTTGGCTATGTGTAAAATACAATGGGGTTTAAAATCCTACTGATGTGCTCAAACTGGGCATACGAAGACAGTGTACAATACATGTAGTATATGGGAAATTTGGCCAAGACAGTGGCGCAACTGCCTACATGTACTGTTAAATTGAATTCCAACTGGCAAGGGATCTTTTACGTGCATGACAAATTGTGCATGACAACCTGTACACAGGACCTTGGTTTTTCATACCATTCGAATGACTAGAAAGCTGTCCTTGTCAGCCCAACCCCACCCCGCACCACTGACTAGCAGAAACCACTGATGAACTTTCTCGGTCAACACCGGGAGCGAACCCTTGCCTTCCATGCTAATGAGCCAGCGTCTTATCAACTTACCCACCATGACTCCCAACTGGGCCAATAAAGACGGAAATACACAAAAGAAGATCTAATTCCTACCATGTACTAACTGTATACAAAACACATATTTGTACCTTGTACCAAAAGATTTTCACTTTTTTCTCAGATTCCCCACCAAAAATATCTGTCACATTTCACATACGAGTGTCCGCGATCGGCTGATCTTTGATCTTCCCCTGTAAACAAACATGGCTACCATATGTAGCGACAATACTAATAGTAGAAAACAGTTCTGTAATTTGTCCCACAAATGCTCAAATCTTCTAGTTTGTTTCAAGAACATATGGTGGACGTTTTGTCACATTAGAATTATTGTCAGTATCAGAGCTTAAATGAAATGGGGTTTAATGTCCTAATTTTTGGTTTCAACTGGGCTTATGAAGAGTGCCAGTATGCTATGGAGTGTGCTGTGCAATGTGCTATGGAGTGTGCTGTGCAATGTGCTAGGCAGTGTGCCATGAAGTGTGCTGTGCAATGTGCTATGAAGTGTGCTGTGCAATGTGCTAGGCAGTTTGCTGGGCATTGTAACATGCTTCAGGGTAAACCCTGCGTTTTGATTGGTCAATTAGACACTGTCTACTGGACAATAACACCCTTCTGTTTTAGTAATGTCTTTTAAAATCCTAATAAAGCATGTTACAATGTCGATAAACACTTCCTGTTTCGCATTTAGAGGGGTGTTATTGTCCAATAGACATGTCCTGAGATTTTACATTAGAACCCTCAGGACATGTCTATTGGACAATAACACCCCTCTAAATGCGAAACAGGAAGTGTTTATCTCCTAAATGTGCTAGGCAGTGTACTATGTAATGTGCTATGCAGTGTGCTAGGCAAATTTTGTGCAGAGAGATGAGAGAAATTGGGTCTTTAGCAGTAGGAGGAAACTGTGATGGACCCAGAGAAAACCCACGAGTTTGCACAGGCGACCTTGCCCTTTGTCACTTCCAACTGGGAAATCTATTTATCTTCATTGATTACGTTATTTGAACTGTTATGGTAACTTGTTTTTTGTCCCATCCGACTGACAAGACAGTGTGTCATGGCATGGCACTCTCTGTCTTGCATCTATGACTTGGAGAAATATTGGAACTGCTGGTTAATAACGACTATGGCTGCACCAGAGCTTTCACCAAATCAATATGCATTATATCCAACAAAAAGCTTGATGCAAAGCTGGGGTCCACTTTTCAAAAATTCTGAAGAATTTTGCATAGTAAAATCAATTTTGTGACCCAAGAAAGAATTTGACATCGTCAAGCATCCGGATAAAAAAACAAGAATTCCATTTCTTATTCGTTTTTTCTATTATGAATTTTTGAAGAGAAATGCTGATAAATCAATAAATTTGCTGGAGAAAGTTTTGACATGCAATGATGTCAATGACATTTCTAAAACAATGAATTTCAAAGACATAATTCACAGGGAAAAAACAACATAATAGCAAATCAATGAATGAAAGCACACAAAGTTTAATGTAACAGCGTTTTATAATTTAGTTTGGTCAATTGTTTCCGTTTTTAATGTAATTTGAAAACAGTTATGTTTAGTGAAATACACCAGAAGACTCAATCGAAAGGCAATCTCTAGCATCTGGTTATTTCAGTCTACAGCGATAGTATTTATAGCACATGCTCTCCAGATAAGAATATACCATCTCCGTTTGACATGACTGGCGAAATATATCTAGCCAAGTTCTTCGAGTACTTTTATTGCTTAATAAAGATACCTGTAAGAGTATTGAAACGTTACATATAATAAACCAAGAAGTAGTCAATCCATAAAATTGTATCTTTATGAAAATGAAATGTAGTTTAACGTCCGTCTGCTCTGACTTGAGTAATAAGGACAGCCGGATAAGACCAAGGTCATAATGACATAACCTTCCTCATAATTGGAAGAACTGACCGTCTGTGAACTTCAACAACCCCATCCTTTCACCATATTTGGAACTACGTCTGGCTTACACGAATCTATTTACTGGCTTCCAGTCATATCCATCATTATAAATATGTCGCTTTCCTTTCAACTCGGCAAGTTAATGCCATTATCGCTTCATCAATATAATCCTTTATAAGAACAGTATTATATAGGATTAAGTCTAAGGCTAATGATCCGATGAAAATGAAGTTTATTCAATACTTGACACCATGCCTTATAATAATGATTCTATTTCTTCCTGGGTGACATGTCTGGCACTGCAGAACTGTACCTGAAATTATTACTGTGCCAGATCTATAATCTGTTAAATAAGAGAGAGAAATTGGGTTTAACATCCACTACACACAAACTAGGTCATTTCGGGACTAACATGTGGTTTAATTTAATTTCAATAATTCACTTGCCCATACATGTATGAGTCTTTAGCAGTGGGAGGAAACCGGAGGACCCGGAGAAAACCCACAAGGTTGGACAGGCAACTCTTCTCGTTGTCACATACAACCAGGGATTCGAAACAATGCAAAATGAGGCAATGACACGTCACGCACTAAACAATTCGGCCATCCAACACCCAATTGATATCAGTATTAAATGAGTATATAATAATATAGCTGAACTACCAGAGATATTATGACAATGATAATAGCTATGATGACTTTACCATAGTATTCTATACTATTCTCACATAACACCAGTACTCTGTAATATAATAGATGACTATATTAGTCATAATGACTTTACCTTACACAACTCCTTAATAAGTTGATGATAGCACCCCATCCGTCGACTATGCTATATTACAGACTTGAATAACAGGCATTCTAGACTACAGACTGACAGAAATTGGGTTTAACATCCACTAGGTCATTTCGGGACTAACATATGGTCCAGTTTTTTAATTTCAAATAATTTGCTTGCGTGTAGGGGTCTTTATCAATGGGGAAGAAACCAGAGGACCCAGAGTTGGACAGGTCCTTTGATGCAACAAGCACTCAGCGCCCCCATCCCCCCCTGTAAACGACAGACCCTGGCAAACTATTCGACCATCGTGGACCCCTGATAGATAATAACAATCATAAATATTTTCAATATTAAATATGATGTCTTCACGATACAAGACTTATCCTATCAAAAATTTTAGTTAATACCAGTCCAATATTATAGATTCAAACATGCAATTCAAACTACTGCACTACAATCGACCTCAATAGAAAATGAAAACCATGATGGTTAAACATACTGAGACATACTCTAACGAAACGGTATATTACTATAAAACACTTAAACAATAAGCCTACAGGCATAAATTAACACAATTTTTATCACCTAACTGACATAAACGTCAAGTTTAGAGAGATCCTGAATCTAATCCACTAATAATATAATACACCTCGTCACATGTCATAAATACTATAAACATCAAATTTATTACAGATAAACTACTTATTGGTGAAAAATAGGGCATTTCAATATCAAATTTGATTTACTGCTTAAAATATTTGAATATTCAGACTCAGACACAGTGATGCATTGAACTACATGTAATGTACAGTAGCAATAATCTTTAAGAGGAATTTAGTAACTGGATAGAGCAATAAACTACAACACTAAAGTATGGAAAACAGTATTAGGTTGATAACGTTGAGGGAATACTCTTCGAAACATTTCCCAGAATAAATAGTAGCCGTTTTCCATAAGTACATGTGTGTGTTTAAAGCAGCAATACTAAAGTATGGAGAGAGAGTGAGAAATGGGGTCCGGTTTCATCCACTTGACACAAACCAGGTCATTTTGGGACTAACATATGATTTAGTTTTATTTCAATAATTTGCTTGTGCGTAGGGTCTTTAGCAGGGGAAGGAAACCGGAGTGCCCAGAGGAGACCCACGAGGTTGAGAAGGCACCCTATCTCCATGCCACATACACTCACACCAGGGATTGAAACACTAAATTATGGAAAACAGTATTAGGTTGATAACGTTGATCGAAACATTGTCCAAAACAAATATTAGCCGTTTTCCTTAAGTATGTGCTTAAAATAGCAATATTTTTATTAATTTGTACACCCAGCCTTTGCTCAGAGTTAAAACATGGTCGTCTACAATCCCACTGAATCTTATTAACCTCCATATTTCTCAAATACAACTTTTGAAAACTGTTATTTTTCAATGGGTAGGCCACCTAAATAGCATTTGTTTGCAATAAGTGACAACATTGTGAGAAAAACAATAGGCACCATTCCAGAAGATTGTAAGAATAAGTGCTTAAAGGAGCCAAGTATTTAATTCAAAATCATCCAGTCTTCGACATTTCAAATACCACTTATTGGTCAATTTAAATCAACATTGATGTTGAAAAGATGAGCTAGAGATTGCCATTCGATGGCGACTTCTGGTATATTTCGCCGAACATAATTGATTTGAAATTAGAGTAAAAATGGAAACGATTGAATGTAAATCAGTTTATACACATTCATATTACTGTATTATATTTGTGTCAATTTCTAATTCCCAAGTATTAGCGATTTAGCTCCTTTAACATTGGGTGTACCGGTCATGTCACCAAAGATACCTGCTACAATTAGACAATATCTCACTACTGGATTAAGAAGATTAGGACCCCTATTACCAATTTTTTTTTACAAATAACCTGATTTGACAAAAGTTTTCTGTCGTGAAAGTGACACAGGTCATACAAAGACATACATGTAGGAAACAAAACTATTTTGTCTCATGTCGAAGCTATATTCATTATTTAAAGCTCCAATAACACTCTTGTTGTAACTAAATAATGTGTCCCAATCTTCATTCTGGTCAACAAATTGTATTATTTTACAATATTCCAATTAATTGATGATATAAATTTCATCTTAACACACCTAATTTAAAAAATTGGAAAAATTCAACTAATTGATTTGAAAAGTCTAACGTAAACCTTTTCAAATGTGACTTTGATTTAAAATATTTTCGAACCCTCTGGACAAGTAAAATAGGTCGTAATGGATAATTTACACAACAGGTAGGACACTTAAACATCTAGTACTTAGAATAAGGCAATTATTTATTTTCTGGGGCTGCCAAGCCAGCAAGTGTGTTATTGTCTCTTTAAAAGCTCAGATTGTTTAACAGTACAGGACAGAGGAGTTTTGAAACAAATCTTGGAGGCATTTGACCAAAATATTGACAATGTCGGGGTTGAGAGCATCTGAGGTTGACGGTGATAAAAGGTTTAACACGATTAGACATGAACAGTAAACATGGACAACAATTTCTTCTTACCTAACTCCTACCACATTCTACTTGGTGATATCTTGGTGTCGAGAGTATAAATATATCTTCAACAAAGTTTAAATATTGTAATATAATAAACCTTCAACGGAAATTTACAATACCGGCAGGTGTAGAAATAACGGTTTTAGATGTACCTGACATTTTCAACTTAGTGCCGGACATGTATTAATAATATCAATAACAAAGACAAATCAGTGCTGGAAAAAAAGACAGACACCAGAGGTTTTGTGCCTGACACAAGCCTGAAGCTATGCCTGACACTGTCAGTGACAGGTGCCTTATTTCCAGGCTTGAACCGGTACACGATATAAATATATTTAAACCAATCCTTGAGAATTGTTAAACGACAATTTAGTTGAATCTTTAAAAGGAATTAACAGTCCAAAAATGGTGCAATTCTGTTCATTATTTACAAAGTTATGATAAACTGAAAATTTGACATGACTCAGCATCCTTAGCAGACAACATAGGACACAGTCAACATAAGCCAGCACCACATACAAGTTTCGTTGAAATCATCTGAAACCAATCTGTTCAATTTTGTTTTCTTAATTAAATCTTATATGATGAACTTCATGTGACTTAGTTTGGCTTAAACCATAGAAAATTTGATAGAACAGAACCTTTTTTTTAGTACTGACTTGAAATCTGTAAGCAAAACCTATCAAGAAACACGCTTTTTTCACATGATACAAAGAATTTTGATCCTTTCAACAACATACGGGCAATTCTTGTTCAGTATGATACATGTATATTAATCTAGCACTTGGTGAACTCTAAACACGGAGAGCAGCCCTCATAGAAATCAGGTGACAAAAACTATTTATCACATCCTTATATAGCAAATGTTTCATCTCTTTCATGTCTTGCAGTGATGCAGAAAACTAAAACAACATTCATTCAATCATGTAGACAAAAAAAACCCCACCCCTTAAAAGAGAGAAAGAAATGGAGTTTAACGTCCTTATGACACAAACTAGGTTTAATTTTATTTCAATAATTCGCTTACGCATAGGGGTCTTTAGCAGTGGGAGGAAACTTGAGTACCCAGAGAAAACCCACGAGGTTGGACGGGCGATTCTACTCCTTGCCACGTACAACCAGGGATTCGAAACCCACCCCTTATAAAGTCCAAAAGAAACAAGAAAATCCTGTCACAGAGTTTTGAAAATGTTAAGCAGAAACTACATCAATTTTCATTCATTGAGATACAATCAGGTGTAAGCTGGTAACTCTTTCTAGAACACATGATACCACTTTTGATTTTTACAGGAGCTTTGTATTGGAAATAGGAGCCACAGTGGCTCTGTGGGTAGGATGCTGGTTCGCTAATCTGGAGGTCGTCTGTTCGATCCTTGCATTGGTCGAGAAAGTACAACGGCGAATTTGCAACAGGGTTTCGCCTTGTCAGTTAAACCACCTTTCATTTCATTGAATTGGAAATAATTATAGCTGACAGGTACTTTCGCTTCTCTTGATTTATTTCAAATATGACAAAAAAGTTACAGACCTTGACGATAAGAATGTTTAAAGTCAACTTGAAATCACACAAGTTAATTCACCACATCCATTTCACACCTTGAGTGTTACAAACATGGAAAACGTTAAATTAGACAAATTTGTAAAAAGTCTTCTCAGAAACAAGTTGTTAGTTTAAACTCTGGTAATAGTTATACAATTCACAGCGTGAAAATTGCAAGATAAACAGAATAGTAAACCGGCAAGACAGATAGCAGAAGTGGGAGAACAACGTTACACGAGAGTTGTTGCTATGGGAAATAAATTGTTGAAATTCCAATGTACATGTCTGCGCGTATATATAAGCATCATCAAACAATTCTATCTTATTTAACATTTACTGGGATCAATACCATCACCGTTATATGCATAGAGCATTGAACTCAGTTATTTTAAACGATTCCAGACATATCAGCAATTTAAAATTATAGTCTTGAAAGAGAGAGGAAGAGAGAAAAATGGGGTTTATACTCCATCAAACAAACTAGGTCATTTTGGGACTAACATATGGTTCAATTTTATTTCAATAATTAGCAGTGGAGGAAAGCAGAGGACCCAGGGAAAAACCATGAGGATGGACAAGCGACAAACTCCTTGTCATGTACAAGCAGAGTATCGAAACCACCCCAGTTGACTAAATGGTACAGTGCATACATGCTAACCATTCCACCATATAATACACCCACCCCACTAGGAAAGAGGGACATGTTGGCTTGTATGTAAAAGATCCCTTGGCAGTTAGAATTCAATATCAGGATGGGCAAAACTTCCCTCGTACAAAAGCAAAACAGTAGGAAGTTAAACCCCATTTCATTTCTTTAATCTTGGCTTGGTTTAGACGTGTTGACATTTAGATTAGTTCAAGCTGCCACCAACAGAGAGAGACGTCTGGAAGAAATTTTACAAGTCAATCAAATCAGAAACTGTAGACTATGTTGAATGCTGAAATAACAGCCGAATCTCCAGGTTTGAAATGTACTTCTCGGACATTAAACTACATTAGAAACATATGGTGCCCACTTAAATAGACTATCTGTCCAGATTCCAAATAAACAGAGTTAGCTACACCAAGCAATCAAATACATGTATGAACCAAATATTAAATACTCAAGAGTCCAGAATTCAAATAAACAGCGTATTTTTGTAAAAGATGCATTATGCTAGAGCTAAATCTGCCTATTGTAGGTCTTTCTTTAGACCTGGAATGTTACATAAACTATTAATTAGACATTCATTAACATGACCTTAATCAACTCTTTGTGCCATCTTATGAGTCTGATTTTAAAATAAAGATTTAATGAAAATATTAAATACGAGTCCAGATTTCAAATAAAGAGTGCAAATACTAAATGAATGTAGCTATAACAACCAATTACTCTACATAATAACCATGACGTTATAATAAAAGCCTACAATATGAATACAAGTCCAGATTTGAAATAAACAGTGTTAATAGCTATACCAACCAATTATCATACATAATAACCGAGATATTATTACATCGACAATATGAGTCCATAATTTCAAACAAACAGTATTATCTCTGCATAAAAAAAATATCATAATCCAGTGTTCGAAGCTCTCTAGTTCAGTACTCAATATTCGTTACCGGTACTGCGGCAGATATTGACAGGAATGATCTATAACAACGGAAGTCATACATCCCCGAATAACGACTAGGCGGATTTATGTTATGATTTATGAGTTGTAAATTATATACAGGCCTAATGATACTGATTAGCAATAATCAAATAATATATATGTACATCAATCTCAGGTACGATGAAAGATTCTCGTTCGTTCGTTAGGTCCTGGGTTTGATATATTGGTTTCCTCTTGTCAGCAGTAAGGAGAGAGAGAAAGAGAAATAGGGTTTAACGTCCACTGGGCAAAATCCTGGTCATTTCTGGACTAACTTATGGTTCAATTATACTTCAATGACTCGCGAGCGTGTGGGGGTCTATACAAAGAGGGAGGAAATGACTTAGTTTGTGTTGAGTGTACGTTAAACCCTATTTCTCTCTCTCTCCCTCTCTCACAAAGTAGTAGCCATGATCTGGTGAGTTATACATCTGTATTTTATCAACAACTCAACAGGTTTTTATTGAATTAGAAATGACGGCTGAGTGATGGGTGAGGGATTCCTGTTGTCAGTTATAGAAACTTGAAACATCTGATAAAACATATCTCCATTATCAATAACTACACACTAAATTAAACACAGGTATAGCTTTTAATTTAATAAACCCAACAAAATATATATATACAGTAGAGAGAGAGAGAGAGAGAGAGAGAGGGTTTAAAACTCCATTTCAGGACTATGGTTCAATTTATTTGAATAATTTGCTTGGAAAGCAGAGGGAGGGAGAGAGAGAAATGGGGTTTAACATCCACTCAACACAAACTAGGTTATTTTGAGACTAACATACAGTTTCATTTTATTTCAATAATTTGATTGCGCGTCTTCAGCAGTGGGAGGAAACCAGAGTGCCCGGAGGAAACCCACGAGGTTGAGAAGGCGCCCCTATCTCCATGCCACATACACTCACACCAGGGCTCGAAACCACAGTCCCAAGCCAGAGGTGAGCGGCCAGCTAGCGGTCGAAGCACGGTACTCTAGACCACTAGGCCATCCCAACCCCCCGGAAAGCAGAGGTCTCGGAGAAAAACTACAAGGTTGGACAGACAACCATATTCCATGCCACTTACAACCAGGGAATAGAAACCATGCCAGTTAACTCATTGTCAGACCTTTTATTCATTCGAGAGAATCACAATCTTTGTTATCTACAATTTCATCTTATTTTATTCTCTGGAAAAAAAACAGTATGTAAATACAGACCCATTTCAAATAATCCTTGACAACTGTAGAATGACTCACACAATGTGAGAGAGAGAGATGTGGTTTAACGTCCACTCGTTGCGCATCAGGGTTTTAACGGTTGGAGGAAACGGGGATACCCGGCAAAAACCCACGAGGTTGGAAGGCATCCCTACTCCTTGCCACGTACAATCGGGGATACGAAACCAGTTGACTCAATGACAGGCCACATCTGACAATGCATAAAACCATATGTTGTTAAATTAACTATAAGGTGTGAAGTAGAAAAGACTGAAGTGTGATTAAATTGGGTAATATCTGTGACATGTACTCCATAACACTGGGTGTAGTTAACATTTTATCACCAATTGTAAAAGTCATTCAAGGAAATATGATTTTTAACGTCTAGGAGGATTCAAACTACTTTTTAATGGATCTGTGGTCAGACGTCTGTGAAAATAAAACTAAGTATGTTTCAATACACTACATACATCATGTACTACCAGGGATGCATTGGGTACATTGCCCCTCCAGAAAAAAAAGGCGCTCAGAGAAATGTACCCCCTCCCCACCACAATCCCCCCAAAATAATTTGACAACCTTTCAATTTTAAAATAATGCACTTGATTACGATTACACTGTGATGTTCTTAAGGCACTGATCAGTCAGTCCGTTTTAAGGGTGTTCACACGCCAATGGGTTCGTTTGCTGACTTATGTGAAGGCTATGGTGGCGCACAACTCTGCTGTAAAAATCCTACATACGGCCCTGTGTACAACATGTATCGAAATAGGCTGTTCGGACGTTTATATTTAAATCAGTTTAAATACGTCAGCATTAGTAGGTTAACTATTTACACCTTATTGGTTAACGATAAGCTAGCTTTAAACAATCTTTCTTGAAGGTGTTTCTAAACTTTGCCTTTCAGACGACAAAGTTGTAATGGTTTTCCGATCGCTGGTATTTTTAAGCCACTTTAAACATCTGAACAACATATTAACACAAACTTTTTAACATCTTTTCAACCTTTCTCGGCTCAGGTGTCTGTTAAAACTCCCATCATTTGCACAAATATGTTCACGTAACCAACCGTAAAATTATCTGGTTCTAGAGCATATGGCTGAGGAATTCACATTTTTCACTTCATGCCAAAATGGAGATATGAACATACCGGTATGCTGTTTGATTTGAGTTCAGGTAAATCAGATTGCATTTATCAAAGGTATCGCCACAGGTTCCCCTCTTCAATCTAAAAACCATCAACTCAAATTAAAAAGCGTAACGAACATTTTAACAGCTGTTCTAGTATGTAGCTATCTTCATCAAGGTAGATGGTAAAGACCTTACCACTAGTAAAACTATTACAGTTAGGATGGAATTTTTGTTTGATATTGATATCCATTAATTTATATAAATCTACCTTAAGTTTTCTCTGTCTGGGCAAAATTTTCCTCATAGCACACGGTATGGCACATGACTGGACATTAAACACCATTTCATGCCATTTCTTAACTTACATGCTGCAGAATCCAGGTATGAAATACTTTCAGACTTACATTCTGCAGAATCCTGGTATGAGAAACTTTCAGAAACTTAACTATGTGCAATGTTTTACTTTTTGGCATCATCAGTGCTTAAAACGATACTCAGCTACAAGACAATGGTCCCAGGGCCTACTCTGATATTAATTTCCAACTGTCAGGAAGAGAGAGAGAAAAATGAGGATCAAAGTCCTCTAGACACAAACTAGGTAATATCGAGACTAACATACGGTTCAATTATATTTCAATAATTTGTTTGCGTGTAGGGGTCTTTAGCAGTGGGAGAAAACTAGATGACCTGGAGGAAACCCACAAGGTTTGTTGGACAGGCAACATGACCATTTGACATAACAGATGATATAGTACATTATGATCTATTGCGCATACATTAAACGATTTTGATAAAGACCCCCCGCCCCCCCCCCCCAAAAAAAAACTGTCAATGGTAAACACAGGCCTCATTTTTATGTCCGCCTTTACTTGTCGTATTCCTGAAGCAATGACCCAAGAAATTTCTTTCTCTTGTCAAATTGTGAGAACACCAAAAGAGACTGTTATGTGAGCCAACACCTTTTTAAAAGCAAAGAACCAAAAATAAGCATTTTTGCTTGATGAACCACTCTTTATCTTCAAGAGAAAATGACCGTCTGTGTGTCTGCGGTTAACGAAGATATAGAGATATTTTCACGAAATATTGCAACACGTGAACATGAAATTATCAATATTGATTTATCAATTGTCGCATCAATCGTCAGATTGATATCAAGATTATAATAACACACAGTGGTTATCGATTTACGTTACAATTGTCACCATTCTCACATTCATATTTCATCACAGAAATTGTACTTACCTTTATAACTGAAACATTTTTTTTTTTTTTACAAGAGTACACATGTACGCAGCGATGTATTAAATGGAGTTTATAACTGAAACAGTTTTTTTTTAGGAGAGTACACATGTACGCAGTGATGTATTAAATGGAGTTTTTATGTTTCGATCAACACAAAGTTAGCCATTTTCAATCAATTACATGTATAGCGTGTCTTGATCATGGTCTTTTTTACATGTATCTTTTTTAAACGGTAAAAAAAAATAATTGATAAATTGAAAAATAAAATCTATGATTGTATAATTCTGATTTATATCTTCAAAGGCAATCACTTTATTCTCTGCTTCACTGCCTACATGTACTTTTATTTTATTTCTTTTATATATGACTTGAATATCGGTTCCAGTAGCGATGTTCTGAAACCATAACTGACTGTAGCAGTTGATTCTGTACCTAATCTTGTAGGGATTGTCCAAGTTTTTCGGGGAGGTGGATTTTTTGGGAAATGAAATGAAATGAAATGGGGTTTTACATCCTACTCTTTTGCACCTAACCTGGGCTAATGGAAGACGGGTATACATACGCCATGCAGAGTGCTATGAGGGAAATTTTGACCAGGCAGCGGCGCTACGGCCAACTCTTATATTGAATTCCAACTGCCAAGGGATCTTTTACGTACACTTCAATGTGTACACGGGACCTCGGTTTTTCGTCCCATACAAACGACTAGGCAGCTGTCCTTGTCAGACCCTCCTTCTGCATCACTGACAAGAGGAAATCACGCCTGAAAATCGAGATGAACTTTCTTGACCAGGCTAGCGAACCAGAGCCTTATCCTCTTAGCCACTGTAACCCCCATTTTTTGGGGGGAGGTGGATGTTTGCTTTACGTTTGACTGCATCATCACTTTGTTTTTGTAAAATTGGCCAAAACATCCTATGTACATGTATCCACTGGTCAAAACATCCCAGGCCGATATGTCCACTGGTCAAAACATCCCTGGCCGATACATCCACTGACAAAAACATCCCAGTCTGATATGTCCACTGGCCAAAACATATTGGGCAGCAACGTCTGTCCACCGTGCCATTTCAGGAGCTATGATGGCTCAGTGATTTTAAGTGCTGACTCACTAATATTGCCATTCAGGAGTAAGAACATCATTAATGAGAATACGATGCCTAATCATCCATGAGGTGCTGGTGGTCCATTAAAATATATCACAGATTAAAAACAGCTCAATATGTGGCAGTTCATAGCACAAATTATTTTCAGGTACGTGGAATGATAATTTGCTATTTCATTTCAACATTGTAAAACACATGTTTGAGAATCGTTGACTGGAACCTTAAGAATATTAGTAAGAAATTTTTCATCACATAAGAGTAAGAGAATGAAATTACGTGGTATGGTAAAAGTGTTGCATTCTTTGCTTGATAAGGATGAGAAAACCTTTGTCAAAACCTCACCAGAATAAAACTTTGCAGTAACTTTTATTTCATATTTTGTTATGTGTTACATACATGTACATTTACTAGGAGGGATTTGGCGCAATGGTTAGAGAGTAGGATTTGTGACTGAATGGTTGCAGGTTCGAGACCCGAATTGCGCGTCGAGTTCTTGTGTCCTTGAATAAGACACTTTATCCCTGTATTCCAGTCTACCCAGCTGTAAATGGGTACCGGTAGGATGGTGTATGTATTACACAAAAAACTGTTGCGCTCCTTGGGGCAGCATATGTTGGGGCTCTTTCTGAGAGTTCAGGGGTAAAGGGAGGTAATCAGGCTTTACCTGTATCCTAGAGACCGGGATAATAATTGTGTAGCGCTTTGAGCATGAACTTGGTTTATGGATATAGCGCATTATAAATATACTCATTATTTATTATTATTACTAGGTGTAGGTGTAAAATGAATTGAAATTGGGTTTAACGTATTACTGGGGTTTAACGCATACGGTGTGCTATGAGGGAAATATTGCTCCGTCGCCAGCACTATGTCATACTCTTATATCAAATTTTAACTGCAAAGGGATATTTAATGCTGCATAATACTTGAGTGAGTAACTAATACCAACCTTAAACAAAATGATGTATTTTCTCACAAATATATTCTGACTGACTTGTTTTCACGGAGTGGACCAAATCTACCACCATTCACAAATCCAGACAAACATTCTCATAAAACTAAAAGCTATAGCATCCGTAAACAAAACCAGAAAAACTTTCTCATAAAACTAAAAGCTGTAGTATCCGTTCACCAAAAACAGACGAACTTTCTCATAAAACTTGAAGCTGTAGTATCCGTTCACAAAACTAAAAGCTGTAGTGTCCATTCACAAAACCAAACAAACTTTCTCATACACGTAGAACTTAAACTGGAAGCTATAAGTTGCGGTTCACCTGTTTGGAAATGTGTATATTTTCTTCAACAACAGGTAGAAATAAAGTGAGAGAGAGAGGGATATGGTGTGATATATGATCAAGTCTATGCCGTACCTAAAGCATGCATTATATTGATAATATTTGTAAGTATACTATCAAGTACAAGTACATGTAATGTATATATCTGTATGTAAGATATGTCTATAAGTGATAAATTCCAGGCAGGTTTTAATATACAAATATCTATATATACTACTAAATATAAACCACAGCTACTACACATAACACACTGAACACATACCACTTCACTCAGTTTTTACAGGCAACATTATTTTTTCTGCTTGGTTTGCGAAAATGGTTTAATTTTACTCTGCCTGCACATTGTATGCAGGTTAAGATATATCAATTAAAAAAGAGAGAGAGAGGGAGAGAGAAACACTAGGTCATTTCGGGACTAATATATGGTTCCATACAGTGTGCTAGGCAAATTTTGCATAGAGAGAGAAATACGGTTTAATATCAACTCGACACAAACTAGATCATTTTGGGACTAAAATATGCTTCAATTTCATTTCAATACTTCGCTTGTGCATAGGGGTCTTTAGCAGTGGGGAAAAACCGGAGAACCCAGTCGTTCAGTAGGGTTGTCTGTCCTGGCCTGTCCAACCTTGTGAGTTTTCTCCGGGTACTCTGCTTTGCTCCCACTGCTACAAGACAAGAGAATCATTGAAATAAAATTGAACCATATGTACATGTATCCACTTATCAATCATTCATGGGATCCGACCTCCTACAATACGTCAACCTAAAAATTATTTAAAGATATAATATAATGCTCTTATGAATGTAAATAGCTAAAAGTCTACCAATAGTCTTATACTAGTTAAAATCATTTATTCCAAGACTGCACATTAACTCGGCATGCTAACTATAAAACAACTAATGGAATTCCAGGCAAGCTTCCTAGATTAAACCAAACTCTACATCAAAAAAAGTTTGTTTGTTTTACATTATTACCCACTGCCAAGGGCTAGCATAACCATAATTAAGTCTTACTTGTCGATAGCAAGAACAATAATCGTAAATAAATAAATACACCATTAGCCAAAAGATACAGATACAATAATACTAATAGGTCGGTCTCTACATGTGTTACTGATGCCAGATTTTATATTCTGCTTTGGTTTACTCTCAAAGTAGGTTCCTCTGTTTGCTTCAATCATCACTAAATTAATTTAACTGACTAAGAAATAAGGGGAGAGGGAGAGATAAAGGAGGTTTAACGTACGGTCAACACCAGCTGGGTCATTTCAGGATTAACACATTGTTCAATTTTATTCCAATAACTTGTTTGTGCGTTGTAGTCTTTTAACACTGGAGAGACACTCGAAAAAACCCATGAGGTGGACAGGCGGACCCTACTCCTTGTCACATACAACTGGGGAATCAAAACACATCAATGACAGACCTTACGAATACGATACAACCTGCACGCATTGACCATTTAGATACACACATATACCCCTCCCCCTTCAATGTCCAACTGTCAAAAGGTCTTTCTGTCAATGGTATATAAACATTTATTACCAAGTGGTAATTTGACTGTCTTGACTTTATGTTTTGTCTTTAAGTCCGCTTCCACCTTGGGTGACATCATCAACAATGTAATTTTAATAGAATTCTCCAGTCTGTATATCAAGCAATAACCATTCCTGTGTATTAAAGTAATTGGTCTTAGGATCTAAAGTTATCACCCTAATTGAGTCAATACACATGTTCCTGGAATAATTCCTACGACGACCCCCGGTGCATGAATACCTGCAATAATTTGAATGAATTCGGTAACACCCCAAGGGCAAAGTGCTGCAATGCATACATGTGCACAATTCTCTAACAACCCTAGGGGAGAAAATACCTGGAATATATTCTATAACATCGCTGAGTAAGTAAATACCTGGTGAACCAAATACCTATATCTGTAATAATAAATTCTTTAACAACCCTGAGTGAATACCTGCAATAATTTGAATGAATTCGGTAACACCCCAAGGGCAAAGTGCCGCAATGCATACATGTGCACAATTCTCTAACAACCCTAGGGGAGAAAATACCTGGAATATATTCTATAACATCGCTGAGTAAGTAAATACCTACATGTATATACCTATATCTGTAATAATAAATTCTTTAACAACCCTGAGTGATTCAATACATGTACCTATAATAAATGCAATAACGACACTGGGGCAAAGCATACCTCAGCTAAATTCTTTAACGACCCTCAGTGAGTGAATACGTGTAATAAATTCTATACATGTATATATTTCAGCACTTGATCCGCGAACAATGTCGATGACCACTACTCTGTCGGCACCCGATCTCCGAATGTAGAGTATTTGGTATTCGGACCAGGTGGTTTGCATTTATCTGGCACTGTGCTATTAATACCAGTAGATCTTCACACCTAATAAAAACTGTTACACAGTGCCGTGAACTCTGTGTTATTTAACCCACATTTAGCGTGAAAATAATCCTTTTATCTTCCATTCAACAACTGTGTAACTATTTACAGAATTCAAGAGAATACAAAATGGCTGTTGTAAATCTCTCTTTCAAGTTTTATAACTTCGATGTAAACAGCACATGTGTAATCATGGTCACTACCTGGAGTTTAGCCTTTGCTTCTAACTTGTGTCATATAGCGTGACGACTACCACTTCTATTACTAACTGGGATTTAACATCTACAGGTACTTCTAACAACTTGTGTGAAATCGCGACACAAACACTAAGTCAAATAAGTTATAAAAACTTTCAAACTTTCTAATAAAATGAGTAAAAGATTTGTCACATTAAACAATAATATTGTCACGTTTCTTCTATAGACAGGTATATACATGTAATCAAGATATTCAGGTATAATCAACAATACAGGTATAATTACTACAGGTATAGTTACTATAGGTGTTATAATTATCATATCGATTAATCAATTATCTTTCTATCTACAACAAACATACAATAACTACGTAGCATTTAAAACAAAATCTACTTTATATAAAGATAATAAATACCTTAAAATCTTATTAGACCCTTTAACCGTCCAATTGTTTTGGCGTTTCGACAAGGAAACGCATATTAAGAGGTTTTACGTCCACTTGCCACAACTAAGTCATTTCGGGAATAACATATAATTAATTTTATTTCAATAATTCGCTTGCACATTCGAGTGTTTAGCAGTGGGAGGAAACCAGAGAGCCCAGCAAAATCCAATGAAATTGGACAAGCATTAATAATATATTCTGTAAGTCTTTAAATTTAAGAATAAATCATACACAAATATATATATTTTTGGAAAGATCTTGATTCCTCCATTCTGTGGTATAAAATCTCTATAACAGATATCAGCCCAAGAATGACTCAATTCATTATTTGCAAAGATATTATCAATCAGTCCTCTGTTCCTAGTGTTTAACAGTTTGACCATATCTGTAATGGTCAGTGTTGTGTACAAATCATTATATTTAAAACTGAACACACAAGATGTTGGAAGTCAACATTGTCAATAGGACATACCCTTCCGTTTGTTGGTCAGACATTAGAAGTATCAACGAACAAACGAGAACAAACGAACCGTAGATAAATAGAGGGCCATCAAATGATTTCAATTTTATTATCACAAAGGGAGAAGATGACCTGACCTCTCTTTGCTATATTAACACCTATTTTACAGTGATATTTTTAAATATATACAAGACCTTTTTTTTTTGATGTTTTTACCCAATTTTATTATGACAAGGGATCTTTTATGTACATGCCATTGTGTACATGGGACCTCAGTTTATGGATCCCATCTCAACGATTAGACAGCTGTCCTTGTCAGACCCTCCTTCCTGCATCACTGACAAATGAAAACCATGCCGGAAAATCTGTACCCAGATTCCATGTAGAGATCGAACGGTCAACCTCCAGGTTAGTGGCCAGTGTCTTACCCACTAAGCGACTGTGGCTCCCTCTGACTGAAGGGAATCTGGGTAAAGCATTGTTACGTGAAAGTTGTACAACATCAATACACCATCACGTTTAATAATGACTGTGTACATGTGTAAAAGAAGCATATTTAAATTTCAAGTTTAATTCAATAAATTGCTGACAAATTTATATTCATATGACATCTGTAGTTTTAAGCTCAACATCAATCAATAAGTACGATAGTATGATGAACCATGATTGTTCAAAGAACAAGCATCTAATTTTCATGTCAACTGGACTTGAATTGACAGAGCCTTAAGCATTTTCAAAAAGTGTCACCCCAAGAACAAGAAACACGACTTGAATTGAGGGAGGCTGAGGCTTTTTCAAAGAGTGTCACCACAAGAACAAGAAGCACAAGAAGAACAAAAACAAGAACAAGAAAAACAAGATGAGTAGCGGTCAGAGACCTGTTCCTTGTCAAAAATTATTTGTTCTACTAAACAAAGGGGTGAATACCTCTAAAGTATCGTTAACACTACACAGGTCATGTGTACAATTTAAGGAGGGGAGAATTTTGTCAGGACAGTGGTTGTTTCAGCATATTCGTCATTTAATTCCAATTTCAAGGATTCGTTAACGTACACACCCAAGTTAAAATACATTGAGCTTGTTTTTTTTGTCCATTCCTAATTACTGGGCAACACTTTACTTGTTAGTCCTATTAGCGCTACCCCTTTTTAAGTGTAAACTGGGCTTGAAGGCTTTTATAGAAAGAATTGTTGTAGTCAATTAACTTGAATACAACACATCCTACCTGAATAAATCCTCGATTTACACCTGAAACAATAATCCCATTACAAAGCTGCACTAATTCCACGTCTGTTCGTGCCGCTAGCAGACGACTTAATGGTATTAAACTCTGTGTACTATTTGAGACAGTAATTGTCAGTCAAGATTTATCAATGCTCTGTGAAAATCAATACAACAAAAAAATACCAGTCTGAGTCTACTCTCGTTACTGGATCAATTAAAATACCAGAAATATCTAATTTTAATAATTATACTCCACGACAATCAGACGCTGAGCATAATCTATAAAACATTCATAGTACTATGCAAATAAAAAAAACTTCATTTAACATGATTGGCTGTTAATAGAGGGAGAAAAAAGACTCCAACAACAAACTTCAATTGTCCAGGGCCATGTTTCACGAAATTTTAACTAAAGATACCGGTACTTCAATTTTGATAGGCTAAGAACTAAAATCAATCTAATATTGTCCAATCAAATTACTAAAATTTGGATCTTATCTTAGTTAAAATTTCGTGAAATAGGCCCCTGGTACATTAGCACACAGTATAGGCTATGGTTCGAAAAACAGCGATGTCCAGTACATAAACACACCTCTTTAGAAGCACAAACACAATTCTCTTATCAATGAGCTCCTTCAACAACCATATGATGCACACAATATAGGACATGGTTCGAAAAATGCAAATAAGGTACATAGACTTTAAGAGCATACATTCAATAAGACAAAGAGACTTTTGCACATTGTCTTGATCTACTAGTGCAAGCAATCTAGTACATAAACATATAAATGTCCTTCCATTTAAACTCACTGGGGATTATTGCACATTGTCTACACTAGCGATATCCAACACATTAACAACCCGCTATACCATATTCTGAGTGGAGAAGAGAATTCTCTTGCAATTAGCTCCAATAACAAAATCATGTACATGTATTCTCCAATATATACAATAAGGTTTGAGAAATGCAAATAATTTTAACTCACAATGAATTTAAGACTATGGGTCCTTTACACATTGTCTTCTAGTTCACTAGCGATGTCCACCAGGTAAACAAACCGTTATAAATGCTTCAGTGGAGAATGGAGAAGAGAAGCCTCTTGTATCAATTAGCTCCTACAACTACTACTACACAAATGGACAGTTGACCGGGTCACTTGAAATCACGGGTCTTCATCCGAGCCATTCTTTACGACCAATTATCATAGGACACAGGTAAACAGCCGAGTTCGCTTGATCCCGGAATAAAAGGGGTTTTGGATTTCTGTCTTTAATGAGAGAAGGAGAAGCTTTGTCATCATTTTCTGATATCATTATTAATTAAATAATTATTGATAAAATTGAAAAGTATGGAAGCGTATTAATGAATAACATTATAATTTAATGACGATTTAATGAAGCGACTATCCGAGTTAAAACGCTTGTGACTCATAATGTCTGGTGTCAAACTACCTGCGATGGGAGAGAGAGAGAGAAATGGGGTTTAACGTCCACTCAACACAAACTAGGTCATTTTGGGACTAACATATGGTTTAATTTTATTTTAATAATTCGCTTGTGCGTAGGGGTCTTTAGCAGTGGGTACCGGAGATGGTGATTTTGACATACATAGGATAGAAAAAAACAATTTCCGTATATTCAATGGACCATGATCATAAAATTTTATATTTCTACTATCTGCGGACATCCAGCAATTTCTTATCTTTAAGTCATCAACTATGATTTTCCGGACAGCTGTCTAGTCGTTCGGATGAGATAAAAATAATGAGGCCCTGTGTAAACACAGACGTGCAAGTAAAAGATCCCTTGGCAGTTGGAATATAAGAGGAGGCCATAGCGTCGCAGCCCGGGCAAAATTTTCCCATTTATTTTCATATGACTATAGCAACCTCTGCAGGTTATTCAAATAGGTCAGCACCCTACTTCTGTTTTCAAAGGTTTAAGTATAGGTCAAAGGTTATTGTATGTACTGTACTATTTAATCCTATCTGCCAAATCATAAAATATATTATAACATTCCATAACATAAACAAACTAGTACCACCTATACATGTTGGTGTTCAAATGCAGGATAGTGTCCAACCATTCAACAATATACTGTTTTTCAAGGGTTTAAGTAAGGTTAAAGGTTAACGACTGTGCTATTTAATCAGATCTTCACACATTCTGCCATATTATAAATGTACCTATTATATACATGTATTTAATATAATATACAGGTATTATCAGATTAACAGCTTATTTATGTTTTGTAATCTCAGTTGACCAGGGTCATATGCTATTTTATCTAAATGTATGACTATCCTGGCACTATAAATACATGTATTTCTGGCACCATATTACATGAAGAGATGTTCATTTGTAGACCAGTTGGGGAAATTCAGGAATTTCCAGGAGTCCACATTGGCTGCTTTATATAAATAAATATTTTGGGGAATCCTAACCCTTACCCCTTTTAAGGGGTAAAAGTAAATTGGATCCATGTTTCTTCTTCTAAAAAAGAGGTTGGCCATTCTCCCGTTATCTGGAAAAACCCAGTAACACTGTTGAATGTAGTAGATTTTAGAAAACAAAGGAAAACTGTTTTATTTCAGAATTAAGCCACTGAATGAATATAAAACCAAAAAAACCCTATTATTATATACATATGGGCTACAAAATTTGACTTGCTAGGTTTTTCCAGATTACGGGAGCATCGGGGCCTCCGAAAATTCCCGAACCTATCCTACCAGTATACAATTAGCATCTCCCTTGGTGCACAGATTTGACTTTCTTTTATTTTATCATTAAGATTAAGAATAATAAATGTTGGGCACTAGTTCAAAATATCAGGCTCTGGTTTCACAAAACATGTTCATCTCATTTCAACTAAAATGTAGCATTCTAAAAAATCAAATTAAATGACGAATGAAAAATAAACAATTATTTTCTGACCTGCTGATTTAAGATCGCACTTTCATTGCTAACTAGGGTTACTTTTACATGTACATGTATACTGCACTCCCTCGTAACGTACGTACATTTAGGTGTCCCTGTCCCCTAGGAAAAAATATGAACTGCCTCGTAAAATATAATATTTTATTTTTACAAACACAGTTTTTATGTTTTTTCTCTCCATGTTGATTTTTCTATTTGGTAAATGAATGATCGATCGATTAAATGTCTGATAGAGAATGAATGAATGACATTTGATGACTATGATCTATTATATTATGTTGATAAGATACGGGTATTAAGATGGCAGATAAAAAATATACTTTAACAATGTTTAACTTTAAGTACACGGTAATCGGTCAGGTGTAACATTTACCTGATAAAACAATCATTGAGGTGTAAGATATATTACAATACACGTGTAGAATACAGGTATACACTTAGATATACCTGAGGTGATCAGGGATGGCAACAAGAAAAATATTTTTCAGCTGAAATGAAATTTTTGGTGACCTGAAAGGGGGGTCTGGGGGGCGGACAGCCCCCCTGAAGGCGAAAAATTTTCACTAATTTACAACCAATTTGGAGTATGTAAGTGATTAGAAAAACAAAATACACAGGACTTTAAATGAGCTAAACTGTGTACTAATATCAACTTACTATTTTGAAAATGGTGCTTGATCACTGTTTTCTTTGTATAAAATAACTTTTGAAAAAATGTCTGACTCTTCATTCTGGTCAATAAATCGTAGTACTAAGGCCTATTTCACAAAATGTTAAGTTATAGAAAATCCAAAATTCTATCAAACTAGAATATCTACTGAAGTTTGGATTTATGATTTTATTTTAAGTTAGAAACAGGTCTCTGCTTTGAGTGCTTTCTATCTACATGTTATAAATATTCACATCCTCTTTCTATCTACATGTTATAAATATTCACATCCTCTTTCTATCTACATGTTATAAATATTCTAAACGGAAACGGAAGTTAAATGTTATAAACGGAAGTTGCCGATAATTCGAGGAAAATACGAACCGAGTTTGACCCGATGCGAGTCGAGAAGAATTTTTATGACACGAGCCACGAATAAAAATAGAGTACCTTACCCCCCCTAAAATTATCTCAACGGAATTAGACGATTCACAGAAATGATCAAAATTGAAATGAAATCGGCGGAAATCCGCGAATCCGCGGAAAATTGCCATCCCTGGGTGATAGATATATTATAATAGAGTTGTAGTCTACAGGTTCAGGGTGCACTCTTTTACTCACTGTGTCTATGTGGTCTACTACTAAGAGAGAGATAGCGGGGAGGGAGGGAAAGAGCTGCGGACACCACAGTATACAAACAACCCTAACTCTCGTCACTGTTATCCAAGCCTGGAAATAAGGCATCTGTCACTGACAATATCAGGCACAGATTCAGGCTTTGTCAGGCACAAAACCTCTGGTGCCTGTCACTTTATCCGGCACTAATTTGTCTTTTTAATTTTTAATGATATTATTAATACATGTCCAGCACTATTAGTTGAAAATGTCAGGTACTTTTTCATTGGTACCGTTATTTCCAGGCCTGCTTTTATCCAACCTGGGTTTTCTCTGGGTTCTCTGGATTCCTCCCACTACTAAAAATTCCCCTACACGCAAGTGAAATTTTGAAATAAATTTGAAACGTGTTTATCCCAAACTAATCTCTGAGTGTCTCTTTATATAGTAGTCTACGACTTGTACCTGACAATGTTAGCTACTCACCTGTCACACCTGTGTAGTGTCCTCCCACTACTACATGCTCTATGTAAAGACCAGTACTAGACTCACTCTTCCTCCTGATCCTACACCAGATAAGGATGAAGGACAGTAGCCTATTTAATAATTAGGCCTATTAATAACCAATAGTGAACATTACATAGACTACACACATGCTCTCACTTTTCCTCTCCCTCCCCTTCCAACTGATCTCGTACCAGACAAGGGTGAAGGTAGCCTATCTAATAACAAATAGTGAACACTACATGCTCTTACTTTTCCTCTCTATGATCTTCTCAAACGCACGCCGCCCCGAATCTACATGTACATGTCACCTGACAGTTACCATACGGGCAAGAATATGAATGATGATGAATAGAGAAAAGAACAATGACCACATGCAAAACCTGACACAATGGATATCAACTTTAAACCATCACTAATTAGTCATTTTGTTTTACAATGTGCACTTCTCACGCTGACCGACAAAAGTTCCTCTGACAATCTAGTGTATGCTCAGACTTGTAATCTTTTAATGTAATGAAATTGGCATCAAAGCTGCAGGTATAATAGATCTTCGGCACCATGTCTGCAGGTATAATAGATGTTCGACTGTGTTAATGCAGTGACCAGCTGTCCGTCTGTCATTAGCGTTGATATATTACGATAATGAACTCCTGATATTCAACAATATGTCATTCTTCAACTACATGATGTTTTATTCTCTATTCAAACACAAATTTAAGGCTCATGAATATCAACATAAAATGAGAGAGAGAGAGAGATGGGGTTTAACGTCCACTCGACACAAACTAGGTCATTTTGAGACTAACATATGGTTTCATTTTATTTCAATAATTCGCTTGCACGTAGGTGTCTTTAGCAGTGGGAGGAAACCGGAGTGCCCGGGGGAAACCCACGAGGTTGAGAAGGTGCCCCTATCTCCATGCCACACACTCTCACACTAGGGCTCGAAACCACAGCCGCAAGCCAGAGATGACCGGCCAGCTAGAGGTCGAAGCGCGGCACTCTAGACCATTAGGCCATCCCAACCCCCCAACATAAAATAAAATAGGATTCAACGTCCTACTGGTCTTACAGGAATAACAACAAACTGCCTGTAAATGTAGCACTCACTCCTGCACACAGAGGTCCATTTACTTTAAACTTTGAGAATATATCTCTGACCTGAATGACTGCCATACCCAAAAATTAGTACCGGTATCCAGGGGCCTAATTTCACAAAATTTTAACTAAGATAAGATCCCAATTTTAGTAATTTGATTGGATAATATTAGATTGATTTTAGTTCTTAGCCAATCAAAATTGAAGTATCTACTAAAATTGGATTTTATCTTAAGTTAAAATTTCATGAAACAGGGCCCTGCTTTGTAATGCAACTACCCCAATATCTGCCATCACACAAACATGAAATATTCTTTTTCAATTTTATTACAAGGAAGCAGAATAAATAAACAAAACTTTCGAAGGATACTTAGTGTTTTCGACTAAAATCGTTGATTTAGGACTCAAAATGTCAGTCAACTAGCTTAATGTCCATTGTCAAGCGGAGCTACCTGTAGACAGAGAGTCTAGGTTTAGTATGTGAACATGAGCTACCAAAGCCTACACTGAGGAGGTAGAATGGTACTTGTCAAAGACAATGTCGTCAATCACGAATTCAGGTTTTGTAAATATACAAATTTTCGGTCATTTTATTTTTTGGGGGTGGGGGGGATTGATTAATGAAATAACCTAGTTTGTGTTTCGTTGACATTAAACCCCATCTTTTTCTGTGTCTCTCTTTTTGATATTATAGATCTGCATATACTTAGGCGAACTTGATTCAATTTTTCTTTCTTCAAGATCATGATAAATAAATAGTCGCTAGAGTCTCGTGAACAATGTTTCACTTAATATTTCAAAAATTAAATAGCTGGAATTAAAAACTTTCGAGAAGAGCAATATCCAAGGACCTTTTGTTCTTTAATTAGCTTTTTTCCCAAAGAAATTGGAAACCAAAAAAATAGGTGTTCTCAAACAAATATTTCAAATGGGTTTGGCCTTAATGCAGAGAAGCAACTATTTAATTTAGTGATTGGTACTTCTGTGAAGTGTTTTGTGCTTGATTTATCGAGTACTTCAAATATGAAACCATGTACACGTATCGTTCATTTAATCATCAATTATTTACTTTAGTTTTAGAATTGTTTTGCTAGCCTAAATTTTTAATGCAACTTTCTAATAACTCTATTAAAAAAATCCTTAAGTACTTATACTTCCATCTTCGCAATAAATTCCAGAATTCTACCAATTAAAAGCGACAATACCACACCAATGGTTGACAAGTCAGTTCATCTGGTGTCACTTTGGGTGGCACAAGGCTGTCTTAACGTTACTTTTTGGCAAAACTTAAACACTCATAACTTTGCACAGAATAAAGTACCGTATTTGTTTTCCATAATATATTTTTAAATTATTATACATGTAGCAAGCTGTTTATCTAATTCTCACATAATGCGTCTTTTACCTACATTTTGGGACTAACACATGGTTCAATTTTATTTTAATAATAGGTTTGCAGGTAGAGGTCTATAGCAGTGGGTGGACCCTGAGAAAACCCACGAGGTGGGATTAACCTACATGAACATGTAGATATTAATAATTCATTTCCTTCTGGAAAACTGTGAATGCCTCTTTAAACTCTACTATCACGCCTGTTACAGAGCGTAATTATACTGCTACTCAAAAAACCAATTTAAAAGATGGATTAAATCTCTTCATGCATCTGGTTATGATGTTTGCTAACTAACTAAATACACCAATATTACATAAATTGATTTCTTCGCGGCAGAAAAAAAAAAATCAATACAGATCTTGAACAAAGTTCAATGCATCGTCAAGCAATGATTAGGTTGAGGTATTAATAATAAGACTTGACGATTGAGTTAACAATGGCAGGTGTCAAGATCAATATTTTATAATAGTGTAATATTGGTACCATCTTCTCCTTCAAGATAACAAAGTGGCTCGGTTCCTTAAGCTCCAGAAATCCGATTGGCGGTGTATCTCTATTTGGGTCTGTTTGCGACAGTAGTCAACCAAATAATTAGGAAATGAAATGAAATGGGGTTTAACGTCATATTGTTCTGCTACGAACTCGGCTAATGAAGACGGGCATACGCCATACAGTGTGCTATGAGGGGAGTTTAGTCTGGACGGCCTACTCTTATATCAAATTCTAACTGTCGAGGGATCTTTTACATGCACGCCAATGAAATCATTAATTAGGTATACATGTAGAGCATGTGGGTACAATTGGATATGAAATGGGTTTTTACGTCCTACATTTCTGCTCAGGCTAGACTAGTGAAGACAGATACATGTATACATGTATATACAGTGTGCCAAGAAGGGAATTTTGCCCAGACAGCAGCACTATGGCTTACTCTTTTTAAATTTCAACTGCTAAGGGTTCTTTTACGTGTACACCAATATGTTCACAGAATCTCAGTGTTTGTGCCATGTACGTTGTTGATTGCCAGGGCACCAGGATTAGGCCCAGGACAGCAGGATAAGACCCAGGACCTAATTAGAGACCTCAATGTTGCACCTTACGTGGCCCCCCTTGTTTCACCGTCATTTTATTTCTTTCATCTCTTCCACGCTATCAATGTTCATTCATTTTTACTCCATGATAAAATTAATCAATCAGGAATTCACCGTATCAATAATCAGAGCTTTGACAATTACTCTTTTATTGCATGACTCGGAAAAAATGAAGGCAATTTATCAATAAAACGCTTAACAATTTGAGTCTCGCAGTCCTGCGTTACCAGACAATACACGGAATCGTCAGTCAGCACATTGTTCTACTATTGATTACAGAATATAGGCCAATGATAAAAATAAATATCGATGACATAGCAAATACCTTACGAATGAGTCACCTTGTAAAAAATACAGGGTAATTTAGATCGATTATTTATAAACCACATCTTATCAAAGATCAATTAGAAAAAAAACGTTTTAATGAACCTTTTTTTTTCTGATGAATTAAACAAAGAATTCAGATAAAAAATGTGGTTAAACAAGGATAATGAAGATCGACACACGACCACACGCCATGTGGTCGTGATATGATGAAAATTTTGCCCAGGCATCTGCATGTCTGTCTACTAAACACAGAATTCCCAACTGTAAAGGGAGAGAGAGCGAGAAATGGGGACAAGGGGTTTAACGTCCACTCGACACAAACCAGATCACTTCGGGACCAACACATGGTTTAATTTTATTTCAATAATTCGCTTGTGCATAGGGGTTTTAGCAGTGGGAGGAAACCGGAGTACCCGGAGAAAACCCACGAGGTTGGACAGGTGACCCTTCCCCTTGCCACCTACAACAGGGGATTTGAAACCACGCCAGTTGACTCAATGGCAGGCCGTACGACACAGCGAGCGCACGCTAACCACTCGGCCACCCAACCCCACCAAATGTAAAGGGATGCAAACATACACAGAGGAGCTCAATTTATCTTTCAAATTGCATGACTAAATGCCGTTTCTTGTCAGGCCCTCCTTACTACACCGCTGCCAGGTGGGAAACCATGACGATGCCTGGATTCTGATCAATTAGAGATAGAAATTAAGAAGAGTTTTTTTTCAACATTTTTTTCTAATTTTTGAAATTGGCAGGAGCTTTTTGTGGCCAATTTTATAAACGTGAATTTCTGCATGTCTGAATTGATGGAAGGTTACGGTATTTGGAACCCAAGCATAAAAGCAGTAAAAATAACCAATGTCTATGGAATGAATGTCATTATCGCATGTAAGTGTCAATATCGTCCAGATAAAATTAGATCTAAGCAAGATGATCCTGTAGAAAACAGATGTTTGATTGTCATCTCTCTTTCATTCTATCGATTAACCATTCTTTTGAAGAAGGACATCAATTAACATAACAGAAGATCCATGTTCCCAAAACTGACTCATTCCAGATATACTTTATTCATTATAATTATAGGTGAGAAAAGCGCATGTTTTGTTTGAACGGTAATAAAAATATTATCAGTATGATCATGTCCAGTTTACTGTTGCTTTCTGGGATGTCAATTTAATGAGGACAATGTCCATGTTCACAAGACTGACTCATTCCAGTCATTGTCCTCGTTAAATTGACATCCCAGAAAGCAATAGCAAACTGGACACAATTATACTGATAATATTTTTATTATCGCTAAAACAAAACAGGTGCTTTTCTCACCTATAAACATGGAGACGATCTATCTCAACAATGTGTAGGGATATTATCAATATTATAGTCTATAAATATTTACACACTTTTACGTCAAATACAACAGACGGTCAATGTCCCTGATAAATTAACAGACATCAAAAAGATTTTATACAATGAGTCGTAATAATTACATGCATTCTATAGTGTGAATGAAATAAATCAATCATAAATAATTACTGAATTAAATTGGGCTTAAAGCGATAATTTCATATTTTCTAAGAAAGTCAAAACATGATTATTTCTTTGTCTTTTGCTCAATAGGTTGTCAACTCACTATTATACGTGTACACTCATAGACATTATTTTCCAGTCTTATAAATTACTAACGCTGGATATCATAACACAATTACCTCCCTTGTTTTTCTATTCTCACCATGCAATACATGTAGCTATCTTCAAACAGTTGAATTTGAAGTTGAAAACAACAGTGAATTATAGGATTAATAGGATTATTCTTTAACAAGGTAGGACTGTTTATATCGTTTACATCTATTTTAAGGCTTTATTTTTAAAAATATATGAAATTGCAACTTTAATATTCTACTTTTCTGCCACAGCATGGCTGATGAATACTACATGCACAGTAGAGTAAAATTCCATGTATACGCAAGATTATTTAGCTTTAAAAAACAGATTCCCCAAAATACAAAACAGATCAACATATGAAATTGTTTCAGTTACCGGTATCTAGGCTAAAAAAATACCACCAACTTCTATATTTTTCTGGCGGAATCCCTGCTTCTATTACTCAACTCAAAAACAATTTCCGCAGCATAGATGTACCATGTAAATCCTAATTCCAAGGCCTGGTCAAGTTTTATGAGAACACGAAACCAGAAAATCCTAACCGGGTAAATGGCATGTCATAAATAAAGAAAATAAACAGGTGAAATAATTAAAGAGATCAGAGGAATTCTTTGTGGGTGTTCCTAGAATAAACTTTGAACCATTAGTATACGGTAATAAAATAAGTATTTCTTCCATCGCTGACCACGAGTATATTATTATAGACCTTCGTCTTATACTGTTTGAATGGTATTTACAACTGAACACATTAAAATAAACACAACAGTTCCATGGATAACATTTCTATTAAACATACCTGTAATAACACAATTTAAATAAACATTTAAACATACATTATGCTAGAGGTAAATCTGTCTATTGCAGGTCTTTCTTCAGGCCTAAAATGTCTTCTAAAGTATTAGTTAGACATTAATTAACTGATCCAGGCCTTAATCAACTCTCGATGGCATCAGATTTCTTCGATATTAAATAGATTGGAACGGTTCAGCGATACTTTGATTTAATCAAATATGGAGGAACGAGACTTGGCTTCGATCAACCAATACGATGGTTGAAATATTGCACATGTCTGTCAAACCTTCAACGGGCTAATACTAATATCTTCACTTGCAATAGAGTTATTTGATTGAATGAAATTTTCCAGTTATTCATTTAAGTTATCTACTTTCCACCTATTATAGCAAGGAATGGCTAGTTCTTTATCTAAATCTTACATATAGATTTTAAAGCTACATTTCAACAATGATTCTCTTGTTGTTATCAAGCACAGACAGAAGGTATGATAAATATACTATGTAGAATCTAAACATTGAATGAAACCATTTAATTAGGACAGTGAATATTCATAGTAATGTTTCTTGTCAGACTCTCCGACCTGCGTCACTAACAACAGAGAAATCCTGATG
Organism: Patella caerulea; assembly: GCA_036850965.1. Taxonomy (NCBI): domain Eukaryota; kingdom Metazoa; phylum Mollusca; class Gastropoda; family Patellidae; genus Patella; species Patella caerulea. The sequence continues at coordinate 4,048,487 of JAZGQO010000007.1, forward strand.
AACTGCTCCAGCCAACGAAGGAGTTGAACAGAGGATCTTTAGGTTAGTGAGACAATATCCGGTCCTTCACGTGTACTGTAAGGGGAGCTTTTGCTCCTGCTCCTCTCAACGCACATCGGCTTTCTTTCACAGGGGTCATTAAAGAACCCTGCAAATTTGCTAAATTGCTCTCCTAATTGCCACTAATAAACTACTTTCAGTTTTTGTTTAATTTTAAACTGCATACATTCAAGGTACCAGGAGCTTTTTATTGCACAATTGTATAAACATGAAGGACTGAATATCTTACTCACTGAGGCATTGTGGCTCCCTTTAATCATGCAACAGATGACCTAATTATGCTGAACGGAGGAAATCATTAAGACACTTAAAAGTTTGTCAATCAAGAAATCTCTGATAATAAAACAGTCTAGACCATATAGTAGGCCTACTTGTTATTTATTGATCTGAATCTGCTGATTAATCAACGATCTAGTCGAGACAATAACACTTGAGAATTTACATGTAACATCAACAGACTATAACATTTAATTTTCTAGATTCATCAGAAGTTTGAGATTCTGGAAACTGAGATAGTCAATATTCAAGTTGACAAAGAATTGATAAACCATGAACACAGTCTAGGTCAGTAGGTGACGAGAAAATTAAGGGAAGAAATGAAAATTACCGGTGAGGAAATAATAACTGTTGAAAGGGGGAAAGTTTGAACATGAGTCTATGTCTATGTTTACAATGCTTCTGGAAATTTGTATTGAGAAACCTGATAACTATTATGTGACTATTCTATAACATTTTCAAGCTTCTTGGAAAATGTGTCACTTAAGTTCAGCTAGTTTCCAGAGATTAGTGAAATGGGGTTTAACGTCCAATCAACACATACTTGGTAATATCGGGATTAACACATGGCTCCTCTTTATTTCAATAATTCTCTTGCACATAGGGGTCTTTAAATCCCGAGAAAACCCACGAGGTTTGACAGGCGACACTACACGTACATTGTATAACCCGAGGAATCGAAACCACTCAATGACAGTTGACTTCATGATGACAGACCTTCTGATACAGCGCACACACGTCGTCGGTAGGTAGACGAAGTGACTTATCGTCAGTTACTTACGCATGCGTTGTTTTTTGTATTTCAGAGGAGAGCCAAAAAAAGCTCCCCTCAATCAACAAATTGAAAAAAATGGCTCTCCTAAAAGGTTCTCCCAGTTTTGATAAGAGGAATGCTTTAGAAATTATGGAGAGTGATTTAGAAATTAAGGCGAGTGATTTAGAAATTAAGGAGAGTGATCAGATATAAAGGAGAGTGATTGGTAGATAAATGTTAATAAAGCCCCAATGACTTTGTAAAAAGGAGAGTGATTTTCAATTTTAAGGCGAGGGAAAAAAAAATCCCCTCGGTCGACATTCAGGTGAGCTGTAGGCGCTCGAGAGCCATCACTCGCCTTAAAAATTCAAAAAAACAATGACTGCTTTCAGCTTACGGTATGAAGATACACCACTTCGTCTAAAGACCACGATGTATACAATGCAGAGCCTTTAATAAGACTATTAAATCCACAAATAGTAAACATGCATTATGCAAGAGCAAAATCTGCCTATTGTAGGCCTTTCGTAAGGCCTGAAATATTATCTAAATAATCAATTAAACATCAATTAACTTATCCAGACTATAATAAACTCTTGATGTCAAGGCTAGCCTTCGATGTTGGCGGATTAAATTCCTATATGCCGCTTAACAGCCATTGATAATTAAATCAATCAAGTGGATAATCGAGACTATGCTGTTTATATTAATGATTTTAATAATGATGACTGAGGCTAGAGGGAAATTTCACTCACTTCGTTCTCGGCTAATAGTTGATCAATTTGACTGAAATTTTCAGCAAATTACCTTTACACTATCTAGTTTTGAACTATTATAGTGAGAACTGCCATCTCTTTATCTTATCTCCCATAATGTAACTTTAAATACACAAATATTAATGTGATTTTCTCAGTAGTATCACATGACATGATTCATACTGACAATGTATTTATTTATATCATCACAAGAGTTATTCTCCATGAATTTAAAACTAATATCATCAAACACTATTCTCCGTGAATATAATATTATCTGGTAATACAAAATAATAACAATTAACCTGTCAAATTACATCTATGACTAGAAGATAAAACTGGAAATAGATTTAATATTCTGTGGGAATTTATAAAATCATGTTTAATACAACGAACAAGAGATTTCTTTGCCTTTAATTGCAGTGTTTTCTGTGAACTAGTTATAAGTAAACGAATGAATGAAAGAGTATTATCATTACAATGTGTAATGTGGTTTTTTTTTACATGTGCAGTGATTGGATACATTGTACATGGGATATGAAACTGAGCCTTGTTCCCTACCCGTATTGATGCAGCATTCTCCACCCACGTCTTGCTCTTGCTATTCTGTGAACTGCAAAGGGAAGACAACTCTGGGAGATTGATTGCTGCGCGAGTGCACGTGTGTGTATATTACATGGGCTGAGTGGATATGAGAATGTGATTAAAGTATAAAGCCCAATGTGTATTGCTTTGCTTGTGTACACTTTACATTGAAGTAACACTAGGCCCAATGTGTATTGCATGTGTATACATTATACAGTATATTACATTAAAGTCCCAGCATTGGCCGTATGTGTATTACATGTTGATTTTATAATCCAATATAATCCGGCTTGAGTGGCATTTAGTGATTGAGCACATTAAAAAACACAACACAATTTATATGGAAAACAATCACTGGTTTATACACATATTGCATGACGTTTGTACTTGCGATAACAATAAGAGGATACTTGTAGAAACGTTGTGCTATATGTGTATAAACCAGTGATTGTTTTCCATATAAATTGTGTTGTGTTTTTTGATGTGTATTTTACATCAAAGTCAAAGCATAGTCGAATTGTCTGTGATATTATCCACACAATGCCCATGGCCAGTAAATATATAATAAACTCAGCTCTGTGTCACAAGACAAGTTTACAAAATACATTGGTTTTATCACAGGGACTGACAGAACTGACGACAGTCTAAATGGGCCTCATTCTTATTACATCATTGACATTGTCTCGTGTAGTCTGTGAGATTTATCTGTTCGTGCGAGTGTACTGCGACTTTAATCAATTTCTAGGAGTTAAACAATAGGCTACAGTCAATATTGGGAAATTGTAAACATTAATAGAGTACTAATGTTCAGTTTACAACGTAATACAAGCCTATAAATAACTGTTTTATTTTATGTGAATATTCTCAAAAATAAAACTCTTTCAGCAGGAAGTCATGCCTTGCTCATTTTCCCTAATCTTAGTAATTAACAAATGACATTATTTAATTTAAAAGCATAATTAATTGAATTAACTTTTAACAAAATAGTATTTCCCATTGAAGAAAATAACATTATTTTTCTCATTGTAAAAAATGAACTATCAGTTTGAGTGATTTGGTCTTATTATTACTTTTTACAATGTACATGTGACAACTGTTGATTTTTTTAGGATCAGCTGCTTGGTTTATCAGCCATTTTGAAGTCTATCAACAAATACATAGTTTACTTGCCAATCTATAAATAATGCATCTGCCAAAAAAAGTGGACATTTTTCAGATGCCATTGCTTTGCGCTGCAGCAATTTGCCAATCTGAGTGATACACATACCGGTAACGTCTCGCATTATTTTGGTGAAATCTTAAACGCCGAATTGATGCAGACGTGAATAGAAAAGTCCAAAGTGATGAGGCCCTAAATGTCAAATCCTGCCTGTAAAATTTGAAATCATCAGAATGGCACACCCTGTAACTAAAAACCACTTGTTTGATAGCACCGTTTATCCCCAACAAGTATCATCACAGCCTTTCGCACTGTTGCAGCATTCCGACAGCCAATTCAAACTTGAAATTGTAGGTCACGGTGTCGACGGCCTTTGTTTAATCGGGCATATCTGACCACTAAACCATCATACGGGCATTAAATTTAAAATACGTACTCACCAAGTGTTTATGCAAACAATTTCACTGATTATACACAAAAAATTATTTCCAATTGAAGTAAAATTCACTTTTTTCACAAACGACACACGGAATCCATGCTAAATTCAGCATGCTCAATTCTCACTGAACGATGAGGTCATCGATGTTGATTCGGCCGCTGGTTGGCTAATTGTCGAATTGCGTAGCCAATGAAAGGCTTTCTATTTTGGTCTCTTTGTTGATAGCAGGTGGGCGGGGTCGAGCGGGGTAAAATTTGATATAGTAATATCACAGAGTAAAAATAATTTTTACTCTGTGGTAATATTGTCTGAGCGAGCAATTGTCTGCGAATAACTCGTTGAATAATTCAAAACGCGGGTTGAAAACTGGCGGCAAACTGAGACAGACACAGTCTATGAAACAGAGTTTGATCATTTGTGATATAAAGGCATTTAATAAACTCTTTCGATAGAATTTCATACATGTTTTAAAAATGCCCCTCTTCATAGCCGATTGACTAACCAAAACGCATATATAGGGTTTAAAACCAATTAAACTTAGACCCACGTGTTTCTAGTAATATGCATTATATTATTCTATTCTTTTTAAATCCTATAATCTCGTTTTACCAAATAGTTTAATTTATTTTTTTAATGATTTTACAGTGTGTACTCCTAATATATTGCTTTGTCCAGAGTAACATTACAAGCTGGATTTTGGCGTAATACAAGTTCATTAAATTGTTATATTATGGCTTTTGATGAGAGATTGAAATTGGTGGGAGCTAAGTCAGCTACATGTACTATTTCAAACTGGATTTTATCAATGTAGGAGGGTTGGATGACCGAATGGTTAGCAGTGTAGCACGTGCGCACTGTATCATAAGGTCCGCCATTGAGTCAACTGGCGTTGCAGCCTACTGACAAGGAGTAGTGTCACCTACCCAACTTCGTGGGTTTTTCTCCGGGACCTCCGGTTTGCTCCCACAGCTAAGAGACTCATACGCACAGGCGAATTATTGAAATAAAATTGAACCACTTCGTGTGGAATGGAAGTTAAACTCTCTCTCTCTCTCTCTCTCTCTCTCTCTCTCTCTCTCTCTCTCTGTTTTTGTGTATTGTATTATTCGACTTATGTGATTCTGTCGAAATGTACGTGTATGCATGCCTGTATCTTATCCGTCTTGTCCTTGTCAATACATTAACATACAGAAGCAATAAAAACATAAACATGTATATTGTTTGGTTTTGTTATTCTTTTCATGTGATTTATTTTATTTATCGACAAATCACTCTGACAGTCTGACCATTATTTACTAACTGTCACCATAGTCAATCACTTCAAACATCTTGTGAAAAAATGGCCGGGGGAAAGGTTTAGCGACCATCGTTTATTACAACCAGTCGTTATAGATTCGACCTCTATATTTTGTCACTTACAAACAAACAAGCCAATTAGACCAGTTATTCCCCAGGCAATAAACAACAGTTTTTAATATTTGAATTTTTAAAATTAATTACCGATAGCTAAAAGTGGTACGGTATTTGCGTTAGAAACAGAGAGGGTAGCCGAGTGGTAAAACCAGTGCGTTTATATCACAATCAGGTCTGTCTTGAGTGAAGCGGTGTGCGATCCTTGGCTTTTACGTACCAAATAAGCACAAGTGAATCATTAAAATTACGATGTGTATGTGTACCATGTATTAGTCTCGGAATAAAAATTGAACCAATGGTAGCCCTGAAATGACCTAGATTGTATCGAGTAGACTTTAAATATCTCTCGCTCTCTCTCTCTCTCCCTCCCTCTTAATTCAAAGACAACATGATTTTACGATACACAATTTATCGATCCATATCGGTTTTACGATACACAACCTAGTTTTCCGATACACAATTGTTTTAAATGTAAGTGGTTCAAGGTATATTATCCAAGTCAAACGCCACAGCATGATTTAAAAGTCCGTTTTACTTCTTTTAATATTCTGTTCGTCTGGGTCCGTAGCCAGCTCATGGAGGGGCTGCGGATGTGGCCGGCTAAGAATACTCATAAGAAATCATTATTGTTGGCGAAATATTTGGAGGGAGGGGGCCAGTGTTCGTCAATGTTTAAGAAAACGCTTGTCATATTAGTATTCGTGTTGACTATTATTTTATTGGGATAATAATAATATTTGTGTGTTTAGCTGTGAAATGAAACAAACCTGGACTGAGACAGACTGTAAATGTTTATCTGATATTGTCTTCACACTCTTCAAGGCTCCATATCTGCCCTTCAGCCATTTCTGTATGTTAACAACTGAAGTGGCAAGTGATCGCTGTTTGTCTACATCTCGACTGGTCATCGTCACATCTGAAACCAAAGGAAAGGGATTAATGCCGCAGTCTCGAATCACATTTACCTATACTCAAATGAAGTGAAACGGTCGCCATACAGTGCGATATGAGGGTAATTCAGCCCGGACAGTGGCGCTGTGGCCTACTCTTATTTCGAATTCAAACATTCAAAGGATCCGGGCCTGTAGCCAAAAAAAATCGAATTAGCCCCCCGCCCCCAAATATTTCGCCTACAGTAATGATTTCTTAGTAGTGTTCATAGCCGGCCATATCCTTAGCCCCTCCAAAAAGTTCCGTAGCCCCCCCCCCCCCCTTCAATTTTATGAGCTGGCTACGGGCCCGAAAGGATCTTTATGTATATGTGTATGCTAACCCGAATGTGCAACATTGACAAGAGGAACGTTCTCATGCAATACCGTGGGCGAATCCGAGACCAGGCTCCAAGTTCACAAAGCATTCTCAGACTTAAAACTGTTCACCTTATTTTTACTAAAACATAGCCCTTTATAATAATTTTGTTGTTTTAATGCATCAAATTCATCAATATGAAATTATGTACAAAGTTTTGTGTTTCTGCATCAAAGATATTTCTCAAAAACCATGATTGAATGTTGAGCAAATTCTCTTAAGTCTGAGAATGCTTCGCGAACTTGGGGCCTGGCTAGCGAGCTATTGTCTTAACACTGAGCCAGCAGCGCAGCTACCGGATCGCCACGAAAAGACACTACTGATTTTACAGGAAGTTCTTCTAAGACATACTAATTATTGTAGAATTATTGATAAAAGACAACCAGCAACAAACACCTGTGACAATAATAACTTTATTTTACAGGCAGTTCATATCAACATGAAATACTATGATTTATATTTTTAAAAAAAAGATCACAGTAATTTATTTGAGTTGAGCAAAGCACGGATCCACTGCGGTGTTTTTAGTTCTCCCGAATATACGATTTTTCGCCCATAGAGTTTTTTCTGTTAACCCAAACCCTATAGCTCATAGCACCGTGAAGGATTAGCGTGAGCTAGGGATTAGCCAATGAAACCATCTGTTATGGCGACTTCTTGGCGTGTTATGCACGGAATTGTGGTTAAACCACTAGAAACATCAACGCAATCTGTTTCACAGAGAATTACTTACGAATTAACTCTGTAATAGATGAGTGTCCACAGCACGTGCGTTGACTGCTCACCGCGCCAGTCATTGGCTCAACTGCCCGTGCAATGTTTACTTAACATCTAACTGCTTCGGGCAAAATGATGCATTTTACTCATTTTAATATCCATTTACACTAAATAGGAAATATTTTTTAACTTCAAATACTTCAAACGTCTTTATTTATTTTTCTTTTACCTCAAAAAAATGTTTGAGAATTTAATTTGTCGGATTAAAAAAGTTAATATGCCGTACTTATTAAGCCTCGTCGATGTCATGCTTATCAGTTTGACGTCAACGCTGATTGATTAATCAATGTCTGGTGGGTAAAATGGCGCTCGTAGACCCCTGTCGTGACCTTCTAGTACAATTGGCCAGATCTACATGTAGTGTAGGCCATTGAAAGAATAAAAAAAACGAAACGAAATATAGATCTGCATTTTAATCAAATTGTATATATCACCCTACTACACATTCATGGCTCAACAACTTTTCGGGTAATCTCGGTTACTCAAATCCTCATACTTTGCAACGTTAAATTTTTATCTGAATGGTCGAGACTACTGATCACGGTACGGAACGACCGAGGCTACTGATCAAGATAAAACAGATTAAGCGATTAGGAAATATATCCTCAGCTGGTTGAAATGATCAATAACTTGTTTTTATAGTAATAGTATTATAGCCATATTATACTAACGGTATTTATTTAAAGTCTATTAGTAGTATTAGTTTCCACACCTTCATACCTATTATAGGCTTAGCAAGAAATGGCCTAGCTTGTGTTGTCGCCTGTTCAAACTCGTGGGTTTTCGCCGGGTCCCCCGGTTCCTCCCACAGCTAGAGACCCCTACGCGCAAGCGAATTATTAAAATAAAATTGAACCATATGTTAGTCCTGAAATGACCTAGTTTGTGTCGAGTGAAAGTTAACCTCTCTCTCTCTCTCTCTCTCTCTCTCTCTCTCTCTCATTTTTCTATATATAGGCATTTTGATTGACAGAAAACAGGCGATGATTCTGACGGGAATAAACTGATCCATTAAAAGATAGGCTAACCATAAACCGAAATTTATTTTAGGAAAAAAATTAGGTCACTGTGAAAATTAGGAGTACCCGTGAAGATTAGTCTATTTTGAATCAAGAAATTCCCCCGGACAGCTTGAACAAAATGCCAATCGCACAACAATCTGCCCCCCCCCCCATTTTATTTTTTTGACTGAAAGTAACCTATCGTTATTAAAAAGTAGAAGTTCGGTTGCTTGTTAGTTTGAGATAAAACAATGAAGCTTAACGCCAACTGGACACAAACTAGGTCATTTTGGGACTAACATGTGGTTCAATTTAGGGATATTAACCAGTGGGATGAAAATGGGGGACCCACAGAAAACCCACAAGTCTGGACAAGCAACCCCATTCTTGTCGAGAGATAAAAAAAAAAAACCAATCTACATATTGGTCGATGTTAGAGCGATATTAACTTTGATTTTGAGTGAAAGGAAAAAGTCGTGTCTGTAATACTGAGATCGATTAATCGAATTAAGACGGATATAAGTTGAAGTATAAACAATAGACTTGTCTGGCGATATGACATATCTATATATAAAAAGCTGAAAAAGTACAACAGACTACAGGCCTGGATCCAGGATTTTGTCGAGGGGGGGGGGCACACATTGGAGCAAAGGGTAATATGTTGCAACCTTTGAACCTTGGATTGTTTGGGTGGAAACAATGCGTAAATCATGTTAATATCATCTATTAAAGAGCAAATAAGTGAACAACAACAGTAGCAAAGCAAACGAAAATGAAAATCAACTGTGTCACATGGGCTGACGGGAAGGGGGGGGGTGGACAGTGGCGGATTAAGCTCCACCAAGGCCTGAGGCGGCAGTTTCTGGAGGGCCTATTTAAAATGGCGTGGGCCTAATCAATTTGGCGTGGGCCTTGATTCCCGTTGGGCCTAAACCCCACCCCCTAACATTCATTGTCTATGCGTTTTTAATCGTATCAGACAAATTACAAAATCTTTGGGTCTGAGGCTGCAGCCTCATCAGCCTCACATGGGGAGGTTGAGTGTCGTGGGGGTCATATGTCCGGGAGAGGCACTTCTTAGGAGACGGCAAATTATCTAAGTGCATACCAGAAATCCCCGTTGAATTTTTATAGACTAGCAAATGACTGACCTACGCTTCCCCTAGCAAATAGAGAGTGTAGAACTATGGTTTTGCCAAAATACTGTATACGATAAGGGTTTTTCGACCAGACGAAGGGTTGAATAAGGGGAAACAAACATACAAAGTTTACATATAAGTTAATTTAATAAGTTATTAAGATAAAGTGTTAAAAATATTTTAAAAAATGTGTTTTAAAATTTCTTTAATCATTAAAAGTCAACTATTTTAAGAGGGATATGAAGCAAAATTTTTATAGATTAATTAGTTTGAAAATGTTTTTAGTCCAAATACATGTATATCACCAAATCATCCAGTTTGTAGCCTACACGGGAAGACATTTTTAAAGAGCCATGACTGGCAAATATGAATTACACAAGAGTCCTATTATATATTTTAGACTGACACGTCATACATGTATATACAATATACGCAAACCGATCTCCGTGGTACAATAAAATTATTGTAAAAAAAAAACGGACTATAATTATAACCATGAGTAATCGAAACGAAAACTGGAAAATTTTATACGCAATCATGTCTTCCGGGCGGAAGAAGGCGGTAAAATAAGGAATGTGTTTCTGATTCTTTCAATAGTCACGTCTCCAAACGAGACGAGAATGTTTGACAACACTTACAATTTTTGTTAAATATCCATGACGTACAAGCTCGATTTATTTTTGTGAAAATAGACTTGACTATTTGTACAGACGAACAGAAATATCACCATTAAAGATGTTAAACATTACACAGACACCAAAATAGCTTTACGCTATGTGGGAAATTTTGCCTGGACAGCGACCTTGCCGCCTATAGTTCTTGATCTCTTTTTGCATGGAAACCCAAAATGTTTTGTCTAAATCTACCTATTGCAGCTCTTTCTTTGGGCCTGAAATGTTGTTTAAACATAATCAAATAAAAAAAACCAAACCCATTCCATAAACAAATTAATATATTGAGCGAAGTAATGGCGGGTTGAAGAAATGGCGTAGATCGTTCATTATCGATAGCAACGGTAAATTAGCCCAATTGTCTATTTTATGGTCAAATCTTACGAATGTTTAAATCCATTTAAATCTCGGACATCTGAGAAAAGTATACAATTGTCCTAAGATCTTATTATAGTTCTTCGGAAATAGGGGGTTGGGTGGCCGAATGGTTAGCACATGCGCGCTATATCATAAAGTCTGTCATTGAATCACGTGGCTTGGTTTCCATTCCCCTGATGTAGGTGACAAGGAGTTGGGTCGCCTGTCTTATCTGATGCGCTTGCTCCGGGTCCTCCGGTTACCTCCCACTGCTAAAGACCCCTACGCGCAAGCGAATTATTGAAATAAAATTGAACCATATGCTTGTCCCGAAATGACCTAGTTTGTGTCGAGTGGACGTTACCCCCCCCCCTCTCCTGAAATAAAATCGCCCTTTGTCATCGTTTGAATGACTAATATGTTATAAGTGTGATTCATTATGCAACTATCTGAAACATAACCACGTGGTGTTTTGTAATATACACCCACCCTCTTCCCCACTTTTATGTATAATTTCATACACATTATTTTGATAATTTGACTTTCAGTTCCCGTTGAGATATAATCGAGGTTTAACGTCCACTCACACAACGTCTTCTAATGATTGGATTTTCAGTTCAGATAGAGAGATAACTGACTGATGTTTAAGGCACATTCATATTCCCGAAGCAATGGTCCGAGAATTCCCTGCCCATTACTGACGTAACCTGGAAAAACCTAGTAACTCTGTTGAATGCAGTTTTGAGTAAACAAAGGAAAACTGTTTTTTAAGCTACTGAATATACATTGTATAACCAATTTGATTTTGTTTTTTTAGATGAAGATAATTCGGTGAAGGAGAAAAAAAAACCCTATTATTATATACATGTGTACTGATCAGTCCAAATATGGGTCCAACTCAATTTTCAACAAAATTTGACTTGCTAGGTTTTTCCAGATTCCGGGAGATTGGTGGATTGTCCTCTGTTTTCTGATACTTGTGCTTTTGAGCACAGGCACTTGAAGGAATTAAAATAAAACTTCTTACTACTGCTTGACTATAATAGTATAGTATCATTAGTATACAATATTATTATATTCATATTGTATACTAATGATACTATACTATTATAGTCAAGCAGTAGTAAGAAGTTTTATTTTAATTCCTTCAAGTGTCTGTGCTTTTGAGGGAGTGTGTGTGTGTATTCTCCCCGTTCAATCAAATCTATCCCATGTACAGGAAAATGGCAGCACTTCGTTTACTATGGGGTCTTCTCTAAAACTTTGGACGGTGATTTAAGGTATTAAAAATGGTGAAAGTATTGCTCGTCTTCATACAGTATTGTTTACATTGTTGATAGCCTCGTTTGTCACACAATTAGTTTTCCTACAATATTCTGCTATGCACTGGTTAATTGGGCATAATAAAATCGTGAGTCATGACGTAACGTTATGTAGACATATTTGGTCCAATTTGGAACTTTGTTTCAAATTCAACGATTTTGATACGCAGCATGCCATTGGTTGTTAATGGAACTGTTGACCAATAATAAGTTAGAACAAGAATTTTCTCTATTTACAGCAGTGAGTAGTGGGATTAGCTCTAATCAAACGGAACACTGCGAGGAGTATGAGATAGTTACACTCAACATAAGCTAAGTCGTTTCGGGAAATACAAATTGTTTGCCCGAAAAAACGGCGGAAAAATGAACCTCTTTGTCAAATCTCAGATATCTATAAACCTCCCGTGACCAATTTCTGTAGATTACAAATTTGAATGAAATGAAACTTTAATGGCCGCCCCGCGTAGATCGGCGAAAAGATTCAGAGAGCATTTTGAAAAAAAACTTCGGTAAAAACACACATTAATCCAATTTTTTTTGTCAATACCTATCAATAATTCATCAAACGTGATTTTATCTATATTTTTTTTAAAAAAAATTTGATTAGAATTAATGCAGGCATCAGTGCAGATTGGTTCCGGATGAATTGTTAGTTGACGTCTGCTCTGGGAGACATGTCAGGTTGAACAATGAAACATGGCGGATCAATAAATTATTAACTGATAATATCTGGGAATTAGTTGCACGAGCATATAAGAATTTTATTAAATTTAGATGAGACAGGAGAAGGATGTGATGGTCGACATTATTTCCCTTTGTTACATCTAGTACACAATTTCCTACACAACTCGCTGGCGTGTCGCACAGCAATGGTTCTCAGTCCTTTTTTCGCAAACGGCACACATTGGAACACATGAAAAATAGCGGCACAGCTGGCTAAATAAATATGAAATATATTTGCATTTTGCAAAATAACAAGACAAGTCATAGATACCATACAGCAGTAGATACAGACTGGACATAGGCACAAATTTAATAAAAAAAACCCACAATTATGGAATTACCGGTAGACACCAGTGAATACTCAATTGGGACCAAGTGGTTTTTTTCGCATTTTCTTAGTGTACCGTTCAACATTTCGATTAGGGTAGGGATTAGCTCCAGCCTGTTCACGTCTTGTAACCTTTGACTAAGCTTGGGGTCACGGTGGCTAAGTGGACAAGGCGCTGGTTCGCTAGCCCTGAGGTCAGGTGTTCGATCCCTGCATTGGCCGAGAAAGTTCATCTCGATTTTCCGGCGTGATTTCACCTTGTCAGTGATGCAGAAGGAGGGCCCGACAAGGACAGCTATGCCTAGTCGTTCGGATGGGACGGAAAACCGACGTCCCGCGTACACATTGGAGTACACGTAAAAGATCCCTTGGCAGTGGGAATTCGATATAAGGGTAGCCCGTTGCGCCGCTGTCCGGGCAAAATTTCCCTCATAGCACACTGTATGGCATATGCCCGTCTTCCATTAGCCTAGGTTAGGCGCAAAAGAGTAGGACGTTAAACCCCATTTCATTTGACAAAACTTGAAGTTGGCCTTAGGATCTAATCCAGTGGTTAAATTTTTTTTTGCGAACTGCACACCTTGGAACACTTGAAAAAGATAGCAGCACACCTGGCTAAATATATATGGAAAATATGTGAGTTTTGCAAAATAAAAGCATAGACGGATTACAATCGTAGACACAGACTAGTCATGGAGACCTGTAATGATTCAAACTAAAAAAAGAAAAGCACAGATATGAACTAAATTTACTGTAGTGTTTCGAATTTTTATCATTCAAATAAATAGCCGGCTTCTTCAGTGAGAAATTTACGTGGCACGCAAAGAAAGGTTTCGCGGGGACACTGGTTGAGAATTATAAATCCAACCCTTAGAACACGAAACATTTTTTTCAATTATCGGGTTGCGTGTCGTCATGGAAATAAAAATAAATGTTTTGTCGCCCCACCCCATCCTTTCCTCTTATTTTTGCACCGGTTACACCCCGAATAACTACCAACCTAATTTTTACTGGTCTAGCAATAATTTTAATTGAAAATCAACGGTATTCACTTGATCTGTCTGGGAACTAAACCATAATAGATCCTAAACAAATTAAATTCTAAAACATTTTCTAAATAGAGAAACAGCTACCTGACAAATCTATACAATGTATAGAAATAGATCTTTTATAATGGCTATTTATTGTCAGCCCCATTTTATTATCAAAAACCTAGTTTTTATAATTACTATGTCGACGGAGATGCTATTATTCCGTGAACTTTGACAGTGTATTATGTTTCGAGAATGGAGCTAAAAAGACTAAAATCGGCATCGCAAGACCCCATGTTGGGGCTAATTGCCCCTTATAAGGTATTCTTGTGTACGGTTCCATGTTGCTGATAATTGCTTATTGATTTGTATTGATTTTAGCACGTGTTTTGAGACTAGTCCTACAGGTGAAAAAGGAAAGGAGAGGTGTGTTGATAATGTCCAGTCATTGAAACTGACCAGTGGTTTAGAATAATTGATCAGGTTGAACCGGTCAGTTAAACGGATGAGTAATTCCAGTAAGTCTATAGAGAAGTATGTAAACAAACCATCGAGTCCATTAATAGTTGAGATATAAAAAGTCCTCTGTTTTGTGCCACTGTACCAGATAACAATACACGTATAGAACAAAGATCTCACCATCCAAACACTATAAACAAGAAATCGCAGTGAAAACTATGATAAATCAAATAACATGAAAATCCTTTTCTCCGCGATGTAAACAGTTTCTCCACTGTGTAATCTTTTTTCTCCGCGGTGTAAACATTTTCTCCGCGGGGTAAACCTTTTCTCTGCGGTGTAAACCTTTTCTCCACGGTGCAAACCTTTTCTCCGCGGTATGAACGGTGTAAACCTTTTCTCCGCGGTGTGAACGGTGTAACCTTTTCTCCGTGGTGTAAACCTTTTCTCCGTGGTGTAAACCTTTTCTCCGCGGTGTAAACCTTTTATCCACGGTGTAAACCTTTTCTCCGCGGTGTAAACCTGTGAACCTTTTCTCCGCGGTGTAAACCTTTTCGCCGCGGTGTAAACATTTTCTCTGCGTTGTAACCTTTTCTCCGAGGTGGAAACCTTTTCTCCGTGGTGTAAACCTTTTCTCCGTGGTGTAAACCTTTTCTCCGTGGTGTAAACCTTTTCTCCGCGATGTAAATATTTTCTGCGTGGTATTAAGTTTTCTCCGCGATGTAAACCGTTTCTCCGCGGTTTAAACCTTTTCTCCGCGGTGTATAATCCTTTTCCTTGTCGTGTAAACTTTTCCACGAGAGAAACCTTTTCACCGCGGTATAAAGTATTCTCCGCGATGGAAACCTTTTTCCACGGTATAAAGTTTTCTCCGCAATGGAAACCTTTTCTTTGCGGTAGAAACCTTTTCTCCGCGGAGAAATCATGTGATTTACCACTGCGATTCCTCGTATCAGGTAAATTTCAAGAAAAATGTATAAATCAATATATGTCTCTAAACTAATAGGCCATCGTATTTCTGACTTTTAGGTTTTCAGCAAATCACGTAACAGGTACCTGGATAAGTCTAGAAAAAACGATACGAGATAACGCCATGTAACCCAGGAGCTAATAACAAAATAATATGCCCCACCCCCAATTTGTTGGGGTTGCTCTATGTCCATACAAGTAAAAACCAATTAGTAAAACTGGGACATATTATAGCCCCGGCAGTATCCCCTATACTGCACTACAGTAATATACTTCGCAAAGCTGACCAACATCCAGCCCCCCCTACCCGCCTTACCAAATCAGTTTACGCCTAATATCTCCTCATCGGGCTAATAATATTGGTCGTCGATTGATTAACTGAAACTTAACAGAAAGAAATTGTACACATAATTATTTCATGTTTCATGAAAACCTCTCAAAGCGTGTATTGAAACCGATATCAATTATTGACCATATATACTAGTATACAACTAGCGCATTCTGTCGCCATATTGACCGAAATCATGTATGTTTAATTCTGGAATACTTAACGGAACGACGGCACTTATCAATTGATTTGTGGAATAATCGAAAATTTGAAAAGTATCTCACGTTATTTGTCTGTACAACAGCCATTAATTAAAACCATTGAGCTATTAAATATTGTAAAAGACCAACTCGTTTCATTCTACCACGTTCTCCATCGTATCTATAGGCACGTGCTGTACACGTGAACCAATCAATAGATAGAATTTAAATCCATTAGTCACACGTCTGTGGCCTCATTGACAAACAAATGATACGGAATGGAGTTCAACATCCTACTGTTCTACTCCAAATGCGCTAATGAAGACGGTCATACACCATACAGTGTGCTATGAGGGACATTTTGCCAAGGGGGTGGCTCAACGGCCTACACTTATATCAAATTCCAACTGACAAGGGATCTTTTACGTGCACGTCAATGTGTACCATCCGGGCGACTAGACGGCTGTCCTTGACAAACCCTCAGTCTTGCACTACCATTGACAAACAATGACATGAAAAAGGGTCCCGCCTTTCTGAATTATCCAGGCTAATGGAAACAATCACTACCAATGGTATGGTAGGGTGAGTTTGTCGTTCAGATTACAATGGGATGTGAGGGCATTTCAGAACAGAGAGGGAGAGAGAAAAGAGAGAAATGGGGTTTAACGTCCACTCGACACAAACTAGGTCATTTAGGGACTAACATATGGCTTAATTTTATTTCAATAATTCGCTTGCGCGTAGGGGGCTTTTAGCAGTGGGAGAAAAACGAGATTTCAATATTTTGATTTGAACCTTTTCTCAGTACAGAGAAGTGAAATACAATTACTTCGCCGTGTGGATTTACCTAATAAATAAAAAGTGGTATAGGGTGTTTTGCAGTTCAACAGTTCGATTTGAATTTTTTACACAAATCTGTAAGTATTGTCACATTTTGGCGTTGACTAATCTACTAAAAGGCTCAATACAACTCTTGTTGTAACTGAATAATATGTCCCAATCTTTATTGAATACCAATGTTAGAATTAATCGGATTGAAAATTAGAGATTCGACTTTCAAAATGTATTTGTGGTTTACAAGGGGATTCCTATTGCGCTACAATGACGAAATGAGAATTAAAACTCAATGTTATTTACGAAAACGACGTCCTGTGAAATTGCTAGCTGCCCTTTTAATAACACGTGGGCACTGTATCATAAGGCCTGTCATTGAATTAGAGTAGGGGCGCCTGCCCAACCAAGTGGGTTTTCTCTGCGTACTCCGGTTTCCCCCAACTGCTAAAGACCCTTACGCGCAGGCGAATTGTTGAAATAAAATTGAACCATATGTTAGTCCCGAAACCATATGTAGACCCGAAATTATATGTTACTCTCTCTCTCTCTCTCTCTCTCTCTCTCTCTCTTTCTCTCCTTATAACACTGAAGATTTTTTATGCTTTGTTTTTGGGTTTTTTTGTGACAAAGTTTAATGTATTAATGGATCGATATATTTCTTTAATCTTGCCTTATTGATTCCAGGTATTGTTCACTAATTTACCTTCTCGCTGTGTGGAATACCTGGTATGCAATGCGATCAGGTGAAACTGATCAAAGATGCCTGGGGCGAAACATGGCGTTTCAAACACCGGTTTCTAATAAAGTAATGAGGAAGACCACAGATGTAGACGATATCCTCGATCTAGTACAGAAACCTTATCGCTGTTTCAGCGCCGGTCCAGTAGCTATTTATATAGGGACGGAGATCATGCACGCAAAAATCCTTTCCTTAATCAAGGGAGGATCCCGTTTTTGTGTGCCGAGGCGCGGGGATGATACACAAAAAATTTTATTTTTCCTCCAAATCAAATGCGCATCCTCCAGGTGTTATAAAAGGTATCCCCAATTGAATACATGATCCACGCAGAAACCTTATCCGAGATCGAGCGTGGTTCCACTAGTTGCTGATAGGCATGGGGCGGGGTATATCAAAAGGTTCAGGAGGTACAGACGAGCAAAACGGCATTTCTTTCATTTTTAGACTGTGTGGGCTGACTAACAACCGCATCCCAGAACAAGTGCCGTTTCAGGAATTTGAAGAACTCTGACTATATCCAACCTCACTAAAAACTATGATTTTTTTTCCAAACCCTTTACAGGTTGAAAATGGCACCTGGTAACCTTTTTGCAGAGGGTGGGGGGGGATGGGTGGCGTCCGTCCCCCTTATATGGATTTCGCCTTTTTTTTAGAATTTTCTAAATGCATATCTAATCTAGAATCAAGTACGACATGGAACACAGAACAGTTATCCTTCAATCTTGACATGCGTGACAAGATCCAATGCATCATCTTTCTGCGGCTCAATTTGAACATTGATTTCTGTTAGGCGCATGTCAACTCTAATATTTATGGTCGTATTATTAGCTTTTTGGTTTGTTTTGATATTGATTCGTTGTCTAAGTTCGAAGTCCTCCCGTTTTCTCTCGTTTCTCGTGTTTCAATGTTGTACATGGAAACCTGATCGTGGATTAATCATTTATTTGGAATCTGATACCACGGATTCCATCTCTATAATCGATAGCAATGTAACAATTGTGTTATCTTGTATAAAGATTAAATTTTGTATTTAATAAAATCTAGCGGAAATCGGCGATATTCCTAGGTAATTTGGAATTGATTTTAGTGCAAGAATATAAACGCGCGGGCAAGAGTCAGTGCGACTGGAATACCGACATTTCTCGCTAGATACAAAAGAACTGCTGGTCGTTCTGAAATCGTACACCAATTGTTGTATATGTGGCTGTAAGCAATCAATCGCCCAGCAAATCTCTGTTAAAAATTCATTTTCAAAATGACTTTAAGTTTAAGACTCTCCACTTTCTGCACCAAGCTGACTAATGAGGACGTGCATACGTCATGCGGCATGCTGTGCTGAAAATGAATATGAAATGGGGTTTAACGTCCTACTGTTCTGCTCCGACTGGGATAATGAAGACGGGCTTACGCCATACAGTGTACTATGAGGGGACCTTTGCCTGGAGCATCGTCGTCGTTGTTTCGAGGTTTTACGTCCATTTCCCCCAAGGGTGGTATCGTAGACATGTGTTTCCTAAGAAACTTGCCAGAGGAAGCCACAAAATAGACTTGATCCAGCTTATTTGGGTAAAAAAAACCACCGTGTAGGGAAGCGCCAAAGATACGGGCCCGTAGCCAGCTCATAATTTTTTTTTTTTTTTTGGGGGGGGGGCTACTGAATTTTATGGAGGGGCTGAGGCTAAGCCCCCCCCCCCCCCCCGCAAAGGTATATTTAATGCAAGGGAAAGCCTCCTGGTGTAAAAAAAGAAAGAATGGCGAGCGAGCACAGTCTGACCCACTTTGCCATAATGGTACGGTTTAGATGTGGTAAGGTATATTTAGGTTTGACTGTCAGCCAGGAATTAGGGCCCGACGCCAAAATATAGCAAACAAGGGTTCCTTTAAAATTCACACCAACTATTTAAACAGGATCCCAGTAACAGAATTAACAAATCTGTAAATCTATTTAAGCTATGTCCAGCGTCAAGGAAACTTGTATGATATATTAGATTGATATATAAAATACGGAATCGATAATCAATCGATGTTTGTTGACACAATGATACGAGATCAATAGACAGAGATATCCGACAGAAGCCATGTTATCGATTACTGTAGTTTATTGGTTAATTATGTTGTAATAATTATACTGATCGGGTTGTTCATCGAACAGGAATATAAACAACTAGTTTGATTTCTATTGTTGGAGAGAATGAAATGGGTCAACAGTCAACTCATGGTTGAGGGAGAGAAATTGGGCTTAACGTCCACTCGACACAAACTAGGTCATTTCGGAACTAACATATGGTTTAATTTTTTATTTCAATAATTCGCTTGCCCGCTTTAGCAGTGGGAGGAAACCTGAGTGCCCGGAGAAAACTCACGAGGTTGGACAGGCGGCCCTACTCCACGCCACATAATATGCTCACACCAGGGATCGAAACCACAGCCGCAAGCCAGAGGTGATCGGCCAGCTAGAGGTCGAAGCGCGGCACTCTAGAGCACTAGGCCATCCCAACCCCCTAGTTGCAGAGAATGAAATGAGTCAAAAGTCAACTCGTGCTATTTCTTCCGTGGAAGAGAGAAATTGGGCTTAACGTCCACTCGGCACAAACTAGGTCATTTCAGGACTACCATATGGTTTATTTATTTATTTCAATAATTCGCTTGCTCGTAGGGGTCTTCAGCAGTGGGAGGAAATCGGAGTGCCCGGAGGTTGGACAGGCGACCCTACTCCTTGCCACGTGGATTCGAAACCACGCCAATTCACTCAATGGCAGGCCGTACGAACTATGATACATCGCGCGCACGTAAACCATTCGGCCACCCCCCCCCCTATTTCTTTTGTATAGACTGGCATATATATATTTTTTATATTTCGCTTGTGTCCAGGCCTCTTTAGCAGCGGGGTAACAGGGGCAGAACATCGACGACCCCACTTGTTACCACTTGATACTGGGGGGTTGGGTGGTCGAATGGCTAGCGTGAGCGTGCTGTATCATACAGCCTGCCATTGAGTCAACTGGCGTGGTTTCGAATCCCCGCTTGCACGTGGCAAGGAGTAGGATCGCCTGTCCAGCCTTGTGGGTTTCCTTCGCGTACTCCGGTTTCCTCCCACGCGCAAGTGAATTATTGAAATAAATTCCATATGTTAGTTTGTGTCGAGTGGACGTTAAACCCCATTTCTCTCTCTCACCCAGTGATACCTTGATAGTTACTGCTGAGTACCGGATGTTGCGGTTGCTATAGTACAGGTGCGTGCCTACTGATATAAAAACGAGTTTAGTGAATGAGGACACGGTTTATTTACATACATGACTAATACAGTTAATCAATATTATAGTTTATTTATATTACCAATTATTGGCAGAAGCAGTGGCATTGTTTGAGTCTGTGCGGCCCGAGGCGATTCTTCCATAATGGATATTTGATAATATAAAATTTACAATCGAAATAAATAGTAGCGCCTTATTTTATCTTATACAATGAAATGTCGATAAAGTCCACACTTTACAACTACCCGAAATGGTGCTTGAACTCCAGGAGTCAAAAATCAAATAAATCAATTGATCACCTTCGAATCTGGAAACCAAGATGGCTGAACAAGACGATTTACACGTTTATTCAATTGCATAGATTAATTAAGATAAAATCAGCCTCACTGATTTTTGACAATTAAGTGAAATTAAGTGTCGATAATTGTATTCCCCCAGAATCCTACCAGCACTCAGTAACTTTGTATTTTTTTTTGAAATTTCCAATGAACTGTTACGCACGCATATAATTGCGTATAATTGGCGGGAAATTGCATCTCTGTTACACACTTTAACTTCATAATGATTACGTCAAATTATTCTGGAATTCTCCCAAGTATTGAAGAGTAGTGGTTGTTGGATTGCATAACGGAACATTGCCCGTAGAGAAAATTGTTCTCTAATCACCGACTAATTTATTTCATTAATACGATAAAGTTGTAGATTAAATGAGGTAAGATAATTTAAAAGCCCCGCCTGGAAGTGAATGATTGTGATGTCTGTAATTTGGTCGAAAGTAGGACCGCGTGAAAACGATTCCCTGTAAAGGCAGTGATGCAACAAACGACTGCATGAATCGAAAGATCAATTGCTTGGTTGCTTTTATCGTTCGGGTTCTTCACAAATTTATGCAGGGTGGACGGGACAAAAAAACCGAGGTCCTGTGTACATTGGCGTGCACGTAAAAGATCCATCGGCACATAGAATTCGATATAAGAGGCGCGGATCCAGAGGGGGGAGGGTCCAGGGGGTCCGGACCCCCCCCCCCCCTCAGACTTGAAATTTTTTTATGCGATTTTATTGGCGATTTAGACCTGTTATTTTGGAATTTACCTCCCGGAAATACGTCAGAATGAACCAAATTGAATCTAATTTACCAAATTATCGGTTGAGCGCAATTAGTTAAGCAATTATCAAACCTAGACCCCCCCCCCTGCAAAAAATCCTGGATCCGCACCTGTATAAGACTAAGAGTAGGTCATGGTGCCTCTGTCCGGTGCTAAGTTCCCTCACTGCATAGCACACTGTATGGCTTACGCCCGTCTTGGACGTTCAACCTCATTTCATTTCATTTCTTCACAAATTTCTTCAATTTGCAAGTCGAAGAAGAGAAGGCCTACACTGTATGGTGTATGTCCGTCTTCATTATTCCGACTGGCGCAAAAGAGTAGGACGTCATTTAAACCCATCTTCATATTATTTTTGATTGGTTAATATACCGGGCGCCTTCTCAACCTCGTGGGTTTCCTCCGGGCACTCCGGTTTCCTCCCGTACTGCTAAAGACCCCTGCGCGCAAGCGAATTATTAAAATAAAATTAAACCATATGTTAGTCCCGAAATGACCTAGTTTGTGTCGAGTGGACGTAAAATCCAATTTCTCTCTTTCTCTTGGTTAATATACCGAGTTGAAAATTAACCCGACGCAGTAATCTCCCCTTTAACAGAGTTCATTAAATTTGTGTTAAATTTGTGGGTTTTGTTTTTATAAAATACTAAAAAAAAAGATACAATGCGTCCGATAAAGCTGATGTGTGGGGTGGGGTGGGGTGGATGTGTAAGTATGTGTGTGTGTGTGGAGGTCGTATATGTGTTTCTGTTTGTCTGTGATCTCTGTGTGTGAGGGGGATGGGATATGTATATGTGGTTGGGAAGGAGGGGCGGGTAAAAGAGCCTCCGCCAGAAACTTTTAAAAAATTCCCGACAGTTTTCCAGTGCTGTATTTGTCATTAAAAATTGTCGCTCGTAACACGTTTGATTAATTGGGATTTATACTCTCTTAATAAAAACTTTGTCAATTTCCTTTCACTGTTAATCTTAAAACAAACCAGTCGGATAAAATGTTTTCAATGGGAGACACCACGTGTGGCATTCACAACCATCTCGTAAATATAGATTTATTAGAGACATAAAAAAATAAAGTCTTTTAAGGCTCAGCAGGATTCTCCGTGATTTCTTTTAAGACTGGGGTGAACTGGAAATTGACGGCGTTCTGTCGTTAGCAACACAAGAGTAAACAATTTCTCAATGGGTAAATGTCTTAGATGAAAGGAATGGGGTTTAACGTCTTTGTCTCGTCAATATCATGCTTTGGTCATTTTGGGACTAACATGCGGTTATTTGTTGTTTGTACATGGACACGCGTGCAATGATGATAAGGAGGATTGGTTTACGGATGAGAGAGAGAGAGAGGGATTGAGAGAGAGAGAGAGAGAAGATGGGAAGGAGAGAGATATTGGACTAAAATTGAACCATGTTTTAGTCGTGAAATGACCTAGTTGGGTGGACGTTAAATACATATCATATGTCTCTTTCTACAAACTATCCCTGTCGATGTATGGTGGGAAGTTGCCTGTTAATCAAACAATTGAAGAAAGGAATTCCTCAGTCAAAAAGTGAGAGAGAGAGAGACGGGGTTTAACGTCCACTGGGCAATAATTCGCTTGCGCGTAGGGGTTTTTAGCAGTGGGAGGAAACCGGAGAGCCCGGCGAAAACCTATCTTATTGGACAAGCGAACAAGCGACCCTACTCCTTGTCACGTACAACCGGCAAATCGAAACAATGCAAGTTGACTGAATGACAGACCTTTTGTTCCAACGCGCTTGGTGGTTAACCATTCGGCCACATAAAAGATTATGATGCTTCCATGGATTCAAAATATATCAATAATAATGCCATGGGCAACAGCCAAGCACGTGGTTGGCGTTTTTCGGTGGTTTTATACAGGTTAGTTTTAATTGCGACAAAACAGGTTGGATATATTTGTCGGGTATTGGAACCATATCTATTCACACAGATCTTGCTAAAAACGTTGAAAGCCCCGTTGGGATCATGTGATTTTTTTCCTGTGGGAGGGCCGTGTCGCACGCTGAACTAAAAGTTTACATTATATATATATCTGATTAAAACACAGATCCTAGTATGAAAAAATAAGAAACGAGAGAGAGAGAGAGAAATGGGGTTTAACGTCCACTCAACACAAACTAGGACATTTCGGGACTAACACATGGTTTTAATTTTATTTCAAAAATTCGCTTGCGCGTAGGGGTCTTTAGCAGTGGGAGGAAACCGGAGTGCTCAGAGGAAACCCACGAGGTTGAGAAGACGCCCCAATCTCCATGCCACATACGCTCACACCAGGGCTCGAAACCACATCCGCAAGCCAGAGGTGACCGGCCAGCTAGAGGTCGAAGCGCGGCACTCTAACCCACTAGCCCCCCCCCCCTCTAAAACCCCGAAAAATCGATCTTTATTTAAATAAGATCACTATTTGATAATTCACAAAACCATTCGATCTGTGGGATGAAAACATGTCAACAAAGAGGAGTTACTTACTTCGTCTGGGAGTTCGTGCTGCAGTTCCCTTGTATGTATCCAATTTTGGAATCGAAAGATGCACAGAGTTATTGCTGCTCTTGGGATGTGCATTGGAAGGTTCCGCACCACCTTCCTTTCTGGAAGACATCTGGTTTCCCATATTAATCAAGATTATGACGTTCCTTTATATTAACGTATAGAATAACTCCAATACTAGAACTTTATAAATCCAATGAAATCATTTTGCTATCCATCTTCATTATAACTCGAAAGGCGTTGAAAACTCTTGATTATGGAAAATCGTCCAGGCCATTCAATATGACGTCTTCGACTATTATCTGCCGTTTATTTTATGCATCCTATAATTGCATAATTATCGTTTAGAAACCAAATTTTATGGATCCAAGTTCATTGAGTAAGCTGTCTGTGCATTAATGTCGTTTTATTCTTTAAGCTGGCAGATTATTCATTATTACGAAACACCCGACAAGCGGGTATGTTTAGGCATGAACCTGAAGTTAAAAAAGACAACAAATTCGAGTCGTTAAATCTCTGGTTGTTTGTTTGTGTCGTGGAAATGAAATACGGTTTAACGTGCTACTAGTTTTCTTCTTCTGGGGTAATGCACACAGGCATATACGCCATTCAGTGGGCGACGAGTGACATTTTGCCCAGGGAGTGACATTACGGCCTACTCTTTATCGGATTCCTACTACCAACTACTTATTTAAAGGAACGCAAATTTGCGCACGACTATACGCTGTCCCTTGACAGCCCCCACAACCTACCCCGCCCCCAGGACCTGCCCCACTGCTGTAATAGTTTTCTCAACGAGCTCCCTAGGGTACTGATTTGGATTAATAAACAGGTTGCTGATATGGTTTTGTTATTATTGTTTTTTTTTATTGGCCCTTTTGGAGGTTTCAGATTAGTTATTGTTTTTATTACCTTATTTACTTTCACGAGAACGACAAGAGGAACTTGTTGAAACGTAGAGTGAAATAAACTCAGTGATTGCTTTCCATATAAATTTGTGTTTTATATTACGTGTTCAATTACTAAATGCCATATAGATATTTTAATATTATATAAATAATGAGGTCCAGATAGGCCTATATATAGTAAGCTATATTTCTTTTCAACATTCCAGTCACATTCTCTGAGATGTCTGCTTGACATTTATATGACACTTACAATTTTTAAAGAATATTATGGGCTATTTAAATAACGCCATCTTTGTTTCATACCAGGAGAATATACTCACACGTTTCCGCAACCGAATTACGACAGTATAATGAATGAACTTACTTAGGGATGTGCAATTATTATACAGAATATGGCAAATAGGTCTAATCAGTTGCAATCCAGGCGCTGACCGAGAAGATTCATTCATTCATTCATTCATCCCTTCCTTCATTCATGTATTCGTCCATTCGTTCGTTCAGTCACCGATTCATTCATTCATATTCATCCACTCACTCATATATTCATTCTTTCATTCATTCATTCACTCACACGTTCATTCATTCATTCATTCGTTCGTTTTTTTGTAAAGGGGGATGTCCCACACTGTTGAAGTTAGTTAGTTATAATGGTATTGTGATACTTTTCAGCACTCGTGCTATTTTGTCTTATAAATATATATACGTAAATAAACATTTGAGAGTTTAAAGATTTAAAGATATATTATGTAAGATTAAGATAAATAGCTGACCCGTTCTCCTATAATACATACTGAACAATGAATATATTGACAACTCCAGTCAGACCTGACAAGACAGTTGTCTAGTCGTTCGGATGGGAAGAACAGCAGAGGTCACAGCGAAAAAATCCATGAATTTTTGCAGGAGACGGATTGCCTGGCTCCTGTTAAGGAATATTGACAGTTGACAATAATACATGATGTTGCCATCATCGTCTCTAAATTACATGGGCAGACATACACGCTGAGCTTTTTAAAGAGAGAAATCAAACACCCCGTTTGACGTCATTTTTTATAATATATTAATATCGCGATATCACACATGTCTATATAATTCTTTCGCGCTTTGAATGCCAATCCCGCCCAAACATCGCATGATAACGGATACAGTGTTATTTAATACATTTTTGTTATGTAGTTGAGCAGGGTGGTGTTTACCCCCCCCCCCCCAAACACATACACCTGGAATCCTTGCCAATTGGAATTCGATAAAAGAGAGGCAATAGCACCACTGTCCAGGCACAATTTCCCCCATAGCACATTCTATGGCGTATTCTCGTCATCATTAGCCCAGTCGGAGCAGACCAGCACTGATGCTTTGATGCTTTTTATTACAGAAGTAACGGGTTCATAATAAGACAATTTTATGGATTTACACCTTCTTGGTTTATTACATACAACGTTTCAATACTTTTACAGGTATCTTTATCAAGCATTACTGTAAGAATATTGAAACGTTGTATGTAATAAACCAAGAAGTAGTAAATCTATCAAGTTGTGTTATTAGGAATAGTATACATCTAGGATATTAAGTAACGGGTTATTTAAACAAATATTGTTTGTTATGGGTTTTATGAAATACCATACATTCTACTTTGCTTATGTCATTGGGGTTTGTAAAACATGTTCAGTCACCTACTCAAGCACGTGTTGTTTTATGGCGCAATAGGCCTCACGCGAGGTGAAATGAAATGAAATAAAATGGGGTTTAACGTCCTACTGTTCTGCTCCTAAACCGGGCTAGTAAAGACAGGCATACGCCATACAGTGTGCTATGGGGGGAATTTTGCCCCCGCAGCGGTGCTACGGCCTACGCTTATATCGAATTCCAACTGCCAAGGGATCGTGTATGTGCACGCTAATGTGTACTTACACGGGACCTGTTTTTTTCGTCCCATCCGAGCTCCGAACGACTAGACAGCTGTCCTTGTCTTTCACAAGAAGAAACCACGCCGGAGTTTGTAAGATAGATGGGTGATAGATGAACGAATATCTAAAACTTACTCCATACAAACATAACTTAATATTATAGTTTGGATATTTCTGACTCGAAGACCTATAGAATATTACATAAAATCTTACCTTTATCGATGCCTATAATTAGTCATATTTAACGACATTTTTCGAAACAAATTGTCCCGCTCGAAACGTCCCCTAGCTCAGTTAAAGTCAGTGAACATGAGGAAAGGGTCAAAGGTTATTGTCTATAATACAGAGATAAAAGATACAGATGTCAAGCATGACTGACAATAAACTTATATACAGACTAAAGGGGCGTTTATGCTGAGCATCAATCAAATCGTTTATACTTACGGTGAACGCGAATGCGACCGAATTTGCCACCAAAGTGCGATTTTCGGAGCAGCTTGCGTGAACGATTTTCAAATCGTCATTGCGCTAGTTTCACCTGCGATATTTCGTGCGTACCCCTGCTTTCAGTTCGAACAAAGATTCGCGCGGATATTCACAGTTGTCAGTTGAAACTGGCACATTGTAGCTTTGACCATGTCTGGCTTTTTAATATCAACTTTAGAAACAAGCGGAATAAATAAAACATCATCGATAATTACTGAATCTCAGATAAATTAATTCCATAATATTTAAATCAACAAACTACCACACAAATAAAACGTCTTAATTCAAAATCGCATTCGACTAGTACGAATGGTGTATACGGTCCTTAGACTAAGGTAGGGTATAAAGTATGTAACGAAGGTATTTACCCGTGTAGATAGCTGAATAAATAAACAGGCGAGATAAAATTAATGCAGATATGTTGTGCTGGGTATTCATTTATTGTTGGAAAACAAAGCCCGCGCCTCATTCAATGTTTAAAGTAGCAATGTTATTGTATTATTTTAATAATCTGCTATTTTATGACTACAAACTTATTGAATCTGTGACACTGTGACCAAAATTACTATTTTCCTTATATTTTCTTCAATTGGCCCATCTCCGAGTCTCGTTCAACATTAATCCGACATTAGTCCAGCTCTGAACGTAGGTCTCATTACGTGTAGGTCTGGACTTGTTCGACATTAATATTGGTACTTTCATACCTGTTTCCTTACGTTTTAATATTGTTTTAATAAATTATTCTTAAATTAAACAGGCGTTTAGTCTAAATATTTATTATTTTGATTCCAATCGGGGTTTAATTTCATGTGTGTACGATATTTACTTAGATTTATACGCTGCCTTTACCATAAACCAATGTTTAGTGATTAAGAATTTTAAACTACGCATTTGTAACACTGTTTGTCATCGACATGCTTATAATTGTGTATATTCTTTCATAATTTGTAAATCAAAATTAAGGTAAGGTTATAGGCTTTCCATCTATGTATAATTTGTTATGGGAGGCTTTTTAATTTTTACCACCAATTTATTTTGTTCTTTGAATGAATATTTTAAGGTACACGGTGGCCATGTAATATTTGAACTTGTGGCTATTTATTTGCAGCCATGTTATGGAAGAGTAGAAGGAATTTGTTCTTTCTTGAAAGCTGGGAGTCGCCACTTAATCTCGTCTCTTGGTATACATTGTGTTCTTTGAACCGCTCGGGGTACACACGAGACTAATAAATGGTTCAATTTTATTTCAATAATTCCCTCGCGAGTAGCCGTCTTTGTCTTTAGCAGTATAAAAAAATAAATGAAATACAGTTCAGTATTTAATCAGCTTGGGTCCGAGCAGCCCTGGCCAGCTCATAAAATTTTTTTTTGGTGGGGGGGGGCTACTGATTTTTTTTGGAGGGGGAGAGTATGTGGCCAGCTAAGATCACTCCTTAGAAATAATTATCCTTGGCGAAATATTGGGGGGGGGGGGGCTTAGCGCCCCGGTGGCTACAGGACCGGGTCCGAGAGAGAGAGAGGGAGGTGAGGGTTGATTGGTGCATATAAGATCTGTCATTTGAGACAAGTGGCATGGCCTGTTCAACTTCATGGGTTTTCCTATGGTTCTCCAGTTTCCCTCCCCCACTGCTCAAGACCCTTGCCCACAAGCATTAGTCTTGAAATCACCCAGTTTGGGTAGAGTGGAGGTCAAACCCATTTGTCTCTCTCTCTTCTGGAGAAAGGTGTGAACAGACCCCAAACGATGATTTCAGTGATTAAGCACAAATTTTTTTTCTTATTCAATTAGGATTTAATAACAAATATTATATATACAAATAATTCCCATACAAAGTCATTAACAAAATACTTGTACATCTGCGGCGGATCCAGGAATTTTTGCAGGAGGAGTTTGCCAGCATTCGGTCACTGGTGTCTGAGGGGATTAAGAATGTTTTCGATAATTGGCAAAGTCGTTTTTATGGGATGTCTATTTTTACGACTTTGAGTGAAGATAGCTGAATTAATTTCAGTCAGATTGGTGTGAACTTGCGGTAAAGAGGATAAACTAACCATGGACGACACATATCAAAAACTGTTCAGGTCCATTTTATGTGCACTTTAAGGAAATTTGATAGTTGACAAATGACAATGTATGATGCCACCATCATCTCTAAATTAGGCATACATACACACAGAACTTTTTAAAAAAAGAAATCCAAAACCATGTTTCATCTCAATGAATTAATATATCAAATACATCAATTAGTTTGGTGTTACTGGATCAAAGATATTTCTCATAAACAGGGATGGAAAACCTTAATTGTGATATCATTAACTTGCACTTTGAATGCTATCTCATCCCACCATCTTATGATAAAAGATAAAGCAAACGACCGTTAACGTGTTAATTTACAATTTTTTTTTCTATGTATCTGAACAGGATCCAACCTTGTGCACACTTATAAATCTATTTCGTTACAACTATCAATATTTGAAGCTAGTTATGGTAGTAATTAACTCATATCTTCATTAAAATGTCATTTGAGAGATTTTAAAACGTTAGAAACTACCGCAGTGTGAAGTTGCATCTTTTAAAGGAATATCGGTCGAGCTCCTTTCTGTATTTATCAAACTTTCACAACACTCGGCATCCATTGACAATAGGATATAGTCAACACAGGTCAGAGCCACCTATGATTTTCCGTGAAATCTTTCGATGGGCTCGTTTAATTTGATTGAATCCAAGCAGGGCGAGTATCTACAACTGATATTTTGATTTTCTTTTCTTAATTAAACGTTAAAAAAATCAATTTGCGTATATTTTGTATTTCCGAGTTGATAGGCCTCTTTGTAATCAATTTGTGTATATTTTGCATTTCCGAGTTGATAGGCCTCTTTGTAATCTGTAACATCTCCAACAAACCTTGTGATTGCGTTTATTAGTATAACTGAGTTGAAAGGCCTCTTTTTAAACTGTAATATCTCCACAAATCTAACAACACTGACCGAATCCACATTGTACAGCAGACATAAGTTCAGAATTCTACTAAAACGTGGCCATCTCAATCCATGATTAAGGTCAACAGATGTCCTTTCTAAATCATTTCTAGTAATTGTTCATTTTTCATTGTTCTGCTTTTTTCTTCTTCGGTTTCTTTTTCTTTCCTTCTCCAGTTTGAACAGAATGTTTTAATTTTTTCCCTTTTTTATTCTTCTTATGGGATTTTTTATTTGTTTTTTTATCCGCTGTTTTTAAAGTTTGTTTGTCATTGTCATCATCGCCACTATCATCACCATCCTCGGCTTGTTTTCGTTTCTCTAAAACCTTTTCTTTCTGTAATCTTTTGGCTTTTTCATATTTATAAACTTTTTGCATCTGTTTTACAGCACTGAAAAATATGAATTTACTCATAAATTAAAGTCTGTGAAATTCAGGATTCGATGTCCGTGTTTTTTCAGTATTTTTTATTGATAATTTCAATACATCTCCAACACAAAATTCAAATTATGATCGCTGCAACAAATTGGATTCCGAGTTAACAAAAGATTCTCAGATTTGAGTTGAGAATTTACTAAATATTGTTCGCCTTATTCTAACTAAAAAATAACCCTTAAAGCCCCAATAACACTCTTGTTGTAACTGAAAAATATGTCCCAATCTTCATTCTGGTCAACAAATCGTATTATTTTAGAATATTCCAATTAAATGATGATATAAATTTCAACTTAACACACCTAATTTAAAAAATTGGAAAAATTCAACCAATTGATTTGAAAAGTCTAACGTAAACCATTTCAAATGTGACTTGGATTTTAAAATATTTTCGAACCGTCTGGACAAGTAAAATAGGTTGTAATAGATAATTTACACAACAGGTAGGACATTTAAACATCTAGTACTTAGAATAAGGCTATTATTTATTTTCTGGAGCTACCAAGCCAGCAAGAATGTTATTGTCCCTTTTGTTGTTTTCTGGATTAAAGATGTCAAAGTCTGAGAATGCTTTGTGAACCAGGGCCTGATTTTTAGTTATTATCCATTATCAAATGAATGAGGTTTTACATTCTACTTTTATGCACCAAGGCAAATTTGTCCTGGACACCAATTGAATAAAAACCTGTCACAGGATCTTTTACATAAATATCTAAAAAAACGACCTGTGAGGAAGAATCCTATTTGTCTACTTACTTTTCTCTTTCTTTTCCCTGTAGTTTAAATAGAGGTACGGTAGAAATTCTCTGTCTTGGTATTTCACTTACAGCCATTTTCTTCTGTACTTCCCTAATAACAAAATGGAAATGAAATGAAATGTGATTTAACGTCCTACTCGTCCGCACCTAACCTGGGCCAATGGAAGACAGGCATACGCACTACTGTGAGGGAAGTTTGCCCGGACATCAGCCAAAGGCCTACTCTTATATTGAATCTGAACTGTTACGTTATCTTTTATGTGCACCCCAAACCTTCGTTTTTCATCCCATGCAAATGACTAGACAGCTGTCCTTATCAGACCCTCCATCTTGCATCACTGACAAAAGGAAGCCGCAAAATAAAAACACATTATAATAAAATTAATAGGATAGTGAAGGATAATGCATTAGCAGGTTATTTGGTAGGAGAATTTTGCCAGGACAGCATTGGTTCTACCTACTTATCATCACATTCCAACTTTCAAGGGATGATAGCCGAATGGATGACATGTGCTCTTTGGATCATAAGGTCTGTGGTTGAGTCAGGTGGCGTTGTTTCGATTCCTCACTTGTACATGACAAGGAGTAGGGTCGCCTGTCTAATGTTGAGGGTTTTCTCCAGGTCCTCCGGTATCCAACTACTTCTAAAGACCCATAATATTGAACCAAATGTTAGTCCCAGAATGATTTAGATTGTGTCAAGTTGATCTTAAACCCATTTGTCTCCCTCACAACTTTCTGGGGTTACATACCTCAGTTTTTCACCCAATCAGAATCCATTTTGAGCTAGATGTTTTTCAATAAATTAATATTTAGTTTCAGTGACTTACTTTCTGGTTTTCTTCATACTCAGCATATATTTAGGAACCGGACAGCCTGCTTTACGGATTACATTAGCTATACTACAAAAAAAATCCTACATATATATATAGATACCAGACAGCCTGCTTGAAGGACAACATTAGCTATATGAGAAAATAAATTATACATATATTTAGGTACCGGACATAATGTTTAATTTACTGATTTTGAGAAGATCCTTTGATAATGTAGAATTCTTTACCCCATTTGCACAGTTTGTCTCCCTGGAATGAATAGGGTGGCAGACGTACACATATTTACTTAACCTTATCGAAAAGCAGGTCTAAGGAAGAATAGGATAGGCACACCACCAATTACTTCTTTATCAGGTTATATACCGACTAACATATTCTCTGTCTGTCTCTCTCTTTCCCCCATTTTGTATAGGTATTCCCATTGACTTATGGTCAAGAATCGAGGGTTTGCAAACTGCCTCAAAGGTAGAATGTGTGCAAATGTCTGAGTTAAGTTGTGGAGGGTCAATTAGTACTCATGTCACCCAGTTTGTTCCAACACCTTTTTGTGGTCTCAGATAGCTCTGATAAAACTAGTTTATACTGGTCTTTGTAAGGGTGAGATCATCCTGTCTTGGGCCCATGCACGGATTTGAAACCGAGCCATTCTAGAGCCCAGTTTCCTTACGAAATTATATTTTCTAAAAGATGGTGAAGTGACCTACCTTTTTAAATTGGTGGCATCGTCTTCCGTAAAAAATGTTATAGCTTCACCCTCTCTTCCAGCTCGACCAGTTCGGCCTAAAACACAACCAACCATTGGATTAAAACTTAACACATTTTAATTAGGTTATTATACAGAGAGATAGAGAGAGAGAGAGAGAGAGAGAGAGAGAGAGTGAGATGGGGTTTAAAGTCCACTCCACACAAACTAGGTCATTTTCGGACTAATACAATATTCAATTTTATTTTGTTTCAATAATTCGCTTGCGTGTAGGGATCTTTAGCAGTGGGAGGAAATTGGAGGACCCGGAGAAAACCCACGAGGTTAGACAGGTGACCCAACTCCTTGTCACGTACAACCGCGAGATCGAAACCCAGCCAGTTGACTCAATATGACAGACAGATGAACGAAACTTTGAAAATCTTACTGATAAAAACCACTAGATTTATTTACGGAGACATTTTAACGATGAATCTATCGTCTTTGACAATACTGACTGAATCACAATATAAACATGCTTACCGATTCTGTGGATATAACTAACGGCACTGTTAGGGAAATCGTAGTTGATGACCAGATTAACTCCCTTGAAATCTATACCTCGTCCCATTAATTCCGTACAAATTAATACCCAGATTTTACCAGCTCGGAAACTAGCTACTACATTATCTCTCTAGAATGAAAACAAATCAAAACATAAAACTAACTACTACATGGGGATCACAGTGGCCAAGTGAGTAAGACGCTGGCTCGCTAGCCTGGAGGTCGGGTGTTTGATTCATGCATTGGCCGTGAAAGTTCATCTAGATTTTCTGGCGTGGTTACCTCTTTTCAGTGGTGTAGGATGGAGGGCTGGAGAATGGCAGCTGTCTAGTTGTTTGGATGGCACCGAAAAACCGAGGTCCTGCCTACACATTTGGCGTGCAGAGAGAGAGAGGTTGAGAAGGCGCCCCTATATCCATGCCACATACGCTCACACCAGGGCTCGAACCATAGCCGCAAGCCAGAGGTGACCGGCCAGCTAGAGGTCGAAGCGCGGCACTCTAGACCACTAGGCCATCCCAACCCCCCGTCATTTGGCGTGCAAGTAACAGATCTTTTGACAGTTGGAATTTGATATAAAAGTAGGCCGTAGTGCTGCTGTCTAGACAAACTTTCCCTCATAGCACACTGTATGATATATGCCCGTAAACATTATCCCAGTGCAGAGTAGAAGAGTAGGACGTTTGTGTTTGTCTGCAGTAATGTGTTGACGCCTACACTAGGGTTGTTTCAAGGCTGAAATTTGGGGGATAGGCCCTGTGGTGTTGCATTCCCATTTCCGGAGTTATAGTACTTCCAGTTTGCCGAAACTCGAAATATAAAGCATCGAAAATCAACAATAGATAGAGAGATGGGGTTTGATGTCCACTCGACACAAACTAGGTCATTTCTGGACTAACATGGTTCAATCTAATTTCAATGATTTGTTTGCGCGTGGGGTCTTTAGCAGTGACAGACCAAATTGACAACCAACTTCTCAAATATTTCAACCAACCAAGACAGCTGAAACTTCTTGGCTGTGTCTAATGATGTCGTGATTCTACCAACCTGAGCTAAGTTTACAAAACTGTTATAACTGTGAGAGGACTGAATTGAGAAAATGGGGGGTATTTACACCTGTAATTGAGATCTCAATATCGATACCATCGTCAATTAACGCACCTGTAACTGAGTTCTCTCTACTGATACCATCGTAAGTTAACTCACCTGTAACTGAGTTCTCTCTACTGATACCATAGTAAGTTAACTCACCTGTAACCTCTCTGCTGATACCATAGTAAGTTAACTCACCTGTAAATCTCTGCTGATACCATAGTATGTTAACTCACCTGTAATTGTGGGCCTTAGTAAATGAACTCTGTAACTGAGGTCTCTGATACCATATTTAATTAACTCACCTGTAACTGGGTTCTCTCTGAATGAATAACATCAACGCTGATACCATCATAAATTAACTCGGAAAATAAATCCTTAGCTCGATCTTTAGATTGTACAAATATCAATACTGGTGGTTGGATGCCCTGTAATGTAAACCATTTCGTTAAACATACATTATACAAGAGCTAAATCTGCATGTTGCAGGTCTTTCTTTCGGCTTGGATACAAATCCGATTTAAATGGTCGTCTATTTAAAATTTAATCAAGAAAGGCCGACCAAGCTAACGTTCACTGCTAGTCATTGACGTTACAACCGAAGAATATGTGGGTAGAGTTATTGTCTGTCAATCAAACAATTGTCAATTCTCTTAAATGGTTCAGACACAGTCAAAATGTGGATGGAAATGAGTTACAGACTTGGGTCCTCTAAATAATGATGTTAACTATTTGCTGACTGTAACAAATACAGGATAAATATGTAATAAGTTTGTTTTACCTTTTTAATCATATTTCTAACTGCTAATAGTTTACCATTTTCCGAGCCTACAAACAACAATTCTTGTTTGACTGTTTTAGCTGCTGCATTTCTAAAATATAAAATACACTTAAACAATTTAAACACATATTTATAAATATATGCAAATGAATATACGTATTTATATCTAGTGGGTACGACACTGGCTCCCTACCCTTGAGGTCGGGTGTTCGATCCCTGCATTGGCTGAGAAAGTTCATCCAGATTTCCCCGACGTGGTTCCCCTATGTAAGTGGTGAAGGACAGCGGGTCTGACATGACAGTACGAAAAAATGAGGTCCTGTGTACACACTGATGTAAAGGATTCCTTTACGGTTGAATTTCGATATAAGAGTAGGTTGTAGTGCCACTGTCTGAGCCAAATATCCCTCATGGCACACATCAATAAGAACTTATTATATAACAACTCTTCCAGATCATAGTGTAGTAAAGACAAATAAAATGAAAATTTTGAACTAAAAAAACAAAACGAAATAGGATCTTACTATATACATATCATCAATTTAAACCTGAATAACATTATCTAGATTAGATATACTTACATATCACCAATATAAACTTGTATAACATTATCTAAATTAGCCTTACACCATTCTTCAACATCATAGGAGAATGTGGCACTAAACATCGCTCGACGAACATTATTAGCATCACATGCTTTATAGATGACAGCTAACTGCAAATATATAATACATTCTATTAGTTCTATATTCTATTGGTTCTAGAGATTAGCCAATGAAATGGTCTGTTATGGAAACTTCTTGGCATTTGATGCACCGACCAGTTGGTAAAAACCACTAGTCAACGCTGATTGATTAACCAATGTCTCACTACCCCTGACGCTACCCTCAGACAGAACTTCAAGTAGTGAAGGCCATTGTAAGTATAAAAAAAATCATGCAGTTCTATTTCATTAATTAACCAATGCTGCTATTCTGTTGTTTTGCCTGTACTCTAAACTGAGTTACAAAACCAACATTTTAATAGTGTTTTGCGAATTTCATTGTGATGAAATTTAGCACCGTTTTATAACATCAAATCAAGCCTAGAAGTAGAATAACCTCTGCCCATCTCGACCAATCAACAGTGGTGCAAGCATCATGATGTAATGGTGATTGGTCAAGATAGTACTGTGTTCAGTTGTTCTAATGTTTACTCAACCGACACCATTCAATTATTCCTCTATGTAATTATAGTTTATGATTATTTATAGAATATTGATCTATATTATTACAGTCTATAATAGTGGTTCTCAACCTTATTTTTGCCAAGGGGGGTTGGGATGGCCTAGTGGTCTAGAGTGCCGCACTTTGACCTCTTGGTTGCGGCTGTGGTTTCGAGCCCTGGTGTGAGCGTATGTGGCATGGAGATAGGGGCGCCTTCTCAACCTTGTAGGTTTCCTCTGGACACTCCGGTTTCCTCCCACTGCTAAAGACCCCTACGTGCAAGAGAATTATTGAAATAAAATTAAACCATATGTTATTCCTGAAATGACCTAG
Source organism: Patella caerulea (assembly GCA_036850965.1). NCBI lineage: Eukaryota > Metazoa > Mollusca > Gastropoda > Patellidae > Patella > Patella caerulea. Next base: position 4,085,946 of record JAZGQO010000007.1, read on the forward strand.
TTTGTGTTGAGTGGACGTTAAACCCCATTTCTCTCTCTCTCTTATTTTTGCCAACAGCACACCTTGGAACACATGAAAAAATAGCGGCAGACCTGACTTAATAAAAACATGGCAAGTCATAGATGGCATCGACACAGAATAGTCATAGACACATAGAATGACTCAAACTGAATAAGGAAAAACACAGCTATGAACTTATCTGTACACATTTCTGGCGTGATTTCCCCTTGTCAGTGATGCAGAAGGAGGGCCTGACAAGGACAGCTGCCTAGTCGTTCGGATGGGATGAAAAACCGAGATCCTGTGTACACATTGGAGTGCACGTAAAAGATCCCTTGGCAGTTGGAATTCGATATAAGAGTAGGCCGTAGCGCCGCTGCCCGGGCAAAATTTCCCTCATAGCACACTGTATGGTGTATGCCCGTCTTCCATTAGCCCAGGTTATTTGCAAAAGAGTAGGACGTTAAACCCTGTTCAGTGCGCTTATTTGTCTTTATAATTTTGGAGTAATCTCCCTTGAACGTAATTTAACGTCCGGAAGTTGGTCACGGCGTGGTCGCCAATACACGGCTTAACTTTCAGCTTTCGTTTCAAATGTATCTTTTGTTTCTTATCGTCATTGTGTCACGGAGTAAGTAAACAACAAATACTTATAATTAATGTTATGTTCATAAGATGGTAGCAATTAGGATTCTGTTATTAAATTAGTTGTGTCTAAGTTACGATGTAATGTAGGCCTATTGTTATTGTGTATTTACGGGAAAGGTAATTGCATTTACGTGTTTTGGAATATTCTAAAGTCGAGCTCAATTTAGTATGTTATTACTGTACATCATTCTCATCAATCGATTGTGTATTTAATATGTTAATGGTTTCAAGTATTCGGTTAGTATCGAGTAAGTTCGACGTTCAGTTTAATTCTATAAAAACTATGGAAAGCTATTTATGTCATCTCAAATTCAAGTTTGTATGAAAAGCAGTCTTTATTAATCTTTGCATAGAACTATAAGGTTTTATTTTATTTTCAGCTTTTTACCACACACGATACACCTATGTACAACACTGATAGAAGTTCCAATAAAGCTCAGAACTTGTTTTGGTCACTTTGTGTTTTGGTGTCACTCATGGTAATACTTACTGTAAGGCTCCGCGCTGAGGCAGAATAAACCCCATTTCATTTCATTCATATCTGTAGACACCAGTGCATACTCAACAGGATCACATTGTTTCTTTGCATTTTCTTGGTCTGCCGTTCAAAATTTGAGTATCACTGGTCTATGATAATTTATAGAATACATACCTGGTCTCTGAATCCTGATTTGCCATCTTCAAATAATTTATCTGATTCATCTACAACCAGCCATTCCACACTAAAATAAAATGAGGAAGATAAAATTGATTTAAATCACAAGATTTGGTCCTAACAATCTGATTAAAACACAGATCCTATTTAGTTTCGTTTTTTTTTTTTTAGTTTAAAATTTTGTTTTTTTTGTCTTGACTACACTAGTATCTGGAAGAGTTGTTATGATTGATGTGTTCTGGATGATGTGATAGATTAGCCTTTTGACGCACGGAATTGCGAGTATACCACTAGAAATGCCAACACTGAGTGATTAATCAATGTCTGACGCCAAAGGATCAAAACCATCCCCCCCCCAACCTTCTGACTTACAGCAGAAAACCATCCAAGTTGGACAGACGACCCTACTCCTTGTCACGTACAACTGGTTAAGTCTTTGACAGATTCTACGATACAACTGCACATGCTAAACATTCGGTAGAGGTAAACGTTTTTTTCCATACACTGGGGCCTGGTCTTATGATGTCATATGTGGATTGTGGGTTAGGATAAGGGTTAGGCTTGGCCCAGGGTTAGGGTTAGGGCTAGCCCTGTCTACATCTCGAGACTGTGACGAAATCTGCAGGCCACAGCCCTTATCCTAACCCTTATCTTAACCCACAATCCACATATGACGTCATAAGACCAGGCTCCAGTGGATGGAAAAAAACGCTTACCGTTGAGGCCACCCGCACCACACAGGGAATCGAAACCACACCGATTGACTCAATGACAGCGGCCACATGATCACCATTTCGCCATCCAACACCCCTGACTTACCTTGATAGATTTATGGATGGTGGATTCGATTGTAACATACAGACTAATCTATTTGGTGTTGTTACTAGTATATCTACAAATAAATACAAACAATGAATATAATGGCTGTTGACATCCAATTAAATATGTTTCGAAATGAAATGAAATTTAAAGTCATATTGATCTGATCAGGCATACGTTATGTAGTGCCACGAGGGAAATTTTGTCCGGAAAGCGCCATGACGGCCTACTCTTATATCGAATTCCAACTATCAAGGGATCTTTGACATGCACAGGACCTCAGTTTTTCGTCCCATCCAAACAACTAGAGAGCTATCCGTTTCAAGCCCCCTGTCTTCTTTATTAAAGTAAATGAAAAGAAAGAAATGTCAACATTATATCATTACCAAAGTTTTTCTTTGATTTCGGTCCAAATTTCTTAGCTGCTAGGGCCACTTTACTGATGAAATGAACTCTGAACCCCATTCCTTCCGATAACCGGTCGAATTCTCGAAATGTCTGGAAGGAAAAAGATAAATGATTTTATTTAGGATAACCAGTCAAATTCTCGAAATGTCTGGAAGGAAAAAGATAAATGTCTTTTACACATGTCTTTTGTTTAATTTCAAAAAGCTTCAAGTCAAAGTTAGTTGACAAAACATTTTTTCTAAGATCTACCTAAGATTTTTTAAATTTAGATTTCAAATTTTAGAAAATAAATATTTGATTCTCTGCAGAAGCTAGTCACAACATAATAATAATATAATAATATCGTAATTTATAAAGCGCGTTAATACTGGAGAAATCAGTTTCTAAGGCGCTGTTGGTTTTTTTATATTCACTGATTATTTACAGATCAGGGTTTTGAAATAAGAATGTTTTAAGTTGAGATTTAAAATGGCCCACAGATGGTAGTTGTTTTATGAACTGCAGTAGTCTATTCTATAGAAAAGGAACAGCATAAGAAAAGGCACTTTTCCATGTTAATGGCTGAAGATTTTAGAAGATGTTTTTTCTCAGAACGGAGATTTCTGCTGGTAGTATAGGGTTCAACAAGACTTTTTATAAGATTGAGCTTGGTCGTTTAACGCTTTGAAGATGAAAAGGAGTAACTTGAACAGGATTTCAGATAGCAATGAATTTCAATAAATTATGTTTGATATGTACAAAAAGACTCATTTATAGTTTTATACAGAAAGATGCGTGTTAAACTACAAAACCTATAATACCTGTTTTGCTAATTCCCTAGTTGGAGCTAATACGAGAGCTCTAAAACCCAGATTTTTAGGGGCTTGTAAATGATGCAGAACTGGAATAATAAATGATGCTGTTTTACCAGAACCTGTGGGGGCACATGCCATTATTTCTCTTTGCTGAAAAAGGAAAGAAATGGATATTATCATTTCATACTTTGTAGAATAATATAATTATACGATGATCGGAAATACAAGACCAGTATATATGAGGGAAGGGAGTTAACTCTTGAAATTGAAAAGACATGAGAGGGTTATAATATTCTTCAATATGATCAAACGACTTGTCTATGATATCACCACTGGTGGAAGTGGACATTAAACTCAAGAAACGAACTAACGATTAAACGACTGTATAAATTCAAAATCAGCGAATATGCTGGAAGGGAGATGGATATGAAATGGCGAACATCCTACTTCACTGCACCAATGGGGCTACTGCGAGAAATTCTGCCTGACAGTGTTGTTTCCGCTTACACTAGTTGTTGAATTCCAAATGCCAGGGGCTCTATTACGTGCGTACAAAAAGTGTTCACAGAACCTAGTTTTTATCCAAAACAAACAGATGCTGTTCCCCTGCTGCAAAGCTTCAGGAACATTTTTGGTCAACATCAGGACCGAACACGGGACCCAATGGTTAATGAGCCAGTGTGTTACTTACTGGACCAATTTCTAAAGAAAGAGAGAAATGGGGTTTAACGTCCACTTGACACAAACTAGGCCATTTCGGGAGTAACATATGGTTTAATTTTATTTCAATAATTCGCTTGCGCCTAGGGGTCTTTAGCAGCAGGAAGAAACCGGAGTAAACCCACGATGTTGGACAGGCGACACTACTCCTTGCCACGTACAACCGGGGATTTGAAAACACACCAGTTGACTCAATGACAGGCCTTATGATACAGCGACCGCACGCTAACCATTCAGCTATATTGTAATATTTCTACTAACCTGCATCATAACAGGTATAGCCTGTATCTGTATAGGTGTGGGTTTGCTGTAACCCACTGTTTTTATATTCTCTAATAACAAGCGATGTAGACCGTACATTTCACCAAGCTGTTTAAAATCTTCAAATGGCGGAGGAATATCCGTTCCATGTACATGGATTCTGTGTAATTTTCTTAAACTTTTTTTCTATTGTAAAAAAACCCAACATAAACAGTGAAATGATATCTATAAATGACATTTAGAAATATAAAGGCATAATAATAATAATAATGTACATTTGTAATTGCACTCACGCCATCCATATTGCATGCTCCAAGCGCATGGAAGATAATAGCTAATCCTGATGATATGTAACAAACGGATGAGTTCTGAGTTTGGATTTGAACACAGCTGATGTCTGGGAACTCTGTATCTCCAATGGTAAGTTATTCCACAAACGCGATCCACAGACACTGAAGGCCTTATCCCCAAAAGATTTCAGTTATTGGTTTGATATGTGAGTTAAATCCATAAAGGGGGTGACAGTGGCTAAGTGGGTAAGATGCCTGACTCGCAAGCTTTGAGATGAATTGTTCCATAACTGCATTGACCAAGAAAGTGCATCCAGATTTTCAGGCAGGGTTCCAGCTACCCCAAATTTCGTCCTGAGACAGTTCAGTAATGACTATGTTCCTGAAGCAATGACTGCGAGTTATACAACACCTGCGTAGTTAAAGCAAGATCAAGCCTTCTATCAAAGAAGAGTAATGACTGATATTTTGTCAGATAGGAATAAAATCATAATTCCCAGGACTGAATATGGGGTTGCATAACTGAACTCAACTTACGTGATGCTGTTCTTGGTTGGTCTTCTGAACCTTTGATTTATTTTCTGTTTCTGAGTCTGATTCATCATCTAAAAAAAGGATAAAAAAAAACCCCTAATAATAAATTCAGATTTTGCTGAATGACTGGATTTTTTTGGCAAAAATATATTTGTTTGGCCAAAAGGTGGTACTCGAAATAAGCCACACTGAACCTCAGTATTTTATACCATCTAAACTACTAGACAAAGTTCCTTCTACGGCCCGTATCCTAGCTGCAACACTAACAAAGGAAAACCATACTTGAATACTATGAGGAACTTACTCAGCCAAGTTCAAGAACGAACCTGTGACCTTCTGGTTAGAGAGAGATAGAGAAATGGGGTTTAAGGTCCACTCGAAACAATTTAGTTCATTTCGTGAATCGAAACCACACCAGTTGACACAATTACAAACGTTATTATACAGAACCTAACCATTCGGCGATCTACCTCCCATTCTGGTTAGTAAACCAGCTCCCAAATTATTTTGAAGTATACCCGGGTGGGTTGTATTTTTGAATAGATGTAAGTATATTTATTAAGACAAGAAAAACATTGAAAATTACCTTCGGAATCTACATCTTCTATTTTTCTCTTTTTCGTTTCTTCATCTTTAACTTGATTCTCCTCAGTAGCAACACCAAGCTAGTAAAGTAAAGAAATATATTTAGAAAAGGAAGTCATAATAAGAATTAATGTGAATTTATTACAATAGTAACAGATAGTTTAAGGATTTACCTAGTTCAGCTCTGAACATACTATAGGTCTCATTACACTCGCCAGTACTACGTTCAGGTCCCGTGCCACTCAATACATGTCGAAACTGGAATATGCACCAGTCAATGTAAATGAATATGTTGTGTCGGTCATACTGGTTCTAGTGAGGTAAGCAAGGTTTATATTTTCTCACTAAGATGTTCATTTACATTGTTCAGGTGTTCACATAGACTGACACGAGGCCGTTTAGCAGTAAAAAGTTGCCCAGTAAAATTGACTGGGGCAGATTCCAGTTTCGACATGTATTGAGTGGCATGGGACCTGAACGTAGTACTGCAGTAAGGTCAACCAAAACTCGATTATGTAAACTTCATAAAGCAATGTATACCTTTAATTTAGTTGCATCTTGTTTGAATCTTTTAAAATCGAACTTTGCTCCTGCTCCAAGTAATCTGAACAGATGATGGCCATCCATGCTTGTTTATACCGGAAGTGAAATACACGTGGACTTGCTTACCTCCCTTTGATCATTCTGTCAGGATGGATAAACAAACTGAGGTGAGTGGCAACGTGGAATTTTTCTACATTACATCATTTTAAATATCTCTAAAATTATATTTTGTCGGGTTCGTATTTAAGTATACATTGATTAATTTTTTCTCTCATTAAAATCAGAATTTATAACAGGAATGGTTGTTATTAAAACCTCATTAATATAATACTACAATGATTCACACAATGCAATTTTCATACGATAATACTATACTGATCCGGATGAGACGATAAGCTGACGTCCCATGTACACATTGGCGTACACGTAAAAGATCCCTTGATAGTTGGAATTCGATACAAGAGTATGCCTCAGTGCCGCTATCCAGGCAAAATTCCCCTCATCGCACACTGTCTTCATTATTAGTCGCAGAACATTGTGATAAACTTATTTCATTTCATTTCATTTACGATACTGATCACCTTTAATAATTATCTCACTACGACTCCTGTGAGCTGATTAACAAAAGTTGTTATGTTACATATTCACTCCAGCCAAAACGCCAGTAACATAGTCACTCTTCCAGATCCTATTTCGTTTCGTTTTTTATAGTGTCAAATTTTGTTTTATGTGTCTTTACTACACTAGGATCTGGAAGAGTTATGTTACTGGCGTTTTGGATATAGAGTGAGAGATTAGCCAATGAAACTGTCTATTAAGGTAACGTTTTGGCGTGCCATGCACAGATCTGTGGGTAAACCCCTAAAAACAGCAATGCTGTTTAAAAGTGCCCGTGTGACCCCTGACTTAACCTTCCAGTACAACTTGTCAGATCTTCATGTAGGGTAGGCCATCGAAAGTAAAAAAAAAAAAGAAACAAAATAAAGAGTTCTGTATATTTAAAGGGACAATAACACTCTTGCTGGCTTGGTAGCTCCAGAAAATAAATATTACCCTTATTCTAAGTACTATGTTTAAGCGTCCTACCTGTTGTGTAAATCATCCATCACAACCTATTTTACTTGTCCAGACAGTTCAAAAATATTTTAAAATCCAAGTCACATTTGAAAAGGTTTACGTTAGACTTTTCAAATCAATTAGTTGAATTTTTCTAATTTTTTTAATCAGGTTTGTTAAGATGGAATTTATGTCATCAATTAATTGGAATAATGTAAAATAATACGATTTGTTGACCAGAATGAAGATTGGGACATATTATTCAGTTACAACAAGAGTGTTATTGGGGCTTTAAGTGTTGAGTGAATAAAACTGGTTAATTTGAAACCATAACATAGCCTCTGATAGATTTTCAATGTGGGCGGGGCTTTGGGTTGTTAGCAGGCCGAATGAATCATAAGATCGGTTGGTCGTTGAGTCAAGTGCATTGGTTTTGATTCCTTGCTTGTACGTGACATCGAGTAGGGTCACTGGTCCAACTTTGTGGGTCTTATCCCATTAGTTAGTCCCGAAATGACAAAATTTGAGTCGAGTAGGCAGGCACACCGCTGCCCAGGCAAAATTTCCCCCAAAGCACAAGTCTTGTCTTCATTAGCCGAGCTGCCAGTCCAACCTGATGATTTTCTGTGGATCCTCAAGTTTCTTCTCACTGTTAAAGACCCCTGCGCACAAATGAATTATTGAAATAAAGTTCAACACTATGTTAGTTGTGATACGACCTAGTTTGTGGCGCATGGGCGTGAAACTCAGTTTTACACTCCCTTTTTGTGATAAGCCATCCGTGTTAGATTGTTGGTTATAATTGAGTGTGACACATTAAAATGCACTTTTTATTTCACTGATAAAACCACAATAATTCCTTCAGTGTATATGGAGATATTTTTATTGTTCATTGCAAGATAAAACAATTTTCATTTTGAGTGTGAGGTGGGATGGGTGAACTAATTATTCTCCCTGCAACATATCTTTAAACTTTAAAGGTTGTTGACTGATAAAACACCTGTATAAATTATTTTCCAGAGACGTAAGAAAACCTGTCTCTTTTTTTTTTATTTAATTTATTACTTACATGTATGTAACTTGAGAAGAAACAAACAAATGGACTTATATAAATATATCTTATCAAGAGCGGATTCAGGAATTTGAAATAGAGGGGAGTGTTCTATAAAATGGTAGATAGTTTAGCTTCTCATCATTATTATACATGTTTTTTAATAAATTTGATCGTAAATTTGCGCTATTTTAACAGTACAAGTAGAGTGTGAAGTGCAAGTAGGGTGATAGATACCCCAACCTAACCTTGCCTGAATGTAATCAGTGGGAGGGCAGCCATTCACTCCATACAGTTACAAGTCATTGACTGGTATATAAACTGTAGAGACATGTTACAAGTCATTGACTGGTATATAAACTGTAGAGACATGGTACAAGTCAATGACTAGGACACAGGCATGTTACAAGTCAATGACTAGGACACAGGCATGGTTCAAGTCAATGACTAGGATACAGGCATGGTACAAGTCAGTGACTAGGATACAGGCATGGTACAAGTCAATGACTAGGATACAGGCATGTTACAAGTCAATGACTAGGATACAGGCATGTTACATGTCAATGACTAGGAACCAGGCATGTTACAAGTCAATGACTAGGACACAGGCATTGTACAAGTCAATGACTAGGATACAGGCATGGTACAAGTCAATGACTAGGATACAGGCATGGTACAAGTCAATGACTAGGATACAGGCATGTTACAAGTCAATGACTAGGATACAGGCATGGTACAAGTCAATGACTAGGATACAGGCATGGGACAAGTCAATGACTAGGCATGTTACAAGTCAATGACTAGGATACAGGCATGTTACAAGTCAATGACTGACACATAAATTTTACAGATATTTTACAAGTCAACAACAACTAATATATAAACTATACACTTGTATCTATTGTTACAAGCCAGCTCCCTGAACCCCCTAACCTTGCTTGGATCAGCCCATACTATCTTGTTTAGCTTTATTTATAATTCATGTTGATCTCATTTCTTCTTTTTTTTTATTAGAACGGAATGGAGGACACGCCATTATTTGACCCCAAGATCTTAGATTTGATCGATTTTAGTAAATGTAATGGAGAGTATAAACCTAAAATATCCAATAAAAATCCTGGAGACAATTTACATCTTCGACCATTATCCTTAGGAGATTTTGACAGAGGTAAAGTATAAAAAAATCTTACTCTTTAAGTGGCATTTAGCGATTGGGAAGCACATTAAGTGTTTTTTAATATGAAAACTCTTGTTTATTTTGTATACCACTATCTATTATTTGAATTCATTGGGCGGGATTTGGATGGCTGAATGGTTATCACATGCTCGCTGTATCATAAGATCTGTCGGGACTAACATATGATTCAAATTTATTTCAATAATTCGCTTGCGCATATGGGTCTTTAGCAGTGGGGTGAAACCGGAGGACCCGGAGAAAACCCATGAGGTTGGACAGGTGACCCCACTCCTTGTCCAGGGATTCGAGAAACCATGCCAGTTGACTCAATAACAGACCTTATGATGCTCACCATTCAGCGACCCAACCCTCCAAAAGAAATAGGAATATTGGAAATTAGTGACTGTAAAAGTCATAGAGAGTAGAGTGATTTGAGATAAATGTACATGGAAATCACAAATAGTTAAAGCCGTCAGATATCTAAACTACATTACACAGAATTAGCAGTGATTTGTGACATATGTACATGTCAGTAACAGTTAAAGGCTCAATAACACTCTTGTTGTAACTAAATAATATGTCCCAATCTTTATTCTGGTCAACAAATTGTATTATTTTACAATATTCCAATTAATTGATGATATAAATTTCATCTTAACACACCTAATTAAAAAATTGGAAAAATTCAACTAAATGATTTGAAAAGGTTAATGTAAACCTTTTTAGATGTGACTTGGATTTTAAAATATTTTTGAACCCTCTGGACAAGTAAAATAGGATGTAATGAATAATTTACACAACAGGTAGGACACTAAAACATCTAGCACTTAGAATAAGGCTATTATTTATTTTCTGGAGCTTCCAAGCCAGCAAGAGTGTTATTGTCCCTTTAAAATCATGAGTTATCAGAAACCACAGTATACAGAATAGGCAGTGATTTGTTATGTATGTTTGATTAGTAAACATTGACTCGTAGTGTATTTATTTAGAGATTTATTTACTGGTATGTGTACTAGTGTAGTATTTATCACTAGTATGAAACCGTGAAGGTAGGTAGTCGATGACAGATTTAAATTATCCTGATTTATTTAGTTAGTCCCACAGATCAAATACTAATGGACATGTTTACAGTTGTATACAGACTGTAGACTGGATATAACACAAAATCATGGATTATTAACGAGCGAGTCTAAGGGAGCTCCAACCCTCCTCCAAGACAAATGTTTTCTGGGAAAATAACACATGTTCAGAAACAAATAACATCATTCCAACACTCCTCCAAGACAAATGTTTTTTGGGAAAATAACACATTTTCAGAAATAAATAACACCATTTCCAGAAATATTCAGTGCACCTCTGCACCATCCCTAATATGTGTGCCACACGGTTGAGAGACTACCTGTTCTCAAACTTTTTTTGCCTTCACCTCCTCCCTGTCTCTTTTTCCCCATTCCTAAGATTTGTGCCACTCAGTTGAGAGGGTACCCAAGCAAATTTTTGCAATCACCACATTCCTTTCGGCAATGTTTTCTTCTTTGAGTGGCATTTAGCAATTTACATACGTAATAAACACATCAACATATTATGGAACACAATTTTAATTATTAAAGCGACGTTTCGTCGAAAATGTTGAGAGAACCCTCAAAGAAACGTTGCTTTAACTAAGATAGTAATTGTGTTCCATAATATTTTTTTGTGTTGATCAATATATTTTCAGAGAAAAATAATCCCAATACCTCTGCACCTTTTGCTATATCAGCAATAGAAAGATTATGCAAGCTTTGCGGCCTCATTATGTCTCCGTCACCACATAGGGGGGTTGAATGGTTGAATGGTTAACGTGCGCGCTGTATCATAAAGACGATCATTGAGTCAACTGGCGTGGTTTCGAATCCCCGCTTGTAGGTGACAAGGAATAGGGTCATCTGTCCAATCTTTTGGGGTTTCTCCTACCGCTAAAGACCCATACACGCAATCGATTTATTGAAATATTATTAAACCATATGTTAGTCCTGAAGTGACCTAGTTTGTGTCAAGTCACAGTGGACGTTACACCACATTTCTCTCTCTCCCTGTCACCACCCTAGACTGGCCCAGTCTCTTCTATTTATTTTACATTTCGATTTATATAAAAGTATTAATTTTTAGTAAACCAACACTTTCGTTTCCATTTGTATAAAAAAAAAATTTGAGTAAACCTGTAACCAGCACCAGAGACTGGACAATTTGCGAGCTTCACAATAAAATGGGCGTTCCTGTCCTGTTTTACGTTGTTCCTTATTTGGAATGATTGGCAGTTGTCAAGCAAGCCCCAAGTCACGTGACACGTTTTTGTTTCCATTCGCCATTCGGCTTCGTCCCGATACGCATGAACTGGCTTCGTTAAGTTGTTATAATGATGTAGTGTGTAATTATTTATGTTCATTCACCTCATCCCATACGTTGTATCCGTTCATTCGACAGATATTGTCCGTCAACAAAATTCTTAGATCGTTAAAGTATCACTAAATAACAATAACTGTTATCCACAACAAACATCTCGCACCTACACCAGTTTGCCAGTTAGTCGACAGCCATGTTTATTATCACGTGATGTTAGATATGTCGTGATCACATGCACGACGTCACACGACCTACATAATGCAGATTGACCTACTAGATGAGAATGAAGCTCTATTTGCCCAGTCTCTAGAGATTACGTTTTTTTTTTTGAGAGGACTGGTCAATTTTTGGTGTGTGGAGAAGACTGGCCACCAGTCTATCACCACCCTTGTGTTATTAGTTCAGTTGAAGCAGAACATTACGATGTTAAACCCCATTTCATTTAAGTTCCCTGTCACCACTTCTCTGATTGAGGCTAGGATATTTATTTAAGATAAAGAAACCGATGACAGTAATTGTGAAACTATTTTATTTTACAGGATTTTTGAAGTTATTATCAGAACTAACAAAAGTTGGGGATGTTTCACAAAAACAGTTCGCAGGTAAAAACAATTCAACTCAGATTTATAGGGTACTGTGTTCTAGATCCGTATTGGGGCTAGTGATCCGAGAAAAAAAAATCTATTAAAAAATATGCTTTAATGTAACCATATTTATCTGGAGTAAAAACCATACGCAAATAATAATTGTTAAAGGTAGCTCCAAAACAGAGAATGTAAAATGAATAGATTGAAAATTTCAGTTTATTCTGAGCAAAGTTATGAATATTTGAAGTTTTTACAAGATGTAGCATATATTGAGTTTCGATTGTCAAATTCTATTGGTACAGTAATTATCAAGTCTCAATAATTCATCTTTAACTTTAAATTATTAAATGGTGCATGTGTTCTAATCCATTTAATATCTTGGTCATCTAGAGAGTTTTATTTAAACATATTTTTTTGATCATAAATTGATCATAAATTGTCAAAGGGATGAGAGAAAAGTGGATTCACTTACAAAGTTCATCTCCCTCTGGAGAGTTGATTATGGGCGTGGCATGTGAATAAATATATAAATAATGATTTATGTAAAATTTAGGAACAGAAAATTGGCCGATTTAGCATATTTAACAATAGTAATGCTCTCTTAATGTGAAAATGTTATTAACTACGTGTCTGTCCAACCTCGTGGGTTTTCTCCGGGCACTCCGGTTTCCTCCCACTGCTAAACATCCCCTCTTGCAAGCGAATTATTGAATTAAAATTGAACCATATATTAGTTCCGAAATGACCTAGTTTGTGTCTGGTTGTTGAGACTACTTCTAAGTTGTAATCGTTGGACATTTTCACTTATGATAATTCTTATTTTTAGATCGGTTTCATCAAATGAAAGCCTGTCCCGGTGGATATTTCATCACAGTATTAGAAAATACAGAAACTCAAGAAGTAGTTGCCACGGCAACATTAGCCGTAGAAACTAAATTTATACACTCAACTGGTGCTGTAAGTTATTCATATCACATCTTTTCATCTTCATGTTTCATTTCCAGTGGAGGGGGGGATGGCCTAATGGTCTAGAGTGCCGCGCTTCGATCTCTAGCTGGCCGGTCACCTCTGGCTTGCGGCTGTGGTTTCGAGCCCTGGAGTTTGTGGCATGGAGAAAGGGGCACCTTCTCAACCTTGTGGGTTTCCTAGGGCACTCCGGTTTCCTCCCACTGCTAAAGACCCCTATGCACAAGCGAATTATTGAAATAAAATGAAACCATATGTTAGTCCCAAAATGACCTAGTTTGTGTCGAGTGGACGTTAAACCCCATTTCTCTCTCTCTCTTTCCAGTGGCGTGGGGTTGGGAAAGGACTAACATGGGTGAGACTTTAGGGTCTCCTGCCAACTGTCTTAGTTTTTTTCTAGCGCCTACGCTTGAGAACCTTTTCAGCCGATAAAAACATCTTTCTCGCCTACTCTTGTGGTGTTTTCCCTGGCACATTTGACTTTAATATGCTCCTGTTGGAAAATGAACTTAGCACCCCAAGCATGAATCCATATAGCCTTTCCTATGATTGATACAGGATGAATCAAGACTGACTTTTCTGTCTATTGGTTAAAATCCAAAGGTGACACGTTGTCTTTGATTCACATGTCTGCTCAGGACTGGTTTTAATTTGAAAAAATATGATCATATTGTAGAGAGGTAGAATTTAAAATGATATGATCATATTTTAAGGAAGTAGAATGTGAAGTAATATAGTTATATTGTAGAGAGGTAGAATGTGAAACATTATGATTATATTTTAGAGAGGTAGAATGTGAAACAATATGATTATATTTTAGAGAGGTAGAATGTGAAACAATATGATTATATTTTAGAGAGGTAGAATTCAAAATAATTAAATTTATATTTTAGAGAGGTAGAATTCAAAATAATATAATAATATTTTAGAGGGTTAGAATTCGAAATAATATAATTATATTTTAGAGAGGTAGAATTCAAAATAATTTAATTATATTGTAGAGAGGTAGAGTGTGATATAATTTGATTATAATTTAGAGAGCTAAATTGTGAAATTATTCAATTATATTATTTATATTGATATAGAACGGAAAATGTTTTTATTTGAAATGATTATATTTTACAAGGGTATAAAAGAAGATGTTTTAATATGAAATGATTCTATTTTTTTATATTTTAGAGAGGTAGAATTGAAGATGTTGTAGTTAGTAAACAGTATAGAGGAAAGCAACTAGGAAAATTGTAAGTATACAAGTTAATAACAGAAGACCTGTGTATACATTGGCATGCACGTAAAAGATCCCTTGTCAATTGGAACGCGATAGAAGAATAGGCGATAGTGTTGCTGCCCGTGCAAAATTTTACGTCATAGCACATTGTATGGTGTATGCCTGTCTTCATTAGCCCAGTTTGGAGCAGAACAGTAGGACGTTAAACTGAATGGTTTAACTGTGTGTGCATTAGATCCTAAGGTTTTTCATTGTGCCAAGTGGCATGGTTTTGTGATTCTTGGCTTGTGAGTGACAATTAGTAGGATAGCCTCGTGGATTTTCTTCTGGTGCTCCTACCTGCAAGCAAATTATACAAATAAAATTGAACCACATGTCAGTCCTTTTTTTTTTTGAGTGGATGCTAAACCTCATCTCTCTCTCTCTCTCTCCCTCTCTCTCTCTCTCCCTCTCTCTCTCTCTCTTTCTCTCTCTCTCGCCTAATGTATTTTTTTTGATTCAATTTTTAATTTTTTCAGATTATTAGACTGTTTGACGCTTCTAGCCCCTAAAGTAGGTTGTTACAAACTGTCTCTAGAATGTAAAGATCCACTAGTAGATTTCTATTCTACCTTTGGGTTTTCGAAAGAAGTGAATCAGAATTACATGGTACAGAGATTCTGGGATTAATGTAACTCTGTGAAACCTGTTTTAACTTTAACCAGAAATATCGCAACGTTTGGGTGCTTTGATTATCGTTTGATCTCGACGTCCAGTTGATCATTTGATAAATCCAGGTCCAGTAGCCAAAAAAACTATTTTTTGTAATTTATAGTGGACAGTTTTAGCACCGTTATTAATTTGAGGGAGAAGGCTAGATCGGAGGCAGTCCTTCACATACATGTATGATATCATAGGTGGATTGTGCGTTAGGGCAAGGGTTAGGCTTGGTACAGAGTTAGGGTTAGGGTTAGATCTAGCCCTGTTTACATTTCAAGATTTTGACGAAATCTGCATGTCCTAACCTTTACCCTTAACGGCAATCCACACATATGTGATAAATATGCAGGATTATCTCCGATCTAGCATTCTCCTACTTTGAGAGATTCAAAGTTCACAACATTATGGTTTGAAAGGAATTCAACATCCCTCAGATGACGATCAAAGACTTTAACTTTGATTCTGGTGTTTTAAGATTATATTTCCAAAGTTTATATTAATATTTATTAAATGCCTATTAACATAATTACACAGACGCAGCTAAGATATGTAAAGAGTTAGTTTGTTTCTGGAGTTTAACTTCCGCTTCCACAGGGATGATATCGTAGACAAATGTTAAAAAGGTGTTAATCAGTAAATGTTTTGAATGTTAATTAATATACCATTATGTAATAAATATACCGGTATGTTAATTAATATATAGTTATGTTAATTAATATACTGTTATGTTAACTAATATACCGTTATGTTAATTAATATACCGTTACGTTAATTAATATACCGTTATGTTACTGTTATGTTAATTAATATACTGTTATGTTACCACCCAATTATTTGATATACTGTTATGTTAATTAACACCAATTATGTTAATTGTTGTACAGTTATGGTGGTTAATACCCCGTAATAGTAATGAATATACCATTATTGTTATTATTACACTGTTAATGTATCATTATGTTGTGTTAAATAACCTATCATTATGTTAACTAATATACTATTAATTGTGGTAAATGATAATATATTATATTAATTAATATTTCATTATGGTAATTAACGTACTGTTCTGGTTATGGTTATTAAGATACTGTTGTGTTAATTAAGTGTGGTATAATGGTCGAGAGCAAGACATTAAAGGGGAAGACCAACGATTTTCAACAAGGCTTCTATAAATCTTAAATATATATTGTTAAATAATCTCCTCTGTAACAAAAGCAAAAAAGTTTTTGTAAGCGAGAAATTGATTTTTATTAAAACCGGAAGTGACATAGTTGGTTCAACACGCTCACTGGGCTCTATAGTAAGCATGCGAATTTGGTCTATGTTTACTGCTGTATTGTGTACTGGCATCGTCCTTTATGGAAACTTTGTTGAAAATCGTTGGTCTTCCCCTTTAAGTAATATATTGTAACAACATGAGGGCTGTAGGCTGAAATGGTTTTACAATACAGTACACAATGTCGAAAGCTCGAGACCATTAAACCACTTAAAATACAGACACTCGGCCTGTGAAATATGTCACACTAGTCAAATATTTCACTGGTATGAATAATGTACGATTGGCAAGTTGCCTGTATGATTATTTGAAATAATGGTACGCCAACATCAAAGGGTGATGTCACATCTATATTTAAATGTACCATATTGTTAGTTAATATACAATTATGTTGATACACATATACGAATAAAAGAAATGAAAGTAGACTATGGTCTAATAATTAACCGACTGCTATGACATTAGCTGTATTATTTATTCCGGTTATATTTTATGAAATGTTGAATTATTATATTTTAAAGAGCTTATTGTATTATTTATATCACGCAATCTCATTTATTTTACCTGTATAATTCGTTACTCACAGGCCTGGAAATAACAATTCTAATCGTACCGGATTGTCAGGCATAATCAAACGGTGAACAGTCCATTAGACTATTTTGCCTATACCGTTCTTTTTAGGACTTCGAATTTTGTCTAATGGTTTGGATTGTTCGTACTTGGTATTATTTTATTATTACAATATGTGACATTCAGTGTTTATTGGAAATCAGTAAAAATCAATAGACTTGTACATTTCACGACCTTAAACACTATGTATAAATTTAATATCGCTGAGATATTATTAACTGTAGCCTCCAGAGAGTCCACAAGAAATTGTGGATGTCAGTCATTTGGGGTCGACAACAATATAAAATCACATTTCAGTGTGTCTGTATAAAAACAAAGGTAAAACTCATAGCTGTGTCAGAGAAGATGACTGGCACCAGAAGAATTGTGCCCGACAAAACTTGGTAGAAGATGGCCGAATGGTTAGAATGTGCGCGCTGTATCATAAGGTCTGTCATTGAGTCAACTGGCGTGGTTTCAATTCCCCGGTTGTATGTGACAAGGAGTAGCGTTGCCTGTCCAACCTCGTGTGTTTTCTACAGGTTTTCTGCTACCGCTAAAGACTCCTATGTGCAAGCGAATTATTGAAATACAATTGAACCATGTGTTACCGGTACTCCCGAAATGACCTAGTTTGTGTCGAGTGAATGTTAAACCCCATCTCTCTCTGTTTCCCTCTCTTTCTCTGTGCCAGACAACTTCTGCCTGACACCAGCTTGTTTTTATGCCTGACAGTGTCTATGGTAGATGTGTTTATTATTTCCAGACTTGCTAACTCACCTGTTAAGGTTGTTTTTACCAAAGCACTATTTATTTTTGTTTGTATTATAAAAAACGTTATTTACATACTCCACTTACTATTTACTGTCTCGTTACTCAATGTTTGTTTACAATGAAATGAAATGGAGTTTAACAGCCGACTTTTCTGCTTGGAGATATTTTACAAACCTAATGATCGCCAAAATCGGAGCAATAACAAAAAGGACTTAACATCTCACTTTTCGATTTTCATCAAGCGTAATCAATATGCGTTTAGATATTTTATAAACCTAATCAATGCCAAAATAAATGAAAAGTAGCAAGAACCAAAATAATGAGTGTCAAAAAAATTGATAAATCGAATGAAATAAAATAGTGTTTAATTTTAACATCCTACTTTTCTGCTTTCATGGGCTAATGAATACATGTATAAATAAATTTATAGCAAGAACAAAAATACTGAGCTTCATTGGAACAAATAAATGAAAAGGGTTTAATATCCTACTTTTCTGCTCCATCAGTCCCCGAGTTCACAAAACATTCTCAGACTTAAGTTGGGAATCAACTCGACTTTCAATCACTGTTTATGAGAAAAATATTTGATCCAGAAACACAAAACACATTGCACGTAGTTTCTTATTGGTGTATTTGATAAATTAGAACAAAAGATTTATAAAAGACTATATTTTAGTTAAATTAAGGTGAACTATTTTGAGTAAATTCTTAAGTCTGACAATGCTTTGTGAACTCATGCCCTGGACAAGAACAAATTCTATTGATCTAAAAATAAGGATCTGGACGTAATCTAGTAACTGGATAGAGTAATAAACTATAGCCCCGTTCACTCACACTTGGCCGCAATAAGTGTGCCACTCTCGGCACAGGACCAGGCTGTGATAAATTTCAAGAAATTGACCTGTTAACAATACTGTAAGAGAAAACGGTCACGGAACTGTGCCAGGCTCTCCAATTGAGGAACTCAATGTTTATATTACTGGTAACATATATTGTTGTATACTTTATTTTACTCTTTATTATCCTATAGCTGTACTTAGACTAAGTTATTATAATCCTATACTGACATTTCAATTCCAGAGTTATTCCCCTTTGCTATAAAATCTTATTAACATCTTGCAGGTGTCTTTTTTTTATGATCGTATTTTCTTTCCTTATGTCTATACCTTGGATGTGTTTATTTACATAATATCAATAGTTTTTACATTACCAGCGGGTACGTGAAAGGGATGCAATGACCCACTTTGTGTCATGAGTTAAAATTTTTGAAGCCCCTTCAATTTTTAAGCCCCTGTCAAATGGATAAAAGCATATGGTTGTCAACACTATTAGCATATAAACACATGTACTGTGGCTCAGATATGCTACAAATTTACTCTAGCATGTTTGTTTAGTTCAGAACCCAATTTTAGTTTTCTTATGCTTATTTCTCGGATGTGCTTATTTATGTACAGTAGTAACAAGTTTTTACATTAAAATAGTACATATTTTAAAAATATGTAAATGATCTTGCTTATAAAATAACAGCATCAAATTCCATTCATACATGTAGAAGTTTCGTTTCACAGTAACAAAGTCAAGTGGTCAGTGCACTAGTGTCCTAGGTTTCAAATCCGAGCGTAGTCATAGAAGCTTCATAGAAGTAATTTAGGAATTAATATATTATATATCTAAACGATTAACCTGTAGATAGAACCTACCTAGCCATCTACTCCGATAAAGTGGGAGGAAACGGGTAAGCCCGCAGAAAACCCACAATGTTGGACAGGCAACCCTACTCCTTGTCACATACAAGCGGGGAATTGTGACCATGGCACTTGACTCAATGACAGACCTTATGATCCAAAAGGCACATGCTATCCATTCGGCCACCCAACTCCGCTCCAAGTTTAATACAAAACGACTGTCATTTAATTTTATAGCAAAAGTTGTAATTATGTGACGATGCCTAAGAATATATTTTGTATGTATATATATTTAAATTGTTTTATTTATATTTTATTGGGTTTTATTATTAATGTCTATTTGTCTGGTGTTAAATTTGTGAGATTTACAATAACAGATATATATTTTTTTTTTTGGTGTGCTTATATATCTATAGAAAATAAAAGTATATTTTTTTTTTAGGTGAGATTTTGTTATTGAGATGGGCATACCCACGCATAATAATAGATCTTTGTACGTTCTTTCTTCAGGGTTAGGGTTACAAATTACATGTCAAACTTACAAATTGAAGCTGTAAAAATGGTGAATTGAATTGTGGGTAAAACTATTCTGAAGGGTTTGGGTTAGAATTGCGGGTATAAACACGGAAAGATCTAGTATTGTGCCATACCAACAGTTACCAGTAAGTCACAAGAATGACTTATAATAACCTTATTTCGAAACTATCTTGAAGTGTCGGTTGGGCTGGGTAGAGGCAATAAGACCAAATTGAAATCATGCTAGTGTAATGTACTGAAAGTAGAGGTTTTATTTCAATTCTTCGCTTGTGTGTAGGGATTCTTTAGTTGCGGGAGGGAATCAGACGTCAGGAAGGTTGGACAGACACGGACCCTGCTTTTGTCACGTACAAGCATGGAAATGAAACTTCGCCAATTCACATACCTTATAATTTAACGTGCACGTGTTAACCGATTTGGACATCCAACCCATCCAAGTCAGTGTGGTTATTGGCCAGAACTTAGTAAAACGGGGGAGAGAGAAATGGGGTTTAATGTCCACACGACAAAAACTAGGTCATTTCAGGACTAACGCATGGTTCAATTTTATTCTAACATTATGCTAGCATGTAGAGGTCTTTAGCAGTGGGAGGAAACCGGAGGACCCGGAGAAAACCCACAAGGTTGGACGGGTGACCCTACTCCTTGTCACGTGCAACCGAGGAATCGAAACCATGCCAGTTGACTCAATGGCAGACTTTATGATACAGCGCTCATGTGTTAACCAATTGGTCATCCAACCCCTCTTTGTAAAACGGATTAAACACTTGATTCCAGTAAATATCAGTAATTTATTCACAGAAAATAAACACTGCTGTAAAATAATACAAACAACCTATGTTCCGACATGATCGGGATTAGCTTCATACAATTCATATTCAAATTCTTCTTTATGATTTTCATCGTAGAGTAACGCTATATAGTCTATTTCAAGGTGAAATGTTCCAGCATTACCGTCCGATTGGTTGATTCCAATAAAACTCACAGCTGTTTTATCCAATTTCACTTGTTTATCTTGAATTCGTCCCTTGTTGGACAGGTAAAATTTTGACAAGGGTATCTGTAAAGACAAAAAAACACAAAAATTAAAAACGTTTATCATCGTCATTTAGCACGTAGCTGACCCAAGTCAACCAAGGGACTTTTATCGACAAAACCAGTTAGCCAAATGCAACGTTGTTAGTGTAATGAGAGTTACTTCCCTTATAAACAGCCGACTTTCGCATTTTGACAGTCAAACAGTGACAAAACCGGTTACCCAAATGCAGCATTCCTGACATAATGAGAGTTACTTCCCCTTATAAACAGACGACTTTCACATTTTCACTGTTAAAAATGTTACTGTTTCTTCTTGCAAAACTAGGAGTCTTTAGCAGGAGAACTTGTAGAAAACCCATGAGGTTGGACAGGCAACCCTACTCCTTGTCGCGTACAACCTGGGATTCGAAACCACGCTAGTTGACTCAATGACAGACCATATGATACAGTGCACGTGCCAACCATTCTGCCCCCCCCCCCCCGAAAAAACATCATACATATATAGTGGTACCTTAACTATCTGCCAGTACGGACCACCTCTTGTATACAGATGGTAATGGTACTCATCGCTCCAATAAACATCAAAATGAGCGTCAACACCAAGTCGAAGCAAATAATGTCGTCCATCTCCTCGAACTCTTAAAACCAAACAATTAAATGGTTCAAAATCATATGCCTCTATTCGATCAAATGCTAACTGAAAGAGAAAATAGGGAATTATATTTTTCGCACCAACTGGGCTAATGAAATAGGGTTAGAGATAAAAAAGGAGCTTAATCGCGAAAGCTTGGAACCTAGAAATTGACACAAATGGGTCACAATGCATAATAATGTAATATGAATGTATTTATATTGATTTACATTCAATAGTTTTTGTTTTTACTTTAATTTCAAATCAGTTATTTTGAGAGAAATACGCCAGAAGTGTCAATCGAATAACAATCTCTAGCGTTTGGTTAATCCAGTCTACACTAGTGATAGTATCTATTGTGCATGCTCTCCATATAACAACAGGGCGGAATAAGTCTAGCCTCATTCTTCAAGTCCGTTGTTGCAAATGGCGATGAAACGCATTATGGTACACAATTCGTGTAAAAATGGTCAAATGGATATCAGACGCCCATGAATGTTGATTTAAATTGGCAAATAATTCGTGGTTACAATGTTGAAGACTTTGAATGATATTGAGTTAGAGAATTACCTATTTTAACGTCCTACTTTGCTGTACCAGCAGGGCTAATGAAAAAGGGTAATTACAAAGATACGACCATTTAAGCAGATTGTATTAGTACCTACCGTTCTATATGGGGATCTAACGGAACAGTAAGATGGCTTTTTGCGCTTGCCATCTTTCACAATTTCTCCACTTAAAGTTCCGCTAAATATTCCTGTTTTATTTTTACTCAGGTGAAAATAAGATTCACTTCTACCTGCAAAATAAATGTACAAATTAAACAATTATCATGTTAAATGAGATGAGATGGGGTTCATTTCAATGAAATGGGATATATAACATCCTACTGTTTTGCTCCTAACTTGGCTAATGAAGACGGGCATGTGTCATACAGTGTACTATGAGGGTAATTTTACCCAGGCAGCGGCACTATGGCCTACTCTCATATCAAATTCTAATTGCCAAGGGATCTTTAACATGCGTGCCAATGTGTACACAGGATCTCGGTTTCCGTCCCATCCGGTGGACTAGACAATGCACCACTGACAAGAGGGAAAAACTATGCCAGAGATCATTTAAAGATCCATTATTCAAGAGATAAATATTCTTAATGCAGATCTTCTGTTTGGTCCCAAATGTTATATAAATCATGAATTAGACATTTATTTATAAGCAAGGCCCATAATCAACTTTCTAGAACTTCAGATGGTCTAGATTTTCAACAGATTTAAATATAATTGGCAGTTAATGATTTAATTGAAATATGGATAATCAAGACTTTATTTATTATTGAAACAATGGTAGTAATCAGTGTCCGAAACAAACATTTTCCAAGCACAGGCCCGCAGGACCTGTGCGACACATGATCACGTGGGTCCTTCAGGTAACACGCAGGCCCATCCAATAATAATTATTTATAGTTTCCATGTATAAAGCTATGGTTTAGTAACTTGCGAAAGAAAAAAAGAAGACACGAATTAGTGTGTCATTTCAATTTATAAATGGAACAAATCTATTCATGGCTACATTGGGTTTTCCATATTAACCTACGTAAACTTCAAATAGTTACAAAAAAAACCCAAGCAACTAACTGGCCTAGATTGTTAGCACAATAGCCCAGAATTGAGTCAAAAGAGGTCCGTAAGAAATGTTTTTAAAATCATCAGCCTCCATTACGTTTAATAAAAGGCAGGCCCACAACTACACCGTTCGGAAAATTTAATACACGTTTCGGGTTCATGAAATTCATGTCAGTAAGCCTAATATTCCTGAATAAATTACTGTCTTCGTTTTTTGGATGCATACAGCACAATAGTATTTTTTCATAACACAAGTTTTAATTTTTGTCTGTCACGTAACTTTCAGATATGCTTTTATTCATTCGTCCATGATAGACACACGGCACAGTGGTCACGTGGCAACCATAATTGAAATTGCTTTAAAATAAAATTCCGTACGCGACTACGACACCAGATACCTTTCAAAAATAATAACGACAAAAATTCAACATGGTTAAAATTAAGCCTCTGTCAGCATGTGTATATAAAAAATCATAACGGTAGATGCAACTTAAAATTAAAATTAAACGTAGCATCGCCGGCTTATTGACCTAGAAATTCCAATCAGTGTCACACGTGACGTGTCATCGGCGGATTTGGCAATGGCAGAAAAAATATAATATATATTATTATTAATGATTGTTTCTCAGTATATTTGGTGTTCTATCAGAGGATTATATTCAACTAATGTCACTAACAACTGGTCATCAGCGAAACCATTAAACGTATAGTTATCAGTTTAATATCTACCAGTACCTAGAATTCATATGGAGCGTCGAAGGAAGCGCGATTCCCGAACGAGATGCACAAATAAGAGGCTGGTTACGCGAGTCATTGTTTGGAAAAACATCAGCTTCCGTCATGTCGATGACAAGTAAACAATAACCGTTAACTATCGGAGGCTCTGTCGTTGCGTTTCTATGACAGTTCTACCATATCCAGAATTGTCGAATGAGGACACTAACTATACGCGCTAAGAAGACGAAGGCCCGGCGGACCCGAGTGAAATAGGCGAGCAGGAGTCCTCCGATAAATCAGTCGGCCTCGGGCCTACGGACCGACGTTTGTGTCGAACACTGGTAGTAATGACAACTGAGACAACAATGTTCTACAATCGATGATAACTCCGCTCAAAATGAAGTAATTTTGACTGAAATTTTCAGCACATTCCCTTTTCATTGTTTTGGAGGGAACTATCAATGCGAGAAAGTTCAGTTCTTTAAATCTTATTACGAGTAATTATCGGAAATGGTTAGAATTGTTTCGATTGTTTGACATAACTCTGGTAGAAATTATCAGATATTGCTGACAATCAATAGGCTTCCTCGTCTCATGACATTAACCATATTAACTTTAGCCTGTAGAGTGTCCACAAGAAATTGTGGACGACGGACTGACTGACCGACTGATCAACGGACGGAAAGGGCAACAACAATATACAACCACATTTCCATGTGGCCGTATAAATAAGAAATGAAATATAGATCAGTATTTAATCAGATTATCACAAACCTTGACAAACATCTTTATCTGAAGAGAGAACCCAACTATTTATTGCCCTTTGATTATCAAACTTAAATAAATATTCGTAATCGCCATGCACAGCCCGCTGTTGAGGATCTCCAAACAGTCTTTCCTTTTCTTCTCCCACCAACCTTTTCACTTCTTGACCAAAATACACGGCAGTGTCTTTCACTTCTTTACGAAAACTTTTCACACTATCTTTAACTGTCCTCGTAATGGGTTTTCGTTTCTTTGGAGGTTGTAAATTTTCGTTTTGTTTGTCTTTAGTCAATGGATATCCAGAGGCCCGTTGACACAGGCCTAGATTTATATTAGTTTGTTCATTGAGTAGCCATTTTGTTTTGTTATTTTGTCCTAGTAAACTAAATCGACACAGTCTACGAGATGCAATCAGTGCCATGATTAATTATATTTGTGCTGTGTTACCCGAAGACTTCATTGATAAAATTAATTTGTCGGGTTGGCTGTAGTAACGTTAATTACAACTCTTTTTTCTAGTAAACTTCATCTGTTCATCTTTTCGAGATCTATAATAAATAAGAAAGATCAATTAAAGTGTCATTGATAGCAGGGGCCAACTGAAAGGGAAGCAATGACAAGCTTTTCACAAAGATTTTTAGTTAATGTGCCCCATCGCAAATGGCAAAAAATCAGGTGGTTTCAATGCATAATGCTTAACCTGTGTCAAAAGGGTGGTTGAATGGTTGAATAGTCAAATGGTTATCGAGCATGCGCCTACCATACGACCTGCCATTGAGTCAACTGGCGTGGTTTCGAATCCCCGGTTGTACATGGTAAGGAGTAGAGTTGTCTGTCCAGTCTCTTGGGTTTTCTTTGGGTACTCTGGTTGTGTCGAGTCGACGTTAAACCCTATTTCTCTCTCTGTCTCTTTAACCAATATCAAACATATACCGTGGATCACATAGACTACAAATCGACTTGAGCAAGTTAGACACGGTCCAAATTTACCCAGCATCATGGGTCACCATGATTTGAAATGAATACGTCTACCCTGCTGTTAGGTTAGGTGTCGAAGAAATCGAATAAGGAAAAAGAATAAATTATACCAGTAGTTGATTTGAAAAAATACGATAGTTTTTACTGGTGTGATTTATGATAGCTTTTGTTAGATAGCCCAGTCAGAGCAGAACATTGCGTTGTTAAACATCTACTGGTAGGCTACCTCTCAGGGAGTCATGGTGAATTACATGTAGTTTGCAAGGTGCTGGTCTGTGTGGAGTCTGAAAGGTTGTCGGACCGATAAAAGAGTACAAGAGCTATATCTACTTAATGATATTCAGTTTTATAAAATATTCAATTTTAATAAAATAGATAAAATCATGGGCATTATTATAAGGTCCATGATTTTATACTTATAGTTTAGATATTTTATTAAATATAAAGGCCAAACGTAAACCGATTTATATCTTTACTGTTATCTTTTAACTAGACATGTATGCCAGTTAGCACCCCAGAAACAGACATGGTGCACTCCAACCTAAAGCAACCCCCAACCCCCATCCCCAACTCCCTCAGCCTCTCACTCTTCTCTCTCTCTCTCTCTTTCTCTCTCTCTCTCTCAAGTCACGTGGATTTTAGATTTGTTGATCAATTCTTTATTTGTAATGCCGGTCACTGACATTCACAGTCAAAATATCTTCCCCAAAATGAAAAACAGAGATTGGAATAATAGGACTAAAAGGCATAATTAATATAGGCCTATTACGATGAATTTACCAATTAATCCATTTCAATATCTGAAGTAAAAATAATAACACTGCCAGAGGTCATGGTATCTCCATACCGGAAACATAGACGTGTTTAACCTGTCGGTCAAAATTCAATGAGATAGAGATTAGAACACGGTTCATTTTGATCAAGACTATCAAACAGGTACTCCGGCCTTGACCTGCTCGCGGAAGGTGAAGTAAATTTGGGATGATCTAATCAAAAAAATTGTATTTTGATTTGTTCTGTTTTCTTCAGAGAATCTGTAGTTTATAAATCCTAAAATGGGTGCCAGATCTTCAATGCAGTTACAAGAGGAAGAAATAAATGAGATTCAACGAGAAACCGGGTGTAAGTTACATTTAATTGTTCAATGATGAAGTCGGAAGTCTGGGCCCGTTTTATCGTTTCCAAATTTTGCTGAATCAAAAGTAGCCTAAAGAAAGGAATTTTTTTTTACTACCGGTACCCCAATTTCTATGTAAGTTATAATATTGGGGTTCTTATTTTTGAATCAGTGCATATTCTAATTGATATTAATCAGTGATGTTGTTATTATTGGTATAATTTTGTTACGGTACCTAAAATTCCTTTGATATTGTTATTTGCTCAGTCCAGAGCAAAGTCCGAAATAAGTTTACTTATGGGCTAAACTGTGTTACAGTTGTACATTATGTGTATTAGACTGTAATATGCATTAGATTGTAAAGTATATTGAGTGTTGTGTGTGTATTAGGTGTAAAGTTATTAATGGTGTAATGTATATTAGGAAGTCAATGTGAGTGTATTAGAGATATAAAGTGTATAGATATTATAGTCTATGTGTATTAGAGGTGTAAAATACAACCAACTCACACACACAATTATTTTCAAACAAAGTTGGTTTTGGTTAGGAGTTAGGACATTATTCTTTCAAGTGACCAACACAGAATTATCAAGAAAATTATCACATTAGAGCCATATGTAACAGTAATACTGAAATCATATTTAAAAGATTGTTATATAAGGCTGCATCCTGGTCGAAGGGTGTCATGATTAAATTAATTGATTGATGAGTATAATTGATTTAGATCTTCAGGCAGTAGAGGCAATTAAATAGTCATTAAATTTTATAACCAGGAAAAGATTGGAGTGTGGTGAGATTTAGTGCAATTCACTGAACCATGACTAGATAATAAAACTTTTAAAGAGATTTTTAAACCTGTATAATATGAAATACAGGTCAGGTCTGTGTTCAGTTGGTTTATATTGGCTCAGTAAATAAGAAATGAAATGAAATGGGGTTCATCATCCCAATATTCAGGCTCCGACTGGATTAATGAAGACAGGCATGCGCCATACACGGTGTTATGAATAAATTATTGCCTAGACAGCGACCCTACGGCACTAGGGCCTACTCATATATCAAATTTCAACTGTCAAGGGATCTTTTACGTGCATGCCAATGTGTACACAGGATCTCATTTTTTGTCCCATTCGAATGACTAGACAGCTCTCCTTGTTAGGCCCTCCGTCCTGCATCACTGAAAGGCGGGAACCATGCCGGAAAAATCTGGATGTACTTTCTCGGCCACCAATTCAGGGATCAAACACCCAAGAGAGTAAGACACTGGGTTGCTAATTAGGAGGTCGCAGGTTCACTCCGAGTGTTTGTTGAGAAAGCTCATCAGGATTTTCCGATGTGGTTTTCTCTTGTCAGTGATGCAGGGCGAAGGGCCTAACTGACAAGGAACAGTGTCGAGTTGTATGGATGGGACAAATAAAGGATACCCCATGTACACATTGGCGTGTTTGTAATAAATAAAAGGACCTTTAACATTTTGAATTTGGAATAGCCTAAGAGTAGGCTATAGAGCCGATGTGCTGGTAAAATTTCCCTCATAGCACACTGTATGGTGTATGCCTGTTTTAAATAGACAAGTTGATACAGACACAGAATAGTAGGATGTTAAACCTCATTTCCATTTCCATATCTTTATATTGATGTGATAGTGATAGGCGGAGGAATGCACAACACATCAAAAGTTACACACGAAAAGCCCTACTTTATGTACATACATTTGAAACAATAAACATCAAAAATTCGTCAAATCATGTGAATGGATCCAATGGCATTCAGGGAACAAAATCTCGTTGAGGCACAAAACCGTAATATTTATATTACCAGGGGGTCGGCGGGAGAAAAGAATACGCTACAGTCAATTTATTGTGCATCTGAGTCTTTGTATATGTTCAAGGATTAGGATTTTTTCCTTTTGAGAAGTCTGAGCCCATGGCACAAAGCATCCATGTACTTTGAACCATTTTTGAACTGGCATTCCTTAGAGATGCAACTTCCACAATATTTTAGTTTGCAATGCTCTCAAATCTGTCTGTGTCACATTTTAATAATTATGTTGAAAAAATTCAGAGTTCGATCTTTTTCTCATTTCAGTCTCTCAGAGTCAGATTGTCAGACTATACAGCAGATTTACAAGTTTAGATAAAAGTAACAATGGTTTTCTCAGGTGAGTCATGCTAGGGTTTTCTCAGGTAATTCATGCTGTCTTGTTGTTGTCGTAGGGCTCATCCTCCACTTCCATCGAGGGTGATAAGGTAGTCAAGTGTTACCTAGGAAACGTGTAAGAATAACCAGTCATAGATAGATCGTCTAGCGTAGTTTTGAGATAGAGGAGCTATCAGTATTAAAACAAATTTCTGCTTCCATTTCCTTGATTTCAGATGAAGGCGCGAGTTTGGACAGGTGACCCTACTCCTTGTCACGTACAACCAGGGATTCGAAATCACGCCAGTTGACTCAATGACAGGCCTTATGATACATCACGCACATGCTAACAATTCGGCCATCAAACACCCCATTTGAGATACAAAGTTCATTGGTGCTGTTAAGTTCAATTAATGGAATCATTCCAAAGCCTAATTTGAAATAATTTTAATCAAAAACAGTAAATTTAAACAGATGTTCTGTCCATAAAAGATAGTTATTTCCACCAACAATAATTGATGACTTTTTTTGGTTCTTTTTTTAGTCGAGAAGATTTTCTGAGAATACCAGAATTAGCCATTAACCCTCTTGGAGATAGAATAGTACATGCTTTCTTTCAAGAAAGGTAAATGACACATTTATGGCTTTTTGAAATATTGTTAAACATACATTATGCAAGAGCTAAATCTGCCTATCGCACGTCTTTTTAGGCCAGAAATGTTATATAAACTATTTATTAGACATTTATTAACAAAACAAGACCATAATCATCTCTCGATGGTATTCGATACTCAAGATTTTCACTAGATTAGAACGGTTCAAATTAATTTAAGAATAAAGATTAATTTTATATCACCTCCTTACTCTCCTTGTAGTAATGACGATACAGTTAATTTTAAACAGTTTATGAGAGTTTTAGCCAGATTTAGACCAATCAAAACCAACCAAGATAAAAATAAGATGAACACAAGAGAAGATAAACTTCGATGTAAGTATATGATTACGTTGGTCGACATGGCCTTCTGAAACTTCCCTGCCCTCCTTAAAACAAAGTATTCTGACCCCCTCTGGCCTCACTTTGTCCAAATAATCAGATATCTCTTTGAGTCATTATGATCAAGATATATTTTACCAGAAAGGCATTATCAAGCCACATGTTGATTTGTTGATTCTGGGAAAGAGGATGTTCCAGAATTCTCTCCCTTTCACAAATGTGCACCCTAATGTATACACAGGATCTTGTTTTTTGTACCATCCAAACAACTAGACAGCTATCCTTGTCAGGCTCTCTGTCTTGCACTGGGGGGTTGGGGTGGCCTAGTGGACTAGAGTGCCGCGCTTCGACCTCTAGCTGGCCGGTCACCTCTGGCTTGCGGCTGTGGTTTCGAGCCCTGTTGTGAGCGTATGTGGCATGGAGATAGGGGTGCCTTCTCAACCTTGTGGGTTTCCTCCGGGCACTCCGGTTTTCTCCCACTGCTAAAGACCCCTACGGGCAAGCGAATTATTGAAATAAAATTAAACCATATGTTAGTCCCGAAATGATCTAGTTTGTGTTGAGTGGACGTTAAACCCCATTTCTCTCTCTCTGTCTTGCACCACTGACAAGAGGAAACCACTCTGGAAAATCCTGATGAACTTTCTTGACCAAAGCAGGGATCAAATACACAACCTCCATACTAGCGAGCCAGCGTCTTACCCACTAAAATGAAAGTAGGAGATGGGGTGGGAGATATTCTGGTATTGTCCAAAATCGGGAGGTAAATGTTCATGATCGTCTAATTCAAACCGAGACAGGTACAATTGGTATTTAGTAATCTAGACTATTACCAAGAATCAAGCTGGTTATCTTTTAATGATATTTTTTGTATTTTTCAGTTGCATTTAAGATGTATGATTTAGATGGTGATGATAAAATATCAAAAGATGAATTATTAGCTGTTTTACATATGATGGTTGGTGCTAATATATCAGAAGAACAGGTAAATATAATTAATCACAGGCCAATGCAGGTGGGGCGTGTGGAGTGGCCATATGGTTAAACATTCCCTGGTTGTACATGGCAAGGAGTAGGGTCGTCTGTCCAACCTCATAGGTTTTCTCTGGGTTCTCAGTTTCCTTCCACTGCTAAAGACCCCTACGTGCATGTGAATTATTGAAATGCAATTTAACTATGTGTAAGTCCCGAAAAAACCTAGTTTGTGTCGAGTGAACGTTAAATCCCATTTATATCTATTCCACATTATAGTCAGGGTGTATTGTAACTTATGTTTGTGTTATAGTCGGGGTGTATTGTAACTTGTGTTTGTGTGATAGTCAGGATGTATTGTAACTTATGTTTGTGTAATAGTCAGGATGTATTGTAACTTATGTTTGTGTGATAGGGTGTATTGTAACTTATGTTTGTGTTATAGTTAAGGTATATTCTAACTTATGTTTGTATTATGAGTATTGTAACTTATGTTATAGTCGGGGTGTATTGTAACTTTTTGTTTTGTATTATGAATATTGTAACTTATGTTTGTATTATGAGTATTGTATCTTATTTGAGTATTGTAACTTATGTTGGTATTATATTATAGTTGGGAAGTAATGTAACTTATGTTTGTATTGTGAGTATTGTAACTTATGTTTGTATTATATTATAGTTGGGAAGTATAGCAGATAGAACTATAACAGAAGTGGATTATAATAAAGATAACCAGATATCATTTGAAGAATTTGTAAAGGTAAAATTACTTTATTTGGAGTGATTTTGTCAATGGTTGTAGTTTTGCTAAGATGTATGCATTGATCGGAATCATGTCTACTGCACTGGTTATTCAAGTCTTAGCCTCGTTTCTCCATTTCTTAGATCTTGGCATGTTAATAAATGATTTTACGGAAAGACCTGCAATATGCAGATTTAGCTCTTTCATAAGGCCTGTTTAAAATGCATTGAAAATTGACTTCATGACAAATATTTTTTTACTGTAAGCTTTAGTTATTACACATGGCCATAATAAAGTAGTCTTTTATCTATATTTCAGGCCATGGAAAAAGTTGACGTTGAACAGAAAATGAGCATCCGGTTTCTCAACTAATAATTCATTATAGATCATGATCAGACAGATGGTAACTTAGCAACAAGGCAACATAGCAACATATTGCTTTGAACTGTTCTCATTTTATTTTGGTATTATTACAGTCATAGTTGTGTTGAAGTATATGGAAGAAGTTGGGGTCAAATGGTTTATATTCTACATAAGGTAGAATGACGAGTTTAACGCAATGGATGCAACCAAAATATAATATTATGTTCTATCTGTTTATGTCGTTTATTTGAAGATATCTTTTCCAAAAGTTATATTTTACCGATTTTCAATACATATCATAACCAAAATGAAAAAGTTGTAAATTTAGTTTCATTTATTGAGATTGGAACACGGAATGAAAAAAAACGAATGGAATGAAAAAATGTTTTTTGTTACTTAAAAAGTGTAAATGGTATGTTTCCCTCACAATAATTTTACTTTTATCAAATAAATTTTAATGTTTATAATTTGAAAATCCTATGTGAAATTTCAATGAACATATCAAATTCTTTCAAAATGCTAAATAGATCAGTGATAGAAAACTATCTGATTAAAACAGATCTATATTTCGTTTCATTTTTTTTTTATACTTTCAATTTAAAAGTTATTATGGGAGTTCATGTCAGGGGTCAAACGAGTGGCTTTTGACCCTATGATGTCAGACATTTGGTTAACCAATCAGCATTGATTGTTTTAGTGGATTACCACAGTTTTGTGAGGCTCACATAAAAAGCTCGCCGTAACGGCTAATCCCTCACATCATTGGCTAATCCCTCACATCATCCAGAACACGTCAATGATAACAACTCTTCCAGATCCTAGTGTTTAAGTTCAAGTAAAACGAAATTTTGAACAATAAAAAACGAAACGAAATAGGATCTGTGTTTTAATCAGATTGGATCTAAAACACATCTATGAACTTCTACCCTGGAATTAATTTATTTTGGGTCATTAAAATATTTTAGCTCACTCTTGGGGCTAAGGTCCTATTCTTCTGTAACGACTGGGCTAATGATGACTTTTATTAACACCAGAATAATAACAATAAACTGTGTCTTATAGTGACATTACCTCCAAATATGTAATATGGCACTTAATTTAAACTAGTCCCTTTATGTGTAATTAACTACTTATATAATTTGTAATTTCTAGCCTTTTATGTTTTCGTTTCTTTATTTCGTCATTTTATTGGTTGTTTAGGTAGAGGGGTATTGTATATACCTGCTTTTCGGAACAGGGGAGATGGGGGGTTCTTTAACCCAAATTTGTGTTCTTTAATTTGCATGTTAAAGAGGAAAGACCCCACGTCGAGAAATGTCGGCAGAATTAAACTTTAAATAACTTGTATTTCATATTGATTGTGTCATGTGTTATTTGTTCCTTAGTTTAAGAACCACTTTTGCTTTTTTGGCTAACTATACGGACAGCCGCCGTTTTCTTGTCGGACATTTTTTTACCGAACATTAAACATTTACATTTGAAGCTGGAGCTCAATTCATACAGCTCTCATAATATTGGAAAACTTAATTGTATTTAAACAAATATTGTTCAAAATATTATTGTAAATATTACAACGAAATAATTAATTGTAAGATTATACGAAGAGATTAATTCACGAATCATTTATCGTAGGGGTAACGTTATGGCTTCTCATTTATGTTGTAGCTACCAGTCTAGGTGTCTGTTTTACAAAATTTAGGGAGCTTGGATGGCCGAATGGTTAGTGTGTGTGCGCTGTATCATAAGGTCTGTCATTGAGTCAACTGGCGTGGTTTCGAATCCCGGATTGTATGTGACAAGGAGTAGGGTCGTCTGTCCAACCTTGTAGCTTTCCTCCGGTTTCTTCCCACAGCTAAAGACCCTTACGTGCAAGCGAATTATTGAAATGAAATTAAAACATATGTTAGTCCCGAAATGACCTAGTTTGTGTTGAGTGGACGTTAAACCCCAATTTTGACAAAGATAAAATCCAAATTCTAGTAATTTGATTGGATAATATTATATTGATTTTAGTGCTTAGCCAATCAAAATTTAAGTGTCTACTAAAATTTGTATTTTATCTTTTGTTAAGATTTCAAGAAACAAGGCCAAGTTTCGGAATGGACATTGCATGAAATTGAGGATTCATGTTTCAGGTCATATTTACCGATCCTGAGAGGACTGACAGGGAATGAAATTTAGAGCTGTAAAAATTTATGTATGTCAAATAAGAAATTTTAAACCATTTCAGGATGTTGTTAAATCTGTAGAAATATTTGAAACTGAGAAAGATTCCACTCGACACAAACTAGGTCATTTTGGGACTAACATGTGGTTTAATTTTATTTCAATCGTCGTTTGCTCATTGCTCATAGGGATTTTTAGCAATGGAGGGGGCAGATTACCCAGAGAAAACCCACAATGTTGGACAGGCAACCCTACTCCTTGTCACGTACAGCCGGGGATTCAATAACCAACAAGAGATGAAAATTGTGCGTTCAGTGAAATGTGTGATTTGAGGTTAGGGCCTAGGGGGGGGGGGGGGAGGGTAATAATGGGGCAACTGAAGTAATTGACTGTTTACCAATCAAAATATGACTGATCATCCAGTCTTTTACTACTGTCTATTTTATTGACCTATGAAATTCCATTGTTAGGGATTTGATAGTCAAGATCATCCAATAAGTAAATGATGTAGAATGCAGGCAGGTAAGAATGCATATTGCATCAGTCACAATGAACAGTTGGATTTAAACCAGGGGTGGGCAACCCTTGGTAAGAGTGTCATGTATGGCATGCTAATATGTTTCCCCATAAATTTAGCCAATTTTGGCATGCACACTTAAAAAGGTTGCCTATCCCGAATTGTACGATATTTAACCTTAGTTTATGTGATAGGACAATCCGATTAAACTACAGGTCTTTATTTCATTTCGTTTTTTATACTTTCGTTGGCCTACATGACATGAAGATCTCACTGGTTGTAGTGGATTGTCACGTCAGAGGTCATACAAGTGGTTTTTGACCTCATGACATCAGACATTTGATTAACCAATCAGCGTTGATATTTCTAGTGGATTACCCACAGTTCCAAACTCTCACTATAAAAGACCGTTTCATTGGCTGATCTCTAACGTCGCCCAGAACGTGAGTTAGATAACATTTCTTCCAGATGGTAGTGTAGTAAAAGACAAATGAAGCAAAATTTTGAACTATAAAAAGCGAATGAAATAGGACCTGTGTTTTAATTAGATTGGTGATATAAATAAATAAATATACATATATGCATATAATGGCAAATCCATGGCTTTTTTTATATCCCTATAATTAATATGAATTGATGTAGTTTTACACAAAGTCTGGCACTAAACTGCAAGATTTTTGAACCAGGAACAGGTTGCATAAACTTGGTAATTCTCTTGTTTTTTCTCTGAAGCCGATGCTCTTCAAAAAAAGCTGAATTCACCACCAATTTGACATTAAATTGACATGCTTGTTCTTTGGACAACTGCGCATTGATTTACGTACTCCAATTTTTGATACGACATTGCAATTCCTTGATGGTTGCAATGACGTCATGCTCGATTCATATGATAAACCCTTAATTGTGTATACTTGTTAAATGATTAAGCATGACTTTTGGTTGCATTAGTCTTTACCAAAACTAGATTCCTAGATGTTTGCGAAGACATAATTTTCTGTTCCTGGTTCCTGGATTACGCTTGTACTAGTCAGTTGAAAGATTAGGCATGGATTTTGGGGGCATTATTCTTGACAATTATTCATGACCTAAATCGACTTCCACCATTACAAACTATTTGTTTTGTATATTTTTAAATGATGTATTTTTCGACACTATCGTCCACATGTCTTCACATATTGTCCGCAAATTCTAGTAAATTATTTTCAAACCATTGCTCGTTTATCTTGATCGTTAATAAGATGTAAATATTTGATCTTTTATTGATACTGTGAAATCTGAGTAAAATACAGACCCATATTTCGTTTCGTTTTTTATACTTTCGATGGCCAACAGTAAAGACAAGTAAAACAAATTTTTTAACTATAAAAACGCAACGAAATAGGATCTGTGTTTTCAACAGATTGGATACTCTGTAACTTGTTAATTATTAATAAAGTTGATTTTAGACATCATTTTATGTTTCATTTATTGTCCCCTGACTATCAGGCCCTCACAAGCTGAAGTGGCTCCCCAGGTCAAAAGTTTCAGTAACAAAAGTTTCTCTGGAGCCTCCATTTGTTAAAGACCCCTACAAGCAAGCTGATGTTTAAAATACATTTGTAACAAGTTACTCCAAAAATGATCGTTTGTGTGCACGTCAATACATTTTGGGATTGAGTGAAGTGGACAGATTTTGTACACAGTATGAATTTGTCTGATGTAAATTTCAAACGGAAGATAATTAATTGTAGGAGTGATAGGGTTTTTTTGTCTCAAATAAAAATCAACAAGCCAACAGGGAGGCTGATGTCCGCCACAAAAATACAATGAAATAACTTAGCTTTAGAAGGAAATGTTAATCATTGAACCCAGATCAAGTTTAAACATTCTACCTCAGTTATCATATTCCAAAGTCTCGACCAATCAAATTGCTTATCCTGAGCAGGAAATGCTTGTTATCGAACTTAGTCATGGTATTGATGTGATGAAACTATACACTAAGTTTCATCACTCTCACTTAATCAGAACTAATGTTATTGTGTCCCAAAGCATCAACCAATCAAATTGCTTATCTCTGCTTACCCTAAGCAAAAAATGCTCATGGTCGAACTCCATCAAGGAATTCACCTAATAAACATATATATACTATTCAAAAAAAGTAGGGGATATTTGATTTTGGGGGCATAATACTAAAATATGCAAATGACCACGAAAAAAGTCACTATAGAACCTAACAGAAGAAACATTTCCAGTTACATGTGACGCCCAAACGCACCAATAGCTACCGCATGGAATGCAGGTGATGCTTGGGATCATCATGGGGGTCCAACCCAAGATTTGCACGACTTTGACTTTGAATGTTACAGTCATTGTGGCATTAAATTCCAGGGTGGAAACATCAGTTTAATTGTTTTAATGACCAGAAAACAAATTTTGATATGCGTCGACTTACCCAAAATGAAAGGTTACGTGCCCTTGGCATGCTACAGATCGGCACAACACAGGCGGTTGTGGCGCGGACGATGAATGTTTCTCAGTGTGTCATAAGCAGGCTATGGTCCAGATATCATGATACACAATCTGTACAGGACAGACCACGCTCATGTCGACCAAGGGCGACAACTCAAGCCCAGGATCGATTTATCCGTACCTTGGCCTTGAGAAATCGTGTCATCACAGCAAATCAGATCAGCACTCGTCTTCAAACAGACACTGGTGTGAGAGTGAGTGACCAGACGATTCGGAATCGACTGCATAGGGGTCACCTTCGCGCCCGACGTCCTCGCGTGATCCTTTGTTTGAGATATCATCACATTCAGGCAAGACGTCGTTGGTGTAGGGATCGTCAACACTGGGATAATCGACGCTGGAGCAATGTGATGTTTTCAGATGAGTCAAGGTTCACTGTTGATTTTTTGGACAGACGTAGGAGGGTGTGGAGTCGTCGAAACGAGCGCTTCCAAGACGTTAACGTCATCAGACATGGTCGATTTGGGGGTGGTTCTGTTATGGTGTGGGGAGGCATCACTGTTGCTGGAAGAACGGCTTTATATGTTGTTGCAGGGCGTGTTACAGGCCAGTACTACCGGGACAACATCTTGGCAGTCCATGCCGCCGTTTCATCTCCCAGGATGACAACGCAAGATGTCACAGGGCCAGGATCGTTACAGGTTACCTCCACAACAGAACATCACCACATTACCGTGGCCAGCACTGAGTCCCGACCTCTCCCCCATCGAGCATGTCTGGGACTTGCTTGAACAACATCCTGGCCAATGTCTAAGAACTTGCTGCTGCGTTGCAACAGGAATGGGACAATCTGGCCCAAAACAGAGGAGGATTTACCCGTTACTGACTTTGTTGTGATGCTGTGGTAACTTTGCTGTTTGATCCCGGGTATCATTTTACCCTTATAATGGTCAGTCTGTGCCTTACTTAGTCTAACGATCATTTGGAATAAATCGATGAATGTGAACTTCAGTTCATTTTGTCATTTGTTTCTTCGTCAGTTTCATTAGGTGACTTTAATAACACTTAAAAATCAAATATCCCCTACTTTTTTTGAATAGTATACATGTTCGATGCCGAGGATTTTCTGAGGCAAAGTAGAGGTTATTATGTCCCAAAAATGGTGATGGACACACCCTTATTATAAGTCATTTCGGGACTAACATATGGTTTAATTATATTTCAATAATTCGCTTGGGTGTAGGGTCTTTAGCAGTTGGAGGACCCGGAGAAAACCCACAAGTCTGGACAGGCGACCCTACTTGCCACATACATCCGGGGGATTCGAAACCACACCAGTTGACTCATTGACAGACGGGGGACAAAAAACAAAATATCAGCATAGGCAATCGCCTGGCTTGGATAATAAATCAGATATTAAGAGATGTCGACAGGCTTGTTTGTTCATAAGGTCTGCAGATTGCGAAATTTGCAATTAATCAAATCTTTGTAAAAACTTAACACAGAATTGGCCCCCTTTTAGCCTGATAATCCCTATTCGAGACCTGTAATACCTTAGTTTGCATGCAAGAGATTCAGTATCACTTCAAAGCGGTAAGCGTTTTTTTTCCATCCACTGAAGCCAGGTGTTATGACGTCATATGTGGATTGTGGGTTAGGATAAGGGCTGTGACCTGCGGATTTCGACAGTCTCGAGATGTAGACAGGGCTAGCCCTAACCGTAACCCTGGGCCAAGCCTAACCCACAATCCACATATGACGGCCAGTGCTACGGCCTACTCTTTTTTTGAATTCTAACTGCCAAGGGATCTTTTACATGTACACAGGACCTCATTTTTTTTCATCCCATCCGAACAATTAGACAGCTGTCCTGGCTAGGACCTTCGTCCTGTACCAACGACATGAGGAAATCATGCCAGAAAATTCTGATGAACTTTCTCAGAAAACACCAGGCCCCGAGTTCACAAAACATTCTCAGACTTAAGTTGAGAATTTGCTCAAAATTGTTCGCCTTATTTTAACTAAAATATAGACCTTTATAAAACTTTTGTTGTTTTAATGTTTCAAATACCCTAATAAGAAACTGTATGCAAAGTTTTGTGTTTCTAGATCAAAGTTGAGTAAATTGTTAACTTAAGTCTGAGAATGCTTTGTGAACTTGGGTCCAGGACTGATCCAACGACCTCCTGGCTAGCAAGCCAGCGTCCTGCCGTGGCTTCCCAAGACTAAACTCACTATTCAAATTCAAAACATGATTTTGTTTCTAAATATATTTATTTAGTTAAGTAAAAGACTTTAAATGAAATATGGTTTATTTACATCAACTTAAATATTATTTAATGAATAAAGACCAAATCTTAAAGATACAATTTAATGACAATTTGTCGTTTTAATACGCATATCTATCAATATTTACTGAAATGGGTTTAACAACCTAATTTTCTGCACCAACTGGGCTAATCAAGTAAGTTACCAATATTAAAATAAGCTGGATGGTTAGATCGTATGATTTTGAAATGGTTAACCAGACGTTATTAGTAATATATTGATACCGCTTGATGTTGTTTAAACAATATCAAAACTCCATACACCGCTTGTCTAAGTTTCGTTTAACCTTCTAGAGTGAAACATTAATCATATGTGATCTAGGACAGCAGAAAGAGTCAGTAGTCGCAAGTCAATGTTGACAGTAATAATTAGTGAACAAAAATGTTGAGATCGGCTAAAATATACTTATTTAGCCTATTTTAACATTTTAAATTGTAAAATATTTGCGACTTTCGACTCATTTGCCATCACAAATAACATATATTGACACTATTCGAGAATGTCTGCTAGCAATCTTTAAGCAAATTAAAACACGATGTACTATCACACAGGTGCATGTCTATGAATTAATCGTGGGACTCTATCTTGTATCAATAATGTATGTTGGCAAAGTGCCCAGTTCTATTATTTCAAATAATGATACGCCCAATATTAAAGGATGATGGCACATTTTCTGTAACTGTTTACTGATTTAAAATAATTCCTTTGTATCAGACTTTAAAACATGTATAATAATGATATCTGAATCAATGAATAAATGATAAAATTAGAACAGTAAATTCCACATTTCCAGGAAAATGTTCCAAAATCTAATTCTGCACAACAAACCAATGGTATAGATTACAATCCAACAATTACTCAGGATTAAATCCAACAATGTCCAAATATACATCCAGAGCAAAATTCAAAACACTATTTTAGTTAGTTTAGTGCATACAGTAATGTCAAAACATTAATTCATTCTCCTTTATGCTATCCATGTGAATTGTCGGT
Source organism: Patella caerulea (assembly GCA_036850965.1). NCBI lineage: Eukaryota > Metazoa > Mollusca > Gastropoda > Patellidae > Patella > Patella caerulea. The sequence goes on from JAZGQO010000007.1 coordinate 4,126,760, forward strand.
AGAGTTCACAGGCCTGTCAATTTTGACAAAATGAATTAATACAGGATAGTTTTTAAATTTTGTGCTGGATACGTACTGGTCATCCAAAATAAACGGACTGAGTCTGACAAAGCTGGAAGTTGTCCTGACAGATGCCTCATATCCACGTTTTGACTTGCTAAATCATAACAGAAAATTTGATGACTTGAGCCAAATACAAAGTATGCAAGTGATGGTTTTAGACAGAGCTGTTTTCTATGTAGCCATGATACGTGTAAACAGGATGGATATATACAAATGATGATGATGATGACTGGTAAATGATGATGATGTTTTGCTTTAGACTAATAACAGAACTGTTTGATGGTTTGTATGTTCTTTAAATCAAGTCAGCAACTGAAAAGAAACAAGAGAGAGAGAAATGGGGTTTAAAGTCCACTCAACACAACTAGGTCATTTCGGGACTAACATATGGTTAATTTTATTTCAATAATTCGCTTGCGCGTAGGGGTCTTTAGTAGTGGGAGGAAACCGGAGTGCCCGGAGGAAACCCACGAGGTTGAGAAGGCGCCCCTATCTCCATGCCACATACGCTCACACCAGGGCTCGAAACCACAGCCGCAAGCCAGAGGTGACTGGCCAGCTAGAGGCCGAAGCGCGGCGCTCTAGACGACTAGGCCATACCAACCCCCCCGTGAAAAGAAACAAATATTAACTGAATTAATAATCTCAAGAATTTCAACACAATCAGCTTAGAGGAATGAAATGGACAACAATCTTAGACCTAATCGTGGCATTGAAATGAATTGGGGGGGGGGGAAGAGAGAGAGAGGAAGTAAATTCCTACTATTCTGCTCTGAAGATGGGCACTCGGCTAATCTTGACAGATTCCGTAAACTACGTAGACTACATCTAGTCTCGGATGTATGACAGTAAGTGATATGTACCTACGCCCATACATTTGCGATGCGGCTACCGGTTTACTTTAACAGGAAAACTTGACGCTATTACACAAATTGGGAACCTATTCGGCTAGCGGCCTATTCGACCGATCGAGCTGCAACCTGTTCGTTGGAAACCTATTTATCAACCAATAAAATCCAACGTTATGTCTATCAAATGAAAGTAGAATATGTTATTTTTTATCCATTCCTTTAGCCCAGAATAGAAGTGTAATTTCGTCATTATCTTACAGCTGGATCGGTCGAATAGGTCGCTAGCCAAATAGGTTGCCAACTTGTGTTTGGAATGGGCGCAGCCATGTTTCATCCGGGACCTTTAAAGTAGTTCCAATATGGCGGAATTCATTATACAGCCGAGTTTAGATTCCCGAAATCTTACGAGGTTTGCCGAGTGTGAAGATGGGCTTACTCCATACAGTGTGCTATGAGGGAAATTTTGCCTACAGTGGCACTATGGAATCCTCTTGCATCAAATTGCAACTGTACAAGCCAATGTCCACATTGGACCTCATTTCTTGTCCTATCCAAATGACTAGACAGCTGTTCTTGTCAAGTCCTCCGTTCTGCATCACCGACAATTAGGAACCACGTTGGAAAATATTGATGAACTTTCTCGGCCAATGCAGGGATCGCACACCTGACCTCCAGGCTAGTGAGCCAGCGTCTTACCCATTTATCCATTGGCTTGCAAAATGGGAAATCAGGTTTTGTTAACTTACCGTTCATTGGCATTTCATCGATCTGTGTCGAATAGTACTGTTCAATATCTCTTAAAATACGAATATCGTCATTTTTAACAAAGTTGATGGCCACACCCTTTCGTCCAAAACGACCTGATCGACCAATTCTGAAATATAAAATTATAAAATGTTAATTCATGAAAACAAGAATATGATTAAATCTGGGAAATTTCTTGAAGGGTTTATGAGATATACACTGGATATATCATGCGGAACACAGTCAATATCAACATCCCCTCCCTTAAACATACATTATGCAAGAGCTAAATCTATTTTTATTAAATAAAACAATTATAGCCAAAACTATAAGCACGTTATCTAATACGGTTTTAATTTCATTTGCAACTGGATAAAAAATAAGGCTCAGTTTCCCAAGGTTAAAATCATGAGATAATTTCAGTTACTATCTAGTGAAATAACATCATTGCCTTTGGTATTGGGCTTTTTTTTTATCCAGATAGTCTACTTTCATTTTCTATAATGTATTATTAGTCTACCCAATGACTACACAGTTTCCTACTTTCATTTCTTTAAACTAAATGTATATTCATTATCTGTAGCTACACAATTTCCTACTTTCAATTTTTATAATCAAATGTTACCAGTGATCATACCATTCTCTACTTTCATTTTGTATGATTAAATTTAAACCATGTATCTACATTTTGTATAATTAAATGTATGTATATTTACCTGTGAATATACAATTCTCGATTATTAGGTAGATCATAATTAATAACTAATGATACTTGCTGTACATCTATACCTCTAGCCCAAACATCAGTTGTAATCAGAACTCGACTGAAATAAATACAATACACACATAAGAGTGAGTATACTTAAAACCATCGCCTTATCTAAAGAGAAAGAGAGAGAGAGAGAGAAATGGGGTTTAACGTCCACTCAACACAAACTAGGTCATTTTGGGACTAACACATGGTTCAACTTTATTTCAATAATTTGCTTGCGCGTAGGGGTCTTTAGCAGTGGGAGGAAACCGGAGTGCCCGGAGGAAACCCACGAGGTTGAGAAGGCGCCCCTATCTCCATGCCACATACGCTCACACCAGGGCTCGAAACCACAGCAGCAAGCCAGAGGTGACTGGCCAGCTAGAGGTCGAAGCGCGGCACTCTAGACCACTAGGCCATCCCAACCCCCTATCTAAAGAGAGACTAGTCAACTGCATTCATGGTTATCGAAATGAAATGGGGCTAACATCCTTTTGATCTGGTCCGAATGGGCTAATGACAACGGGCTTATGCCATACAGTGTGCTATGAGGGAATTTTGCCATACCGCAGTGATACGACCTGCAGTGATATCAAATTATAACTGGCAAGGGATCGTTTATATGCACGGCAATGTGTAAACAGGACCTCGGTTTTTCGTCCCATCCACACGACTAGACAGCTGTACTTGTCAGGACCTCCGTCCTGCACCACTGACAAGAAGGAACCATGCTAGGAAATCCTGATGACTTTCGGAGCCAAAACTGGGGATTGAACACGAGGTCTTTCAGGTTAGCTAGCCAACATTTTATTCACTGATCCACAGGGGTTGTTCCTTAATTAAAATAAAAATAAATATAGTACCTGTCACCAGATCTGAATTCTTTCATGATGGCTTCTCTTTCTTTCTGAGGCATGTCACCATGCATAGATGATACCGTAAAATTAGCTTCTCTCATTTTCTCAGTCAACCAATCAACCTACAATATATTACAATACATAAATTATAATAGTAGAACTCCATATGTACAGGATAGAAATTATGATGTTTTTCTTTTAGCATATATTTTGAAAATAAATGAAATGAACTGGGTTTAACATCTGATTCATCTACACCAATGGAACCAATGAATATGAGCATACACCATTCAATGCAATATAGGGGGAAATTCAGTTTGAACAGCACTGCCACAGCCTTCTTTTTTTATTTCCAACTATCATGCCAATGGTATACAGAGGACCTCATATTTTTTTTATCCTAGCCAGACAACTAAATGACTAGAGAAGCTTAGTCGAAATGTCGCTCAGTAATTAGCAGTAATTGTATTCCATAGAATTGTGACCTGTATACAACCTAATGCTTATCTTTGCCCAGCACTTTTTTCTTCCACCAATGGGATCTCATCCCACTTACGATGCAAAGCCCAAAGGTTGTATCCCTTCCCCCAACCCCCAAACATTATGAAAACGTTGAAACATCCATAAAATAAATCAGTAGCTGTTCTTCCATAAGTATGAGCTATAGTTTATTTATCTACCCAGTTACAAATGCCTGTAAAAGAATGTTATGAAAAAAGTTGAAGAATATTTATATTGACTAGTTTGTTATAATTACCTTTCTCTTTGTATTACAGAATATAACAGCCTGTGTAATCGTTAACGTATCGTATAAATCACACAGGGTATCAAACTTCCACTCTTCACGTTCTACAGCCACGAAAAACTGTTTAATACCTTCCAACGTCAACTCATCACTAAAATATACAGAAAAAATGGGCTTTAAGTCCACTTTATATAACTAAGTAAATTTTGGGACAAATGAAATGAAATAAAATGGGGTTTAACGTCCTACTCTTCGGCACCTTACCTTGGGCTAACGGAAGATGGGCATATGCCATACAGTGTTCTATGAGGGAAATTTTGCCGGGGCAGCGGCACTATGGGCTACTCTTGTATTTAATTCCAACTACCAAGGGAACTTTTAAGTGCAAGTCAATGTGTACACAGGACCTGTTTTTTGGTCCCATCCTAATGACTAGAGTCTAGCTGGACTTTTCTGCACCGACAAGATTAAACATACATTATGCAAGAGCAAAATCGGCCTGTTGCAGGTCTCTCTTTAGGCCTGAATAGTGAAATATTATATAAATTATTAAATGTTTATCAACAAGACAATAATCAACTCTGGATGTCATCGCTAGTTTGCAATATTTACTGGATCAAGATCTGATTTGCTGCTTAACGATTATTGATGATTAAATCATAAAATAGATAATCAAAACTATGTTTTTTATCATACCAACGTTAGTAATGATGGTCAAGGCTAGGCCAACAATTCAATTGCTAAATTTGCAGTTCAGAGTGGATCTATTTGACTAAAATTTTCAGCTATCTTCTTTTACACTATATAGATTTAACTATTATAGTGAGAACTGCTATCTCTTTATCTTATCTCCCATAATGCATCTTTAAATAGGCTCAGTTTCCCAAGGTTAAAATCATGAGATGATTTCAGTTACTATCTAGTGAAATAACATCATTGCCTTTTATCAGAGAAAGAGGGTTTACAAATCACGGAGTAAAAGCCCGAAATCGGTCAGCATTGACAATTCCACCCTTTCAAGTTTTTCTTTTGTTATGCTATCCTCAATTTGATTGGGTCTTTAGCAGTGGGAGGAAATCGGAGTGCCCAGAGGAAACCCACGAGCGATCAAAATCACAGCCGCAAGCCAGAGGTGACCAGCCAGCTCGAGGTCGAAGCCGGTACTCTAGACTCCCCTACCCCCTACGGTTGAGAAGGTGGACCTATCTCCATGCCATATACGCTCACACCAGGGATTAAAACAACAGCCGCAAGCTAGAGGTGACCAGCCAGCTAGAGGTCAAGGCGCGGCACTCTAGACCACTAGGCCATCCCAATCCCCCAAAAGTATAAGAAGGCGTGTATTTTAATCAGAATGAAAAATATCGAAATGATAAATTTGAGAGGTGTATAAAAATCACAATAGGCTCAGTTTCCCATGGTTAAAATCATAAGATGATTTCAGTTACTATCTAGTGAAATAACATCATTGCCTTTTAACAGAGAAACAGGATTTAACATCGACAACACAAACCAGGTCATTTTGGGACTAACATATACATTCTACTACAATAATTTGCTTGCACATCCAAAGCAGGGAGAAAACCTTTGGTTTGGCAGGTGAGGTGACATTACTATTCATCACGTGCAAGATTTAAATCAACACCACACCGGCCAATTGGCCTATGATCTGCCTTATTCATGCTTGTCTCATCGGAGAACTCTGTTCAACCTGGCGACCCAGTGTCAATAATAACAATAGCCACTGTGTGCAATGAGGGGAAATTTTGCATATCCTACCGAACATTCTTCATTGGATTCCAAATGGTTTACGTGCGCAGAAACAAGAACCCAGTACTTAGGTTTTTTGCCCTAACTGAAGGCCTAGACACTGTCCTTCTCAAAGCAACAACAATATAAAACTATAAGTTAAATACGAACCGTTTGACTAATATCCTGATAGGATCGGTCATAAATTTACTGGTCATTTCCAGTATTTCGTGGGGTAATGTGGCAGATATCAATAGAACTTGTGTAGCTGGCGGTAAATACCGATATACATCATAAATCTGTTCCTTAAATCCTGAAACAAAACATTTAATTCTTTTAGTAAAATAATAAGGCTGCAAAATTAGGTCCCTCTCCATGTATTTATTTGAATATTTTTATGATAGGCTCAGCAAATAAAAAGTGATATCATTTATAATATCATCTATCTACTATCAAAACATCATAGCCTACAAAACATTATTCTAGGGATTGGGGAGAGAGAGAGAGAGTGGGGGATCACGTGGTTAAGTGGATAAGGATTTGTCTCGCTATCCTGGAGGTCCGGTGCTCAATCTCTGCATTGGCTGAAAAAGTTCATCTCAATTTTCCGGCATGGTTTATCCTTGTCAGTGATGCAGAATGGAGGGTCTTACAGGGCCAGCTGTCTAATCATTTGGATGGGACAAAAAAGAGGTCCTGTATTCACATTGACGCACATGTAAAAGATCCCTTGGCAGTTGGAATTCTATATAAGAGAAGGTCGTAGCGCAGCTGCCCAGGCAAAATTTCCCTCATAGTACATTGTATGGTGTATGCCTGTCTTCCATTAGTCCAGGTTAGGCGCAGAAGAGTAGGACGTTAAACCATATGCCCATCCTCCAATAGCCCAGGTTAGGTGCAGAAGAGTAGGACTTTAAACCCCATTTCCTTTCGTTCCGAGAGAGAAATAGGGTTTAACATTCACTTGGCACAAACTAGGTCATTTCAGGACTAACACATTGCCATGGTTCAATCTAATTTCAAAAATTTGCTTGTGCATAGGGGTCTTTAACAGTGAGAAGAAACCAGAGTATTCAAAGAAAACACACAAAGTTGGACAGGCGCTCCTTGTAAAGTACGATGATTCAATGACAGACCTTATGATACAACGTGCACATGCTAACCATTCGGCCATCCTAACTCCCATAAAAGAAAGAACATATACTGTGAAAGGTAAAGTAATGACCGCATTACATTAAGATCAGATATTTTAAGGTGGATACAAAATAAGGAAATGAATGAATGGCATTTGAATACCATAGAACATCATGACGATAGGCTCAGCAAAAAAATATTCGATATCATTAAAATATCATCTATCTACTATCAAAACATCATAGCCCTATCTGTAACACAGGTTACAACATCCAACCACAAATTCCAGTCTCAATTCCTTCCAAACGAATCTTTTCAAGATGTATTTCGTTATAAACCAATCTGATTAAAATACACCTCTATATTTCGTTTTATTTTCATTTTATACGGTTGATGGCCTACACTACACTACAAATCTGACAACTAATAGTGGGAGTTCAAGTCAGGGTCAAATGAGCAGCTTTTGACCCTATGACAACATTGATAAACAATCAGTGATGACATTTCCCCACAGTTCTGTGCAGAAAACGACAAGACGTTGCCCTAACAGACCATTTCATTGGCTAATTCTTCACATCAATAAGGCGCCTATTATATAACAACTCTTCCAGATCCTAGTGTAGTAAAGATAAGTAAAACGAAATTTTGAGAGAGAGAGAGAAATGGATTTTACGTCCACTCAACACAAACTAGGTCATTTCGGGACTAACATATGGTTCAATTTTATTTCAATAATTCGCTTGCGCGTAGGGGTCTTTAGCAGTGGGAGGAAACCGGAGTGCCCGGAGGAAACCCACGAGGTTGAGAAGGCGCCCCTATCTCCATGCCACATACGCTCACACCAGGGCTCGAAACCACAGCCGCAAGCCAGAGGTGACCGGCCAGCTAGAGGTTGAAGCGCAGCACTCTAGACCACTCGGCCATCCCAACCCCCCACACGAAATTTTGAACTATAAAACACGAAGAGAAATAAGGTCTATGTTTTAATCAGATTAGGTTATTATTAGGCTCAGTTTCCCAAGGTTAAAATCACGAGATGATTTCAGTTACTATCTAGTGAAATAACATCATTGCCTATGAATATAGCAAGATAACAGAGTTAAAACGTCAACTTGACACAATGTAATTCAACTTGAGACTAACATATGGTTCAATTTTGAAATAAATGGAGTTTATAAAGTCCTACTGTTCTGCTCCTAAACTGGGTTAATGAAGACCGGCATATGCCATGCAGTGTACTATGAGGGAAATTTTGCCCAGGTAGCGGCACTACAGCCTATTCCTTTATCAAATTCCAACTGCCAATTGATCTTTAATGTGTATGCCAATGTGTACACAGGACCTAGGTTTTTCGTCCCATCCCAACGACTAGACAGCTGTTGTGGCCAGGCCCTTTGTCCTGCATCCCTGACAAGAGAACACAAAGCCGGATCAATAATTTGTTTGATATGTGTGGAACATGGTTTACCTTTATTTAACATTTCATCGGCTTCGTCGAGGACAAGCATCTTAATCGATCGTGTTCTTAAATTTCTTCTTTTAATCATATCTATATGAAAATAATAATTCAGGTTTATAAGATCCAATATCCATAGCTAGGTCTGCAGGGGAGATAATTTGCCGTGATGAGCTGAATTTCTGTCTACTCTTCTTACAAATTACATTCGTCGGGGGATATTTACTTTTACGACTTATATTGTACCAAATATATAACGTCCACTCAACATAAACTAGGCCATTTTGGGACTAACATATGTAGGGGTCTTTAGCAGCAGGAGGAAACACCAGTTGACTCAATAGGAGATCTTGTGATCTATACGCTAAGCATTCAGTATCCCCCCACGACAAATTTTTAAATTACTGTTGTGTATATACCTAATTTTTTTAAATAATAATTTAGCCTATATACCCTGGAACATAAACCAGGACGGAAGTACCCCTTCTTAATATCGACAATATTTTATTAACTTATTATACCACAGGCTAATAATACATATTCCTGAAGCAATGCCCCAGGAAATCTCTTTCTGGCCATTGCTGGATTGGCTTCTGATACTTGAACTTTTGATGGAGTGTGTCTATTCTTCCTGTTCTATCAAATCTTTCACTTAAGTACAGCAACATGACATATTTGGTTGAATTTGATGCTCTGTTTTAAGGGTAGTGGCTTTGTAATGCAGTTAGCGATTGTTAGTTAATCGGACTATTGACCAATCATAATTTGGAACAAGAATTTTCCCTCTTTCCAGCAGTGAGTAGTGGGATTAGCTCTAATCAAACGGAACACTGTGAGGAGTATGAGGCTAATAGTACATACCGAAAACTCTGCCTGGTGTTCCAGCGACCACATGTTGACCGTAATCTAATTTTCTGATATCTTCACCTACATTGGTACCACCAATACAAGAATGACACTGGATATTCATATAATCACCCAATGCCAAGATAACCTAAATACAAGAATTAACATATTTTAACTTTTATACAAATATTATTTTTCGTGAAATCTACCATTGGGAAACAGACAATGTGAAATGGGCGAACATCAGGTTTCCCTCTAGATTGAAAAACTAGCGAACAATTTCCTTGTCAGTCTTGTAGGTGTCTTCCTAAACCAGAGATTGAAAAACCTTGAATCATGTTAGGATTTGAATTCAGGACAGTCTAGTTGTGGGAATAACCTCACTAAAAGCTGGTTTACCTTTTGAATCTGGGTTGCAAGTTCTCGTGTGGGTGCTAAACATAAGGCCTGTGTTTCGCGAAGTTGAGTTTCAATCGTCTGAAGAATACTAATAGAAAATGTAGCTGTTTTACCAGTTCCAGATTGGGCTCTGTAAAATAAAATCAAGGCAATTATTCAAATATAATAATTATAGACATAAACAGAAAGAGAGGGAGCAATGCAGTTTCGGAAAAATTCTGAATAAAAAAAAATTAGCATAATTAAATCCTGTAAGGTCCAAAATAACATACATGTTGCAGCATTAGAAATGAAATCATCTCCCAACTAAAAAAACAAAAACTGTCATCCATTCCATACCCGTTAGTGATATAGATGATAGGGTATAGTGAAGCATAGACTAAGCACTAAGGACATACAATATGTAATAATTTGTTTTGCTACATCAAACACTGTTTGTTGGTGTCCTAACACTTGATGGAATAATTACTATACTATACTAATTATTTGAGAGACTTACAATCTACTCTAGAAGCCTACTTACTGTGCAATAACATCTCTACCCTTTGTGATTGGTTTCACTGCTCTTTGCTGGATAGCTGATGGCTTCTCAAATCCTACAAAAACAATTACAAATATATCAAATTTGGCTGTGTAAATAAAAATATATCAACAACTAAAAACAAACAGGTTCGAAACGGACAGAGGGTAGGAAAGAGAACTGGGTTTAATGTCCTCTCGACACAAACTAGGTCATTTCGGGACAAACACATGGTTTAACTGCATTTCAATAATTCACTTGCGTTTAGGGGTCTCTAGCAGTGGGAGGAAACCAGAGGACCTGGAGAAAACCTACGAGGTTGACAGAGGAGTTGACTTGACCAACTAATGCCTTGTCGAATAAAAAAAAAAACAGTCTTGCGCTTGGATTATTTATGCGGAGGACAAAATGTCAGGATCCATGTTTTTTTTAGACCAATTTTTAAAATTAACATTATGTTTTTATCTATATTACTATTAGTATTATTATTACATGCGCTGGCATATGTTTCTAATTCTAGGTGGCAAAAAATAGCGATTAAGCCCCTTCAAGGACTCGAGTTGTCCAGGGTCCGCTAGAGACTCAAAACGTTGGAATAACGTTTCTTCATCCCGCAACATTGGTTTTCTTTCCGTCGATGGCAATTTTCTTCGATTCCCTCTCCAGCAAACATCCCATATATCAACGAAACGAAAGAAAATAATCACTCACCATAACCATATATCCCACGAAGCAACTCTTCGCGTAGTCCCATGTTGTCAAACGTGGGTGTGACGTCGACTTCTTCGCTTGTTTCAAACTCAACATTTTTGAGATCATCTTCCATAACACGCCGCGTCGCCATTTTTCTCGATTTCCGTTGAATGTAGACCCGTTACCAAGTCCTCTTGCAGAGGGGTCATATACAATTATCGACTTGTCAATGAAGACTACCAGGTTTTTTATACCGCCATCTGCCGGTGACAGGTGTTATTTGAGAAGATAACTCCGTTAAATAGATTTGTTTCCCTTAGACTAATCATTGGACAATAATTTTTGCATGGCATTTAATCGGATACTTCAATTCCACGTAAATAAAGCCTGTCATTGGATGTTTCGTTTTGTTTTAAAAAATAAAATAAAATAAATACGACAATTCTTTCGATTGTTAAATTCTTGTCTACTAGGAATTTTTCCTGTTAATATTGATATATTTCAAAGAATGGCTATGTATTATAAAAGAATAAGCGAAAATAACAATACGTTAAGTATCTCATTACTGAATTCTGCATATAAGGAAGACATAAAAATTTCGCAATCAAACCCCAAACTCTCCTGGTATGCGACTGTCCAAAATATCTTTAAAAAATATGACATTTCTCCAACAACAATTTCGAGACAGAATATTAAAAGTTCAATAGAAAGCAAATTTAACAATCTCCTTGTTGAATCTTGCGGGCCAAACCATAAACTCAGAACCTTTGGATTATTCAAAAAGAAATTCAATAACACTCCAAAATATCTAGAGGTTGTTAATAATAAGAAGTTCAAAATTGCGATGTCTACCCTAAGATTAAGTACTCACCAGCTTGCCATTGAAAGGGGTAGATATCTTAAGATACCACTCCAAGATCGCCTCTGTAAAAAATGCAATGCAAGCCAAACTGAATCTGAGCAACACTTCCTTATGGAATGTCAAAAATATGAAGATTTAAGAAAACAATATATATATCCAACTCTTGACAATACTGGTCTAACCTTTTCATTTGAAAATCTATTCGACCCACCAAGTATTATAGCCACAAGTGTCGCGGCTTTTGTTTACTTCTCTTTTCTGCGGAGAGACATCTGAACTGTTAAATATGCCTGATATTCTATTTTATTTTATGTACGCACGCCTTGTTTTGTATTTTGATAGATTATGTACCCTGTATGTGGGCCTTATACTTCTCGAGTTATGTGATTTTATACTGTCTATTTATGAGTACTTTTGTTTATGTCCGTCCATATTTTTGCCGTCCTTTTTCCCCCCACTTCACACTTGTATTTATTATATTGTATGTTGTCCTCACTAAGGGAGGTTTGTATGCAATACTGTGTGTATTGAGTTGTAATTGTTATATTGTTTTATCTTATGTACATGGTTATATTGTATGCTGTCCTCAATGGATGTTTCGATGCAATAAAATCTTATCTTATCTTATCTACTGTGGTTCATTTGGAATGTAAAATTATACAACCGATAACTTTCCTAAAAGTTTGCAAACATTTCAACCCCAGAACTGTAACACTTGCCAAATTCCAACCAATTAAATCAGCTTATCCATTAGAGCACGAGGTAACTGTGTCTCGCCTGTCAACATCAAAGAGCAGAGCCAACTGCTTGTGTGTCGCCTGACAACATCAAAGAGCAATTCCGTGTGAAAAGTGTGCATGAATCGACAGTATTGTAAAAGAAAGACTGGATTCACAATCAAAGAAACATGTGGTTTCTTAGAAGGCCCTGACTTGACAATGGAGATTAGAATATATCAGAAAATCAAATTGAGGTTGATCAATTTTAAGATACGTCACGTGCATTAGTTCATTGGTACGCACGATAATATGTAAAGACATTAAACCGACAAAAAGACAAATATGTATAAATAACTGCAACCCGCCCATGGAACGATGTAGGGTACCGGGATCTTTATTATTAAAATCAACCATGCAGTAATCTTATATAATCAACCGAATGTATTGTTAAAATAAATAAATGTATTGTTAAAATAAATGTTATTTAAATCGTAGGTATGTTTTTATCATAATAAGATTGTATTATAATTCAATTGGCATTTTTTATCGAGTCCCAAACGTCGTATACCGAGTCCCAAACGACGTATACCAAAGACCCAAACGTCGTATACCCGAGTCCCAAATGTCGCGGTCATATTTTTTTTGTGTCCGAAATGACGTGAGTCCCAAATGACGTGAGTCCCTAATGACATGTAATCGTTTATTCCGCCCATAAACTCGGAATAATGTAAATGTAATTGGACTGTTTCCATGTAACCGGTGCCGTCGATTCTGCTTTTATTTTAAACACCAATATTGGTGTTAGTCATTATCGCATATGACGATAGAACTGGTTAAACACGTCCCTAATATAATTTTAACGCACGGATCATTTCTAAGATAGGTGCATAATGAAGATTTCAAGAAACGGAAGTATAGAAAAAATAAAAAAATGGTAATGAACGGACTTTTACTTCTTTTTTCATTTTCTTTTATCTAAAGATTGCCAATTATTTTTTTGAATTGTCCGATATCCTCTGAAACGTGTTTTACCAGTTCTATCACATATGTAATTTCTTATTAGCTGTGTTCCGTGTAATAAACGAACAGTTAGAATTGAATGACAGTCTGTTTAACATACATTATGTAAAAGCTGAATCTGCCAATTGCCGGAAATGATATATATACAATATTAATTAGGCATTAATTAACCTATCCAGACCATAATCAACTTTCGATGTCATCGCTGTATCATAACATATAACTCTTTCTTCTTAAACAGATGTTTTATTTACACATTGATTTCATCGTGGTTAGATCGGGAGACGTCTAACTACAGATGTTCCCCTTAGGTCTAAGAAAACCCAACTCGTCCTGGTGTCTGAGGGCAGACCCCCATGGTCCGGAAGTGGATCGACTTTTCCCTAGGTCTCCCCAAGACCTAATTGAAAACCTAGCACTAAACTAGGCTGTATATATTCTCGAGCAATCTATGTCGCGTCAGGTAGGGCACGCCATAGTTAATAGCATTAGAAATCAGAACAATGAAAACTAATTACATGTATTAAGAGTCACACATCTTATCTCTAACGATAACTGTTAAACACTTCGATGATACAAGTTTGTACAACCCACGGATCTTACATAATACTATGTCATATAAACTCACACCTGCACCAGATTAAAAATTGCAATTCATCTGTCAATTAAAGTTGTTCAAAGTGAGTTACAAATGAAAATTCAAAATACAATATTAAATTTTAGACCCCAAATGATATTGTGTAACATCGCTAGCCTACGATATTTACTGGATTATAATCCGATCTGCAGCTTAACTTTCTTTCATGATTTAATCATGAAATGGATAATCGAGACTTTGTTTTTTTTTATCATACCGACTTTAGTAATGATGATCGCGCTGCTAAGCCGAAAACTCAATCGCTAAATCGCGTGTGCCGGCTTACAGTGTGCCAGGTTGATCTCGGCCTCGTTTCCGTATAATATGTTAATAAGTCATGTGATATCATACATTTGCATATCAAACTTAACGCCTTGCGTAAGAGAGGCAGGGAGAAATGGGGTTTAACGTCCACTCGATACTATGTAAAGCATGAATGACAAATGAGATGCAGCAGAACGCAAATGTAAAATATAATAAGGGAACTGTCAAATGTAGATGAGTCAGAACAGCATTTTCCAATAAAACATTTGACACGTTGTATTTGACTTTTTACATTTAACTTTGGCCTTATAGGTATTGACTTGTATTTGACTCTTTACATTCACTTTGGCCTTATAGGCATTGACTTTATCATTACTGATTTTAACACTTTGTGTAATCAATCAATAGAAAAGACATTATAGCAACAGAGTATTTGATAATGGCAGCGATACCCTTTCATATATCTTTTGTTTGCGATTATAAACACGACTGTTCAGTGTCAGTGATATAACCATTGAAAGACATATATGTATATATGCGATTATTTCACATCAGCCTCATGTATTACAACCCCCAATAAGTAAAAATAACATCTGAATAGTCTACTATACGGTGTCATTCATACCCATTAATATATTTACATGTATTTTTTCAAACCTAAATAGAAAGTTTATACTTTCTAGAATATAGAGACATTGATTGATATGATCGATTATTTCATTATATTATAAAGAAAAAGAAAATCGATATAATCTAGTGCATGGGACTAATCACTGATATATGAATACAGAAAAACACATACTTATGGAATAATAGCTACTAATATATTTAAGCGACGTTTCGAACAGTATTCTCTCAACGTTATCAAGCTAATACAGTAAAATCTAAAAGATTATTATCGTCATCTGATGCGATGCAGAGACAATAACATCATCCCCAAAGGTCTCCTTTGATGTTGTTGTTGTCCTGTATGGTTTCATGAATAGTTGTTATAGTTTTTCTGTATATATTGATCTCCTAATCCTTGTTTTACTGTATTAGCTTGAAAACGTTGAGAGAATACTCTTCGAAACGTCGCCTAAATAAATTGAGTAGCTGTTATTCCATAAGTATGTGTTTTTGTGTATTGCTCTACCCAGTTACTAAATGCCTCTAAAAGATTATTATCGTCACTGATATATGGTTTTTTTATAATTATAAATAAGTTTATGTATTTTAGTGTACCTAAAGATTTTGTTGTAAAATTATTTATTCCATATGCACCAGAAAGCTAATACTACCATATGCATTTATGCATTATGCAATGATGGGATTGGATTTTTCATAAGTAATGAAATAAAATAAAATGAAATAGGGTTTTACTGTTTTGCTCCTAAACTGGGCTAATGATGACGGGCATACGTCATACAGAGCGCTATGAGGGGGGAATTTTGCCCGGGCAGCGGCACTGCGGTCCCGGGCAGCGGCACTGCGGTCTACTCTTATGACAAATTCCAACTGTCGAGGGATATTTTACGTGCACGCCAATGTGTACACGGGACCTCGCTTTTTACTCCCATCCGCACGACTAGGCAGCTGTCCTTGTCAGGCCCATCCATTCTGCATCACTGACAAGGGGAAACCACGTTATATGAAAGAATATATATTCTAACATTTGGAGATATCCACAGATAGGACTGATTCTTTCATAACACCCAGAAAGCTTATGAGAGATTAATTTCAGTAAATATAATTATCCAGTCCTATTAATGAAGAAATTACTCAAGTCATTAACGAGCACTACATCGTCTTTCATAGGCGTACATCGTCTTTAGAAACTGGAAGGACAGCATCTGAACCTTTTCCAATGGAAGAAAACAGGGCCTTGGGGTTTCTCGAGTTTTGTTCAATCTTTTCATTACAGTGGTATGAGCGTATGTGGCATGGAGGTAGGGGCGCCTTCTCAACCTCGTGGGTTTCCCCCGGGTATACCGGTTTCCTCCCACAGGAAAGACACCTGCGCTTGCGCTAAGATAATAAAAATGGAAAACAATACTGCAATATCACCTTCGGTGGAAGCGGACGTTAAACGCTAAGAACAACAACTTGTGCCCTTTCAGAAATAAACAAACAACTAGGAATTCTAATAAAATAACTAAAAATTTGACTGAATGACAGCGAAATTTGTTGTTGTTTATTACAGATTTAACGCCCAATACAATAAATATAACATTATGGACAAAATTTGAAGCAATTTAGATTATATATACAATCTCCAAATAATAATTACAAATATTTGTCAAAACCCATAAAATGTACATTTATCTGGGTTTTTTGGGTTTTTTTTTTTTTTTTTTTTTGCTTGAAGTTAAAGAAAACAAACTATAGTAATGAATATGCAACAATAATCAGTAACTTAAAGCGAGAATTTCATATTTTCAAGTTACATTTTTAAAATGTATTAAAATAAAGCCTTAAAATAGATGGTATTCTCAAAACCACAAAACAGAGGAAAGAACACTACTAATCACAAAGAAGAAAATGCAAACCATATCGGCCAGTTGAATGACATGACGTAAACGGAAATTATGGACTTGTACTTCGCAAATCCAATAAATATTCAAAATCACTCACAATGGCCACCCTTTGTAAATTCAAATGTGATTACCTCATTGTCTTCTGGGACATAAGAACTGACACCTAAAACAAAAACAGTTGTCTTATCAAAGTTCATCTTTTTCATTTTTTATGAAATCTGAAAACATACAGAACAATGGCTGCTTAAAGATGCGTTCGCGGTCTAGATTATTTCATCAGTGGATAAGATAAAGTATTAGAAGACTAAGTCTAACTTTGTTTTTTTTACCTAATTGTAGTCCTTGACCATCAGAACCCAATATTTTCCACCATGTTCTATCTGGTGTCCAAATTCCAGCTAAACCATGGATACATCCGATGGAATATCCCAATGGAGAAGGAAAATAGGTAGCGTTGAATCTGAAGATAAAAAATGGATGGGTTGCTAGGCAACTAAACATACAACTACAATCCACAAAGGTAATAGCATTTTTCTTTTGTAGGTAGTGGGGATATTTAATAGTCACCAAAGCCCAGACCCCGAAGCCCAGACCCCGACTTCACAAAGCATTCTTCGACTTAAGTTAAGAATTTACTCAAAATTGTTTCCATTATTTTAAAATAACTATAGTCCTCCATAAAACTATTATTGTTTTAATGTAGCAATTACATCAATAAGATGTGAAAGGTTTTGTGTTTCTTGATCAAATATATTTCTCATAAACAGTGATTGAAAGTTGAGTAAATTCTCAACGTAAGTCTGAGAATGCTTTATGGGGCCTGATCTTGAAACTCACTGTTATAGTAAGTGTAGGGAACTGCACAACACATAATTTACACAAAAACAAATATATGGACAAGACATCATACTCAGAAACCACAAACAAACAATTCAAAAGGAGTGAAAGTTTCTTCGGTCCAATGCAACGTGTTGGCTCGGAACCCGGTTTGACTTGGAATCAGGCGGGGATGGTTTATACATGTATTACCATGTTTGCGGTATTTCGTTCACTGTTACTGCCAGGGTCCTACTTCTGAAGTGGGCTGGTATAATAGACTTTCTGGGCCGGGTGTGCTTGGTGTGGGCCAGAATTCGGAATCCTGCAATGGGCAGTCCGAATTTCATCCGAAAATTTCATGGGATTCACCCGACACTGTCGCCCGCACATTTACTAATTATTAATTCACCTGCACCCTGTTTGTGGGGATACGCCAGAATCCAAAATTAAAAAAACCCAGCTTGTATGAATTTCTCTTTCGTCACTCTGTACCAATATGTCTCGTGGCCTTCCATCACAGGAGGAAACAACTAGCGCTCCCGGCAACAAAAATGGGACATTTTTCAAAGAAATTCGTACTTATATTCAATATTCCTAACTGGTTAATCAAATTGTCAAAATTTGGGGTTCATTTCCAGGGGGAGAGACAACGCCCCCCACCCAGTTCGGGCTCCGCGGTCAGTAAAAGGGGCCCCAATCCGCCCCTGGTCCTAGCACCAATTTAGTAAAAACAATTTTAAGTGTGAAACGTCTGACTCTTTTCCTTTAATTACAGGGTAAAAACGTTAAGTAGCTGGTTTTAAATGAAAACATTTAAATTATGCCATGATTGAAATTTGTATCCCAGTCCATTCTACGGCTTGTACACGTATACACAACATGGACCAATTAAAGAATGGTATTTTACTTGAAATTGGAATCTTGATCAGCTGCTGATTCAAGGTATCTGATGAGTGGTGTCCCTGGAGGTTTTCTGACTGTTTGTCTGAACTCAAAGTTGGGTGATTGTATCTGATTTCGAGCGATCAGAGTAACATGGTTTGGTGCTGGACAATCATTGCTGAAATTGAAGAAATCAATAATTGCTGAAATTGAAGAAGTAAAATACATCACCGGTCTTATTAATTAATTTGGCACTGATATTGTGAAGCAAAAGGTGTTGTTCCTTTGACAATCAAGCGACCATCACGAAGAAGCTGGTATTTTGCTTTCGCTACACACGTACACAGGCGCGGATCCAGAAGGGGGGTTTGGGGGGTCCCCCCCCCCCTGCTCAGCTACATAAAAAAATAATGCCTTGCGTCAATGAAATTACATCACAAAGTGATCCTACATCAATATAAAAATGATTTCTCTGTTTAAAAAGGTCAATTTGTATGTATGCATATGTAACTTCACATTATAAACCCCGTACTTCCTAGTACGACCAACAAATAACATAACACAATAATGGCATTGTGGCGACACTAGAAACCAACTGAAACGTTTAAAGAACGGGGAATGGTGCAATATAAATATAGACAAATTTGAACAATATATATAGATAGCAGTTACACATAGAACCAGTCTATAAACCTAAATGTTTAGATACAGATAAACGAATATTCAATTCATCTTTAACATAGCCATCCTTAGCTGATTCTGACTTCCACCTCCCGTGCCTTTTAAAAAGCCTATCAGGAATTCCAGCGTTAGCCGCAGCTGACGCACCACCAGCACGTAAACTATGCAAACCGAAACTTTTAATATCGCCGACGATTGGTCTAAAAGATTCAATAAACTGCTCCCTTATACGTGTATAACTTATAGACTTATTGCATTTTCTCAAAAAATACCTTCCTTTACAATTATATAAACTTCGAAATATATAACAATTGGATTCAGGGGCTATATTAGCGCATTCTAAATACAACAAAAGATTAATTACAGGACAAAGTTTAGAATTTTGCCTAGAAATAACAACCCAAGCGCCATCTCTATAAGTGTCTGTCTTAGACTTTTCAACAAAAATTGACATATAAGTAGGATATATTACAATATCAGAACGACATAAATTCAACACCTCTGAAATACGAAAAAATCCCGCAAAACATAATAAACTAATAACAATAATTCTCATTTTATACAAATTGTTCTGATCAAAATACAAATCATACATTCGATTAAGCTGATCTACAGTAAGGATTTCTTTCTTCTTAATAGGCTTAATTAATTTACGTTTAGCGCCTTCATACACGTGCTTTACCATCATATGCTCTGTAGGAGAACTTTTACCCATAAGATTGTGAACCCATCGCATTCCAAAGTAAGCCTCATTAAGACTATGCACTGACACATTATTATCAACCATATAAGCCAAATATAACGAAAATACAAGAGGATTAACAGGTAGCCGTATTTCTATATCATTGCACGCAGCCCATCTTTTCCATTTAATGTAACCTCTGTGATACTTCTTCGAAGTGTTATGTGCCCTGGAGCCATCTAATAAATTAGGAATTGAAGTTAACTGATTAACAATCTGTGTAGGTAAATCTATATACTCTTTTCCATAAGTCTGAAAAAACAGATTTATAAAGTCAACAACATATTAAATATAATAACAAAATTGTCTTAGTACTTTTAATTCATCCAAACAAGTATTCTCAAGGCTCTTTAGCCTAAAAACGCCTAAACGGCTATGTCCTTAAAGACATTCATAATCTAAAATCCAAATCCAAAGCAAGCATTTGGAAAGCTAAATCAACATTTCCAAAAATCCCTTTGCCAGATTTGCTAGGTGTAAAACCTTTTCTATCACCAGATAATACAATATAACTTTTTACAGCAAATATAAATTCGTCCCCACTTGGACATAACAGCGGCCAAAATCGCCCTGAATACCAAAAAGGTATAATTAACGTTCCATAAGCACGACACAGTGCCATGTGTTTTAAAACACGTTCTATCAGATATACCGGAGGAACAAACCACCCTGTAGATTCAGACCAATTCATTGTAAAAGCATCAATGCCAAAAGATCCTGGATTCCAAAATTTGGAATAAAATTTTGGTAATTTGGCATTATGAGATGACGCAAACCAGTCTATCGAATGACGTCCCCACTTCATATTTAAATAATTAAATATAGAACTAGCAATACCCCAGTCATCATAATCAATCAAACGTGACAAAAAATCTGCTCTTTCATTTTCTCGTCTCGGGACCCAGTCCATTTCCAATGATATTGTATTTTGTATTAAAAATTCAAATATATTTAAAGCAATACTATGCAAATCACAAGTCATACTCCCTTTCTCAACTATCTTAACTACATTCTGATTATCGGTAAACCACTTGATTCGATGCCCCCTTACAATATGGCCGATAGATTTTAATACCCTTAAAACAGCCGATAACACATGCCATGTGGAACTCTTTTCACTTTCCTTTTGTGTCCACATACCATGTGAAATACCCGCCGGTGTTTCTAAACAATAACCACCGTAACCAGAATTACTGGCATCACTGTATACTATTCTATCACAAGAAGGTTTGTAGTTTATACGTTTGGACGGACAATTAGATATTTTTGAAACCCAAAATTCAAACTCCTGGAAAACGTCTGGAGTTATCACCAATCGCGCATTCCAGGAATGCGCGGAGGCTATTGCTTGACTCATAAAACGAGACATAATTTGTGTTAAATTACCTAAAATAATCGACATTGAAATAATTTGTCCAACAATACTGGCTAGAAATTTTACATGTATTCTTCTATTCTTAGAGGCTAAATTATTCGCTTCATTTAAACATTTGGAAAACTTATTAATACGTCGTTCAGGGACTTGCAAAATACCATGCTTTGTATCTATGATAATACCAAGAAACGTTAACTTCTGTACAGGATCCCAACATGATTTAATAACTTTAGGGACAAATCCTGAACTTATCAAAACATTTTTTACCTCTGTAGCTTGCACAATTAAAGTTTCTCTGCAACTATGAGCTCCTAAACCATCGTCTAAATACATTAAAATTTGTTTTCCTTCCCCCCGCCATTTAGCAATCAACGGTCGGGTTATTTTAGTAAAAATTAAAGGTGCGCTACTAAGACCAAAAGGTAACACTGTAAATTTAAAATATCGTATTTCATTATGAAACTTCCACGAAAACCCTAAGTACTCTGTATGAGGATAATAAATATCAATATGATGATAAGCTGAATGAATATCGAAATTAAACATCCAAGAATTATTATTTACATAAATTAATGCAGTTCTAAGATCCTCATACTTAATACTCTTTTTCCAAAGATGCTTGTTTACTAACCGCAAATCTAAAATCAAACGTTTTTTACCACTACTTTGAATTGCGACCGATAAGGGATTAACTGCCTTAGGTTTACCAATGCACCTCTCAATTAAATTTCTAGCTTCAAGATCTAATATGGCCTGATGAACAAAGTCGCCGTGATTTAAAGCAGATTTATTATTACTTTCATAGATGACCCCCGGATCTGAATAAAAAGGAATTTTGTACCCATATTTAATGCATTCACAGACATACTCGGAAGACCCAATAGCCCTCCAAAAATCTAAATTTTTAACTAGTCTTCCCTTTACATAGATTTCAGAAGAACCACTTTCATATTCATAAAAATCATGTGTAAAATTGTCTTTAGTAGAGATATTACAATACTCATCTTTTACAAAATCCTCATGTTGAACTTTGCTGGACTTGATAGTTGGTTTCTCTGACTGTGTTGGGACAGTCTCTTCTAAAATGACTGAATTCTCCACAGGAAAAACAGGCGCCATTATTTCTCTTGAAGGGACGAAATGAATAATTCTGTCCTCCACCATTTGACTTAGTTGCTGATGAAGAAGCTCCAAAAGAAAAAGATGGATTATAAGAAGACCTTTTGAATTTTTGTTTAGAGATTCTTTCTTTTTTCTTTTTAATAGCTTTCGCCTCTGTCCGGTTAATCTTCTTATCATCATCTGAATCATCTGCTAAAGGATGGGCCTCATAAAGCTTTACAGTTTCCCACCCCCCTTCAGAGGAATCGGCAATTTTGATCAACTTAGTACGTTTATGTATTTTCTCTATACAATCCTTTAACAATTCTTCAGCATAATCATGTTTGTTAACATTAATAGCCCATAAAGCTTGTGTCAGATTTTCTGAAAGATCTGAATTATAATTAAATTGATCTTTGTTACCGTTACTTCTTCATGCATGTTCCTTTTCTTCTTTCAATTTTTTCACACTGCTAGAACTCCCCGTTACTTCATTCTTCAGAGCAGAGATTTCTGTATCTAATCTAGACCGTAAAAAATCTTTCAGATCCCTCTTCTGAGACTTCAATTGGTGTAGAATGTCTGTTAAAGTTACAGAATCTGATGGCTGATCTCGATCCATACTCTCATCGGAAGACATGATGATGATAAGACAGCGTTGTGATCAAAATCAGTGTTGACGTGTCAACTAGTGTCGCCTGAAGTGACTTACACAGCTCAATGCACACGCATTTACACGTAATCTACGGAAGCCCATACGTGCACAACTATGGAAACACTCTTGCAACAATATGAAAATAATTTCCCTCTAATTCCTACGTCAAACGAGGGAAATAATATTTAGAGACGATGATGGCAGATTTCCGTAACAGAAACCTGGCAAACCCCCTCCTGCAAAAATTCCTGGATCCGCCCCTGGTACACCCATATTTTGTCGCCGTATACCCTGTAGTCCCTTTACGAGTTTTTTTAAGGTTTTTTTTTAATGATTTTGAGGGGGTGGGGGCAGAATGGTTAGTGCGTGCGCGTTGTTTCACAAATCTGTCATTGAGTCAACTTCCAGGTTGTGCGTGGCAAGGAGTAAGGTCGCCTGTTCAATCTCGTGGGTTTTCTCTGGGACCCCCCCACCCGCCCAGCCAAAGCGAATTGGGGTTTAACGTCCACTCGACACAAACTAGGTCATTTCGGGACTAACATAGGGTTTTAATTCTAAAACAGGTGACCCTTCTCCTGTCACGTACAGCCGAGGATTCGAAACCACGCCAGCTGACTCAATGACAGGCCTTATGATACAGCACGCACGTGCTAACCATTCGGCCACCCAACCCCCACGTATATGGAAGATAGCGCTATATAAGTGTTGTATGATAATAATAATTGTAAGAAAAAATTGCTTTTATCGGGCCTGTTCCCTGCCAAATGTTACAAAATGTGGGTGTATGTTGCATAGCAACCGCTTGTTTACACAAAATTCGGCTCAATAATTGACTAACCCTTTCTTTCCTGCTTGACGACGGCATTTCATAACTATTGCCTTTTGTGGATATGCGCTTGACAATTATAATATCATTAATAATATATATTGAATTTATTATTGTTGTTTATTTGAGAAGGCCAGGACTACTTTCTACATAATAATACACCATTGTTTGTGCTGGTGGTTGTATAAAAAAAAAGTGGATTCTTGGTAAATAATAGATATGTAACTAGAGTAGGAAGTAATTTATTTTAAGTTTCGTTACATAGGAAAATATTTATGACCTATAAATTTACCCAAATGAGTCGCAACGCATATAATAATGTAATCTGATTGTCTATGAACTGATTTACATTCAATTGTTTCCGTTATGTCCAGCGAAATACGGCATGAGTCGCTGTTTGACATGAGTTGTGGAATATGTCTAGCCTCGTTCATTCTGGTCACTTGTTAGAAATGACGCTGAAACGCACTATGGTACCAATGGTAAAATATTTATTTTGTCTTAAATATTGGATATCAGAAGCCCACCTTTTCCGGTAAGATCACAACATCAATGTTGATTTGAATTGACAAATAATTCGTGTTTTCAACACGTAAGACTTTGGATGATACTGAGTTAGAGACTTAGCTGCTTTAAGGGATATCTGTCATCCCAAGAATGGAAAAATCGTTGAAGAGGACAAAATATTATTGCAGTGTCCACCACACACTGCCTCCTTTACACGAACAAACCACCGCAAATTTATCAACTAGACGGTTTTTAAGTTTAAATAAATGGTGAAGACTCTTCGTTTTTGTTTATAGAACGGTAACATCTCGATTTAGCATGATTGCTTAGATCTTTCACGGAACCGATGCAGACATCGTAAACGTAGTTTTTCACCGAAAAATTTGTAGCTCTCTTCTCCAACCTTTTTTTTTCACACTCATCTTTAACCAGTTAGCCCACGTAACTGGGTGGACTTTAGAGGAGTTTCTTAGGGATGTGGTTCATTGGAAACATCGTACATGTCATTTACAACAGGAGCATGTAGATGCGGACGGTAAATTAACAAACTGTATTGGGTTTACTCAAATTATCAAAATTCTTACCGTTCGGGTGAAGCTGCGGAAGTACCACGTTCCATCGTGATTGCGATTAACTACTACTGTGTCGATATATCAGTACTGTTGGGTTGATATAACAGAGAGCGCTGCGAGAGGTGTAATATGATCCGGGCCTATTCCGTTTATAAATGCGCAATAGCCCTCCCCTTTCTACAGGCCTAGGCCTGTTCACGTCGTTTTAAATATGATATGAAAATGTCGCATTGCCGGTATGTGACTTTTTATCGGTAATTTTTTTAGATGAAGGAGTCAGATGTGGAAGCTGTGTCCGTCAGCTGAACTCCATGACATATTTTACATTCTGGAACGATAAAACCGAGATCCCGTGTATACATTGACATGCATATAAAAGATCCCTTGAATTGTGAGTATGATGTCTTGTCCATATATTTGTTTTGTGTAGAATTGTGTGTGGTGCAGTCCCCCTGCACTTACTATTAGACGTTTGAATCTGATATAAGAGTGGGTCGTAATGCCGCTGCCCGGGCGACATTTCCCCTCATAGCACACTGTATGACGTGAGCCCAGTCGGAGCAGGACAGTTGGACGTTAAACCCCATTTCACTTCACTGTCATTAATACGTTCTGGCTTATAAACTTTCAATTGCAACAAAAGGTTTCTCAACTGATTCTGGCCGGGTTTAGTGTACTTTATAACATATTAAAGTTTACCAAAGTAGGACCCTTGGAAAGAGTTTTTTTCAAGATGGCTTCAAAATGGCCACCGAAACGTCTTAAAATGATCATAACTATGCAACTATTAACTCAAATTTGTGAGTTCAATTACAGCAAGTTGGGCAGGCAGATCACTTTGTTCCTGGCATGGGGCGACAATCCAGCACGAGCCAGTGGAAAAAACCTCACACTCAAAAGTTTTCTGAACTGAACAATTGTCATCTACGTGCTGGTAGGTTTAATGGAACAGATGAATTCCTTCACCTGCGAAGGCACGTCACCCTTCACCAGCTCAGTCGAGATGTTACATTCTCCAAGCTTCTTGAAACAGATGGTAACGGGGTCATCACCATCAAGCTTCATATGTGCACCAACCCTTGTTTTCTTTGTGATGCCCACAAGTTTTACCTCTCCAGGCAGCACCAGAGAAGCTGCGAAGTCAAATCAGACCTTAAAACTTATTTTCCAATGACACACTCGCTCGATTACATCTATCTTTGGATCTCTGTGTTTTGCGACCTTCTCAGTTACAAACCTGAGAAAAACCCGGGAGACAAAGTCCATGAGAATTGTGTGGGCATCGGCGTCACAAGGACCAAACATGGGTTTCCCGCCAGTAACTCTCAGCTACAGATGCAAAATGATGAGAACCCTGTGTGATATAGCCGTCGCTGTATCAAACAGTATATGCTGTTGAAGGAGCAAGGGCCCAATCGCTGTCATATGCTAGCCTGGTTGAAACTGGGAGGACAGCATCTGAACCTTTTCCAAGTAAGAAATAGATGGAAGAAAACAGGGCCTTGGGGTTTCTCGAGTTTTGTTTAATCTTTTCATTATAGTATTTATATTTAGTATTCTTATTCCGATCATTGACCTCATTTCGGGTGCTTTTATAGATTTCAGCTACTCGTCCTTGGTTTTTCGCCTGAAGAATATCTGTTGAGTGCCACAGGAACTTTGGTCTCTGACGTATTGGTTTAGGAATAATATAATAATAATAATAATATCTTTATTTGGGTAAGAAATTAGGCCAGGCCTTTTTACAATTCTGCCCATGAAACATAACAAAACAATATAAGAACAACAAGAACATTTCAGTGTGGGCGTATAAAAATTATGAATCAAAATTATGTACATAAGGTTTATTATGAATTATGTACATAAGGTTTACTATGGTTAGGAATGTATCATTAAAAGAATATTCGCTTTGAAATTTGATAATACAGGTGTGTTTTTAATTGAGGTAGATAGATTATTCCAGAGACAAGGCCCAAAGTATTTTAAACTTTTTTTTATATATTGATTTATTAGGTTGGGGAATATTAAATCGAAGATTAATATTGGTATAAGGTGTATTTTTAAAAACGAGAATATTAGTTAAGTAGTTTGGGCATTTTTTATGAACTAATTTGAATAGAAAGATGTATTTATTGAAGGTGAACCGATTTTGAATAGTTAAAATATTCAGTGATTTAGCTAGGGTTTCATAAGTAGATAAGGTTGAATTTTTTGGAAGTGGTTTATCATTAATTAATTTAAAAGCCAATTTTTGCACACGCTGTAAGTAATTTAAAGATGTTTTACTACAAGTATCCCAGATGGTGGAGCAATAATCTAGATGTGACTGAAAATGGCCAAAATAGAATAATTTTAACGGAAGAAGTGATTTTATCTTTTTCAGTTGATACAATTATTTATTTAGTGTTTTACAAATGTATTCAGTATGTTTATTCCAAGAAAATTTTCTATCAATGATTACACCTAAAAGTTTAAATTCAGAAACATTTTCAATTTGATTATTATTGATTTTAATGTCGAGTTTATTTACTGGATTTTTGAGTTGATAGTTTGAGGCTATTAACATTGATTTAGTTTTTGATTCATTGATAATCATAGCATTATTTTGGCACCATTGTATTATTTTGTTGGTTTCCAATTGGAGTTTATTATTAAGAGATGTTATATCCGGAGAAGAGGTATAAACGGTGGTGTCATCTGCAAATAGATCGGAATTTACAGACAGAGAAAATGGTAAATCATTGATAAATAGATTAAAAAGTAAAGGTCCAAGGATTGATCCTTGGGGTACACCGGAAATTATATTTTGAAATGAAGATTTATTTTGTCCAATTGATATACACTGTTTTCGATTATTAAGGTATGATTTCAATAATGAGAGTAAGTTTTCAGAAATTATATAGCTGAAGTTTTTGTAGGAGAAGATTGTGATTAACCATGTCAAAAGCTTTTCTGAAATCAAAAAATATTAATCCTGTTAGCATATTATTATTTAGAGCGTCATAAACATTTTCAGTGATATTAACAAGGGCTGTATGACAGGAGCTATTTGAGCGAAAGCCAGACTGATTTAAATATAGAAGATTATTTTTATTTAAATAATTAGTAATATTCAAATTTATATGTTTTTCAAGAGGTTTAGAGAGAGTTTGCAAAATAGATATTGGCCTATAATTACCGGTTAGGCCAATCACCTGATTTGAAGAGTGGTAGTACCTTTGTCTGTTTTAAAATGTCAGGAAATATGTTCTTTTCAATACAAAGGTTAAATATATATGTTAGAGAGCTATTTAAAATGGAGCATCCGGTTTTGAGAAAAAAAACGAGCTAACACCATCAATTCCTACAGATTTTGATGTATCTAAATTTGAAAGATATTTGTATACATCACAAGTAGAAATAAAAGGTATTTTACATTTAGGAATACAAGATGACATTTGATTGTTTACAAAATTAGAAATACTATTGGAATCATTTAGTGACAGCAGGAATAATATGCCGATCGAAAAGATTGATAAGAGTTTCATGAAACAAATCAGTCAGATTATCAATGTCACTTAGTCTATTTGTGACGATTTCAGAATTTTTAAAGTCTGTAGCAAATGATTTTAAATCTATGTTTTTAACATTTTGATAAACAACGGTTTTAAAAGGATTTGGCGCTGCCTGGAAATTTAAAGACAGAATTGATGATCAGAAATTTGAAGATCCACAATTTTTTATGACATTCTCTGACTGGCGACTGATAATCCGATCCAAAATGTGGCCAGATATTGGAGTAGCACAAGACTCATTTTGGTGTTGCTTGTTGCTCTGCAATAGACTAATTATCCACTTTACGTTAGATTTTCCAGGGCAGTCAAAATGGAAATTGTTATCGCCATAAGTAATTTCCATTTCTGAATTCTGACATTTTCAATGTAAATTCCTCACGGAATATAGAAACTGCAAGCTGATTTGGTTTTGAAGGGCCTGTAGAATTTCCAAGAGTTACAGTGCATTGTAAAAAAAGAAACATAACAAAGTCTATTTTTGGGACAAGGACAGCTGTCAAATCGTTCGGATGGGACGATAAACCGAGGTCCCGTGTACACATTGGCGTGCATGTAAAAGATCCCTTGACAGTTGGAATTCGATATAAGAGTAGGCCAAAGCGCCGCTGCCCGGGCAAAATTTCCCTCATAGCACACAGTATGGCGTATTCCCGTCTTCCATTAGCCCAGGTTAGATGTAAAGGAGTAGGACGTTAAACCCCATTACATTTCATTTCGATTTTTCGGGAAGGATAAAGACAAAGGCTCTTTGTACAGAAGAGCTATTCCTTGGTCATTTGTTTTATTTAATTAGGGGATTAAGGAATCATTCAGGCGTTAATGAATACACACGCAGACTGTATATAGGTAATTAAGGAATAAACATTCGGCTTGCCTACGATATCACCCTAGGTGGAAGTGGACGTTAAACCCCAGGAACGAACGAACGAAACTTGCGTTATAGGCATTCGGTTAGTGTTACGCCACAGGCGTCAGAGGAGAATTAAAGTGTTGTCGATAATTAGCAATCAGATTGGTGTGAGCATTCAGTAAAGTGGATATGGTAACCATTGGCTACATGTACCGAATATTTCCTTGCCCACCTTACGTGCCCTTTAATAAATAAATAAATAAACAACTAGGAATTCTAATAAAAATAACTAAAAAATTGACTGAATGACAGTGAACTTGAAGAATAAATGTACACAATTTGTTGTTGTTGTTGTTTATTACAGATTTAACACCCAATACAATAAATATAACATTATGGACAAGATTTGAAAGAATTTAGATTATATATACAATCTGCAAATGATAATTACAAATATTTGTCAAAACCCATAAAATGTACATTTATCTGGGGGTTTTTGCTTGATGTTAAAGAAAACAAACTATAGTAATGAATATGCAACAATAATCAGTAACTTAAAGCGAGAATTTCATATTTTCAAGTTTTTAAAATGTATTAAAATAAAGCCTAAAAAATAGATGGTATTCTCAAAACCACAAACCATCACAAAGAAGAAAATGCAAACCATATCGGCCAGTTGAATGACATGACGTAAACGGAAATTATGGACTTGTACTTTGGCACATCCAATAAATATTCAAAATCACTCACAACCGTAAACCTTTGTAAATTTAAATGTGATGACCTCTCCGTCTTCTGGGACATAAGAACTGACACCTAATAGAAAAACAATTGTCTTATCAAAGTGCACCCTTATAATTATTACATGTACTTTTCATTTTTTCATTTTTTATGAAATCTGAAAACCTACAGAACAATGACTGCTTAAAGATGCGTTCGCGGTCAAGATAATTTCATCAGTGGATAAAATGAAGTATTAGAAGACAAAGTCGAACTTTGTTTTATTTTTTTTTTTACCTAATTGTAGCCCTTGACCATCAGAACCCGATATTTTCCACCCTGTTCTATCTGGTGTCCAAATTCTAGCTAAACCATTGATACTTTCGATGAAATATCCCAATGGAGTAGGAAAATAGGTAGCGTTGAATCTGAAGACAAAAAAAGGATGGGTTGCTAGGCAACTAAACATACAACTACAATCCACAAAGGTAATAGCATTTTTCTTTTGCAGGTAGTGGGGACATTTAATCAGGGGCGTAAATGTGGGAGGGTGTGGGGGGGGGGGTACACCCCCAGCCCCCAAAATAGTCGGTGCAGTCGGTCGCAAAATAGGGGTAGTCGGTATCAAAATAAGTACTCACTGTATACCAAACTGATCCCGCAGTGAATATTCGCTTGGCCGCTACAATCACTGATAAGCATGACATTGAGGAGGCTTAATTAGTACGGCATATTAACTTTTTTACTCCGACAAATTAAATTCTCAAACATTTTTTTGAGGTAAAAGAAAAATAAATAAAGACGTTTGAAGTATTTGCAGTTAAAAAATATTTCTATTTAGTGTAAATGGGTATTAAGATGAGTAAAATGCATCATTTTGCCCGAAGCAGTTAGGTGTTAAGTAAACATTGCACGAGCCGTTGAGCCAATGACTACGAGGCGTGCAAGTCAACGCACGTGTTTTAGACAGCCATCCGTTACAGGGATATTTCGTTAGTAATTCTCTGTGAAACAGGTTGACTGTATACGTCACGCTACTCACGCAAAACTTTAGTATAAAAATAGTCGGTCGCAAACTCAGTGCAGTCGGTCGCAAAATAGGAGCAGTGTTTAGTATAAAATAACCTTGTCAGCTTATCATGTTTGAAAAGATGTTGTGAATCACTCTCATTCTGTTGTGAGTAGTTTCACCTAGGGAGAAAAATAGCCGGTCTCAAAATAAGTGCAGTCACTGCAGTCGGCCACAAACACAATGCCAGAATAGATCCAAAATACTATATATTTGCATGAATCCGTGAGCCTAAATTGCATACGTCACTCTTATTCTGTTGTGAGTATGTTGGTCTAACAATAAAATTTCTCCAAGGGAGAAACATAGTCGGTCACAAAATAAGTGCAGTCACTCCAGTCGGTCCCAAAAATAATGCCGGAATAGATCCCAAATAATATGTATTTGCGTGAATCCGTGTGCCTAAATTGCATCCGTCACACAAAACTATGGTACAAAATAACCCTGTATGCTTGTATTTCTTATTCTGTTGTGAGTATGTTGTTCTATGAAATGTTTTCTACCATGTTTTCTACCAGCAATGACCTCAAATGCCAGGATATTGAATCAATTTTTCAAAAATTTTCTCAAATTACTCAGTGTTATGGGTCCTCCTGCACTTACTATTAGAGTAGAGTTTTAACTCTTCGTACTGCAGAATGTTCTCGTTGTCGGGTTTTGCTCCTGATTGCTCACTACACTATCTATGTGCTACCGGGACGCTTAATGTTATAGGTAGTATTTTGTTTACTTTCATTGTGGGGTGGGGTTGTGAATGGCGCCCTACATTTGAAACCGCCCCTACCCCACCCCCATATTCCCTGGAAAACTCGCACTTGGTGCTCGGCTCCTTATTGCGTCGCTCGCACTGGGGGGAGGGGGGTATGTGCATCAGTCGGTCGCATTTTGGCTCACCCCCCCCCCCCCAAACGAAATCATTATGTACGCTCCTGACATGAAAGTTTATTCGGTCCAATGCAACGTGTTGGCTCGGTACCCGGTTTGACTTGGAATCAGGCGGGGATGGTTTATACATGTATTACCATGTTTGCGGTATTTCGTTCACTGTTACTGCATGGGTCCTAGCCAGGGGCGGACTGGGCCATCGGGCGATCGCCGGAAGGGCCGGTCGGACGGTCGCTCGAAGGGCCGGTCGGACAAAAAATGAAAAAAATAATTTTGGCCAATTCGTCTACCCCCCCCCTACTTCTGCTGAACATTATATGGGGAGGAGGTATTGGACCGACCATGGAGCCATGATGAGCATGTTGTATGTGGCCGATGACTTTAGCGGGCCGCCACTCCAACACTGGAGTCTGAAGTGGGCTGGTATAATAGACTTTCTGGGCCGGGTGTGCTTGGTGTGGGCCAGAATTCGGAATCCTGCAATGGGCAGTCCGAATTTCATCCGAAAATTTCATGGGATTCACCCGACACTGTCGCCCGCACATTTACTAATCATTAATTCACCTGCACCCTGTTTGTGGGGATACGCCAGAATCCAAAATTAAAAAAACACAGCTTGTATGAATTTCTCTTTCGTCACTCTGTACCAATGTGTCTCGTGGCCTTCCATCACAGGGGGAATCAACTAGCGCTCCCGGCAACAAAAATGAGACAATTTTCAAAGAAAATATTCGTACTTATTCAATATTCCTAACTGGTTAATCAAATTGTCAAAATTTGGATTCATTTCCAGGGGGAGAGACAACGCCCCCCCCCCAGTTCGGGCTCCGCGGTCAGTAAAAGGGGCCCCTGACTCTTTGCCTTTAATTACAGGGTAGAAACGTTAAAGGGACAATCCCGATAAGAACAGAGATTCAAAAATTAAAGTCCGAGTATTTATGAAATTTATGGACCAAAATATAGTGGCATGGTGTATTTACCTTGTCTCAAAATTTCAGCTCAAAATATTGAGTCGTTTGGACGTGAACGTCAACACTGCTTATCCGGACACGTAACCCTTTTAAGATTTCGGGTCAATTTTTTCATTGGGTGACCTGATAATCGATTAATGTTTCTTGAGAGGTCTATACAGTGAATGACCCATGCCCTGTACTTGATAACAAAAGGAAAATTTCACCTACATATTATTTTTATAGAAAAAAGTCTGGTTTTATCCAGATACTGTATAATAAAACGTTCTCCATTTCTATACGAAGACTGTCAGGTTTAAGTTATTTACAAGCGTATCACAAATATCGGGTTAGTAGGTGGGCCTTAGGTTATGGATTTTAAAGGATTTTAACACAAAATTAAGCAGTTTTATTCCCCAAAAAGTTATCGGGATTGGCACTTTAAGTAGCTGATTTTAAATGGAAACATTTTAAATTATGCCATGATTGAAATTTGTATCCCAGTTCATTCTACGGCTTGTACACGTATACACAACATGGACCAATTAAAGAATGGTATTTTACTTGAAATGGGAATCTTGATCAGCTGCTGATTCAAGGTATCTGATGAGTGGAGTCCCTGGAGGTTTTCTGACTGTTTGGCTGAACTCAAACTTGGGTGATTGCATCTGATTTCGAGCGATCAGAGTAACATGGTTTGATGCTGGACAATCATTGCTGAAATTGAAGAAATCAATAATTGCTGAAATTGAAGAAGTAAAATACATCACCGGTCTTATTAATTAATCTGGCACTGATATTGTGAAGCAAAAGGTGTTGTTCCTTTAACAATCAAGCGACCATCACGAAGAAGCTGGTATTTTGCTTTCGCTACACACGAACACCGATATATCTTGTCGCCGTATAACCTGTAGTCCCTTTACCAGTCTTTTTTAAGGTTTTTTAAAATGACTTTGAGGGGGGTGGGGCAGAATGGTTAGTGCCTGCGTGTTGTATCATAAAGTCTGTCATTGAGTCAACTTCCAGGTTGTGCGTGGCAAGGTGTAAGGTCGCCTGTTCAATCTCGTGGGTTTTCTCAAGGACCCCCTCCCCGCTCAGCCAAAGCGAATTGGGGTTTAACGTCCACTCGACACAAACTAGGTCATTTCGGGACTAACATAGGGTTTTAATTCTAAAACAGGTGACCCTTCTCCTGTCACGTACAGCCGAGGATTCGAAACTACGCCAGCTGACTCAATGACAGGCCTTATGATACAGCACCACGTGCTAACCATTCGGCCACCCAACCCCCACGTATGTGGAAGATAGCGCTATATAAGTGTTGTATAATAATAATAATAATTGTTTGAAAAAATTGCTTTTATTGGGCCCGTTCCCTGCCAAATGTTACAAAATGTGGGTGCCACAAAATTCGGCTCAATAATTGACTAACCCTTTCTTTCCTGCTTGACGACGGCATTTCATAAATATTGCCTTTTGTGGATATGTGCTTGACAATAATAATATTATTAATGATATATATTGAATTTATTATTGTTGTTTGTTTATTTGAGTAGGCCCAGACTACATTCTACATAATTATGCACCTATTGTTGTTTGTAGACAGAAAAGGTCTTTTATTTAATTCTTTACCTCTGAACACAGTCACCAACAAAAGCGGATTCTTGATAAAGTAATAGATATGAAACTAGAGTAGGAAGAAATTTATTTTAAAATTCTTTACATGGGCAAATATATACCCACTTTCAATCCACACTTTGCATCAGGTCTCCAAGCATCATACAATTTCGATATCACAGGATCTCATCTGATTTTGTGTTCCCATCTTTAGCTCTTGGAATGTTAGTTAAAGGAGCTAAATCGCTAATATTTATCCAAATGGGTCGCAACGCATATAATAATGTAATTTGATTGTATATGAACTGATTTACATTCAATTCCGCTTGAGTCTGATTTCAAATCAGTTATGTCCAGCGAAATACGGCATGACTCTCAACCGAATAGAAATTTCTTGTGTCTGGTTATTCAAGTCTATTGCGCTCTCGGGATAAGCAAAGGCGTTTTATAGCTGAGGCGTTGGAGGCGCCAGCCTCCTATCTAAAAAAATCAAAAAAGTTGAGCAAAAAAAAACGCGAGAAAAATGCTAAAACCGATGAGAAAAATGAAATGTACCCTAGTTAGGGAGGGCCCTAAAGGCAAACAAAAGGGCCCCTCGTCTGACAAAAGGGCCCCTCTGACCAAGGGAAAGGGCCCTGAGTCCGAGTCAATCGTTTTCTTTACACTGTTACTGTCGAATCCACTATACTGAATGAGAATGCAGCCATTGCACTGGTATGAAAATCATCAATCAACTTCAAATTCAAACGTTTGAAGATGGGAAAACAAGGGAGGTAATTGTGTTACTATTTCCTCAATCAGCCTGTGCCAGCCATTTTAAAGCCTGTGAAATTTTGCCCATGATCGTATAATAGTGAGTTGACAGCCTTTTGAGCAAAAGACATAGAAATAAATATGTTTTGACTTTCTTAGAAAATATGAAATTCAAAGGTTGAAGAGGACAAAATATTATTGCAGTATCCACCACTGCCTCTTTTACACGAACAGTGGGCGGTACAAACCTCAGCAAATTTATCATTATCAGAGTCCAACCAACTAGACGCTTTCAAAGTTCAAATAAACGGTAACATGTAAGTTTTTAAAACATGGTCGCTTAGATCTTTCACGGAACCGATGCAGACAACGTAAACGTAGTTTTTCACGGAAAATTTGTAGCTCTTTTCCCCAACTTTTTTTTCACACTCACCTTTAACCAGTTAGCCTACGTAACCGAGTGGACTATAGGGGAGTTTCTTAGGGATGTGGTTCACATGATATTGTCTTTCTTTAGAATACATTGGCAACATCGTACATGTCATTTACAACAGGAGCTTGTAGATGCGGACGGTAAATTAACAAATTGTATTGGGTTTCCTCAAATTATCAAAATTCTTACCCTTCAATTGAAGCTGCGGGAGTACCACGTTCTCCACGTTGCTGATAAGAATCAGGACCTACAGAGGCATTGTTTCTTGCTTCCATCGTGATTGCGATTAACTACTACGGTGTCGATATATCAGTACTGCTTGGTTGATATAACAGAGAGTGCTGTGTAATATGATCCGGATCTATTCCGTTTATAAATGTACAATAGCCCTACCCTTTCTACAGGCCTAGGCCTGTTCACGTCATTTTAAATATGATATAAAAATGTCGCAGTGCCGGTATGTGACTTTTTATCGGTAATTTCTCTAGATGAAGGAGTCAGATGTGGAAGCTGTGTCCGTCAGCTGAACTCCATGACATATTTTACATTCTGGAACGATAAAACCGAGATCCCATGTATACATTGGCATGCATGTAAAAGATCCCTTGAATTGTGAGTATGATGTCTTGTCCATATATTTGTTTTGTGTAGAATTGTGTGTGGTGCAGTCCCCCTGCACTTACTATTAGACGTTTGAATCTGATATAAGAGTGGGTCGTAATGCCGCTGCCTGGGCGACATTTCCCCTCATAGCACACTGTATGACGTATATCCGCCTTCGTGAGCCCAGTCGGAGCAGGACAGTTGGACGTTAAACCCCATTTCATTTCACTGTCACTAATACGTTCTGGCTTATAAACTTTCAATTGCAACAAAAGGTTTCTCAACTGATTCTGTCCGGGTTTAGTGTACTTTATAACATACTAAAAGTTTACCAAAGTAGGACCCTTGGATCATAATCATAACTATGCAACTATTAACTCAAATTTGTGAGTTCAATTACAGCAAGTTGGGCAGGCAGATCACTTTGTTCCTGGCATGGGGCGACAATCCAGCACGAGCCAGTGGAAAAAACCTCACACTCAAAAGTTTTCTGAACTGAACAATTGTCATCTGCGTGCTGGTAGGTTTAATGGAACAGATGAATTCCTTCACCTGCG
The DNA here is from genome assembly GCA_036850965.1 of Patella caerulea. Lineage (NCBI taxonomy): Eukaryota > Metazoa > Mollusca > Gastropoda > Patellidae > Patella > Patella caerulea. The sequence goes on from JAZGQO010000007.1 coordinate 4,163,737, forward strand.
AAGGCACGTCACCCTTCACCAGCTCAGTCGAGATGTTACATTCTCCAAGCTTCTTGAAACAGATGGTAACGGGGTCATCACCATCAAGCTTCATATGTGCACCAACCCTTGTTTTCTTTGTGATGCCCACAAGTTTTACCTCTCCAGGCAGCACCAGAGAAGCTGCGAAGTCAAATCAGACCTTAAAACTTATTTTCCAATGACACACTCGCTCGATTACATCTATCTTTGGATCTCTGTGTTTTGCGACCTTCTCAGTTACAAACCTGAGAAAAACCCGGGAGACAAAGTCCATGAGAATTGTGTGGGCATCGGCGTCACAAGGACCAAACATGGGTTTCCCACCAGTAACTCTCAGCTACAGATGCAAGATCTAAGAGTTTCTCAATGATGAGAACCCTGTGTGATATAGCCGTCGCTGTATCAAACAGGATATGCTATTGAAGGAGCAAGGGCCCAATCGCTGTCATATGCTAGCCTGGTTGAAACTGGGAGGACAGCATCTGAACCTTTTCCAAGTAAGAAATAGATGGAAGAAAACAGGGCCTTGGGGTTTCTCGAGGTTTGTTTAATCTTTTCAATATAGTATTTATATTTGGTATTCTTATTCCCATCATTGACCTCATTTCGGGTGCTTTTATAGATTTCAGCTACTCGTTTTTGGTTTATCGCTTCAAGAGTATCTGTTGATAAGAGTTTCATGAAACAAATCAATCAGATTATCAATGTCACTTAGTCTATTTGTGACGATTTCAGAATTTTTAGTCTGTAGCAGATGATTTTAAATCTATGTTTCTGACATTTCGATAAACAACGGTTTTAAAAGGATTTGACGCTTTCTGGAAATTTTAGCAAATCATTTTATATCTATGTTTCTAACATTTCGACAAACAATGATTTTAAAAGGATTTGGCGCTTTCTGGTCGGTACACAGGCGCAGTTATTGGCAAAGTATTTTCATTATCCTCAGCATGAACAGACTGTTCATACAATTTCCCATCTATAAACAGTTTATCTCTTACCATCCGAGTTTTATGGCCTTTCTGCTTATAAGTTTTCATGACACGATAAAGTATGTTTATTTAACGACAGAATTAATGATCAGAATTATAATCTTTGAATGGCATTTAGCGATTGAACATAATATAATGTGATAGCGTGGAATTTGGGTGTTTTAATTATATAATAGGTTTTAGTCTACACTGCACTACACCGATAACAGCTTAAGCAATAAGTAATATCATTTAGTAATTAAGTTTAGGTTTAGTTTTAGCACAAGACAATCATTGAATCATTTGTTTAGTATCCAACAAAAATCAGACAAAGTACCACCTTCCCATTTCGTTTCCTGTTCAATATTTTAGACTTGACTTGCCCCTCTCCTTTCTACTATCAACAGCCCGAGATTCGCATCACACTATCACCACATTATCAACATAACATAACCGTGTCGCTAACCACACTAACCTATGTATATTGTATATTAAGTATTTTGTACATTTTCATCAAGTGAGAATAAAAAATATTATGCTTTTGTAATTATATGTATAAATGTATGTAAATCGTGATTATAATTATAAACAATGTATTTATATCTGTAAATATTTTATTACGGGAAATGAATTTATATAAGCTCCGGCTTGTTTTCAGATCCCATAATTTTAATATTATATCTTTATAATATGTAAATATTGAATAAATATTGTTAAAAAAAAAATATTGATTTGTTTATATAGGATATCTTTTAGCTGTTAGTGATATATGATAGTGTTGTTTCAACACCGAGATCTTTAAAACCCCTTTAAGGGTATGTTATTTTATATAAGTATTATCTAATAATTAGAGATATAATAGAAATTATTACTGTACGGTATAGAATTAAATATATAGTTTTATAATATAATACAGTCTAATGTTTCATCTATTTTAAAGTGTATTATATTATGTCATTGATATTAATTCTATGTATGTATATTTTTACAGGTTTTTTTTTTAATAAAGATTTAAACGACCTCGCCCTTTGCTTGTATTAGACCCAGTTACAATAACACAAAACACAGTTCTATGGATAACAATCACTGTATTATACACACACGACGTTTCGACGAGAATTCACTGGTCGTTATCAAGCATTAATTTAACTGCCGCATCTCCATATTGATGTCTGATATAATCTTTGAATGGCATTTAACATTTGAACATAATATAACACAAAACAGCTCAATCGCTAAATGCCATTCAAAGATTATATCAGACATCAATATGTCTGATGCAACGTTCTTATTACTGCAATTTTCAGTGCATCATGTATGTCAAATGATTGACCAGGTTTAACCGCCATCATTTTCTTTTGTAGATTTGTAATTTCGGTATACACCATATTCTCGAAGTCTTGAACACCTTCACCATATATACTATTCCAAAAAAGTAGGGGATATTTGTTTTTCAAGGGTTTTTAAAGTCACCTAATGAAACTGACGAAGAAACAAATGACAAAATGAAACGAAGTTCACATTCATCGATTTATTCCAAATGATCGTTAGACTAAGTAAGGCACAGACTGACCATTATAAGGATAAAATGATACCCGGGGTCAAACAGCAAAGTTACCACAGCATCACAACAAAGTCAGTAACGGGTAAATCCTCCTCTGTTTGCCAAACAAGCATTGATCCGACGTGACATACTCCTAATGAGACGTCTAAGGTCATTTTGGTCCAGATTGTCCCATTCCTGTTGCAACGCAGCAGCAAGTTCTTGGACATTGGCAGGACGTTGTTGACGCTGACGTAACCTCTGTCCAAGCATGTCCCAGACATGCTCGATGGGGGAGAGGTCGGGACTCAGTGCTGGCCGAGGTAATGTGGTGATGTTCTGTTGTTGGAGGTAACCTGTAACGACCCTGGCCCTGTGACATCTTGCGTTGTCATCCTGGAAAATGAAACGGCGGCCATGACGTCGTGCGAACGGCACAACATGGACTGCCAAGATGTTGTCCCGGTAGTGCTGGCCTGTAACACGCCCTGCAACAACATGTAAAGCCGTTCTTCCAGCAACAGTGATGCCTCCCCACACCATAAGAGAACCACCCCCAAATCGATCATGTCTGATGAAGTTAACGTCTTGGAAGCACTCGTTTCGACGACGCCACACCCTCCTACGTCTGTCCAAAAAATTAACAGTGAACCCTGACTCATCAGAAAACATCACATTGCTCCAGCGTCGATTATCCCAGTGTTGACGATCCCCACACCTGAATGTGATGATCTCTCAAACAAGGGATCACGCGAGGACGTCGGGCGCGAAGGTGACCCCCATGCAGTCGATTCCGAATCGTCTGGCCACTCACTCTCACACCAGTGTCTGTTTGAAGACGAGCGCTGATCTGATTTGCTGTGATGACACGATTTCTCAAGGCCAAGGTACGGATAAATCGATCCTGGGCTTGAGTTGTCGCCCTTGGTCGACCTGAGCGTGGTCTGTCCTGTACAGATTGTGTATCACTTTATCTGGACCATCGCCTGCTTATGACAGACTGAGAAACATTCATCGTCCGCGCCACAACCGCCTGTGTTGTGCCGATCTGTAGCATGCCAAGGGCATGTAACCTTTCATATTGGGTAAGCCGACGCATATCAAAATTTGTTTTCTGGTCACTAAATCAATTAAACTGATGTTTCCACCCTGGAATTCAATGCCACAATGACTGTAACATTCAAAGTCAGAGTCGTGCAAATCTTGGGTTGGACCCCCATGATGATCCCAAGCATCACCTGCATTCCACGCGGTAGCTATTGGTGCGTTTGGGCGTCACATGTAACTGGAAATGTTTCTTCTGTTAGATTCTATAGTGACTTTTTTCGTAGTCATTTGCATATTTTAGTATAATGCCCCCAAAATCAAATATCCCCTACTTTTTTTGAATTGTATATTAAAATACGGTATATATGTTATAATATAAGTTCTATATTATCACGCATTAAAATGAAAAGGCTTGTTATTCTATTTACATTTAACTGTTTTAACCAAGATTAAATGTATAGATATCAAACATACCCTAATACCCCGTTCAGACGCTTATAACTAAACTGGTTTAACTTATCCGGCGATTTTTATCTGGCAATTTTTGCGTTCATACGTGTTTTAAAATACTGGCACTATACCGGATTAACATTCCTGACCATGTTCCTGACCTCGTCGGTCAAAGGTCAGAGGTAAACGCGCATGAGCACTGATGAAGAACAAGAAGCCGCCATTTTTCTAAGATTGTTGTTTACTACGCACTGCGCATGTCCAGAGTGAAAATATCCGGATATTTTAATCCTACCCATTCAGACGCCGAAAGTTAAACCAGATAAAAAAAAAAGCTGAATTCAATTCACCTACGGAGGTGGATATTTTAAACTAGTTTAAAATCTCCACATATGCGTTCAGACTACGAAAATTGCTGAATTAACTATCGCCGGATAAGTTAAACTAGTTTAACTTGCGCGTCTGAACGGGGTATAAGACAGTTGCTTTTGCAGGCAAATAAAGCTGAGTTATAAAGTTATTCACTTTACATACAACACAATAAGGAACACTATAAAACAAATACGCATCACAATTAAAAAAACATTACACACCAGGGAATAATATATTTAATCAACATTTACATGTACTTATGAAATATAAAGTTATTGGGTTTATATTTATATATATTATTTACTTGCTAATATTTAATTTAATAGTTTAGATTAATTTAGAATGATTTATATAGTTTAAAATGTCTAGTCCAGTCAAAAGAATACAAAACCTACCTTGAAATAAATGATTGATTTGTGCTATACGTTGTCATTCATTCATATCCATTACATGTATTTTTTCAAACTTAAATGAGACATTGATTGATATGATCGATTATTTCATTATATCATAAAGAAAAAGAAAATGGATGGGACTAATCACTGATATGTGGTTATTTTAATATGCACAAGAAAGCTAATACTACCATATACATTATGCAATGTAGAGATTGGATTTTTCATACGTAATGAAATAAAATGAAATGAAATGAAATGGGGTTTAACGTCCTACTGTTTTGCTCCTAAACTGGGCTAATGAAGACGGGCATACGTCATACAGTGCGCTATGAGGGAAATTTTCCCCGGACAGCGGCACTGCGGTCTACTCTTATGACAAATTCCAACTGTCGCTTTTTAGTCCCATCTGCACGACTAAGCAGCTGTCCTTGTCAGGCCCCTCCATTCTGCATCACTGACAAGGGGAAAACACGTTATATGAAAGAATATATATTCTAACATTTGGAGATATCCACAGATAGGACTGATTCTTTTATAACACCCAGAAAGCTTATGAGAGATTAATTTCAGTAAATATAATTATCCAGTCCTATTAATGAAGAAATTACTCAAGTCATTTACGAGCACTACATCGTCTTTCATAGGCGTACATCGTCTTTATAAACTGGAAGGACAGCATCTGAACCTTTTCCAATGGAAGAAAACAGGGCCTTGGGGTTTCTCGAGTTTTGTTTAATCTTTTCATTATAGTATTTAGATTTGGTATTCTTATTCCGATCATTGACCTCATTCGGATGCTTTTATAGATTTCAGTTTCTCGTCCTTGGTTTTCCGCTTGAAGAATATCTATTGAGTTCCACAGGAACTTTGGTGTCTGACGTATTGGTTTAGTGACAGCAGGAATAATATGCCGATCGAAAAGGTTGATAAGAGTTTCATGAAACAAATCAGTCAGATTATCAATGTCACTTAGGTCTGTTTGTGACGATTTCAGAATTTTTAAAGTCTGCAGCAAATGGTTTTAAATTATCAGATTGTTGTGAGGTTAAAGTAAACTGGATATGGTAACCATTGGCTACATGTACCGCAAATTGTGGGGTTGTGATGGCCTAGTGGTTTAGAGTGCCGCGCTTCGACCTCTTGCTGGCCGTTCACCTCTGCGTGGCTGTGGTTTCGATCCCCGGTGTGAGCGTATGTGGCATGGAGATAGGGGCGCCTTCTCAACCTCGTGGGTTTCCCCCTGGTACCCCGGTTTCCTCCCACAGGAAAGACCCCTGCGCTTGCGCTAAGATAATAAAAATGGAAAATAATACTGCGATGTCACCTTCGGTGGAAGCGGACGTTAAACGCTAAGAACAACAACTTGTGCCCATTCATAAATAAACAAACAACTAGGAATTCTAATAAAATAACTAAAATGACAGCGAAATTTGTTGTTGTTTATTACAGATTTAACGCCCAATACAATAAATATAACATTATGGACAAAATTTGAAGCAATTTAGATTATATATACAATCTCCAAATAATAATTACAAATATTTGTCAAAACCCATAAAATGTACATTCATCTGGGGGTTTTTTGTTGTTTTTTTTTTTGCTTGAAGTTAAAGAAAACAAACTACAGCAATGAATATGCAACAATAATCAGTAACTTAAAGCGAGAATTTCATATTTTCACATTATTTTTTTAAAATGTATTAAAATAAAGCCTTAAATTAGATTGTATTCTCAAAACCACAAAACAGAGGAAAGAACACTACTAATCACAAAGAAGAAAATGCAAACCATATCGGCCAAATGACATGACGTAAACGGAAATTATGGACTTGTACTTCGCAAATCCAATAAATATTCAAAATCACTCACAATGGCCACCCTTTGTAAATTCGAATGTGATTACCTCCTTGTCTTCTGGGACATAAGAACTGACACCTAAAACAAAAACAGTTGTCTTATCAAAGTTCATCTTTTTAATTTTTTATGAAATCTGAAAACATACAGAACAATGGCTGCTTAAAGATGCGTTCGCGGTCTAGATAATATCATCAGTGGATAAGATAAAGTATTAGAAGACTAAGTCTAACTTTGTTTTTTTTACCTAATTGTAGTCCTTGACCATCAGAACCCAATATTTTCCACCATGTTCTATCTGGTGTCCAAATTCCAGCCAAACCATGGATACATCCGATGGAATATCCCAATGGAGAAGGAAAATAGGTAGCGTTGAATCTGAAGATAAAAAATGGATGGGTTGCTAGGCAACTAAACATACAACTACAATCCACAAAGGTAATAGCATTTTTCTTTTGTAGGTAGTGGGGATATTTAATAGTCACCAAAGCCCAGACCCCGAAGCCCAGACCCCGACTTCACAAAGCATTCTTCGACTTAAGTTAAGAATTTACTCAAAATTGTTTCCATTATTCTAAAATAACTATAGTCCTCCATAAAACTATTATTGTTTTAATGTAGCAATTACATCAATAAGATGTGAAAGGTTTTGTGTTTCTTGATCAAATATATTTCTCATAAACAGTGATTGAAAGTTGAGTAAATTCTCAACTTAAGTCTGAGAATGCTTTATGGGGCCTGATCTGGAAACTCACTGTTATAGTAAGTGTAGGGAACTGCACAACACATAATTTACACAAAAACAAATATATGGACAAGACATCATACTCAGAAACCACAAACAAACAATTCAAAAGGAGTGAAAGTTTCTTCGGTCCAATGCAACGTGTTGGCTCGGTACCCGGTTTGACTTGGAATCAGGCGGGGATGGTTTATACATGTATTACCATGTTTGCGGTATTTCGTTCACTGTTACTGCCAGGGTCCTACTTCTGAAGTGGGCTGGTATAATAGACTTTCTGGGCCGGGTGTGCTTGGTGTGGGCCAGAATTCGGAATCCTGCAATGGGCAGTCCGAATTTCATCCGAAAATTTCATGGGATTCACCCGACACTGTCGCCCGCACATTTACTAATCATTAATTCACCTGCACCCTGTTTGTGGGGATACGCCAGAATCCAAAATTAAAAAAACACAGCTTGTATGAATTTCTCTTTCGTCACTCTGTACCAATATGTCTCGTGGCCTTCCATCACAGGAGGAAACAACTAGCGCTCCCGGCAACAAAAATGGGACATTTTTCAAAGAAATTCGTACTTATATTCAATATTCCTAACTGGTTAATCAAATTGTCAAAATTTGGGGTTCATTTCCAGGGGGAGAGACAACGCCCCCCCCCCCACCCAGTTCGGGCTCCGCGGTCAGTAAAAGGGGCCCCAATCCGCCCCTGGTCCTAGCACCAATTTAGTAAAAACAATTTTAAGTGTGAAACGTCTGACTCTTTTCCTTTAATTACAGGGTAAAAACGTTAAGTAGCTGGTTTTAAATGAAAACATTTAAATTATGCCATGATTGAAATTTGTATCCCAGTCCATTCTACGGCTTGTACACGTATACACAACATGGACCAATTAAAGAATGGTATTTTACTTGAAATTGGAATCTTGATCAGCTGCTGATTCAAGGTATCTGATGAGTGGTGTCCCTGGAGGTTTTCTGACTGTTTGTCTGAACTCAAAGTTGGGTGATTGTATCTGATTTCGAGCGATCAGAGTAACATGGTTTGGTGCTGGACAATCATTGCTGAAATTGAAGAAATCAATAATTGCTGAAATTGAAGAAGTAAAATACATCACCGGTCTTATTAATTAATTTGGCACTGATATTGTGAAGCAAAAGGTGTTGTTCCTTTGACAATCAAGCGACCATCACGAAGAAGCTGGTATTTTGCTTTCGCTACACACGTACACAGGCGCGGATCCAGAAGGGGGGTTTGGGGGGTCCCCCCCCCTGCTCAGCTACATAAAAAAATAATGCCTTGCGTCAATGAAATTACATCACAAAGTGATCCTACATCAATATAAAAATGATTTCTCTGTTTAAAAAGGTCAATTTGTATGTATGCATATGTAACTTCACATTATAAACCCCGTACTTCCTAGTACGACCAACAAATAACATAACACAATAATGGCATTGTGGCGACACTAGAAACCAACTGAAACGTTTAAAGAACGGGGAATGGTGCAATATAAATATAGACAAATTTGAACAATATATATAGATAGCAGTTACACATAGAACCAGTCTATAAACCTAAATGTTTAGATACAGATAAACGAATATTCAATTCATCTTTAACATAGCCATCCTTAGCTGATTCTGACTTCCACCTCCCGTGCCTTTTAAAAAGCCTATCAGGAATTCCAGCGTTAGCCGCAGCTGACGCACCACCAGCACGTAAACTATGCAAACCGAAACTTTTAATATCGCCGACGATTGGTCTAAAAGATTCAATAAACTGCTCCCTTATACGTGTATAACTTATAGACTTATTGCATTTTCTCAAAAAATACCTTCCTTTACAATTATATAAACTTCGAAATATATAACAATTGGATTCAGGGGCTATATTAGCGCATTCTAAATACAACAAAAGATTAATTACAGGACAAAGTTTAGAATTTTGCCTAGAAATAACAACCCAAGCGCCATCTCTATAAGTGTCTGTCTTAGACTTTTCAACAAAAATTGACATATAAGTAGGATATATTACAATATCAGAACGACATAAATTCAACACCTCTGAAATACGAAAAAATCCCGCAAAACATAATAAACTAATAACAATAATTCTCATTTTATACAAATTGTTCTGATCAAAATGCAAATCATACATTCGATTAAGCTGATCTACAGTAAGGATTTCTTTCTTCTTAATAGGCTTAATTAATTTACGTTTAGCGCCTTCATACACGTGCTTTACCATCATATGCTCTGTAGGAGAACTTTTACCCATAAGATTGTGAACCCATCGCATTCCAAAGTAAGCCTCATTAAGACTATGCACTGACACATTATTATCAACCATATAAGCCAAATATAACGAAAATACAAGAGGATTAACAGGTAGCTGTATTTCTATATCATTGCACGCAGCCCATCTTTTCCATTTAATGTAACCTCTGTGATACTTCTTCGAAGTGTTATGTGCCCTGGAGCCATCTAATAAATTAGGAATTGAAGTTAACTGATTAACAATCTGTGTAGGTAAATCTATATACTCTTTTCCATAAGTCTGAAAAAACAGATTTATAAAGTCAACAACATATTAAATATAATAACAAAATTGTCTTAGTACTTTTAATTCATCCAAACAAGTATTCTCAAGGCTCTTTAGCCCAAAAACGCCTAAACGGCTATGTCCTTAAAGACATTCATAATCTAAAATCCAAATCCAAAGCAAGCATTTGGAAAGCTAAATCAACATTTCCAAAAATCCCTTTGCCAGATTTGCTAGGTGTAAAACCTTTTCTATCACCAGATAATACAATATAACTTTTTACAGCAAATATAAATTCGTCCCCACTTGGACATAACAGCGGCCAAAATCGCCCTGAATACCAAAAAGGTATAATTAACGTTCCATAAGCACGACACAGTGCCATGTGTTTTAAAACACGTTCTATCAGATATACCGGTGGAACAAACCACCCTCTAGATTCAGACCAATTCATTGTAAAAGCATCAATGCCAAAAGATCCTGGATTCCAAAATTTGGAATAAAATTTTGGTAATTTGGCATTATGAGATGACGCAAACCAGTCTATCGAATGACGTCCCCACTTCATATTTAAATAATTAAATATAGAACTAGCAATACCCCAGTCATCATAATCAATCAAACGTGACAAAAAATCTGCTCTTTCATTTTCTCGTCTCGGGACCCAGTCCATTTTCAATGATATTGTATTTTGTATTAAAAATTCAAATATATTTAAAGCAATACTATGCAAATCACAAGTCATACTCCCTTTCTCAACTATCTTAACTACATTCTGATTATCGGTAAACCACTTGATTCTATGCCCCCTTACAATATGGCCGATAAATTTTAATACCCTTCAAACAACCGATAACTCACGCCATGTGGAACTCTTTTCACTTTCCTTTTGTGTCCACATACCATGTGAAATACCCGCCGGTGTTTCTAAACAATAACCACCGTAACCAGAATTACTGGCATCACTGTATACTATTCTATCACAAGAAGGTTTGTAGTTTATACGTTTGGACGGACAATTAGATATTTTTGAAACCCAAAATTCAAACTCCTGGAAAACGTCTGGAGTTATCACCAATCGCGCATTCCAGGAATGCGCGGAAGCTATTGCTTGACTCATAAAACGAGACATAATTTGTGTTAAATTACCTAAAATAATCGACATTGAAATAATTTGTCCAACAATACTGGCTAGAAATTTTACATGTATTCTTCTATTCTTAGAGGCTAAATTATTTGCTTCATTTAAACATTTGGACAACTTATTAATACGTCGTTCAGGGACTTGCAAAATACCATGCTTTGTATCTATGATAATACCAAGAAACGTTAACTTCTGTACAGGATCCCAACATGATTTAATAACTTTAGGGACAAATCCTGAACTTATCAAAACATGTTTTACCTCTGTAGCTTGCACAATTAAAGTTTCTCTGCAACTATGAGCTCCTAAACCATCGTCTAAATACATTAAAATTTGTTTTCCTTCCCCCCGCCATTTAGCAATCAACGGTCGGGTTATTTTAGTAAAAATTAAAGGTGCGCTACTAAGACCAAAGGGTAACACTGTAAATTTGAAATATCGTATTTCATTATGAAACTTCCACGAAAACCCTAAGTACTCTGTATGAGGATAATAAATATCAATATGATGATAAGCTGAATGAATATCGAAATTAAACATCCAAGAATTATTATTTACATAAATTAATGCAGTTCTAAGATCCTCATACTTAATACTCTTTTTCCAAAGATGCTTGTTTACTAACCGCAAATCTAAAATCAAACGTTTTTTACCACTACTTTGAATTGCGACCGATAAGGGATTAACTGCCTTAGGTTTACCAATGCACCTCTCAATTAAATTTCTAGCTTCAAGATCTAATATGGCCTGATGAACAAAGTCGCCGTGATTTAAAGCAGATTTATTATTACTTTCATAGATGACCCCCGGATCTGAATAAAAAGGAATTTTGTACCCATATTTAATGCATTCACAGACATACTCGGAAGACCCAATAGCCCTCCAAAAATCTAAATTTTTAACTAGTCTTCCCTTTACATAGATTTCAGAAGAACCACTTTCATATTCATAAAAATCATGTGTAAAATTGTCTTTAGTAGAGATATTACAATACTCATCTTTTACAAAATCCTCATGTTGAACTTTGCTGGACTTGATAGTTGGTTTCTCTGACTGTGTTGGGACAGTCTCTTCTAAAATGACTGAATTCTCCACAGGAAAAACAGGCGCCATTATTTCTCTTGAAGGGACGAAATGAATAATTCTGTCCTCCACCATTTGACTTAGTTGCTGATGAAGAAGCTCCAAAAGAAAAAGATGGATTATAAGAAGACCTTTTGAATTTTTGTTTAGAGATTCTTTCTTTTTTCTTTTTAATAGCTTTCGCCTCTGTCCGGTTAATCTTCTTATCATCATCTGAATCATCTGCTAAAGGATGGGCCTCATAAAGCTTTACAGTTTCCCACCCCCCTTCAGAGGAATCGGCAATTTTGATCAACTTAGTACGTTTATGTATTTTCTCTATACAATCCTTTAACAATTCTTTAGCATAATCATGTTTGTTAACATTAATAGCCCATAAAGCTTGTGTCAGATTTTCTGAAAGATCTGAATTATAATTAAATTGATCTTTGTTACCGTTACTTCTCCATGCATGTTCCTTTTCTTCTTTCAATTTTTTCACACTGCTAGAACTCCCCGTTACTTCATTCTTCAGAGCAGAGATTTCTGTATCTAATCTAGACCGTAAAAAATCTTTCAGATCCCTCTTCTGAGACTTCAATTGGTGTAGAATGTCTGTTAAAGTTACAGAATCTGATGGCTGATCTCGATCCATACTCTCATCGGAAGACATGATGATGATAAGACAGCGTTGTGATCAAAATCAGTGTTGACGTGTCAACTAGTGTCGCCTGAAGTGACTTACACAGCTCAATGCACACGCATTTACACGTAATCTACGGAAGCCCATACGTGCACAACTATGGAAACACTCTTGCAACAATATGAAAATAATTTCCCTCTAATTCCTACGTCAAACGAGGGAAATAATATTTAGAGACGATGATGGCAGATTTCCGTAACAGAAACCTGGCAAACCCCCTCCTGCAAAAATTCCTGGATCCGCCCCTGGTACACCCATATTTTGTCGCCGTATACCCTGTAGTCCCTTTACGAGTTTTTTTAAGGTTTTTTTTAATGATTTTGAGGGGGTGGGGGCAGAATGGTTAGTGCGTGCGCGTTGTTTCACAAATCTGTCATTGAGTCAACTTCCAGGTTGTGCGTGGCAAGGAGTAAGGTCGCCTGTTCAATCTCGTGGGTTTTCTCTGGGACCCCCCCCCCCCGCTCAGCCAAAGCGAATTGGGGTTTAACGTCCACTCGACACAAACTAGGTCATTTCGGGACTAACATAGGGTTTTAATTCTAAAACAGGTGACCCTTCTCCTGTCACGTACAGCCGAGGATTCGAAACCACGCCAGCTGACTCAATGACAGGCCTTATGATACAGCACGCACGTGCTAACCATTCGGCCACCCAACCCCCACGTATATGGAAGATAGCGCTATATAAGTGTTGTATGATAATAATAATTATAAGAAAAAATTGCTTTTATCGGGCCTGTTCCCTGCCAAATGTTACAAAATGTGGGTGTATGTTGCATAGCAACCGCTTGTTTACACAAAATTCGGCTCAATAATTGACTAACCCTTTCTTTCCTGCTTGACGACGGCATTTCATAACTATTGCCTTTTGTGGATATGCGCTTGACAATTATAATATCATTAATAATATATATTGAATTTATTATTGTTGTTTATTTGAGAAGGCCAGGACTACTTTCTACATAATAATACACCATTGTTTGTGCTGGTGGTTGTATAAAAAAAAGTGGATTCTTGGTAAATAATAGATATGTAACTAGAGTAGGAAGTAATTTATTTTAAGTTTCGTTACATAGGAAAATATTTATGACCTAGAAATTTACCCAAATGAGTCGCAACGCATATAATAATGTAATCTGATTGTCTATGAACTGATTTACATTCAATTGTTTCCGTTATGTCCAGCGAAATACGGCATGAGTCGCTGTTTGACATGAGTTGTGGAATATGTCTAGCCTCGTTCATTCTGGTCACTTGTTAGAAATGACGCTGAAACGCACTATGGTACCAATGGTAAAATATTTATTTTGTCTTAAATATTGGATATCAGAAGCCCACCTTTTCCGGTAAGATCACAACATCAATGTTGATTTGAATTGACAAATAATTCGTGTTTTCAACACGTAAGACTTTGGATGATACTGAGTTAGAGACTTAGCTGCTTTAAGGGATATCTGTCATCCCAAGAATGGAAAAATCGTTGAAGAGGACAAAATATTATTGCAGTGTCCACCACACACTGCCTCCTTTACACGAACAAACCACCACAAATTTATCAACTAGACGGTTTTAAAGTTTAAATAAATGGTGAAGACTCTTCGTTTTTGTTTATAGAACGGTAACATCTCGATTTAGCATGATTGCTTAGATCTTTCACGGAACCGATGCAGACATCGTAAACGTAGTTTTTCACCGAAAAATTTGTAGCTCTCTTCTCCAACCTTTTTTTTTCACACTCATCTTTAACCAGTTAGCCCACGTAACTGGGTGGACTTTAGAGGAGTTTCTTAGGGATGTGGTTCATTGGCAACATCGTACATGTCATTTACAACAGGAGCATGTAGATGCGGACGGTAAATTAACAAACTGTATTGGGTTTACTCAAATTATCAAAATTCTTACCGTTCGGGTGAAGCTGCGGAAGTACCACGTTCCATCGTGATTGCGATTAACTACTACTGTGTCGATATATCAGTACTGTTGGGTTGATATAACAGAGAGCGCTGCGAGAGGTGTAATATGATCCGGGCCTATTCCGTTTATAAATGTGCAATAGCCCTCCCCTTTCTACAGGCCTAGGCCTGTTCACGTCGTTTTAAATATGATATGAAAATGTCGCATTGCCGGTATGTGACATTTTATCGGTAATTTTTTTAGATGAAGGAGTCAGATGTGGAAGCTGTGTCCGTCAGCTGAACTCCATGACATATTTTACATTCTGGAACGATAAAACCGAGATCCCGTGTATACATTGACATGCATATAAAAGATCCCTTGAATTGTGAGTATGATGTCTTGTCCATATATTTGTTTTGTGTAGAATTGTGTGTGGTGCAGTCCCCCTGCACTTACTATTAGACGTTTGAATCTGATATAAGAGTGGGTCGTAATGCCGCTGCCCGGGCGACATTTCCCCTCATAGCACACTGTATGACGTGAGCCCAGTCGGAGCAGGACAGTTGGACGTTAAACCCCATTTCACTTCACTGTCATTAATACGTTCTGGCTTATAAACTTTCAATTGCAACAAAAGGTTTCTCAACTGATTCTGGCCGGGTTTAGTGTACTTTATAACATATTAAAATTTACCAAAGTAGGACCCTTGGAAAGAGTTTTTTTCAAGATGGCTTCAAAATGGCCACCGAAACGTCTTAAAATGATCATAACTATGCAACTATTAACTCAAATTTGTGAGTTCAATTACAGCAAGTTGGGCAGGCAGATCACTTTGTTCCTGGCATGGGGCGACAATCCAGCACGAGCCAGTGGAAAAAACCTCACACCTAAAAGTTTTCTGAACTGAACAATTGTCATCTACGTGCTGGTAGGTTTAATGGAACAGATGAATTCCTTCACCTGCGAAGGCACGTCACCCTTCACCAGCTCAGTCGAGATGTTACATTCTCCAAGCTTCTTGAAACAGATGGTAACGGGGTCATCACCATCAAGCTTCATATGTGCACCAACCCTTGTTTTCTTTGTGATGCCCACAAGTTTTACCTCTCCAGGCAGCACCAGAGAAGCTGCGAAGTCAAATCAGACCTTAAAACTTATTTTCCAATGACACACTCGCTCGATTACATCTATCTTTGGATCTCTGTGTTTTGCGACCTTCTCAGTTACAAACCTGAGAAAAACCCGGGAGACAAAGTCCATGAGAATTGTGTGGGCATCGGCGTCACAAGGACCAAACATGGGTTTCCCGCCAGTAACTCTCAGCTACAGATGCAAAATGATGAGAACCCTGTGTGATATAGCCGTCGCTGTATCAAACAGTATATGCTGTTGAAGGAGCAAGGGCCCAATCGCTGTCATATGCTAGCCTGGTTGAAACTGGGAGGACAGCATCTGAACCTTTTCCAAGTAAGAAATAGATGGAAGAAAACAGGGCCTTGGGGTTTCTCGAGTTTTGTTTAATCTTTTCATTATAGTATTTATATTTAGTATTCTTATTCCGATCATTGACCTCATTTCGGGTGCTTTTATAGATTTCAGCTACTCGTCCTTGGTTTTTCGCCTGAAGAATATCTGTTGAGTGCCACAGGAACTTTGGTCTCTGACGTATTGGTTTAGGAATAATATAATAATAATAATAATATCTTTATTTGGGTAAGAAATTAGGCCAGGCCTTTTTACAATTCTGCCCATGAAACATAACAAAACAATATAAGAACAACAAGAACATTTCAATGTGGGCGTATAAAAATTATGAATCAAAATTATGTACATAAGGTTTATTATGAATTATGTACATAAGGTTTACTATGGTTAGGAATGTATCATTAAAAGAATATTCGCTTTGAAATTTGATAATACAGGTGTGTTTTTAATTGAGGTAGATAGATTATTCCAGAGACAAGGCCCAAAGTATTTTAAACTTTTTTTTATATATTGATTTATTAGGTTGGGGAATATTAAATCGAAGATTAATATTGGTATAAGGTGTATTTTTAAAAACGAGAATATTAGTTAAGTAGTTTGGGCATTTTTTATGAACTAATTTGAATAGAAAGATGTATTTATTGAAGGTGAACCGATTTTGAATAGTTAAAATATTCAGTGATTTAGCTAGGGTTTCATAAGTAGATAAGGTTGAATTTTTTGGAAGTGGTTTATCATTAATTAATTTAAAAGCCAATTTTTGCACACGCTGTAAGTAATTTAAAGATGTTTTACTACAAGTATCCCAGATGGTGGAGCAATAATCTAGATGTGACTGAAAATGGCCAAAATAGAATAATTTTAACAAGTTTGACGGAAGAAGTGATTTTATCTTTTTCAGTTGATACAATTATTTATTTAGTGTTTTACAAATGTATTCAGTATGTTTATTCCAAGAAAATTTTCTATCAATGATTACACCTAAAAGTTTAAATTCAGAAACATTTTCAATTTGATTATTATTGATTTTAATGTCGAGTTTATTTACTGGATTTTTGAGTTGATAGTTTGAGGCTATTAACATTGATTTAGTTTTTGATTCATTGATAATCATAGCATTATTTTGGCACCATTGTATTATTTTGTTGGTTTCCAATTGGAGTTTATTATTAAGAGATGTTATATCCGGAGAAGAGGTATAAACGGTGGTGTCATCTGCAAATAGATCGGAATTTACAGACAGAGAAAATGGTAAATCATTGATAAATAGATTAAAAAGTAAAGGTCCAAGGATTGATCCTTGGGGTACACCGGAAATTATATTTTGAAATTAAGATTTATTTTGTCCAATTGATATACACTGTTTTCAATTATTAAGGTATGATTTCAATAATGAGAGTAAGTTTTCAGAAATTATATAGCTGAAGTTTTTGTAGGAGAAGATTGTGATTAACCATGTCAAAAGCTTTTCTGAAATCAAAAAATATTAATCCTGTTAGCATATTATTATTTAGAGCGTCATAAACATTTTCAGTGATATTAACAAGGGCTGTATGACAGGAGCTATTTGAGCGAAAGCCAGACTGATTTAAATATAGAAGATGATTATTTTTATTTAAATAATTAGTAATATTCAAATTTATATGTTTTTCAAGAGGTTTAGAGAGAGTTTGCAAAATAGATATTGGCCTATAATTACCGGTTAGGCCAATCACCTGATTTGAAGAGTGGTAGTACCTTTGTCTGTTTTAAAATGTCAGGAAATATGTTCTTTTCAATACAAAGGTTAAATATATATGTTAGAGAGCTATTTAAAATGGAGCATCCGGTTTTGAGAAAAAAACGAGCTAACACCATCAATTTCTACAGATTTTGATGTATCTAAATTTGAAAGATATTTGTATACATCACAAGTAGAAATAAAAGGTATTTTACATTTAGGAGTACAAGATGACATTTGATTGTTTACAAAATTAGAAATACTATTGGAATCATTTAGTGACAGCAGGAATAATATGCCGATCGAAAAGATTGATAAGAGTTTCATGAAACAAATCAGTCAGATTATCAATGTCACTTAGTCTATTTGTGACGATTTCAGAATTTTTAAAGTCTGTAGCAAATGATTTTTTAAATCTATGTTTTTAACATTTTGATAAACAACGGTTTTAAAAGGATTTGGCGCTGCCTGGAAATTTAAAGACAGAATTGATGATCAGAAATTTGAAGATCCACAATTTTTTATGACATTCTCTGACTGGCGACTGATAATCCGATCCAAAATGTGGCCAGATATTGGAGTAGCACAAGACTCATTTTGGTGTTGCTTGTTGCTCTGCAATAGACTAATTATCCACTTTACGTTAGATTTTCCAGGGCAGTCAAAATGGAAATTGTAATCGCCATAAGTAATTTCCATTTCTGAATTCTGACATTTTCAATGTAAATTCCTCACGGAATATAGAAACTGCAAGCTGATTTGGTTTTGAAGGGCCTGTAGAATTTCCAAGAGTTACAGTGCATTGTAAAAAAAGAAACATAACAAAGTCTATTTTTGGGACAAGGACAGCTGTCAAATCGTTCGGATGGGACGATAAACCGAGGTCCCGTGTACACATTGGCGTGCATGTAAAAGATCCCTTGACAGTTGGAATTCGATATAAGAGTAGGCCAAAGCGCCGCTGCCCGGGCAAAATTTCCCTCATAGCACACAGTATGGCGTATTCCCGTCTTCCATTAGCCCAGGTTAGATGTAAAAGAGTAGGACGTTAAACCCCATTACATTTCATTTCGATTTTTCGGGAAGGATAAAGACAAAGCCTCTTTGTACAGAAGAGCTATTCCTTGGTCATTTGTTTTATTTAATTAGGGGATTAAGGAATCATTCAGGCGTTAATGAATACACACGCAGACTGTATATAGGTAATTAAGGAATAAACATTCGGCTTGCCTACGATATCACCCTAGGTGGAAGTGGACGTTAAACCCCAGGAACGAACGAACGAAACTTGCGTTATAGGCATTCGGTTAGTGTTACGCCACAGGCGTCAGAGGAGAATTAAAGTGTTGTCGATAATTAGCAATCAGATTGGTGTTAGCATTCAGTAAAGTGGATATGGTAACCATTGGCTACATGTACCGAATATTTCCTTGCCCACCTTACGTGCCCTTTAATAAATAAATAAATAAACAACTAGGAATTCTAATAAAAATAACTAAAAAATTGACTGAATGACAGTGAACTTGAAGAATAAATGTACACAATTTGTTGTTGTTGTTGTTTATTACAGATTTAACACCCAATACAATAAATATAACATTATGGACAAGATTTGAAAGAATTTAGATTATATATACAATCTGCAAATGATAATTTCAAATATTTGTCAAAACCCATAAAATGTACATTTATCTGGGGGTTTTTGCTTGATGTTAAAGAAAACAAACTATAGTAATGGATATGCAACAATAATCAGTAACTTAAAGCGAGAATTTCATATTTTCAAGTTTTTAAAATGTATTAAAATAAAGCCTAAAAAATAGATGGTATTCTCAAAACCACAAACCATCACAAAGAAGAAAATGCAAACCATATCGGCCAGTTGAATGACATGACGTAAACGGAAATTATGGACTTGTACTTTGGCACATCCAATAAATATTCAAAATCACTCACAACCGTAAACCTTTGTAAATTTAAATGTGATGACCTCTCCGTCTTCTGGGACATAAGAACTGACACCTAATAGAAAAACAATTGTCTTATCAAAGTGCACCCTTATAATTATTACATGTACTTTTCATTTTTTCATTTTTTATGAAATCTGAAAACCTACAGAACAATGACTGCTTAAAGATGCGTTCGCGGTCAAGATAATTTCATCAGTGGATAAAATGAAGTATTAGAAGACAAAGTCGAACTTTGTTTTATTTTTTTTTTACCTAATTGTAGCCCTTGACCATCAGAACCCGATATTTTCCACCCTGTTCTATCTGGTGTCCAAATTCTAGCTAAACCATTGATACTTTCGATGAAATATCCCAATGGAGTAGGAAAATAGGTAGCGTTGAATCTGAAGATAAAAAAAGGATGGGTTGCTAGGCAACTAAACATACAACTACAATCCACAAAGGTAATAGCATTTTTCTTTTGTAGGCAGTGGGGACATTTAATCAGGGGCGTAAATGTGGAAGGGTGTGGGGGGGGGGTACACCCCCAGCCCCCAAAATAGTCGGTGCAGTCGGTCGCAAAATAGGGGTAGTCGGTATCAAAATAAGTACTCACTGTATACGTCACGCTACTCACGCAAAACTTTAGTATAAAAATAGTCGGTCGCAAACTCAGTGCAGTCGGTCGCAAAATAGGAGCAGTGTTTAGTATAAAATAACCTTGTCAGCTTATCATGTTTGAAAAGATGTTGTGAATCACTCTCATTCTGTTGTGAGTAGTTTCACCCAGGGAGAAAAATAGCCGGTCTCAAAATAAGTGCAGTCACTGCAGTCGGCCACAAACACAATGCCAGAATAGATCCAAAATACTATATATTTGCATGAATCCGTGAGCCTAAATTGCATACGTCACTCTTATTCTGTTGTGAGTATGTTGGTCTAACAATAAAATTTCTCCAAGGGAGAAACATAGTCGGTCACAAAATAAGTGCAGTCACTCCAGTCGGTCCCAAAAATAATGCCGGAATAGATCCCAAATAATATGTATTTGCGTGAATCCGTGTGCCTAAATTGCATACGTCACACAAAACTATGGTACAAAATAACCCTGTATGCTTGTATTTCTTATTCTGTTGTGAGTATGTTGTTCTATGAAATGTTTTCTACCATGTTTTCTACCAGCAATGACCTCAAATGCCAGGATATTGAATCAATTTTTCAAAAATTTTCTCAAATTACTCAGTGTTATGGGTCCTCCTGCACTTACTATTAGAGTAGAGTTTTAACTCTTCGTACTGCAGAATGTTCTCGTTGTCGGGTTTTGCTCCTGATTGCTCACTACACTATCTATGTTCTACCGGGACGCTTAATGTTATAGGTAGTATTTTGTTTACTTTCATTGTGGGGTGGGGTTGTGAATGGCGCCCTACATTTGAAACCGCCCCTACCCCACCCCCATATTCCCTGGAAAACTCGCACTTGGTGCTCGGCTCCTTATTGCGTCGCTCGCACTGGGGGGAGGGGGGTATGTGCATCAGTCGGTCGCATTTTGGCTCACCCCCCCCCCCCCAAACGAAATCATTATGTACGCTCCTGACATGAAAGTTTATTCGGTCCAATGCAACGTGTTGGCTCGGTACCCGGTTTGACTTGGAATCAGGCGGGGATGGTTTATACATGTATTACCATGTTTGCGGTATTTCGTTCACTGTTACTGCATGGGTCCTAGCCAGGGGCGGATTGGGCCATCGGGCGATCGCCGGAAGGGCCGGTCGGACGGTCGCTCGAAGGGCCGGTCGGACAAAAAATGAAAAAAATAATTTTGGCCAATTCGTCTCCCCCCCCCCTACTTCTGCTGAACATTATATGGGGAGGAGGTATTGGACCGACCATGGAGCCATGATGAGCATGTTGTATGTGGCCGATGACTTTAGCGGGCCGCCACTCCAACACTGGAGTCTGAAGTGGACTGGTATAATAGACTTTCTGGGCCGGGTGTGCTTGGTGTGGGCCAGAATTCGGAATCCTGCAATGGGCAGTCCGAATTTCATCCGAAAATTTCATGGGATTCACCCGACACTGTCGCCCGCACATTTACTAATCATTAATTCACCTGCACCCTGTTTGTGGGGATACGCCAGAATCCAAAATTAAAAAAACACAGCTTGTATGAATTTCTCTTTCGTCACTCTGTACCAATATGTCTCGTGGCCTTCCATCACAGGAGGAAACAACTAGCGCTCCCGGCAACAAAAATGAGACAATTTTCAAAGAAAATATTCGTACTTATTCAATAATCCTAACTGGTTAATCAAATTGTCAAAATTTGGATTCATTTCCAGGGGGAGAGACAACGCCCCCCCCCCCAGTTCGGGCTCCGCGGTCAGTAAAAGGGGCCCCTGACTCTTTGCCTTTAATTACAGGGTAGAAACGTTAAAGGGACAATCCCGATAAGAACAGAGTCTCAAAAATTAAAGTCCGAGTATTTATGAAATTTATGGACCAAAATATAGTGGCATGGTGTATTTACCTTGTCTCAAAATTTCAGCTCAAAATATTGAGTCGTTTGGACGTGAACGTCAACACTGCTTATCCGGACACGTAACCCTTTTAAGATTTCGGGTCAATTTTTTCATTGGGTGACCTGATAATCGATTAATGTTTCTTGAGAGGTCTATACAGTGAATGACCCATGCCCTGTACTTGATAACAAAAGGAAAATTTCACCTACATATTATTTTTATAGAAAAAAGTCTGGTTTTATCCAGATACTGTATAATAAAACGTTCTCCATTTCTATACGAAGACTGTCAGGTTTAAGTTATTTACAAGCGTATCACAAATATCGGGTTAGTAGGTGGGCCTAAGGTTATGGATTTTAAAGGATTTTAACCCAAAATTAAGCAGTTTTATTCCCCAAAAAGTTATCGGGATTGGCACTTTAAGTAGCTGATTTTAAATGGAAACATTTTAAATTATGCCATGATTGAAATTTGTATCCCAGTTCATTCTACGGCTTGTACACGTATACACAACATGGACCAATTAAAGAATGGTATTTTACTTGAAATGGGAATCTTGATCAGCTGCTGATTCAAGGTATCTGATGAGTGGAGTCCCTGGAGGTTTTCTGACTGTTTGGCTGAACTCAAACTTGGGTGATTGCATCTGATTTCGAGCGATCAGAGTAACATGGTTTGATGCTGGACAATCATTGCTGAAATTGAAGAAATCAATAATTGCTGAAATTGAAGAAGTAAAATACATCACCGGTCTTATTAATTAATCTGGCACTGATATTGTGAAGCAAAAGGTGTTGTTCCTTTAACAATCAAGCGACCATCACGAAGAAGCTGGTATTTTGCTTTCGCTACACACGAACACCGATATATCTTGTCGCCGTATAACCTGTAGTCCCTTTACCAGTCTTTTTTAAGGTTTTTTAAAATGACTTTGAGGGGGGTGGGGCAGAATGGTTAGTGCCTGCGTGTTGTATCATAAAGTCTGTCATTGAGTCAACTTCCAGGTTGTGCGTGGCAAGGTGTAAGGTCGCCTGTTCAATCTCGTGGGTTTTCTCAAGGACCCCCTCCCCGCTCAGCCAAAGCGAATTGGGGTTTAACGTCCACTCGACACAAACTAGGTCATTTCGGGACTAACATAGGGTTTTAATTCTAAAACAGGTGACCCTTCTCCTGTCACGTACAGCCGAGGATTCGAAACTACGCCAGCTGACTCAATGACAGGCCTTATGATGCAGCACCACGTGCTAACCATTCGGCCACCCAACCCCCACGTATGTGGAAGATAGCGCTATATAAGTGTTGTATAATAATAATAATAATTGTTTGAAAAAATTGCTTTTATTGGGCCCGTTCCCTGCCAAATGTTACAAAATGTGGGTGCCACAAAATTCGGCTCAATAATTGACTAACCCTTTCTTTCCTGCTTGACGACGGCATTTCATAAATATTGCCTTTTGTGGATATGTCCTTGACAATAATAATATTATTAATAATATATATTGAATTTATTATTGTTGTTTGTTTATTTGAGTAGGCCCAGACTACATTCTACATAATTATGCACCTATTGTTGTTTGTAGACAGAAAAGGTCTTTTATTTAATTCTTTACCTCTGAACACAGTCACCAACAAAAGCGGATTCTTGATAAAGTAATAGATATGAAACTAGAGTAGGAAGAAATTTATTTTAAAATTCTTTACATGGGCAAATATATACCCACTTTCAATCCACACTTTGCATCAGGTCTCCAAGCATCATACAATTTCGATATCACAGGATCTCATCTGATTTTGTGTTCCCATCTTTAGCTCTTGGAATGTTAGTTAAAGGAGCTAAATCGCTAATATTTATCCAAATGGGTCGCAACGCATATAATAATGTAATTTGATTGTATATGAACTGATTTACATTCAATTCCGCTTGACTCTGATTTCAAATCAGTTATGTCCAGCGAAATACGGCATGACTCTCAACCGAATAGAAATTTCTAGTGTCTGGTTATTCAAGTCTATTGCGCTCTCGGGATAAGCAAAGGCGTTTTATAGCTGAGGCGTTGGAGGCGCCAGCCTGCTATCTAAAAAAATCAAAAAAGTTGCGCAAAAAAAACGCGAGAAAAATGCTAAAACCGATGAGAAAAATGAAATGTACCCTAGTTAGGGAGGGCCCTAAAGGCAAACAAAAGGGCCCCTCGTCTGACAAAAGGGCCCCTCTGACCAAGGGAAAGGGCCCTGAGTCCGAGTCAATCGTTTTCTTTACACTGTAACTGTCGAGTCCACTATACTGAATGAGAATGCAGCCATTGCACTGGTATGAAAATCATCAATCAACTTCAAATTCAAACGTTTGAAGATGGGAAAACAAGGGAGGTAATTGTGTTACTATTTCCTCAATCAGCCTGTGCCAGCCATTTTAAAGCCTGTGAAATTTTGCCCATGATCGTATAATAGTGAGTTGACAGCCTTTTGAGCAAAAGACATAGAAATAAATATGTTTTGACTTTCTTAGAAAATATGAAATTCAAAGGTTGAAGAGGACAAAATATTATTGCAGTATCCACCACTGCCTCTTTTACACGAACAGTGGGCGGTACAAACCTCAGCAAATTTATCATTATCAGAGTCCAACCAACTAGACGCTTTCAAAGTTCGAATAAACGGTGAAGACTCTTCGTTTTTGTAAATCGAACGGTAACATGTAAGTTTTTAAAACATGGTCGCTTAGATCTTTCACGGAACCGATGCAGACATCGTAAACGTAGTTTTTCACGGAAAATTTGTAGCTCTTTTCCCCAACTTTTTTTTCACACTCACCTTTAACCAGTTAGCCTACGTAACCGAGTGGACTATAGGGGAGTTTCTTAGGGATGTGGTTCACATGATATTGTCTTTCTTTAGAATACATTGGCAACATCGTACATGTCATTTACAGCAGGAGCTTGTAGATGCGGACGGTAAATTAACAAATTGTATTGGGTTTCCTCAAATTATCAAAATTCTTACCCTTCAATTGAAGCTGCGGGAGTACCACGTTCTCCACGTTGCTGATAAGAATCAGGACCTACAGAGGCATTGTTTCTTGCTTCCATCGTGATTGCGATTAACTACTACGGTGTCGATATATCAGTACTGCTTGGTTGATATAACACAGAGTGCTGTGTAATATGATCCGGATCTATTCCGTTTATAAATGTACAATAGCCCTACCCTTTCTACAGGCCTAGGCCTGTTCACGTCATTTTAAATATGATATAAAAATGTCGCAGTGCCGGTATGTGACTTTTTATCGGTAATTTCTCTAGATGAAGGAGTCAGATGTGGAAGCTGTGTCCGTCAGCTGAACTCCATGACATATTTTACATTCTGGAACGATAAAACCGAGATCCCATGTATACATTGGCATGCATGTAAAAGATCCCTTGAATTGTGAGTATGATGTCTTGTCCATATATTTGTTTTGTGTAGAATTGTGTGTGGTGCAGCCCCCCTGCACTTATTATTAGAAGTTGGAATCTGATATAAGAGTGGGTCGTAATGCCGCTGCCCGGGCGACATTTCCCCTCATAGCACACTGTATGACGTATATCCGCCTTCGTGAGCCCAGTCGGAGCAGGACAGTTGGACGTTAAACCCCATTTCATTTCACTGTCATTAATACGTTCTGGCTTATAAACTTTCAATTGCAACAAAAGGTTTCTCAACTGATTCTGTCCGGGTTTAGTGTACTTTATAACATACTAAAAGTTTACCAAAGTAGGACCCTTGGATCATAATCATAACTATGCAACTATTAACTCAAATTTGTGAGTTCAATTACAGCAAGTTGGGCAGGCAGATCACTTTGTTCCTGGCATGGGGCGACAATCCAGCACGAGCCAGTGGAAAAAACCTCACACTCAAAAGTTTTCTGAACTGAACAATTGTCATCTACGTGCTGGTAGGTTTAATGGAACAGATGAATTCCTTCACCTGCGAAGGCACGTCACCCTTCACCAGCTCAGTCGAGATGTTACATTCTCCAAGCTTCTTGAAACAGATGGTAACGGGGTCATCACCATCAAGCTTCATATGTGCACCAACCCTTGTTTTCTTTGTGATGCCCACAAGTTTTACCTCTCCAGGCAGCACCAGAGAAGCTGCGAAGTCAAATCAGACCTTAAAACTTATTTTCCAATGACACGCACTCGCTCGATTACATCTATCTCTGGATCTCTGTGTTTTGCGACCTTCTCAGTTACAAACCTGAGACAAACCCGGGAGACAAAGTCCATGAGAATTGTGTGGGCATCGGCGTCACAAGGACCAAACATGGGTTTCCCGCCAGTAACTCTCAGCTACAGATGCAAAATGATGAGAACCCTGTGTGATATAGCCGTCGCTGTATCAAACAGTATATGCTGTTGAAGGAGCAAGGGCCCAATCGCTGTCATATGCTAGCCTGGTTGAAACTGGGAGGACAGCATCTGAACCTTTTCCAATGGAAGAAAACAGGGCCTTGGGGTTTCTCGAGTTTTGTTTAATCTTTTCATTATAGTATTTAGATTTGGTATTCTTATTCCGATCATTGACCTCATTTCGGGTGCTTTTATAGATTTCAGCTACTCGTCCTTGGTTTTTCGCCTGAAGAATATCTGTTGAGTGCCACAGGAACTTTGGTCTCTGACGTATTGGTTTAGGAATAATATAATAATAATAATAATATCTTTATTTGGGTAAGAAATTAGGCCAGGCCTTTTTACAATTCTGCCCATGAAACATAACAAAACAATATAAGAACAACAAAAACAACAACAATATACGACCACATTTCAATGTGGGCGTATAAAAATTATGAATCAAAATTATGTACATAAGGTTTATTATTAATTATGTACATAAGGTTTACTATGGTTAGGAATGTATCATTAAAAGAATATTCGCTTTGAAATTTGATAATACAGGTGTGTTTTTAATTGAGGTAGATAGATTATTCCAGAGACAAGGTCCAAAGTATTTTAAACTTTTTTTATATATTGATTTATTAGGTTGGGGAATATTAAATCGAAGATTAATATTGGTATAAGGTGTATTTTTAAAAACGAGAATATTAGTTAAGTAGTTTGGGCATTTTTTATGAACTAATTTGAATAGAAAGATGTATTTATTGAAGGTGAACCGATTTTGAATAGTTAAAATATTCAGTGATTTAGCTAGGGTTTCATAAGTAGATAAGGTTGAATTTTTTGGAAGTGGTTTATCATTAATTAATTTAAAAGCCAATTTTTGCACACGCTGTAAGTAATTTAAAGATGTTTTACTACAAGTATCCCAGATGGTGGAGCAATAATCTAGATGTGACTGAAAATGGCCAAAATAGAATAATTTTAACAAGTTTGACGGAAGAAGTGATTTTATCTTTTTCAGTTGATACAATTTTTTATTTAGTGTTTTACAAATGTATTCAGTATGTTTATTCCAAGAAAATTTTCTATCAATGATTACACCTAAAAGTTTAAATTCAGAAACATTTTCAATTTGATTATTATTGATTTTAATGTCGAGTTTATTTACTGGATTTTTGAGTTGATAGTTTGAGGCTATTAACATTAATTTAGTTTTTGATTCATTGATAATCATAGCATTATTTTGGCACCATTGTATTATTTTGTTGGTTTCCAATTGGAGTTTATTATTAAGAGATGTTATATCCGGAGAAGAGGTATAAACGGTGGTGTCATCTGCAAATAGATCGGAATTTACAGACAGAGAAAATGGTAAATCATTGATAAATAGATTAAAAAGTAAAGGTCCAAGAATTGATCCTTGTGGTACACCGGAAATTATATTTTGAAATGAAGATTTATTTTGTCCAATTGATATACACTGTTTTCGATTATTAAGGTATGATTTCAATAATGAGAGTAAGTTTTCAGAAATTATATAGCTGAAGTTTTTGTAGGAGAAGATTGTGATTAACCATGTCAAAAGCTTTTCTGAAATCAAAAAATATTAATCCTGTTAGCATATTATTATTTAGAGCGTCATAAACATTTTCAGTGATATTAACAAGGGCTGTATGACAGGAGCTATTTGAGCGAAAGCCAGACTGATTTAAATATAGAAGATTATTTTTATTTAAATAATTAGTAATATTCAAATTTATATGTTTTTCAAGAGGTTTAGAGAGAGTTTGCAAAATAGATATTGGCCTATAATTACCGGTTAGGCTTTTATCACCTGATTTGAAGAGTGGTAGTACCTTTGCCTGTTTTAAAATGTCAGGAAATATGTTCTTTTCAATACAAAGGTTAAATATATATGTTAGAGAGCTATTTAAAATGGAGCATCCGGTTTTGAGAAAAAAACGAGCTAACACCATCAATTCCTACAGATTTTGATGTATCTAAATTTGAAAGATATTTGTATACATCACAAGTAGAAATAAAAGGTATTTTACATTTAGGAGTACAAGATGACATTTGATTGTTTACAAAATTAGAAATACTATTGGAATCATTTAGTGACAGCAGGAATAATATGCCGATCGAAAAGATTGATAAGAGTTTCATGAAACAAATCAGTCAGATTATCAATGTCACTTAGTCTATTTGTGACGATTTCAGAATTTTTAAAGTCTGTAGCAAATGATTTTAAATCTATGTTTTTAACATTTTGATAAACAACGGTTTTAAAAGGATTTGGCGCTGCCTGGAAATTTAAAGACAGAATTGATGATCAGAAATTTGAAGATCCACAATTTTTTATGACATTCTCTGACTGGCGACTGATAATCCGATCCAAAATGTGGCCAGATATTGGAGTAGCACAAGACTCATTTTGGTGTTGCTTGTTGCTCTGCAATAGACTAATTATCCACTTTACGTTAGATTTTCCAGGGCAGTCAAAATGGAAATTGTAATCGCCATAAGTAATTTCCATTTCTGAATTCTGACATTTTCAATGTAAATTCCTCACGGAATATAGAAACTGCAAGCTGATTTGGTTTTGAAGGGCCTGTAGAATTTCCAAGGGTTACAGTGCATTGTAAAAAAAGAAACATAACAAAGTCTATTTTTGGGACAAGGACAGCTGTCAAATCGTTAGGATGGGACGATAAACCGAGGTCCCGTGTACACATTGGCGTGCATGTAAAAGATCCCTTGACAGTTGGAATTCGATATAAGAGTAGGCCAAAGCGCCGCTGCCCGGGCAAAATTTCCCTCATAGCACACTGTATGGCGTATTCCCGTCTTCCATTAGCCCAGGTTAGATGTAAAAGAGTAGGACGTTAAACCCCATTACATTTCATTTCGATTTTTCGGGAAGGATAAAGACAAAGCCTCTTTGTACAGAAGAGCTATTCCTTGGTCATTTGTTTTATTTAATTAGGGGATTAAGGAATCATTCAGGCGTTAATGAATACACACGCAGACTGTATATAGGTAATTAAGGAATAAACATTCGGCTTGCCTACGATATCACCCTAGGTGGAAGTGGACGTTAAACCCCAGGAACGAACGAACGAAACTTGCGTTATAGGCATTCGGTTAGTGTTACGCCACAGGCGTCAGAGGGGAATTAAAGTGTTGTCGATAATTAGCAATCAGATTGGTGTGAGCATTCAGTAAAGTGGATATGGTAACCATTGGCTACATGTACCGAATATTTCCTTGCCCACCTTACGTGCCCTTTAATAAATAAATAAATAAACAACTAGGAATTCTAATAAAAATAACTAAAAAATTGACTGAATGACAGTGAACTTGAAGAATAAATGTACACAATTTGTTGTTGTTGTTGTTTATTACAGATTTAACGCCCAATACAATAAATATAACATTATGGACAAAATTTGAAGCAATTTAGATTATATATACAATCTCCAAATGATAATTACAAATATTTGTCAAAACCCATAAAATGTACATTTATCTGGGGGTTTTTGCTTGATGTTAAAGAAAACAAACTATAGTAATGAATATGCAACAATAATCAGTAACTTAAAGCGAGAATTTCATATTTTCAAGTTTTTAAAATGTATTAAAATAAAGCCTAAAAAATAGATGGTATTCTCAAAACCACAAACCATCACAAAGAAGAAAATGCAAACCATATCGGCCAGTTGAATGACATGACGTAAACGGAAATTATGGACTTGTACTTTGGCACATCCAATAAATATTCAAAATCACTCACAACCGTAAACCTTTGTAAATTTAAATGTGATGACCTCTCCGTCTTCTGGGACATAAGAACTGACACCTAATAGAAAAACAATTGTCTTATCAAAGTGCACCCTTATAATTATTACATGTACTTTTCATTTTTTTCATTTTTTATGAAATCTGAAAACCTACAGAACAATGACTGCTTAAAGATGCGTTCGCGGTCAAGATAATTTCATCAGTGGATAAAATGAAGTATTAGAAGACAAAGTCGAACTTTGTTTTATTTTTTTTTTACCTAATTGTAGCCCTTGACCATCAGAACCCGATATTTTCCACCCTGTTCTATCTGGTGTCCAAATTCTAGCTAAACCATTGATACTTTCGATGAAATATCCCAATGGAGTAGGAAAATAGGTAGCGTTGAATCTGAAGATAAAAAAAGGATGGGTTGCTAGGCAACTAAACATACAACTACAATCCACAAAGGTAATAGCATTTTTCTTTTGTAGGTAGTGGGGACATTTAATCAGGGGCGTAAATGTGGGAGGGTGGGGGGGGGGTACACCCCCAGCCCCCAAAATAGTCGGTGCAGTCGGTCGCAAAATAGGGGTAGTCGGTATCAAAATAAGTACTCACTGTATACGTCACGCTACTCACGCAAAACTTTAGTATAAAAATAGTCGGTCGCAAACTCAGTGCAGTCGGTCGCAAAATAGGAGCAGTGTTTAGTATAAAATAACCTTGTCAGCTTATCATGTTTGAAAAGATGTTGTGAATCACTCTCATTCTGTTGTGAGTAGTTTCACCCAGGGAGAAAAATAGCCGGTCTCAAAATAAGTGCAGTCACTGCAGTCGGCCACAAACACAATGCCAGAATAGATCCAAAATACTATATATTTGCATGAATCCGTGAGCCTAAATTGCATACGTCACTCTTATTCTGTTGTGAGTATGTTGGTCTAACAATAAAATTTCTCCAAGGGAGAAACATAGTCGGTCACAAAATAAGTGCAGTCACTCCAGTCGGTCCCAAAAATAATGCCGGAATAGATCCCAAATAATATGTATTTGCGTGAATCCGTGTGCCTAAATTGCATACGTCACACAAAACTATGGTACAAAATAACCCTGTATGCTTGTATTTCTTATTCTGTTGTGAGTATGTTGTTCTATGAAATGTTTTCTACCATGTTTTCTACCAGCAATGACCTCAAATACCAGGATATTGAATCAATTTTTCAAAAATTTTCTCAAATTACTCAGTGTTATGGGTCCTCCTGCACTTACTATTAGAGTAGAGTTTTAACTCTTCGTACTGCAGAATGTTCTCGTTGTCGGGTTTTGCTCCTGATTGCTCACTACACTATCTATGTTCTACCGGGACGCTTAATGTTATAGCTAGTATTTTGTTTACTTTCATTGTGGGGTGGGGTTGTGAATGGCGCCCTACATTTGAAACCGCCCCTACCCCACCCCCATATTCCCTGGAAAACTCGCACTTGGTGCTCGGCTCCTTATTGCGTCGCTCGCACTGGGGGGAGGGGGGTATGTGCATCAGTCGGTCGCATTTTGGCTCACCCCCCCCCAAACGAAATCATTATGTACGCTCCTGACATGAAAGTTTATTCGGTCCAATGCAACGAGTCTCAAAAATTAAAGTCCGAGTATTTATGAAATTTATGGACCAAAATATAGTGGCATGGTGTATTTACTTGTCTCAAAATTTCAGCTCAAAATATTGAGTCGTTTGGACGTGAACGTCAACACTGCTTATCCGGACACGTAACCCTTTTAAGATTTCGGGTCAATTTTTTCATTGGGTGACCTGATAATCGATTAATGTTTCTTGAGAGGTCTATACAGTGAATGACCCATGCCCTGTACTTGATAACAAAAGGAAAATTTCACCTACATATTATTTTTATAGAAAAAAGTCTGGTTTTATCCAGATACTGTATAATAAAACGTTCTCCATTTCTATACGAAGACTGTCAGGTTTAAGTTATTTACAAGCGTATCACAAATATCGGGTTAGTAGGTGGGCCTTAGGTTATGGATTTTAAAGGATTTTAACACAAAATTAAGCAGTTTTATTCCCCAAAAAGTTATCGGGATTGGCACTTTAAGTAGCTGATTTTAAATGGAAACATTTTAAATTATGCCATGATTGAAATTTGTATCCCAGTTCATTCTACGGCTTGTACACGTATACACAACATGGACCAATTAAAGAATGGTATTTTACTTGAAATGGGAATCTTGATCAGCTGCTGATTCAAGGTATCTGATGAGTGGAGTCCCTGGAGGTTTTCTGACTGTTTGGCTGAACTCAAACTTGGGTGATTGCATCTGATTTCGAGCGATCAGAGTAACATGGTTTGATGCTGGACAATCATTGCTGAAATTGAAGAAATCAATAATTGCTGAAATTGAAGAAGTAAAATACATCACCGGTCTTATTAATTAATCTGGCACTGATATTGTGAAGCAAAAGGTGTTGTTCCTTTAACAATCAAGCGACCATCACGAAGAAGCTGGTATTTTGCTTTCGCTACACACGAACACCGATATATCTTGTCGCCGTATAACCTGTAGTCCCTTTACCAGTCTTTTTTAAGGTTTTTTAAAATGACTTTGAGGGGGGTGGGGCAGAATGGTTAGTGTCTGCGTGTTGTATCATAAAGTCTGTCATTGAGTCAACTTCCAGGTTGTGCGTGGCAAGGTGTAAGGTCGCCTGTTCAATCTCGTGGGTTTTCTCAAGGACCCCCTCCCCGCTCAGCCAAAGCGAATTGGGGTTTAACGTCCACTCGACACAAACTAGGTCATTTCGGGACTAACATAGGGTTTTAATTCTAAAACAGGTGACCCTTCTCCTGTCACGTACAGCCGAGGATTCGAAACTACGCCAGCTGACTCAATGACAGGCCTTATGATACAGCACCACGTGCTAACCATTCGGCCACCCAACCCCCACGTATGTGAAAGATAGCGCTATATAAGTGTTGTATAATAATAATAATAATTGTTTGAAAAAATTGCTTTTATTGGGCCCGTTCCCTGCCAAATGTTACAAAATGTGGGTGCCACAAAATTCGGCTCAATAATTGACTAACCCTTTCTTTCCTGCTTGACGACGGCATTTCATAAATATTGCCTTTTGTGAATATGTGCTTGACAATAATAATATTATTAATAATATATATTGAATTTATTATTGTTGTTTGTTTATTTGAGTAGGCCCAGACTACATTCTACATAATTATGCACCTATTGTTGTTTGTAGACAGAAAAGGTCTTTTATTTAATTCTTTACCTCTGAACACAGTCACCAACAAAAGCGGATTCTTGATAAAGTAATAGATATGAAACTAGAGTAGGAAGAAATTTATTTTAAAATTCTTTACATTGGCAAATATATACCCACTTTCAATCCACACTTTGCATCAGGTCTCCAAGCATCATACAATTTCGATATCACAGGATCTCATCTGATTTTGTGTTCCCATCTTTAGCTCTTGGAATGTTAGTTAAAGGAGCTAAATCGCTAATATTTATCCAAATGGGTCGCAACGCATATAATAATGTAATTTGATTGTATATGAACTGATTTACATTCAATTCCGCTTGAGTCTGATTTCAAATCAGTTATGTCCAGCGAAATACGGCATGACTCTCAACCGAATAGAAATTTCTTGTGTCTGGTTATTCAAGTCTATTGCGCTCTCGGGATAAGCAAAGGCGTTTTATAGCTGAGGCGTTGGAGGCGCCAGCCTCCTATCTAAAAAAATCAAAAAAGTTGAGCAAAAAAAAAACGCGAGAAAAATGCTAAAACCGATGAGAAAAATGAAATGTACCCTAGTTAGGGAGGGCCCTTAAGGCAAACAAAAGGGCCCCTCGTCTGACAAAAGGGCCCCTCTGACCAAGGGAAAGGGCCCTGAGTCCGAGTCAATCGTTTTCTTTACACTGTTACTGTCGAATCCACTATACTGAATGAGAATGCAGCCATTGCACTGGTATGAAAATCATCAATCAACTTCAAATTCAAACGTTTGAAGATGGGAAAACAAGGGAGGTAATTGTGTTACTATTTCCTCAATCAGCCTGTGCCAGCCATTTTAAAGCCTGTGAAATTTTGCCCATGATCGTATAATAGTGAGTTGACAGCCTTTTGAGCACAAGACATAGAAATAAATATGTTTTGACTTTCTTAGAAAATATGAAATTCAAAGGTTGAAGAGGACAAAATATTATTGCAGTATCCACCACTGCCTCTTTTACACGAACAGTGGGCGGTACAAACCTCAGCAAATTTATCATTATCAGAGTCCAACCAACTAGACGCTTTCAAAGTTCGAATAAACGGTAACATGTAAGTTTTTAAAACATGGTAGCTTAGATCTTTCACGGAACCGATGCAGACATCGTAAACGTAGTTTTTCACGGAAAATTTGTAGCTCTTTTCCCCAACTTTTTTTTCACACTCACCTTTAACCAGTTAGCCTACGTAACCGAGTGGACTATAGGGGAGTTTCTTAGGGATGTGGTTCACATGATATTGTCTTTCTTTAGAATACATTGGCAACATCGTACATGTCATTTACAACAGGAGCTTGTAGATGCGGACGGTAAATTAACAAATTGTATTGGGTTTCCTCAAATTATCAAAATTCTTACCCTTCAATTGAAGCTGCGGGAGTACCACGTTCTCCACGTTGCTGATAAGAATCAGGACCTACAGAGGCATTGTTTCTTGCTTCCATCGTGATTGCGATTAACTACTACGGTGTCGATATATCAGTACTGCTTGGTTGATATAACAGAGAGTGCTGTGTAATATGATCCGGATCTATTCCGTTTATAAATGTACAATAGCCCTACCCTTTCTACAGGCCTAGGCCTGTTCACGTCATTTTAAATATGATATAAAAATGTCGCAGTGCCGGTATGTGACTTTTTATCGGTAATTTCTCTAGATGAAGGAGTCAGATGTGGAAGCTGTGTCCGTCAGCTGAACTCCATGACATATTTTACATTCTGGAACGATAAAACCGAGATCCCATGTATACATTAGCATGCATGTAAAAGATCCCTTGAATTGTGAGTATGATGACTTGTCCATATATTTGTTTTGTGTAGAATTGTGTGTGGTGCAGCCCCCCTGCACTTACTATTAGACGTTTGAATCTGATATAAGAGTGGGTCGTAATGCCGCTGCCTGGGCGACATTTCCTCTCATAGCACACTGTATGACGTATATCCGCCTTCGTGAGCCCAGTCGGAGCAGGACAGTTGGACGTTAAACCCCATTTCACTTCACTGTCATTAATACGTTCTGGCTTATAAACTTTCAATTGCAACAAAAGGTTTCTCAACTGATTCTGGCCGGGTTCAGTGTACTTTATAACATACTAAAAGTTTACCAAAGTAGGACCCTTGGAAAGAGTTTTTTTCAAGATGGCTTCAAAATGGCCACCGAAACGTCTTAAAATGATCATAACTATGCAACTATTAACTCAAGTTTGTATGGTGGCTGATTGGTATCATGTCGTATTGTCGTGATGTCGCCTTTCATAACGCGACAACCCGACAACACGACAACCCGACATCACGACATTTGCAACCTGTAGGGTGTTTACCATTCTGTCTTGATCAAGCTAAAACTGAACAAAATCTCATAAGAATTACAGCCTGAAAGGGGTTTTCAGACAAAATATTCACGAAAAGTGGGCGTGACAACGTCCCTATGGGTCGGGCATGCATTTACATCAGTTGGTGCCATTGTCTCTTTAAAAACGATGCTCATGCCAAATTTGAAGAAAATCCATTAAGAATCGCGGCCTGTAGAGTGTTTACAGACTAAATATTAATATACGTACCATCCTGTTATTGAAATGATTGATCATGCCGAATTTGAACAAAATCTGTTAATAACTGCAACCTGTAGAATATTTACAGACAAAATAATAACAAAACAGCGGGATTGGCACCACCCCGCGGGGTAGGGCATGCACCCGGAGAAAACCCACAAGGTTAGACAGACGACCCTACTCTTTGTCATGGACAAGCTTGGGCTGGAAACCACACCACTTGACTCAATGACAGACACACAGACAAGGGCGGCGGCATAATATGTTCACATTATGAACTGAAATGGGGTTTAACGTCCTACTGTTCTGATCCGACTGAGCTAATGAAGACGGTTCACATTATGAATGTGGACGTATACAAATGGATACGAATGCAACTCAAACTGCAATGTGAGCGTGAATCTACTTCCACTTGATCAACCATTTTCTTTATGGCCAGATTTTTGTTCCATAACGCGACAACCCGACAACCCGACATCACGACAACCCGACAACCCGACAATACGACATTTTTACCCGACATCACGACATTTTTACCCGACATCACGACATTTTTACCCGACATCACGACATTTTTAGTGTCGTAATGTCGGGTAAAAATGTCGTGATGTCGGGTATAAATGTCGTGGTGTCGGGTTGTCGGGTTGTCGTGTTGTCGGGTAGAAATGTCGTGATGTCGGGTAGAAATGTCGTGTTGTCGGGTTGTCGCGTTATGAAAGGCGACATCACGACAATACGACATGATACCAATCAGCCACCATAGTTATGGGTTAACCCAACCCATAGTTATGGTGGCTGATTGGTATCATGTCGTATTGTCGTGATGTCGCCTTTCATAACGCGACAACCCGACATCACGACATTTCTACCCGACAACACGACAACCCGACAACCCGACATCACGACATTTCTACCCGACATCACGACATTTTTACCCGACATTACGACACTAAAAATGTCGTGATGTCGGGTAAAAATGTCGTGAGGTCGGGTAAAAATGTCGTATTGTCGGGTTGTCGGGTTGTCGTGATGTCGGGTTGTCGGGTTGTCGGGTTGTCGCGTTATGGAACACAAATCTGGCAATAAAGAAAATGGTTGATCAAGTGGAGGTAGATTCACACTCACATTGCAGTTTGAGTTGCATTCGTATCCATTTGTATACGTCCACATTCATAATGTGAACCGTCTTCATTAGCTCAGTCGGATCAGAACAGTAGGACGTTAAACCCCGTTTCAGTTCATAATGTGAACATATTATGCCGCCGCCCTTGTCTGTGTGTCTGTCATTGAGTCAAGTGGTGTGGTTTCCAGCCCAAGCTTGTCTATGACAAAGAGTAAGGTCGTCTGTCTAACCTCGTGGGTTTTCTCCGGGTGCATGCCCTACCCCGCGGGGTGGTGCCAATTCCGCTTTTTTGTTATTATTTTGTCTGTAGATATTCTACAGGTTGCAATTATTAACAGATTTTGTTCAAATTCGCCATGATCAATCATTTCAATAACATGATGGTACCTATATTAATATTTAGTCTGTAAACACTCTGCCGGCCGCGATTCTTAATGGATTTTCTTCAAATTTGGCATGAGCATTATTTTAAAAGAGACAATGGCACCTACTGATGTAAATGCATGCCCGACCCATAGAGACGTTGTCACGCCCACTTTTCGTGAAAATTTTGTCTGTAAACACCTTTCAGGCTGTAATTGTTATGAGATTTTAATCAGATTTGGCATGATCAAGAGAGGATGGTAAACACCCTACAGGCTGTAAATTTTATACGCCCACATTGAAATATATCAACGGCCATAACTCTGGTAGTAATTATTGGACATCGCTGAAAATCATTAGGCGTCTTCGTCGCATGAACTTACACACTGTGCACCAATTTCAAGCGAATCGGATGACAACGTTAGCCTCTAGAGCGTCCACAAGATTTTAAAAAGTGAAACGTGATCATGGACCATAACTTTGAAAATAATGCTCATGCCAGTCCTTGTGACTAAAGTTATTATCCGATTGATTTGAAATTTATACCAAGTGTTTATGTTCATGAAACTCTGGCAGTAATTATCTGGCAGTGAAAATCAATGGCCATAAACATTGTATATAAATTTAAAATCAATCCGATGATAACTTTAGGCCCCAGAGAGTCCACAATCTGACCAACGGACCGACTGACGGACAGACGGGGGCGACGACGATTTATTTAAATGTGGACGTATGAAATTTGCAACCTGTAGGGTGTTTACCATTCTGTCTTGATCAAGCTAAAACTGAACAAAATCTCATAAGAATTAGAGCCTGCAAGGTGTTTTCAGACAAAATATTCTCGAAAAGTGGGCGTGACAACGCCCCTATGGTCGGGCATGCATTTACATCAGTAGGTGCCATTGTCTCTTTAAAAATAATACTCATGCCAAATTTGAAGAAAATCCATTAAGAATCGCGGCCTGTAGAGTGTTTACAGACTAAATTAATATAAGCACCATCTTGTTATTGAAATGATTGATCATGCCGAATTTGAACAAAATCTGTTAATAATTGCAACCTGTAGAATATTTACAGACAAAATAATAACAAAAAGCGGAATTGGCACCACCCCGCGGGGTAGGGCATGCACCCGGAGAAAACCCACGAGGTTAGACAGACGACCCTACTCTTTGTCATGGACAAGCTTGGGCTGGAAACCACACTACTTGACTCAATGACAGACACACAGACAAGGGCGGTGGCATAATATGTTCACATTATGAACTGAAATGGGGTTTAACGTCCTACTGTTCTGATCCGACTGAGCTAATGAAGACGGTTCACATTATGAATGTGGACGTATACAAATGGATACGAATGCAACTCAAACTGCAATGTGTGTGTGAATCTACCTCCACTTGATCAACCATTTTCTTTATTGCCAGTTTTTTGTTCCATAACGCGACAACCCGACAACCCGACATCACGACAACCCGACATCACGACAACCCGACAATACGACATTTTTACCCGACATCACGACATTTTTACCCGACATCGCGACATTTTTAGTGTCGTAATGTCGGGTAAAAATGTCGTGATGTCGGGTTGTCGGGTTGTCGCGTTATGAAAGGCGACATCACGACAATACGACATGATACCAATCAGCCACCATAGCCAGCCGCTTTCTGTTAGGTACGACTTTTCGCGTATCGCGGCGTACTTTGTTCCTGACATGGGGCGACAATCCAGCACGAGCTAGTGGAAACACCTCACACTTAAAAGTTTTCTGAGCTGAACAATTGTCATCTACGTGCTGGTAGGTTTAATGGAACACTGATGAATCCCTTCACCTGCGAAGGTAAGTCACCCATCACCGTCTCAGTTAACGGGCTCATCACCTTCAAGCTTTATATGTGCACCAACCCTTGTTTTCTTTGTGATGCCCACAAGTTTTACCTCTCCAGTCAAATCAGACCTTAAAACTTATTTTCCAATGACACGCACTCGCTCAATTACATCTATCTCTGGATCTCTGTGTTTTGCGACCTTCTCAGTTACAAACCTGAGACAAACCCGGGAGACAAAGTCCATGAGATTTGTGTGGGCATCGGCGTCACAAGGACCAAACATGGGTTTCCCGCCAGTAACTCTCAGCTACAGATGCAAGATCTAAGAGTTTCTCAGTGATGAGAACCCTGTGTTGTGTCGCCGTCGCTGTATCAAACAGGCTAGGATATGCTATTGAAGGAGCAAGGGCCCAATCGCTGTCATATGCTAGCCTAGTTGAAACTGGGAGGACAGCATCTGAACCTTTTCCAAGTAAGAAATAGATGGAAGAAAACAGGGCCTTGGGGTTTCTCGAGTTTTGTTTAATCTTTTCATTACAGTATTTAGAATTAGTATTCTTATTCCCATCATTGACCTCATTTCGGGTGCTTTTATAGATTTCAGCTACTCGTCTTTGGTTTATCGCTTCAAGAATATCTGTTGATAAGAGTTTCATGAAACAAATCAATCAGATTATCAATGTCACTTAGTCTATTTGTGACGATTTCAGAATTTTTAGTCTGTAGCAGATGATTTTAAATCTATGTTTCTGACATTTCGATAAACAACGGTTTTAAAAGGATTTGACGCTTTCTGGAAATTTTAGCAAATCATTTTAAATCTATGTTTCTAACATTTCGACAAACAATGATTTTAAAAGGATTTGGCGCTTTCTGGTCGGTACACAGGCGCAGTTATTGGCAAAGTATTTTCATTATCCTCAGCATGAACAGACTGTTCATACAATTTCCCATCTATAAACAGTTTATCTCTTACCATCCGAGTTTTATGGCCTTTCTGCTTATAAGTTTTCATGACACGATAAAGTATGTTTATTTAACGACAGAATTAATGATCAGAATTATAATCTTTGAATGGCATTTAGCAATTGAACATAATATAATGTGATAGCGTGGAATTTGGGTGTTTTAATTATATAATAGGTTTTAGTCTACACTGCACTACACCGACAACAGCTTAAGCAATAAGTAATATCATTTAGTAATTAAGTGTAGGTTTAGTTTTAGCACAAGACAATCATTGAATCATTTGTTTAGTATCCAACAAAAATCAGACAAAGTACCACCTTCCCATTCGCTTCCTGTTCAATATTTTAGACTTGACTTGCCCCTCTCCTTTCTACTATCAACAGCCTGAGATTCGCATCACACTATCACCACATTATCAACATAACATAATCATTTCGCTAACCACACTAACCTATGTATGTTGTATATTAAGTATTTTGTACATTTTCATCAGGTGAGAATAAAAATGGTTTGCTTTTGTAATTATATGTATAAATGTATGTAAATCATGATTATGATTATAAACAATGTATTTATATCTGTAAATATTTTATTACGGGAAATGAATTTATATAAGCTCCGGCTTGTTTTCAGATCCCATAATTTTATTATTATATCTTTATAATATGTAAATATTGAATAAATATTGTTAAAAAAAAAATATTGATTTGTTTATATAGGATATATTTTAGCTGTTAGTGATATATGATAGTGTTGTTTCAACACCGAGATCTTTAAAACCCCTTTAAGGGTATGTTATTTTATATAAGTATTATCTAATAATTAGAGATATAATAGAAATTATTACTGTACGGTATAGAATTAAATATATAGTCTTATAATATAATACAGTCTAATGTTTCATCTATTTTAAAGTGTATTATATTATGTCAT
Source organism: Patella caerulea (assembly GCA_036850965.1). Classification (NCBI taxonomy): domain Eukaryota; kingdom Metazoa; phylum Mollusca; class Gastropoda; family Patellidae; genus Patella; species Patella caerulea. The sequence goes on from JAZGQO010000007.1 coordinate 4,205,386, forward strand.
TGATATTAATTCTATGTATGTATATTTTTACAGGTTTTTTTTTTTTAATAAAGATTTAAACGACCTCGCCCTTTGCTTGTATTAGACCCAGTTACAATAACACAAAACACAGTTCTATGGATAACAATCACTGTATTATACACACACGACGTTTCGACGAGAATTCACTGGTCGTTATCAAGCATTAATTTAACTGCCGCATCTCCATATTGATGTCTGATATAATCTTTGAATGGCATTTAACATTTGAACATAATATAACACAAAACAGCCATTCAAAGATTATATCAGACATCAATATGTCTGATGCAACGTTGTTATTACTGCAATTTTCAGTGCATCATGTATGTCAAATGATTGACCAGGTTTAACCGCCATCATTTTCTTTTGTAGATTTGTAATTTCGGTATACACCATATTCTCGAAGTCTTGAACACCTTCACCATATATACTATTCAAAAAAAGTAGGGGATATTTGTTTTTCAAGGGTTTTTAAAGTTTCCTAATGAAACTGACGAAGAAACAAATGACAAAATGAAATGAAGTTCACATTCATCGATTTATTCCAAATGATCGTTAGACTAAGTAAGGCACAGACTGACCATTATAAGGGTAAAATGATACCCGGGGTCAAACAGCAAAGTTACCACAGCATCACAACAAAGTCAGTAACGGGTAAATCCTCCTCTGTTTGCCAAACAAGCATTGATCCGACGTGACATACTCCTAATGAGACGTCTAAGGTCATTTTGGTCCAGATTGTCCCATTCCTGTTGCAACGCAGCAGCAAGTTCTTGGACATTGGCAGGACGTTGTTGACGTTGACGTGACCTCTGTCCAAGCATGTCCCAGACATGCTCGATGGGGGATAGGTCGGGACTCAGTGCTGGCCGAGGTAATGTGGTGATGTTCTGTTGTTGGAGGTAACCTGTAACGATCCTGGCCCTGTGACATCTTGCGTTGTCATCCTGGAAAATGAAACGGCGGCCATGACGTCGTGCGAACGGCACAACATGGACTGCCAAGATGTTGTCCCGGTAGTACTGGCCTGTAACACGCCCTGCAACAACATGTAATGCCGTTCTTCCAGCAACAGTGATGCCGCCCCACACCATAAGAGAACCACCCCCAAATCGATCATGTCTGATGAAGTTAACGTCTTGGAAGCACTCGTTTCGACGACGCCACACCCTCCTACGTCTGTCCAAAAATTAACAGTGAACCCTGACTCATCTGAAAACATCACATTGCTCCAGCGTCGATTATCCCAGTGTTGACGATCCCCACACCTGAATGTGATGATCTCTCAAACAAGGGATCACGCGAGGACGTCGGGCGCGAAGGTGACCCCCATGCAGTCGATTCCGAATCGTCTGGCCACTCACTCTCACACCAGTGTCTGTTTGAAGACGAGCGCTGATCTGATTTGCTGTGATGACACGATTTCTCAAGGCCAAGGTACAGATAAATCGATCCTGGGCTTGAGTTGTCGCCCTTGGTCGACCTGAGCGTGGTCTGTCCTGTACATATTGTGTATCACTTTATCTGGACCATACCCTGCTTATGACAGACTGAGAAACATTCATCGTCCGCGCCACAACCGCCTGTGTTGTGCCGATCTGTAGCATGCCAAGGGCACGTAACCTTTCATTTTGGGTAAGCCGACGCATATCAAAATTTGTTTTCTGGTCACTAAATCAATTAAACTGATGTTTCCACCCTGGAATTCAATGCCACAATGACTGTAACATTCTAAGTCAGAGTCGTGCAAATCTTGGGTTGGACCCCCATGATGATCCCAAGCATCACCTGCATTCCACGCGGTAGCTATTGGTGCGTTTGGGCGTCACATGTAACTGGAAATGTTTCTTCTGTTAGGTTCTATAGTGACTTTTTTCGTAGTCATTTGCATATTTTAGTATAATGCCCCCAAAATCAAATATCCCCTACTTTTTTTTGAATTGTATATTAAAATACGGTATATATGTTATAATATAAGTTCTATATTATCATGCATTAAAATGAAAAGGCTATCTTTTCTATTTACATTTAACTGTTTTAACCAAGATTAAATGTATAGATATCAAACATACCCTAAGACAGTTGCTTTTGCTGGCAAATAAAGCTGAGTTATAAAGTTATTCACTTTACATACAACACAATATGGAACACTATAAAACAAATACGCATCACAATTAAAAAAACATATTTAATCAACATTTACATGTACTTATGAAATATAAAGTTATTGGGTTTATATTTATATATATTATTTACTTGCTAATATTTAATTTAATAGTTTAGATTAATTTAGAATGATTTATATAGTTTGAAATGTCTAGTCCAGTCAAAAGAATACAAAACCTACCTTGAAATAAATGATTGATTTGTGCTATACGTTGTCATTCATTCATATCCATTACATGTATTTTTTCAAAATTAAATGAGACATTGATTGATATGATCGATTATTTCATTATATTATAAAGAAAAAGAAAATCGATATAATCTAGTGCACGGGGCTGATCACTGATATGGTTATTTTATAATTATAAATGATTTTATGTATTTTAGTATACCTAAAGATTTTGCTGTAAAATTATTTATTCCATATGCACAAGAAAGCTAATACTACCATGTACATTATGCAATGTAGGGATTGGATTTTCCATACGTAATGAAATAAAAAACAAATAAAATGAAATGGGGTTTTACTGTTTTGCTCCTTAACTGAGCTAATGAAGACGGGCATACGTCATACAGTGCGCTATGAGGGACTGCGGTCTACTCTTATGACAAATTCCAACTGTCGAGGGATATTTTACGTGCACGCCAATGTGTACACGGGACCTCGCTTTTTAGTCCCATCCGCACGACTAAGCAGCTGTCCTTGTCAGGGCCCTCCATTCTGCATCACTGACAAGGGGAAAACACGTTATATGAAAGAATATATATTCTAACATTTGGAGATATCCACAGATAGGACTGATTCTTTTATAACACCCAGAAAGCTTATGAGAGATTAATTTCAGTAAATATAATTATCCAGTCCTATTAATGAAGAAATTACTCAAGTCATTTACGAGCACTACATCGTCTTTCATAGGCGTACATCGTCTTTAGAAACTGGAAGGACAGCATCTGAACCTTTTCCAATGGAAGAAAACAGGGCCTTGGGGTTTTTCGAGTTTTGTTCAATCTTTTCATTACAGTGGTGTGAGCGTATGTGGCATGGAGGTAGGGGCGCATTCTCAACCTCGTGTGATTCCCCCGGGTACTCCGGTTTCTTCCCACAGCGATATCACCTTCGGTGGAAGCGGACGTTAAACGCTAAGAACAACAAATTGTTCCCTTTCATAAATAAATAAACTGAATGACAGCGAAATTTGTTGTTGTTTATTACAGATTTAACGCCCAATACAATAAATATAACATTATGAACAAAATTTGAAGCAATTTAGATTATACATACAATCTCCAAATAATAGTTACAAATATTTGTTAAAGCCCGCAAAATGTACATATATCTTGGGTTTTTTTTTTGCTTGAAGTTAAAGAAAACAAACTATAGTAATGAATATGCATCAATAATCAGTAACTTAAAGCCCCAATAACACTCTTGTTGTAATTGAATAATATTATGTCCCAATCTTTATTCTGGTCAACAAATTGTATTATTTTACAATATTCAAATTAATTGATGATACAAATTTCATCTTAACACACCTAATATAAAAAAATGGAAAAATTCAACTTCATGATTTGAAAAGGTTAACGTAAACCTTTTCAAATGTGACTTGGATTTGAAAATATTTTCGAACTCTCTGGACAAGTAAAATATGATGTAAAGGATAATTTACACAACAGGTAGGTCACTTAAACATCTAGTACTTAGAATAAGACTATTATTTATTTTCTGGAGCTGCCAAGCCAACAAGAGTGTTATTGTCCCTTTAAAGCGAGAATTTCATATTTTCAAGTTTTTAAAATGTATTAAAATAAAGCCTTAAAATAGATGGTATTCTCAAAACCACAAAACAGAGGAAAGAACACTACTAATCACAAAGAAGAAAATTTACACAACAGGTAGGTCACTTAAACATATAGTACTTAGAATAAGACTATTATTTATTTTCTGGAGCTGCCAAGCCAACAAGAGTGTTATTGTCCCTTTAAAGCGAGAATTTCATATTTTCAAGTTTTTAAAATGTATTAAAATAAAGCCTTAAAATAGATGGTATTCTCAAAACCACAAAACAGAGGAAAGAACACTACTAATCACAAAGAAGAAAATGCAAACCATATCGGCCAGTTGAATGACATGACGTAAACGGAAATTATGGACTTGTACTTTGGCACATCCAATAAATATTCAAAATCACTCACAATTGCCACTCTTTGTAAATTCAAATGTGATTACCTCATTGTCTTCTGGGACATAAGAACTGACACCTAAAACAAAAACAGTTGTCTTATCAAAGTTAATCTTTTTAATTATCCCATTTACTATTCATTTTTTAATTTTTTTTATGAAATCTTAAAATATACAGAACAATGGCTGCTTAAAGATGCGTTCGCGGTCTAGATTATTTCATCAGTGGATAAGATGAAGTACTAGAAGACAAAGTCTAACTTTGTTTTATTTACCTAATTTTAGCCCTTGACCATCAGAACCCAATATTTTCCACCATGTTTTATTTGGTTCCCAAATTCCAGCTAAACCATTGATACTGTCGATGAAATATCCCAATGGAGAAGGAAAATAGGTAGCGTTGAATCTGAAGATAAAAAAAGGATCCGTTGCTAGGCAACTAAACATACACCTACAATCCACAAAGGTAATAGCATTTTTTTTTTGTAGGTTGTTGGGACATTTAATAGTCACCAAAGCCCAGACCCAGACTTCACAAAGCATTCTTCGAATTAAATTAAGAATTTACTCAAAATTGTTTCCATTATTTTAAAATAACTATAGTCCTCCATAAAACTATTATTGTTTTAATGCATCAATTACATCAATAAGATGTGAAAGGGTTTGCGTTTCTTGATGAAATATATTTCTCATAAACAGTGATTGAAAGTTGAGTAAATTCTTAACTTAAGTCTGAGAATGCTTTATAGACTTGGGGCCAGATCTGAAAACTCACGGGGGGTTGGGATGGCCTAGTGGTCTAGAGTGCCACGCTTCGACCTCTAGCTGGCCGGTCACCTCTGGCTTGCAGCTGTGGCTTCGAGCCCTGGTGTCAGCGTATGTGACATGGAGATAGGGGCGCCTTCTCAACCTCGTGGGTTTCCTCCGGGCACTCCGGTTTCCTCCCACTGCTAAAGACCCCTACGCGCAAGCGTTTTATTGAAATAAAATGAAACCATATGTTAGTCCCGAAATGACCTAGTTTGTGTTGAGTGGAGGTTAAACCCCATTTCTCTCTCTCTCTCTGAAAACTCACTGTAATAGTAAGTGTAGGGAACTGCACAACACATAATTTACACAAAAACAAATATATGGACAAAACATCATACTCAGAAACCACAAACAAACAATTCAAAAGGAGTGAACGGATAAAAATACACGAAAGTTTCTTCGGTCCAATGCAACGTGTTGGCTCGGTACCCGGTTTGACTCGGAATCAGACGGTGATGGTTTACACATGTAATATTATCATATTTGCGTTATTTCGTTCACTGTTACTGCATGGGTCCTAGCCAGGGGCGGATTGGGCCATCCGGCGATCGCCCAAAGGGCCAGTCGGACGATCGCTCTAAAAGCCGGTCGGACAAAAAATGAAAAAAATAATTTTGGCCAATTCGTCTAAAAAAAGAAAACCCATGGAGCCATGATGAGCATGTTGTATGTGGCCGATGACTTTAGCGGGCCGCCACTCCAAAACTGGAGTCTGAAGTGGGCTGGTATAATAGACTTTCTGGGCCGAGTGTGCTTGGTGTGGGCCAGATTTCGGAATCCTGCAATGGGCAGTCCGAATTTCATCCGAAAATTTCATGGGATTCACCCGACACTGTCGCCCGCACTAATTATTAATTCACCTGCACCCTGTTTGTGGGGATACGCCAGAATCCAAAATTAAAAACTAGCGCTCCCGGCAACGAAAATGGGACATTTTTCAAAGAAATTCGTACTTATTCAATATTCCTTACTGGTTAATCAAATTGTCAAAATTTGGGGTTCATTTCCAGGGGGAGAGACAACACCCCCCCCCAAGTTCGGGCTCCGCGGTCAGTAAAGGGAGCCCCAATCCGCCCCTGGTCCTAGCACCAATTTAGTAAACTATTTTAAGTGTGAAACGTCTGACTCTTTTCCTTTAATTACAGGGTAAAAACGATAAGTAGCTGGTTTTAAATGGAAACATTTTAAATTATGTCATGATTGAAATTTGTATCCCAGTCCCTTCTACGACTTGTACACGTATACACAACATGGACCAATTAAAGATTGGTGTTTTACTTGAAATGGGGATCTTGATCAGCTGCTGATTCAAGGTATCTGATGAGTGGAGTCCCTGGAGGTTTTCTGACTGTTTGGCTGAACTCAAAGTTGGGTGATTGTATCTGATTTCGAGCGATCAGAGTAACATGGTTTGATGCTGGACAATCATTGCTGAAATTGAAGAAATCAAAAATTGCTGAAATTGAAGAAGTAAAATACATCACCGGTCTTATTAATTAATCTGGCACTGATATTGTGAAGCAAAAGGTGTTGATCCTTTGACAATCAAGCGACCATCACGAAGAAGCTGGTATTTTGCTTTCGCTACACACGTACACCCATATATCTTGTCGCCGTATACCATGTAGTCCCTTTACGAGTCTTTTTTAAGGTTTTTTAAAATGACTTTGAGGGGGTGGGGCAGAATGGTTAGTGCCTGCGTGTTGTATCATAAAGTCTGTCATTGAGCCAACTCCCAGGTTGTGCGTGGCAAGGAGTAAGGTCGCCTGTTCAATCTCGTGGGTTTTCTCAAGGAACCCCCCCCCCCCCGCTCAGCCAAAGCGAATTGGGGTTTAACGTCCACTTGACACACTAGGTAATTTCGGGACTAACATAGGGTTTTAATTCTAAACAGGTGACCCTTCTCCTGTCACGTACAACCGAAGATTCGAAACCACGCCAGCTGACTCAATGACAGGCCTTATGATACAGCACACACGTGCTAACCATTCGGCCACCCAACCCCTACATATGTGGAAGATAGCGCTATATAAGTGTTGTATGATAATAATGATTGTACGAAAAAATTGCTTTTATTGGGCCTGTTCCCTGCCAAATGTTACAAAATGTGGGTGTATGTTGCATAGCAACCGCTTGTTTACACAAAAATCGGCTCAATAATTAATTGACTAACTTTTTCTTTCCTGTTTGACGACGGCCTTTCATAACTATTGCCTTTTCTGGATATGTGCTTGACAATGATAATATTATTAATAATATATATTGTTGTTTATTTGAGAAGGCCGGGACTACTTTCTACATAAACTGTTTCAATGGCATTTAGTAATTGAACTAGAGTATACAGGTCACAATTCTATGGAATACAATTACTGCTTATTACTGAGCGACGTTTCGACTAGGCTTCTCTAGTCGTTATCAAGCAATGATAAAATCTAAAAAGAGACAAGTCAATATATACATGTACACAACAATACTTTCTTAATGCTGTCAAACCACAGATCTACAATTGCTCGTACCTAAAGGGAATCTAATTCAATTAATAATTGCTTGATAACGACTAGAGAAGCCTAGTAATAAGCAGTAATTGTATTCCATAGAATTGTGACCTGTATACTCTAGTTCAATTACTAAATGCCATTGAAACAGTTTATTAGACATCAATATGGAGATGTGGCAGTCAAACTCATTGATCAGATACGAAGAACAGAAGGAAAATATATACATGTATGTAACAATCTTACTTTCTTAATGCGATGCAGGGATGCCGGTATAGTACCCAAGGGCCTAATTATTAATTGAATTAGATTCCCTTTAGGTACGAGCAATTGTATATATTGACTTGTCTCTTTTTAGATTTTATCATTGCTTGATAACGACTAGAGAAGCCTAGTCGAAACGTCGCTCAGTAATAAGCAGTAATTGTATTCCATAGAATTGTGACCTGTATACTTTCTACATAATAATACACCATTGTTTGTGCTGGTAGTTGTATAAAACGATAGCGGATTCTTGGTAAATAATAGATATGTAACTAGAGTAGGAAGTAATTTATTTTAAGTTTCGTTACATGGGCAAATATTTACAAGGGCGGATCCTGGGGGGGGGGGTGTATAGGAATCCCGGATCCTACAAGCTTCCACCGGGACATATTATATATAACGGTCCGTATCTTATCAGACACACAATCAGCATCTATGTTACTAGCGGCAGAAATTAGCTCCGTAAACCGCAGTCGGTGAGACAAAACATGGAGTTGTCACCACCCTCAAAAAAAAATCCTGGATCCGCCACTGAATTTATGACCTAGAAATTTACCCAAATGGCCCGCAACGCATATAATAGTGTAATCTGATTGTATATGAACTGATTTACATTCAATTGTTTCCCTTTGACAATGATTTCAAATGAGTTATGTCCAGCGAAATACGGCATAAGTCGCTGTTTGATATGAGTCGTGGAATATGTCTAGCCTCGTTCATTCTAGTCACTTGTTAGAAATGACGCTGAAACGCACTATGGTACCAATGGTAAAATATTTATTTTGTTTTAAATATTGGATATCAGAAGCCTACCTTTTCCATTAAGATCACATCAATGTTGATTTGAATTGACAAATAATTCGTGTTTTCAACATGTAAGACTTTGGATGATACCAAGTCAGAGACTTTAAGGGATATAGCATACTTTTAAGTTATATTTTTAAAATGGATTAAAATAAAGCCCCAAAATAGATTGTACCTATAAACAGTCCTACCTTGTTAAAGAATAATCCTATTAATCCTATAATTCACTATTGCCAGTTGAGAAATTGGTAAAAATATCATTTTCAACTTCAAATTCAAACGTTTGAAGATGGCCGTCCATGCAGAGGAATGGGAAAAAAGGGAGGTAATTGTGTTACTATTTCCTCAATCAGTCTGTGCCAGCCATTTTAATGCCTGTGAAGTTTTGCCCATGATCGTATAATAGTGAGTTGACAGCCTTTTGAGCAAAAGACATAGAAATAAATATGTTTTGACTTTCTTAGAAAATATGAAATTGGAACTTTAAGGGATATCTTTCATCCCAAGCATGGAAAAATCGTGAATATTATTGCAGTATCCACCACTGCCTCCTTTACACGAACAGTGGGCGGTACAAACCTCAGCAAATTTATCATTATCAGAGTTCAACCATCTAGACGTTTTTAAAATTCAAATAAACGGTAACATGTAAGTTTTTAAAACATGGTCGCTTAGATCTTTCACGGAACCGATGCAGACATCATAAACGTAGTTTTTCACGGAAAATTTGTAGCTCTTTTCTCCAACCTTGTTTTTCACACTCATCTTTAAACAGTTAGTCCACGTAACTGGGTGGACTTCAGGGAGGTTTCTTAGGGATTTGGTCCACATGATCGGGCCCGTATCTAGACACCATTAAACGGCGGGGGGGGGGGGGACATTACCTTTCGGTAGGGGGGCGAACATTTTGAGGACATTTTCGGAAAGGTCATTCTAACAGACTGCTGTAATCATCATGCTATGTAGTTACCTAGGTGTTTAATAAGCATTTTAAAATATGTATTCAAACAGAAAAAAATAGTATTTTTAGGTTAATATAAGGAACTATTTCTGTTGATACGGGCCCGCACATGATATTGTCTTTCTTTAGAACACATTGGCAACATCGTACATGTCATTTACAATAGGAGCTTGTAGATGCGGACGGTAAATTAACAAATTGTATTAGGTTTCCTCAAATTATCAAAATTCTTACCCTTCGGTTGAAGCGGCGGGAGTACCACGTTCTCCACTTTGCTGATTCGAACCAGGACCTGAAGAGGTATTGTTTTTTGCTTCCATCGTGATTGCGATTAACTACTACGGTGTCGATGTATCAGTACTGCTAGGTTGATATAACAGAGAGTATGGAAGCGTATAGGGGTCAATAGCGCGATAGATACCGCAATATTAAGTTGGTATTGTGGAGTATAGCTCTCTGACAATTACGATTAAGGGCGTTGAGCAGTCTAAGATTCGCACTAACTTTTCAACGCCAATCTTATTAAGTCTTTGCAAACTTGTTCCACTTATAAAATAACTCAGAAAACTCTCGAAAGTCGCGTCGTTTTATGTGTAACAATGGAGATACGAGGCGGAGGAATAAAACTATTTATAGCAAACGAGACTGATTCCCCGACCTAGATCAGGTGTTGAATAAATTATGACGTCGTGCACGCCAGTCACGTGACCGACACAGAGGTGGCTTCAACGGGAGTGGAAGATGTCACGTGACCAGAAGGAATTCCCTGTATGACGCGATTATCCAGGTCTATTTATCTATCACGAAAGGAACATGACGGATTTTTTTTTTATGGTCAAAGATTACTATTTTTTGAATGCATAACATGATTTAGAGTGCGGTGGAGTAGTGCAGTGAAGTAATTATTTACTTTTACATCCGAATTGTTGTATTTTAATACTTGTTGTCGACGTATTCAAAGAATTAACCCAAAATCGCAAAATCTCGTTTGAAGGTAAATAATGAACAACAATTTTAAAATACTTTGAGTTGGTATTTTTTAACGTTTTTGGTGTCGAAATGTAGCTTATAACCTCCACTTTCGATCTACTGGTGGGATTATCAATAAATCTTTTGAGCTTGTACTAATAGAATTTCCAAGAAAACGCATCGTTTTTTTGCGTTTCCATGGATACAAGACAAACCACAACCTATAGCCAAAAAATGACCAGTGTATTTTTGGGACTTGCTATTAGCATTGTTCATGCGAAATTTGATGAAAATATCTGCAGGCATAACTGAGAAAATTCTACTTTTGTTGTCATCAATACCCCTTTTTATCATGCTTTTGGGCCAAGTTTGGAACATAGTTGGTAAATAAAATTGGTATTTATTTGGTGATTAATATGTAGTTTATCACCCCAAATAACAAAAAATGTCATATCTTATCAACAAAAATTACAGAGCTAGCTTTAAAATTTGCATTTTAGACTACTCAACGCCCTTAAAGGGAGATAACAACCTTTTGTTATATGACGTAATTCCGTGGGTGAGATTGTGTAAACCCCGGAGTTGAGTTTGCCATGTAGATGAATGTAAATAAAAGAATAAACGTGGTTCTGATAAATGAAGATTTAGATGTGTATTTTATGGAGCTAAACACCCCCAGAACTGGTCAATATCTTGGCCCGTGGCGTCGCACGAAGAAGAGACGCTACATATGGTGGAGTATGCCTAACCCGTTGTAATTTGTAATTGTGAAGTGTGTCGCTGTGATGATTTTTGTTAGTTTAGTCCTGATTTGCCTGTTTTCATTGAAGTTTCCAACCGTCGTCATGAATTCTTCCGTTAGATTGGAAAGTTTTTCCGGCCAACCGTCAGAGGACCCGTTTACTTGGCTCTCACGATTTCAAGCATGCGCACAGTTACAGAGATTGAGAGATGAACAAATTGGTCCACCATTTATGCTCAACTGTCAAGGCGCCGCATTGCAGTGGTTCCAGCGTTTGCCTGTGGGCGTACAACAAAATCCTACAAGACTTTATCATCATTTTAATGAACATTTTTCTAATCAGCCAACATGGTTATTAGAGCAAGATTTATGGAAACGTCAAATGCATTCGTTCGAGAATATTGAACATTATATCAGTGATATTGAAAGTAAGTGTGTCAGGCTTAATAAGACTGATCAAGAGAAACTGTCAATTTTTATTAGGGGACTCACCCCAAACATTCGCCAAACTGTAATTCAGCATTGTCCCCAAACATTCCAAGATGCCGTACAATTGGCCCGAGTTGTCAATCAGTCGCTGTTAGTAACAAGTGATGAGGTAAGTGGTTCAGTACTCACCGCCCTCAACAGTCTTCAAGAACAAGTAGCCAAGTTATCGGTTAGTAATTCTGTTACGTCAGCCCGTGTCGAAGAAATTGGCGGTCCTCAGGTTAAATGTCAACTATGTAATAAATATGGACACATTGCTCGCCAGTGTTATCAGTTTAAAATCCAAGTCAGTGGTAGTTATGGAAATCGTAATAATAGTCAACAGTTTCAGCGAAGTGAACCGAATCACGTACAGTGGGGGGCACCGAATCGTGTACCACATGTAAACCAGGATCAAGTACCACGCGCATCACTGAATCGAGTCCCACGTGTACGCCCTAATCATGATCGAGAACCAATTGTCTGTTACAAGTGTGGTGGGCCTAATCACTTCGCTAGAAATTGTTTCGTCCGGACGGAAAACTGACGAATTCCAATAAAGTTTCTCCGTTTGTCGGAAAACTGTCTAAAGGAGAAGAATCAAAACTAGACACATTGAACTGTGAACTGCTGGGTAATTATATTCGTGTGAAAATAAATAATTGCGGGACACTTGCTTTATTAGACAGTGGTGCGGATTTTTGTGTCTTGGACTTTGAATTTGTTTTATCCTATTCTGCCAGATTGTTACCGCTTTAAGAGAAGAAATTTATTACAACTGCGAATAATGAACGGACTTTAATCTTAGGTCAAGTCCATCTTCAGCTACAAATAGGAGAAAGATGTTTACCAGTTAGATTTTTTGTTGTAAAGAATTTGCACCCTAAATTAATATTAGGCCTTGATTTTTTGAATGAGAACAATGTTAAAGTAGACTTTAGTAATAAATCGGTTTCAATCGATCCTAGAAGACAATTAGTTAGCACTGAGGAAATTATTGTACCTCCCAAGTCACAAGTCATAACTCTTGCGCGAATTAAGGGCCCCGATTCAGAGTGTTTACCGCACGGTGTACTTGGACTAGTGACAGGTTCTAATAATTTAGTATCAACAGGCCTTTTACCGGCAAAATCGCTTTGTAGGTTATCCCAGAAGTCTGTTTACCAAGGAATTTGTAATTTCAATGATGAGCCCGTTTCGATTCCTAAAGGAACAGTCATTGGTAAATTTGTATGTATTTCAAAGAAAGACATTTGCGTTGATGTTTCCGAAAACATACCACAAGTTAAAAGTGATTTAAAGGTAGCTTCCCAAACATTTTGTACTGATGTGAATAAAAAGTGTGACGGGGTTTCAACTAATGTGTCTCATGAATTGTCGTCAGACCAGTCAAATGAAGTACAAACTTTGATTAATGAATATTCCGATATTTTTGTTGGCGATGATAATCGCTTGGGACATTGTGACATCTTACAACATGAGATTCGGATTGATCCACATCAGAAACCTCTCCGTCAACGCGCCTATAAATTGGGATCGAAACAGAAGATTGCTATGGAAAACGCCATTCAAGATTTATTACATCACGGTGTTATTGAAGAATCGACGAGTCCATTTGCTGCCCCGTGTTTACTAATTTCGAAGAAAAACTCGCAGTCATACCGTTTCGTCGTTGATTTTCGTCGCTTAAATGAATGTACAACGTTACGTGCACATCCTTTACCAACAACCGAGGACGCACTTGAGAGTGTTGGAGCTGATAGTCCTTCTTTCTTTACAACATTAGACTTAAAGTCAGGCTTTCATCAGATTTCAATCCATCCTGATTCTAAGAAATATACAGCTTTCCGTTGTCACCTTGGACTATATCAATATCGTCGCTTACCTATGGGCCTCAAGAACTCACCAGCAACCTTCCAACGAGTTATGGAAGCGGTTATGCGGGGATTATCCTGGAAAATATGCCTAATATATTTAGATGACTGCATTGTGTTTAGTCGAGATCCTTTACCAACAACCGAGGACGCACTTGAGAGTGTTGGAGCTGATAGTCCTTCTTTCTTTACAACATTAGACTTAAAGTCAGGCTTTCATCAGATTTCAATCCATCCTGATTCTAAGAAATATACAGCTTTCCGTTGTAACCTTGGACTATATCAATATCGTCGCTTACCTATGGGCCTCAAGAACTCACCAGCAACCTTCCAACGAGTTATGGAAGCGGTTATGCGGGGATTATCCTGGAAAATATGCCTAATATATTTAGATGACTGCATTGTGTTTAGTCGAGATTTTCCATCTCACATTCGGCACATACGAGAAGTATTTGACCGACTAAGATCCGCCAATCTTCGGTTACATCCTGGGAAATGTTTTTTTGGGCACACTAAGATACATTATTTAGGCCATGTCGTTAGTTCCAGTGGTATTTCTCCAGATCCAGCGAAAATTGCAGCGGTTTCGCCATACCCAGTGCCAACCAATTTAAAGTCTCTTCGCGCGTTTCTCGGTTTAACTGGCTATTATAGAAAGTTTATCGCAAATTATGCTCGAATCGCTACCCCATTATATAATCTTACCAAGAAAGGCATTGAATTTAATTGGACAAATTCCTGTCAAGAATCCTTCCAAGAATTAAAAACTTTGTCAATATCAGCACCCATATTAGGATACCCAATCCCTAATCATCCTTTTGTGGTTTATACAGACGTTTGCTCTCGGTGCTGTGTTATGTCAGACTCAAGCCGACAACGTCGAACGCGTGATTGCTTACATAGGACGATCACTTTCTCCTGCGGAACGGAATTACGGAATAACCAAGAAAGAGTGTTTAGCGTTGGTGTTTGCCGTTACTCGCTTAGATAGCTACCTCCGATATAACAAATTTACTGCTGTTGTAGATCACTCCGCGCTCAAATGGCTATTTCAGATGAAAGAACCAGTAGGAAAATTTGCTCGATGGATAGCTATTCTCTTATCATTTTCATTTGATATAGTCTATAGGAAAGGTTCAATTCACTCGAACGCTGATGGTCTGAGTCGTCGCGCATATGATATATCAGATGGACACGAAGAATCTATTTTAGATGAGTTACCTTCCTATGATGTTATTCCAGATCAACCCACGCTGCCAGCAACTATTAATCCTACAACGAAGTCTATAAAATTGGCTAAAATTGACTCGCTTCAATCTGAGGTCTCAGAAATTTCTCGTGATATATTTAATGGTTCGTGGAATAAAGATAGCTTAGTTAAATCGCAAAGAAACGATGTGTGGTACAAGGACGTTTATTCCTATCACCATGATAATGTATTACCTGATAATTATAAACAATCAAAAGCCGCTTTAAATTTGTATGCTGATTCATTACTGATGATGTTTTATATCACGTATCTGTTGGAAAAGGAAAGGGACATCGCGAAGAACGTTTATCAGTACAAGTTGCGGTACCAAAAACCTTTATTAACACTGTTTTAGAACATTGTCATGATGCTTCATTGTTTGGTGGTCATTTTGGGATCCATCGTACCATTAGTAAAGTGCGCCAACGCTTCTTTTGGCCGAAAATGTACTCTGATATTATTGATTGGGTAAAATCATGCACAATTTGTTGTCAAAGAAAGGCACCTGCTCACCTCACAAAAACGAAAATCACACCAATGCCCGTTGCTAGCGAACCATTCCAAAGGCTTAGTACAGACATTTTGGGACCATTGCCGAAATGTAAGGAATCAGGAAATCAATACATCATTGTTTTTATAGACTATCTTACTAAGTTTGTAGAATTGGTCCCAGTTTCAGATATAAAAGCATCTACTGTCGCAAATGCCTTTATAAACAATATTATTTGCCGCCATGGTGTTCCCCAATTTCTACATTCAGATCGAGGTACTAATTATTTGAGTGCTTTATTCCGAGAAACCTGTAAAATTCTCAACATACGTAAAACTCAAACTACTAGCTACCACCCGCAATGTAACGGACAGAGTGAGCGCATGATGTCAACCATTACTGCTTCACTTTCAAAATTCTTAGATGAAGTTCATAATGACTGGGACAAATATGTGTCTTTTATTCAATTCTCATGTAACACATCTCCTTGTTTGGAAAGTACAGAGTATTCCCCTTTCCTATTAGTACATGGTCGTTACCCAAGAACTCTGTTGGAGGTCAATTTACCAAATATTGACATCCCTAAGAATGCTGCGTCGTATGTTATCGAATTACTTGAGGCTGTCGAACTATCCAGAAAGTATGTCATACAAAACTTAGAAGATCGCAAAGAAGCCATGGAAACAAAGTCGAAACTCAGGGCTCATACGCCTTGTTTTAATGTTGGCGACACCGTTTTCTTGTATCGTCCAGTTTTAGTGTCAGGCCAAACCAAGAAATTGTTACGCCCTTGGACTGGTCCTTATTACATTGTTGAAAAATTATCTGATCTGCATGTTAAAATACGTAGAAAAAGTGATGGAAAATTGGTGACAGCGAAGATAAATATCAATAGACTAAAACATGGTTACTTAAGGCAGTTTGAACCAGATGATCCAACCCCACCCACAGATGAAGAATCAATCGAACCAGCTATATTAAATAGTGATGAAATTGCTGACAATATTCCAAATTCAGAAAGTTCACGGGACACTGATAATTGTGATCAGGAACATCTGCGCCACGATGTCGAAGCTAATAATAGTGTTACTTTAAAACCCCAGAATAGTGCGTGCGGACGAAATTCTGATCATGTGTTTTACGCAAATCCGTCCAATTCTAATCAAATAAGTCATAAACATGATGAGTCTAGTGAAAAACAAATGAATAACTCTAAAACGAGACTTGATACTGAAAGTAAAAGTCAACGTAAACAGATCGTGTGACCGAAACGTGATCTTAAACCGTCTGTGCGTTCGAACCGTCAGCCAGATGAATTCATTGTTGAACGTATTTTAAAAAAGAAGTATTATGGTAATAGTTGGCACTATCGTGTTAAGTGGATTGGTTATCCACATACAGACAATTCATGGGTTAAATTCTGTGACCTGAACTCTGTATGCCAAAAGTTAGTAAAGGACACCCATGTTACAATACCTACTGACCATAGAAGTCAGCGAAAACAATAGATTAGCTTGAACATGTTCTTGAAAAAAAAATGTTATTGAGTATTTGAATATTTCACTGTTAGTAGCTTTTCTGCATGGTTATTATGTGATTTCCGGACTAGGAAAAGTTCAAATTTATTTCGTTTATCTGCTAAACTTTCGTTATATACTTTTATTTACTTTGCTTACCATGCATATTTTGTCACATGGATTCAATCTTAGTTACAGTCATCTATCCAGTTTTATTGTATTAGTATTAAGTGTTAAGAGTACAATGTTTCGATGTCATATTTAAACATTTTATAAGAATTGATTATGGGACTTCAGTACGCAAAATACACTTTCAATCCCTATTTAGCAAAATCCGTATTAAGCGACAACGCCCGCTAATTTAGGTTCATTATTGTGTATATTGAGTAAGGATATGTATGTTTATTCGCAGCTTTGAGCTTTTACATATTACTTCCTTAATCTCATGTTATATTTGCATATTGCGATGTATGTTACTTGAAGTAATATGTTATAGTTGATATTTACTTGTACGTTATTGAAAATTATGTCCATCATTCTGTATTTATGTTCGAGTGGGTCTCACATTTGAAGGGGCCGAGGTGATGTGGAGTATAGCTCTCTGACAATTACGATTAAAGGGAGATAACAACCTTTTGTTATATGACGTAATTCCGTGGGTGAGATTGTGTAAACCCCGGAGTTGAGTTCGCCATGTAGATGAATGTAAATAAAAGAATAAACGTGGTTCTGATAAATGAAGATTTAGATGTGTATTTTATGGAGCTAAACACCCCCAGAACTGGTCAATGTCTTGGCCCGTGGCGTCGCACGAAGAAGAGACGCCACAGTATTATGTCAACATATTGTGATTATTCTGCTGATTTTATTTCTGAAAAGTCAATTTTTGCCGAGGTAATTGAGTCAACACGCTACGTTTTATGTCTCCATTTCGTCTTAAATGTATACGTTTGCGGTACCATATTGCTATTCGGAAGCTTTGGCGACATATTCCATTTCGCCGTAGTATATGTCGACATATTCGCAAAATATTGCCATGCGCTATGTCGACGTGTGTATCTAAAACAAAATGACGACATGCAAATTAGCGAGTTATTCAATTAACTCGGCAAAAATTGCCTTTTCAGAGATAAAATCGTCAGAAAAATCACAATATGTTGACTTATTATCAACTTAATATTGCGGTATCTATCGCGCTATTGACCCCTATACGCTTCCATAGTTGATATAACAGAGAGCCCTCGACTTCTCGTCTTCTCGTGTTCTCGCACTCGACTTCTCGCTCTCTCGTGTTCTCGCCTTTGAAAAACCTCGACTTCTCGCTCCCTCGCCTTTGAGTCAATCTCGTCCTCTCGTGTTCTCGCTCCCTCGCTTCGTCACAGTCGCGTCTTCTCGTGTTCTCGCCTCGGAAGTGCAGTTTATACGCAAGTCCATACTGACTACCGTATCGGCATTTGTATGTAGAAATAGATTATAATAATAACAGGCGCGGATCCAGGATTTTTTTTTTTTTTGGGGGGGGGGGGGTCTAGGTTTAATAATTGCTTAACTAATTGCGCTCAACCGATTAACGGGGGGTTTGGGGGACCACCCCCAGAAAAATTTGGTAAATTAGATTCAATTTGGTTCATTCTGACGTATTTCCGGAAGGTAAATTCCAAAATTACAAGTCTAAATCGCCAATAAAATCGAATAAAAAATTTTCAAGCCTGAGCAGGGGGGTGGGGGGGATCCGGACCCCCCCCCCCTCTGGATCCGCGCCTGAATAAAAACGGAAATTTTCTTGAATATTTAATGGTCCTAAACAATTTTAATCTCTTCTTGTACAGATAGTATTGTATTCTGTAATCGATTTTAAGTGGTTTTGTCAGAACAGTGTCAATCAATCAATCAAATCTTTATTCATTATTTAAGGCCTCTGGCCCATAGTACATAGTAATGCATTATAATAAA
The DNA here is from genome assembly GCA_036850965.1 of Patella caerulea. Taxonomy (NCBI): domain Eukaryota; kingdom Metazoa; phylum Mollusca; class Gastropoda; family Patellidae; genus Patella; species Patella caerulea. The sequence continues at coordinate 4,224,354 of JAZGQO010000007.1, forward strand.
TATACTATATGTATAGTCGTTCGAATGGTATTTTTTTTTAAAAAAAAAACAGGTCCCTTGCACGGAATCGACATGAAGTTAATTCTACGGCGGCTCAGTGGGTAGGAGGTTTGCTCTCTAACTTCTTCAAAGTTCGTCGTGATTTTTCTGGCGATGTTCCCCCTTGTCAGTGGTGTAGGACGGACAGCTTAGCAAGAGACAAAGTATAATCGTGCGGATGGAATAAAAATAACTGAGGCCCCGTGTCCGGTAGGTCAGTGATTGGGACATTTGCTCTCTTACTTTAGTGGTGTAGGAGGCAGACCTGACAGGGGACCACGTATGTTCGGATGGCATAGAAAAACGATGTCCCGTGTTCGGAATCGAAATGAAATGGGAGCTAGGGTGGCTCAATGAGTAGGACGTTAATGTTTGGAGCCACGGCGGCTAAGTATTTAAGATGCTGGCGCACTAAACTGAAGGTCACGTGTTCGATCTCTGCATTGGACTAGAAAGTTTATCGGGTTTTCCGACGTGGTTATATCATTGGTGCAGGACGGAGAGTTTGGCAAAGACAGTTTATTTGTTCGAATGGGACGAAAAACCGGGTTATAAATTGCATGTACGTAAAAGATCCCATGGCAGTCTGAATTCGAAATAAGAGGAGACCAAGGTGCCGCTTCCCTGGCACAATTTCTTTCATAGCACAGTCGGACGTTAAACCCTATTTTATTTAATTTAATCAAAGTTCATCGGAAATTTTCCTTCGGGGTTTACCCATGCCAGTGGAGAAGGAAGGATGGTGTAATAAAGAGCGAGTTCCTGTGTCCGGATTCGAAATGAAGTTTGAGCTGCGGTGGCTCAGTGGGTAGTCTAGACTTTTCAAGCGAGGTACCGTCTTATCAGAGTAGGATGGAAGGCTTAGCGACAGCCGGTCGTTGGGATGACATGGAAAACGGAGGTCTCGTATACACATTGGCGGGGTGGTGGTGATTGTGTGTGTGTGTGTGGGGGGGGGGGCTCGGTTTCAATCCCCGTTTATATGTGACAAGGAGTAGAGCATACGACACACCTGTGCTTGCCTACTCCATGATCAAACACGATAGCAGATGGCTTCCATCTTGTTTACTGACGGTACTACTTATTTTAAGACAGACTCGGCTTTCCAATTTATAATATCTACGTCATTGGGGATTTCCAATTTATACTCACTGGTTGCTATGACCCGCTATGGCGTTGTCTAGAAACGCGCGTGCTCGCGTTAGTTTAAAATTTTTGCTATACGTTTAACATGGACTATTTGATGTAATTTGCCTGATTTGATTTGGCCCCATTTCCATAAATTTAGGTTGTTTTTTAGAAATTTTTAGCAAATGTTAATCTTAGGTGTTTTTTAATTCTAGCCGAAGTAAATTTTTTTACAATTTATAGCGAGTTAAGTTATCGTCTCTAAGAGGCGGGCGTAGTATTTTAAATGGCGGCCATTTGCCATCATGTGTATTCTTGAAGTAGGTACACATGATGTAATCGTATGGGAGTAGAGCGGGATTAGGGTCGGGAACTGACCTCGCCTCCACCCGTCTGGGCTCTCCCCCAGGAAATTTTTGAAATATGACTCCTAAATATGCGATTTGGTGGCATATCTGATTATTATCTGTCAAACAATATATTTCATAAATCGATTAACTTAATTCAACTGACGTGGATTCGAATCCCCAGTGGTATACGTGACGAGAAGTATAGGGTCGTCTGTCATGGGTTTACTTTGGGTCCTCCGTTTTCCGCTGACTGCAAGCGAATTATTGAAATAAATTAAACCACATGTAAGTCCCGAATTGATCTAGTTTGTGTTGAGTGGACGTTAAATCCTATTTCTCTCCCAACCTCGTCGGTTTTCTGCGGGTCCTAAGATGTCCCTCCACTGCTAAAGACGACTAAGTATAAACAAATTATTGGAATAAAATTGAACCATGTGTTAGTCCCGAAATCAACCAGGATATGTCGAGTGGAGGTTAAATCCCAATTTCTCTCTCTCTATTCTCTCTTATAATTAGTCTATTGTTTTCTTTTTTTAAAAAATGGTATAATTGATAAAGGTGACTTGTATGGTTAAGGTCACATGGTATTATTATTTTTGTTTTTTCTTAACATTATATATAATTATAGTACCAAACCAGTATTTCAATCATGCCAAAATCGTTTTCATGTGTATTTAGTATATATTTCTCTTGGATATAGTTTCACTGAAATAGTTTTGAAAAAATACTTGTTTCCAGTAAATAACAGATTTTTTCAATCATTGGTGCTATTTCTCTACTACTGGCCATATTCATTCCACAGATCAGGGATTAGTCGTTTTCATCGTATCAATGCAACATTTAATATGTGGTATTATACATTACACACTGGACCCTTTGTTCCCACTCGGGTGTTCAAGTTACTGACCAACCTGTATTGTGTTGTTTTAGCATGTACACAGGTGATCATTTGAGGAAAAGTGGGTGTTCATATAAATGAACACCCCGATGAACACCCCAACATACTAACCCGGTGATTGTCAAAACAGACAACCGCGCATTTTCGTGCGTGCACTGTGTATTAGCAATAACAAGAAACACCGTGTTAATTTTAAAAAGATAAATAATACATGTACATGTAGTTAAAACGATAAATAAATATTTTTTCACAGTAGATTGTGAAATAATATCATTAGCTAGAAAACGCAACCAACATTATAAGAAACAAGTGCGCGAAACCTAGCGAATTGGGATGAATTTCTGTTTGAACATTTTTTTTAGATAATTGTTAGCTTGTAAAATACCAATCCTACATCATCACACATGATATTTTTTTTTCGCACATGGATAGTTTGTGGCTGACAATTCGCGAATGTAAAACGTATTCCAGTCAATGCAGCATACCCCATTCGCACAAATTAAATATTACAGTGAATAAAGGGTGTTGCATATTTTTCCTTTTGTCGATAAGGAGAGAGAGAAATGGGATTTAACGTTCACTCGACGTAGCGGTCTTTAGCAGCCGGAGGAAACCGGAGGCCCTACACCTTGTCACGTACCACCGAGGAATCGAAACCACACCAGTTGACTGAATGGCAGACCTTATGACAAAACGCGCAATCGCTAACCATTCGGACATTTATCCATATACCAATCCAACTTTCTTAAAAAAAATTTTCAAAAACCTGACATTTGAATAATCTGATTTGTATGCATCGTAAATAAACCGGTATACACATATTCAGCTATTTAGCACTACCCAATTTGCTGAGTAAACAACAATATATGACGTGCAAAATAAAGCATATTGGTACCTGTTATAGACGAATTGGTAAAACAATTATGTGTGATAAAGGGTCTGTGATAATAATGCGTCTCTCTCGTATTTGTCCATTTTCATTCACTCGTTCAACTTCTTATACAAAGAATCCAGTGTGTAAGTCAGTTATCAACTTTGACCTCGGGGTCAAGTTAGATAAACACCCGCGCCCGTGCATTGAACACTCCGAACGCTGCGCGTTCTCAGTGTACAACTTTGCACGAGCTCGGGTGTTCATCTAACTTGAACCCCTCTGTCTCAGTTGATAACCCTTACGTAATCCCGGCATATCTGCAGAAAAATTCTCTGTGAAACAGATTGAGGCCCTCTATCCCACAGAACTGACAAAACCACACATCAAGTGAAAACACCCGATGAAGGCTGATTAAGTTAGAGAGCACAGAAAGATTCGACTGAACACGTAAAATAGATTACAGAATACAATACTATCTGTACAAGAAGAGATTAAAATTGTTTAGGACTATTAAATATTTTAGAACATTTCCGTTTATTATAATCTATTTATAAATACAAATGGCGATACGGTAGTCAATATGGACTTGCGTATAAACTGCACTTGTGAGGCGAGAAGACGAGAAGACGAGACTGTGAAGAAGCGAGGGAGCGAGAACACGAGAGGACGAGATTGACTCAAAGGCGAGGGAGCGAGGGAACGAGAATTCGGGGTTTTTCAAAGGCGAGAACACGAGAGAGCGAGAAGTCGAGTGCGAGAAGACGAGAAGTCGAGGGCGAGAGTGCGAGAACACGAGGTTTTTCAAAGGCGAGAACACGAGGTTTTTCAAAGGCGAGAACACGAGAAGACAAGAAGTCGAGGGGCGAGAAGACGAGAAGTCGAGGTTCTCGGGGCGAGATCCTCGTATTCTCCCCCTGTTTCCTCGCGTTCTCGCTCCCTCGCACTCTCGCCCTCAACTTCTCGTGTTCTCCTCCTCTCGTCTTCTCGCCCTCGACTTCTCGTGTTCTCGTCCTCGACTTCTCGTGGCGAGAACACGAGATTCTGAAATGGCCGCAATAGACTTCCATAATGATCCTGATCTATTCCGTTTATAAATGTGCAATAGCTCTACCTTTTAGCCCTCCCCTTTCTACAGGCCTAGGCCTGTTCACATCGTTTTGAATAGGATATAAGAATGTCGCAGTGACTTTTTATCGGTAATTTATCTAGATGAAGGAGTCAGATGCGAAAGCTCTGTCCGTCAACCGAACTCCATGACATATCGTATAATCTGGAACGAGAAACCCGAGGTCACATGTATACATTGGCGTGCATGTAAAAGATCCCTTGGCAGTCGGAATCCGGTATAAGAGTGGGTCGTAGTGCCGCTGCCCGAGCGAAATTTCCCCTCATAGCACACTGTATGACGTATATCCGTCTTCATTAACCCAGGTTAGGTTCAGGACAGTAGGACGTTAAGCCCCATTTCATTTCATTTTCACTAATACGCTTTGGATTGTAAACTTTCAATGAGGAAGTTTTATCATATAGCCCCTTGGATTGAATTAAAGGCTTTAGTAACCCCAATCGTATTTAGTTTACATGTTCAGTCTAGAATAAACTATAAAATTTGTAGTGTTAAAGGGCTAATCTTGATAATTTTTCGGAGAATAAAACTACTTAATTTTACGTTAAAATCGCTTGAAATCCTCTACTACCAAAGGGCAGAGAAACTAACTCAGTATTTGTGATACGTTTTCAAACAACTTAAACCCACCAATCTTCATCTGGAAAGGAAATCGGTGCCCCAAGCTGTATTCTGCCTTGTCTACTGAAAACCAGGCTTCCTTTAATGTGTAGGTGAAATTTACCTTTCGATATGAAGTACAGTATATGTGTAAATCACGATATAGACCTCTCAATAAACGCGAGTCGATTATCAGGTCATCAACGAAAACATAGATCCGAATTCTTACATGTAAAAGTGTTACGTGTCCGGATAAGCAGTTTTGACATTCACGCTCAAACGACTCAATATTTTGAGCTGAAATTTTGAGACAAGGTAAATACACCACTCTGCGATATTTTGGCGCTTAAATTTCATACGTACTAGGACTTTTATTTTTGAGACTCTGTTTAAAACGGGATAGTCCCTTTAACCTCCAGTGGTGTTCGCCAAAATTATGGAATACAAACGCAATGTTTCGTTTGATTATACCTTAAATTGCTGTTCCAAATTATGACTGGTCAATAGTTCGATTAACAACCAACAGCTAACTGTGTAACAATATCATTACGCTTTAAACAGTGCTCGAAATTGGACCAAATATATTTACATAACAATACGTCATGACGGGCCCATAGCCAGCTCATAAAAAAAAAATGGGGGGGGGGATACGGAACTTTTTGGAGGGGCTAAGGATGTGTCCATGTCCGAAGTTTTAGGGAAGTTCGAAGGTTAAACATGTGGCTGTCATTTTGCTGTATTTTGGGAGAATAGGCACACTCCCGAAAAGCTCAAGTATCAGAAGCCTATCCAGCAATGGACAGAGAGCAATTTCTCGGGTCATTGCTTCAGGAATATGTTATTTTAGGGCAACGACTCGTTAAGAACGACACAAACAAAATGTCCCTTTACATGTGCGAATTTTAAGGCTTGTTTAAAGTGTTATATAACAATAAACACATCTGTGACGCGTGCAAATGTCGTGATTGTAAGCAACTATGTAAACCTAATCATAACACTTATACTAACGTTTAACCGACGAGGTAAAAGGGGGATATGAAAATCGCAATATACAGCACACGAGCAACGGCGGTGAAAAAGGGATATTAAATTCATTCTCAAATATTATTTTTAAGTGACAGTAATTATCGAAAATCATTGAAAATCAATAGGCTTCTTCGTTCCATGTCCTTAAACACCGTGTATAAATCAATCGGATATTACTTTAGCCTCTAGGGTGTCCATGGGCGGACAGGGGCGACGACACTAGCACATTTCAATGGGGACGTACTAAAAAAAATGTGTAATTTACGAGGAACATATAGAGGTTGAATATTCGATGTAAATGGGAACATGAATTCTGTCACATCATATAATACCCATAGATATATACATATAGACTTTGAATGCAGAACCGCGCCCTTAATGGAACTCTTACACGCATGTGACACTTTCTACCACGGATTGGCGAATTTATTGAAATTTTATCACAAGGTTCGTGAACATGAAAGAATCCAGGAATTTCAGAAAGGGGTGGGGTGGGGGGTGCGTCCGCTGCACCCACTTGGGAGTGCGAAGCCCGGACCGTGATTTTTGAGTGGAAAAAATGCCGGGTCCGCGCCTGGAATCTGCCACCTAGATTTTACGCCGCTGTAACCTTTCGTGAATAAGATGTCAAAATACCCTGGGGGTCACCTGGGGTTATTCTGCGTAACTTTGGAAAGTTATGTAGGTTTTTTTTGATATGTAGCATTTTACGACCACATGATCTCTATATTCTGTCTTACCTTATAGGGGTATGGTAAGTGCGTTTCGGACAAATATAAATATTATTGGTTATATTTGAAATTATCGCGGAAATTGAAAAACGTTATCACATTCACGATATTAACTATTATGCATGGATAAACCCGGAGCCGATATTTTTGACCAGTTACCGCTTAGAGACTTGTTTAGTGAATATAAACATGTTTCTCAAAATCAAACAAGAGTGTCCAGGTTACTCTAATGACCCCATTCCCTCGTGCAGAGACCGACAATGATATCAACGTAAAAATGGGGAATTATTTAGGAGACTGTACGGATGAAATATCCCCAGAATGTCACATATTCGAATGGCGGTCGCCCTAAAATGTTACGCCTTGAAAATTGAAGATCAAAATACACGTGAAATTTCTTATACCATAAAAAGCGTATTACGTGTAATCACGGTGTCAGCGAAAGTATTTATTTTTATACTTTTGTCAAATTAGTGCACGATTAAACCCACAAAGTAAAGGTATCATATCCCAGGGTCTTCCATCGCAATAAAATATTTGTAGTGTCTATGGGAGAAAGACAAAAACTTTATCATTCAATGAGGATAAATGTTTAGAAATTGTTGATTCGCACAATACAAGCACCAACGGTTTGGTAAAAATAACTAAATAATGTTGTTTAAGGTCGCCGAGTAAATGGGGGAAACTTTAATTTTCCTTTCCCACATACAACAAACTCTACGAAGGATTTTAAAGGGACAATGACACTCTTGCTGGCTTGGCAGCCCCAGAAAATAAATAATAGCCTTATTCTAAGTACTAGATGTTTAAGTGTTGTGTAAATTATCCATTACATCCTATTTTACTTGTCCAGAGGGTTCGAAAATATTTTAAAAGTCACATGTAAAAAGTTTTAGGTTAGGCTTTTCAAATCGTTTAGTTGAATTTTTCCAATTTTTATACACCCACATTTTCATGTGGAAATATTATTATTATGCCGTTGCCTCTGTCCGTCCGTTTGTGGGCTCTCTACAGGTCACAATTCTTATCCGATTTTAACGAAACTTGAAATATAGGTTTACCCCCATACGATCGTGGCTGCTTTCGATATCGGCATGTATCGGATCGAAACTTCATGGATTATGGCCCATGTTTTAGCTTGTGGACCCTATAGAGGTCACAATTTTGAACCAATGTTGATGAAACTTAACATGTATGTTTATAACCCAAATATCGTGGTTCCTTTGGATATTTGCGCCCATTGCATCGTAACTTCCTGAATTATGGCCCCTGATTGTTCGAAAAATCCCCCTTTTTAGCTTGCGGTTCGTTCCTCAGGAGTCAAAATTATCATCCGATTTAAAAAAAAGTTTGATTATAAGGTTGATGAAGGTTGAGGTCGAATTTAGTGAAAATCGGACAAAAGTTGGCGGATAAAATGGCCGCCGTTTGTACGCGAATAGTGTGAAAATATGTTATATCAAGGTTGTGGACCCTCTGTAATAGAATACATAACTCTTTTTATTAAACAGACGTTTTATTAATGCATAACATATTTACACATGGTGGTTGGATCAGGAGATACCTAACTAAAGATGTTCTCCCTAGGTCACAGAAAACCCAACTGCCCGGGGCACAAAATTCATACTCAACCTTCATAACCATGAAATGGTGATATAATCAAACGGTTTTTTAAATCGGATAACAATTTTGACCTCCAGAGAGACCACAAACTAAAAAGGGCGATTTTTTTGGACAATCAGGGGCCATAATTCAGGAAGTTACGATCCGATGGGCGCAAATATCGAAAGGAACCAAGATCTTTGGGTTATAAACATGCATGTCGAGTTTCATCACAATTGGTTCAAAATTGTGACTTCTATAAGGTCCACAACCTTGATATAACATATTTTCACACTATTCGCGTACAAACGGCGGCCATTTTGTCCGTCAATTTTGGTCCGATTTACACGAAATTCCAATTCAACCTTCATAACCATGTAACGGTGATAAAATCAAACGTTTTTTTAAATCGGATAACAATTCTGACCTCCAGAGGGACCACAAGCTAAAAAGGGCGATTTTTCGGACAATCAGGGGCCATAATTCAGGAAGTTACGATCCGATTGGCGCAAATATCGAAAGGAACCAAGATCTTTGGGTCATAAACATGCATTTCAAGTTTCATCCAAATCGGTTCACAATTGTGACCTCTACACTGTTCACAACATTGATATAACATATTTTCACACTATTCGCGTACAAATGGCGGCCATTTTGTCCGTCAATTTCGGTCCGATTTTCACGAAATTTGAACTCAACCTTCATAACCATGTAACGGTGATATAATCAGACGGTTTTTTAAATCGGATAACAATTTTGACCTCCAGAGGGACCACAAGCTAAAAAGGGCGATTTTTCGGACAATCAGGGGCCATAATTCAGGAAGTTACGATTCAAAGCACACACTACGTGGGAACACAGTACGCAGAAGAAATCGTCTCACAAAAGAATGTCATATAAATGATAAAGGAAACACATAAACATAATCACAATCACACGCGATCCAAATTTGGGAGTTCAAAAGTGAGGAAACTGGAAATATTCGCCACTAGTTATCGATGGATGGGTATCTTATCCACAAATTATGCATAGTATCCACCAATTATGCATACATATATTTTCAACCATGTATGCATATATTCTTCATCATGACAGCATATATTTTTCATCATGTCAGCATACATTTTCCATCATGTCAGCATAATTATATTTTCCAACATGTATGCATCATGTCGGCATACATTTTCCACCATTTATGCATATCATCTTCGTCATGTCAGCAGATATTGCCACCATGCATGCATCAACATATGCATAGTATCCACCAATTATGCATACATATATTTTCAACCATGTATGCATATATTCTTCATCATGACAGCATATATTTTTCATCATGTCAGCATACATTTTCCATCATGTCAGCATAATTATATTTTCCAACATGTATGCATCATGTCGGCATACATTTTCCACCATTTATGCATATCATCTTCGTCATGTCAGCAGATATTGCCACCATGCATGCATCAACATGTATGCACATATTCTTCGTCGAGGTGAATGGGAATTTCTCTATTTTCAAGCTAACGGCTGCTTGTGGCTTTAGCCGTCACCATCTTTATTCTGGCCGTTATTTTTCTTGTCGGTTAGTCTATTCCTTTCCATACATGGTCAACGATTTTTTTAATGATATATTGTGTCACAAAGTATATTTTAACTGCCCTTCGTGCCCAAGTTTGTCATATGCTAAGTATTTCATAGACAAAACATAAATTATAAGAGATAAAACCGTAAATACCAATTTTAAGCAAAAATATGTGTTCAAAAAAACAATTATAGTTTTCATATTTCAAAATTACTGTTCCACTACTAGCAATATATTTAATTGTTTAATATTTCGTAAAATATTCAAGGGATTTCTAGATAATGGTTGAGCTAATTGAGTTACTACATAAGACAAACCGCTTATTTCGCCAGTTAAATTATTAAACATAACATTAATCATTAACCGTGGCCATGATTTGGATCAGAAACAGACTTACCGCTAATAAAATTCTTTGATCATCTAGCGTTGAGGACTTCAAAAACGTTGGTCTGGTCTACGGCACCACTTAAGAGTATGTAATAGAATAAATAACTCTTTTTATTAAACAGACGTTTTATTAATGAAAACATATTTACACATGGTGGTTGGATCAGGAGATACCTAACTAAAGATGTTCTCCCTAGGTCACAGAAAACCCAACTGCCCGGGGCCTGAGGGCAGACCCCCATAGTCCAGGACGGACCGACTTCTCCCTAGGTCCCCCTCTCTGGTGTCCTCCCGTCTCCTCTCTCGCCTAACTCTAAACGAGGCATTATATACTATCCAACGATGCCCGTCAAATAGCTGAGGCACGCCATAGTTAATAGCATTAAAATGAGAACAATGAAAACGATTAATTAAGATAAACACGTCTTAGCTCTAAAACAACAAGTGTTAAGCTTACAACTTATATCAAATAGACACTTCGATGATACAAGTTTGTACGACCAATACATCTTACATAATACTATGTCAGATAAGCTCGCACCTGCAACGGATTAAAGCTTGTCACTTTTAAGTTAAATATGTCCAAATGAGTTACAATTGAAATTACAATATAAAATATGAATTAAGAATATGAATTAAAAATACAATATTACATTTTAGATCCCAAATGATATTGTATTACACCTCTAGTAGTCACAATTTTAATTCAATTTTGATGAAACTTGAAATACATGTTTATAACCTAAAGCTCTTGGTTTCATTCCATATTTGCGCATATCGGATCGTAACTTCCTAAATTATGGCCCCTGATTGTACGAACAATCGCCTTTATTAGCTTATGGTCCCTCTTTGGGTCACAATTATTACCCGATTTAAAAAAAACAAAAACGTTTGATTATATCACCATTACACTGTAATAAATATTCGGTTCGAATTTCAAGAACATCGGACCAAAATCGCTGAACAAAATGACTGCCACTTTTACGTGAATGGTGTAAAAATATGGTATGTCAAGGTTGTGGACCCTGTAGATGTCACAATTTCAATCCGATTTTGATGAAATTTGAAATGTAAGTTTATAACCCAAAGATCGCCGTTCCTTTGGATATTCGGACACATTGGACCATAACTTCCTGAATTATGGCCGCTAATTGTACGAAAAATCACGGTTTTTTTTACCTTGTGGACCCTATGGAGGTCACAATTTTATTCTAAATTAAAAAAAACATTTGACTATATCTCCGTTACACATTAATGATGGATGAGTTTGAATTTCTTGAAAATCGATAATTGAACAGCTAAATCCATAATATTAAATGTTTCGTATACTAAACGGTAGCATGGGACAGAACTTTATAAAAACCAAACAAATTCTAATGATTTTCTGATAATTACTTGGAATATTGTAAAATAATACAATTTGTTGACCAGAGTAAAGATTGGGACATAATATTCAGTTATTCAGTTTCGTATACTAAACGGTAGCATGGGACAGAACTTTATAAAAACCAAACAAATTCTAATGATTTTCTGATAATTACTTGGAATATTGTAAAATAATACAATTTGTTGACCAGAGTAAAGATTGGGACATAATATTCAGTTACAACAAGGGTGGTATTGAGTCTTTAACATCATTACGCGTCGATGAGCGGCAACTACAAATGTTGAGATAAAAGGTACCCTGAAGTTCAACAAAGTGTTTTATGTGGGCATCCAGGATAGGGTGGGTGTCCACGTTTCTAATGCATGGGGTTGCCATATATAGATTTTCAGACTATGATGTCATTGCCCGATTTTAAACTACCAGATGTATCTTTGTTAGCCTTCTTCTTGTCACTGGTACTAGCTAACGACGCCAATACATTGGCCAGGGCATCTTTAAAATTTTAGAGAACTCAGATGACCTCTACACTGTACAAAATCGAGCTAACAAGCAGGGGTCAGCTGAAGTCAATATCGGGTATGTTCACCCCGAGTTCTTATAGGGGCCTCAAGTCGCCATGACATGCACTGGCACATATCTCTAACTACACACTGTGGGGTTGTTTGTCAATGCTTTTAGAGTGGCTGTGCCATCTCTGTAACAGTTCGTAGTGGCACAGTGTTCGATCGGGTTTATGTCGGACATGATGATCGTTCAGAAAGTCTCTTGTCAACCTGGCAGTGGGGGGTCGGACTGGAAAACCATCTGTCGACGGACGCCATGTTGAGTCAGCAATGGAAGCAACACCGGGCGAAGGGTGACTTTGATAGCGACTCAAATAATGACGCCACCTCACCCGAAACGACCCCTTTCCATCTATTGCGCAGATGCTGCAGTCGGATGTGGCGATCTACTCCGCAAACCTTGACAGATTCCGAACCTTTCATCTAGTCTCGGCTGTATGACGAATTCCGCCATATTGGAAATACTTCAAAGGTCCCGGGTGAAACATGGCTGAGCCCATGGTGTCTTGGAACTACTTTAAAGGTCCCGCATGAAACATGGCTGCGCCCATGGTGTCTTGTTCGCTTGTAATAGCGTCAAGTTTTCCTGTTAAAGTAAACCGGTAGCCGCATCGCAAATGCATGGGCATAGGTAATAATAATAATGTATATTTGTAAAGTGCCAATTCATCCACAAATGCATGCTCTAGGCGCGTACTATGTACTCTATGGTCACTATTTACACACAAATCCTGATCCACTTCAACTAAAATGCGGTGGTAAATAGATGAGTTTTTAATTTCGTTTTAAAAGATTCAAGTGATGGAGCTGTTTTAACCCGACAAGTCGACAATGTAGAATGGCCGCTAACAGCCACCATAGTTGTCTGTGAGCCCGAAAAATTTTCGGGCAATTCGGGTTCTACCCCCTCCCCCTTAACTGTCATCGAACCCGTGCGCCTATGCTGAAGTCGCCTTGACATGTAGTGTATTGTATTACTATTACAATAGGTTTCCAACGCAACAATAACAACAATAACAACAACACTGAACATACACTCAAAGCCATTAATAAACAAGAATACATATCAATTAACAAAATCGATCAAACAAGCAGGAGCTGAATTCAATAGCGGTTATGTTCACCTTGAGTTATTACACATGCCTGAAGTCGCCTTGACATGCACTGACACAGATCTCTAACTACACACTGTGGGGTTGTTTGCCAATGCTTTCAGAGATAGAGAGAAATGGGGTTTAACGTCCACACGACACAAACTAGATCATTTCGGGATTAACGTATGGTTTAATTTTATTTCAATAATTCGCTTGCGCGTAGGGGTCTTTAGCAGTGGGAGGAAACCGGAGTACCAGGGGAAAAAACCACAAGGTTGGACAGGCGACCCTACTCCTTACCACGTACATCCGGGGATTCGAAACCACACCATTCGCCCCACCCCCCATGCTTTTAAAGTGCCTGCGCCATCTCTGCAACAGTTCGTACCCAGCTAGCAGTCTTACGTTGGGCCAATGTCGGCAATGGTTGGCCAACGTCGCATGGCCAACATATGTCCATTCATTATTTGGCCAACATTGGGCCAACATTGGGCATACTTCGTGTAAATTTTCACGTTAATTATCAGTAATTATCACTTCACTTTAATGTGGTAGTGGCTAAATATCATACTCGTCCCTGCTGCTTCTAATATAATCAAACTTGGCGCGTGTTGCCCCCTTTCCTGAACTTTGACTTGGAAAAAGCAGCTGCAGGGCTGTCTTTTTGGGCCAAATTCCGAAACCAGAAGTGCGATAGGTCTGAAATTTGAGGCCGTGACCCATAAAAGTCCCACAAACTGAGCCGCATAGTTCAAATCCGCGAATTTCTGTTCCTTGGGGCTTCAGTGCTCTCAATGGTCATATTTCATTCATTTTTTTCTTTTTTTCCCTATCTTCCAAGGAACTAGTCCTCGCGGCTACCCCCACTAAATAGAGGCTTGTGTATCACGTGATGCCCTTGAAATCTTCTGTGGCGACCGGAAGTAGGTCAAAATGGCACATAGTGGTTATTTGACCTTGACCTTGACCTCTGATTGTCAAACCAAGGCCACCACGAGACTCCCAGGGGTCAATTTAGTATAAGCGGCCGTGACCACAAGGTCGTCGGATCAGATTTGGTATGGGCGAGTTATCTGCCCTTAGACCACATCAATTCAGTGCTCAGCTATTTGACTTTGTAGGGATTTGGTGACCCAATAGACCAACCCCACATTTGTTTTTCATTTTTTAAAATCTTCAACCAAAAGTCGTGACATTGACCCGCTAGGGGCTTTGGAAGTATTTTGGTTTTTGACCTCTAGTGGCCCATCTAATAAAGTAAGGACCCGTGGACCTTGACCTCCCAATATGTCATCTCGACCCACGTGACCCCAGTAGTTCAAGGTCATCTGAAAGGGTCAAGGTCACCACAATATCTACTGAGTCAGGTTCTCTCTGTCACATGGTGGCGCCCCAGGTGTATACGGCAAATTAAAGGTTACGAAATAAGATGCGTAATTCACTGACCTTTCAAATGAGACCCTGACCTTTGACCTGACCCTTGACCTTGGGATAGAAAAGTTCTAAAACTTGATGTACCACCCAGACTTTCACCAATGACTGTCAAGGTCAAAGTCCATACGACACACCTGTGCTTGCCTACTCCATGATCAAGCACGATAGCAGATGGCTTCCATCTTGTTTACTGACGGTACTACTTATTTTAATACAGACTCGGCTTTCCAATTTATAATATCTACGTCATTGGGGATTTCCAATTTATACTCACTGGTTGCTATGACCCGCTATGGCGTTGTCTAGCAGCGCGCGTGCTCGCGTTAGTTTAAAATTTTTGCTATACGTTTAACATGGACTATTTGATGTAATTTGCCTGATTTGATTTGGCCCCATTTCCATAAATTTAGGTTGTTTTTTAGAAATTTTTAGCAAATGTTAATCTTAGGTGTTTTTTAATTCTAGCCGAAGTAATTTTTTTTACAATTTATAGCGAGTTAAGTTATCGTCTCTAAGAGGCGGGCGTAGTATTTTAAATGGCGGCCATTTGCCATCATGTGTATTCTTGAGGTACACATGATGTAATCGTATGGGTCAAAGTCATGACCGGCAAGGTTAGTTACGGTGTTGTACCCAGGGTCGAAGTTATGACATTGCCTGACATTCCCTGCCCCCGGTGGCAATTTAGGCAAAAGGTCACATTCAAAATGTTATTTGGAAGAAAATATTTTGCTTTCATGTCAGTAACCTAAAGGGCCCAAATTTTCATGACTTTAAGTGTAATAAAACTTTTTCACTTTCTTGTCATTGAACACGGCGTATCTGTACTGCATTGATTGCAGATTAAAACATTTTGTGGGATCCCACTCGGCGGTGTGCGACATCGATCATCTATTTCTTTTATAATTTTTCGGGAATCATAATTTCTTTTAATGCGTCAAATATTATACAAAGTGTATAATGGGCTGTAAACGACATGCCTCTAAATGTCACCGTTTTTACATCCCGTGTTTTTCAATTGAAATAATAAACAAAGCACAGAAAATGGTGTTCAATGCATACTATATTACTATTGTATACTGCGCTGCAGTGTTGTGTTTGCTACACACATTCCGTGCATAATACGGGTCTAAAGAACATAAAATGCGCTTATCTCTAAATTGACACGAGTTCTTGGGTACAGTATTATTGGTTAAAGTCATAGATCCAGATTTAATAACACAATATACACTATAATACATTTTAACTGAGGCTTATTGTGTGTAATTCAGTGAAAATTTTGCTCAATAACCAATAGTATAATTTCACTGAAACGAAAAAAATATTATGATCGACTAGAATTTCACGGAAATTTTTATGATGGAAATTTCAATGAAATTACAAAAATATGAATGACATTTTTTTCATTTAAAATATTTTAATAACTGCATACATTGATTTTACTAATATCGGAAGATGATTTTTTTTTAATTTCAGTAGGCTATCACAAATAGGGGGGGGGGGGGGAGAAAAAAAAACACTATTTACAATGTATTTACAGTAAATATTTGACCATGAATTAATATAATCATGTTTTCGTATCAACACTTTATTATAAAAATAGAAAATAAATCTGAACCAAACTTAATTCAAGTTATATAGGTCATTGTCTATTATGAGCGTAAAGCATACTGACATTCCAACCACGGCTGACACGAGTGAGTGTAAGGTTACGGGCGTGGCATTATTTATAAAAATTTTGGAATGTAAATCAAGCGAGGAAATTCTTAATTCTATAATTGTTGTAAATTGTATGGAACTCTCACGCAAACAAAAAAGTCACCTCGCGTGCATGTTTCATGTCTAAATTGATATACTGGTGCTGCTATTTTCTTTAGATTAACCGGATAATTATTATTAATCCACCTTCGTTTCGCCTAAGTAACCTATTCCGCAATTTTTACACCCGTTGAAATTTTGGCGCAACATTGGAATCACTATTTTGTGTTTGTAGGATAATCACAGAATTGTTTGTAGGATAATTTCGCAGTAATTAATTATAAAATGAATGTATCGCCAAGGAGAAGGCCTTTTGGCAAAAGCAGCCATGGTGAGTATTTAAATTCTGCTTCTAGAAATTAATCTGGCTATTAATTTTCGGAATTTAAATTATATGTGTGACCTGGGCGACCTTCGGTTGCACGTATTTTCGTACTATAGTCAAACCATCTGCATCCGAATGACATTTAGTTCAACCAGTGGTCGCGACCAGCCGTACCATGCGATAAAGCACGGTCGGGATAGTTCAAAGGTGGCTGACAAAACTGACACTTGAGAAGATTTTCTGAAAAATATAATAAAAAAATGCTGATTGCCGTTGAGTTATTTACACCTTGGTCGGTATAATAGGGTCCATGTTAACACCCGAAAGTTAGTGAATGGGCATTGGGGTATAGATCTTAGGTTTGATTTTTTTTTCCGTCTTTTTTTGGTGAATTTGACAGATTAGGATCTTCTTATATTGGAATCGAATATATATAGGCCCACGAACGAAAAACTGTACCTGTGAAATGATCTTGGGTTGGGTGACATAAATCCATTGAAAAGAATTCTGATATTGACTAATCCTTTTTGTAATCTATTTTATGCTTGCTTTCATATCGCAGTATGGAAAATTAACCAGTTTTTTTAAAACTACGTGAGTAAATAGCAGAAAATATAGCAGGGGGAGCAACTGACATTGCAATGGCTAATGTAGCACCATGGGTCTTTTGTCTGACGTGGAGAGCGTCTATGGGTAACCGGTCGCCACATCCTACGTATGACCCATGCATCTTTTCTTACTACATATTTTCATAGCCTTGTGATCGTCTAGAATTTATCTCTGATCGTCTTTGCTTCTCCTTCACGTTGTGTTTACTTCTTACTGGTTTCTTAAGACGTTTGTCTTCTTCAGTTATAACAATGCAACAGTTCGTTTTTACCTTTTATGTAGCATAAGTATACATACAAGCATAGTACATATTACAATTATAGTCAATACTAACTAAACTCTTCTCAACCTAGACACCTCGCGGTGCCTAGGACTCTTAGATGGTAACCATCTGGAATCTAATCGAAGTCTGCTGAATTCTCACGAGTACCCTAGTTTTGTATCAACCGGTTTTGGACATTCAATTATCTAATTGGTCAAACATGATGTAAATAATTAGAGAGATTAGTTAATTGAGCCCAATGACGTCAAAACACACCCTTATATGGTTATGGAAATTTACTCTAGAAATTGCGCATGAGATATCTGTTATCATGTTGTTGACATATAGAACCAGCTATGTTTTGTTTCTATAACCCTGAGTTCAATGATTAACATTTCGAGCTGAAGTTAAGCAGAGCTAATCAATTTCATTGGTCGGTGCTTTGAAACAAGATAATCTTGATTCTATCGGGTAGAGTGGTGAAACTTAGTGTATAGTTTGATTGCTCCTTACTTTTGAAAAAAAGTAAATGTGCGATTGATTAATATGTGTCATCTATTTATTTTGGGATTTCGGCGGGGGACATCAGCCTCACTGTTGGCTTGTTTAGTATAACGTTTGAATTGTTGCTCTTGGTTATTTATCAAAATATGATTCGAGTAGCTAGGTTCTAATATTTAGAATATATAAATAGATTGATCATATCCATTAAGAAAAAAGTATTAATGGAAGGAAAAAAACACACATTGAACGCTAAAATACCATTTAATGAATATACCCACTGACGTCTTTTCCTTTTCTTACAGATTAATGCCATTTGGAGTTAGAAGAAGAATTTGTATCGGTGAATCGTTAGCTAAATCACGTATATTTCTATTTGTGGCGTCATTGCTTCAGAAGTTTAACTTTCGACCAGATGGCAGCCCACTGGCGCCAGAAGACTCCAAACTATGGACATTTAATGCTGCCATTCATTCGCCATTTGTGAATTGCATCATTGAACAACGCAGACAACATAATAGTTGTACACAACCACTTATAGAGCAGTAGCCCAGGGGGTTAACCTAGCTTAAAATTGTAGCATTTTTTTCCTTTATTGTCTCATGTGGTATATGTGGTATCATCAAAATGTAAGTCTGCCGGGTTTCTGGTGGTGGGTGTGGTATTCCAAAATGCGATTTCTCTCAACTAGTCTAGATTAGCTCAAAAGTGTACTACATGAAATTCACACAGCAGTGTACCGTACATCTTCGGGTATCACAAAGCCACTCTGACAGACATTTCTAGTGGTGGGGTACCCCTGACAGAGCTATGTAATTACTAGACATTTGTAGTATTAGAGTATCCCTGACGAGAGTTATCTAATTTCCACTCAACAGCTAGGCTGGATTAGCTGAAATCTGTACCACCTAAAACAACTTTGGCGTTGTTCAGTACCATCACAGGAGTCCTGAATGACCACTGCCAGACAGTTTGTGCGGTGGGTTACCCCTAACAGACACGCCCAAGATGCCACGGACCCCAACTAGAATAGAGTAGCCGGCACTGTTCCCATATTCCAAACAATTAACAATTGTGCCAGGATGCGTAGAATACTAATACCTAGCATGTATGGAAGAGGCGATAAATTGCGGTTGCAGGAACATGTTTTTTGTTCAAAAATGTGTTTTTAGCCCCATAAAACGTTTTTTGCCCCAAAAATCAGTTTCTTGCAACCGCAGTTTATCGCCTCTTCCATAAATGCTAGATATTAGTATTCTACGCATCCTGGCTAAAATTTAATTTTTTATACCACGGTAACAGTGCCCGCTAATCAAGACAAGTTATATGGACTTGAGTCGTACTGTTGAAGGAAGCAATGACGGCTGGATCTAATTGATTAGGGCGGGCGGGGCGTGGTGGGGATGGCCTAGTGGTCTGGAGTGCCGCGCTTCGACCTCGAGCTGGCCTGTCACCTCTGGCTTACGGCTGTGGTTTCGATCCCTCGTGTGAGCGTATGTGGCATGGATATAGGGGCGCCTTCTCAACCTCGTGGGTTTCCTGTGGGCACTCCGGTTTCCTCCCACTCCTAAAGACCCCTAAGCGCAAGCGAATTATTGAAATAAAATCAAACGGTATGTTAGTCCCGAAATGACCTAGTTTGTGTCGAGTGGACGTTAAACCCCATTTCTCTTTCTCTCTCTAATTGATTAGGCCAACTTCAAGTTAGGTCAAAGGTCATAAGATGTAAACAGGGCTAGCGCTAATCCCAACCCCAATCCTGGACACAGCCCTAATGCTTACCCCAACCCTAACCTACAATCTCGCCAACAACCACGTGCCCTAGCCTTATTTACATCTCGGCGACCTTGACGAAAATTGTTGTGGCCCTAACAAATAGATTTGGGCAAGCAATGACACATACGCCACACCCTTTAAAGATATGCAATCATAATGAACTAGGAAGCCACTGTGACTCAGTGAGTAAGACGTTGACGCGGAACTCCCGATGATCGCTACCGGTAAAATAACAAGTAAATGGAGATTACTTGTCAGTGACAGACGGCCCCGTGGGTAGACAAACGCGGGCCCGTATCTTGACACCATTAAGCGGGGGGGGGGGGGCATTACCCTTCGGTAATTATCATGCTATGTAGTTATCTAGGCGTCCAATAAGCATTGTAAAATAAGTATTCAAACAACAAAAAATAGTATTTTTAGGTTAATATAAGGAACTGTATATACTTTTATGATTGTTAGCAATGTCTGAGTTATTTAATGTAAAGAAATAAAATCGCTTTGGATGTTCATGTGTGTTTATCTAGGGTGTTATATACAAACAGCAACACAATAGCGTTCATAGGTGTATTAAAGGGACCATCTCAAAAATTAAAGTCCGAGTATTTATGAAATTTATGGACCAAAATATAGTGGCATGGTGTATTTACCTTGTCTCATAATTTCAGCTCAAAATATTGAGTCGTTTGGACGTGAACGTCAACACTGCTTATCCGGACACGTAACCCTTTAAAGATTTCTGGTCAATTTTTTCATTGGGTGACCTGATAATCGATTAATGTTTCTTGAGAGGTTTATACAGTGAATGACCCATGCCCTGTACTTGATAACAAAAGGTAAATTTCACCTACATATTATTTTTATAGAAAAAAGTCTGATTTTATCCAGATACTGTATAATAAAACGTTCTCCATTTCCAGATGAAGACTGTCAGGTTTAAGTTATTTACAAGCGTATCACAAATATCGGGTTAGTAGGTGGGCCTTAGGTTATGGATTTTAAAGGATTTTAACACAAAATTAAGCAGTTTTATTCCACAAAAAGTTGTCGGGATTGGCGCTTTAAGTGTTCACAATATAAGTAAATACAATTCGGTACATCTCTGACTAGGAATGCAACTGTAATATCGGTCACCCAGAAACTCGCCAACGCACCGTGGGTCCGGTTCGGTTGTCAATATTTGGCAAAATTTACTGGATAGACAAGTCAACCACATGAAAAAACAAACTCCAAGTTACGCATGGGCAATAGAAATGTTTACTTGAAGACATGGTGCAATCTGTTTCATAGTGAATTACTTACGAATTATCTCTGTCACAGATGACTGTTTTCAACACGTGCACTGACACCACGCGGCTTCAATCATTGGCTCCATGGCTCGTGCATGTTTACATAAGACGTAACTGCTCCGGACAAAATGATGCCTTTTACTCATTTACACTAAATAGGAAATACTTTTTAACTACAAATACTTCAAACGTCTTTACTTTTTTTTCTAATACGTAAAAAAAATGTTTTAGAATTTAATTTGTTGAAAGAAAAAAGTTATTATGGGGGACTATTTAAGTCGCGTCGACTTCATCCTTAGCAGTGATTATAGCGGCCTAGCGAATATTCACTGCTGATCAGTGTGGACATGGTGATGACGAATTAGGATTAATAAAAAAAAACTTTAAAGATATGGTCCTTAAAGAGAGACATTTTACAATAAAAGAAATTGAGAGTTTTGCATATTGAATAGGCAAAGCATTTCTGAAATGGCAATTCTTCAATTAATTTCGGGCTCGTTGGCATCTTGTTTCTTTAAAAGGCTAGTTACCTCCCTTAGATTTTGCTAATGATAATGTAAAAGACTGGATAATGCCGACAATGACCTAGTTATTCTGAAACGCTGACAACCCATCCAGGCTATTATTCTACGAATCTGAAGAACCTGATGGCCTTTCCTTGGTCGCTGGTGGATGAACTTACGGGGCCGAGTATATTATAGCCTCATAGAACTGAAAGGGCACATATTTAAAGCCCCAATGACACTCTTGTTGTAACTGAATAATATGTCCAAATCTTCATTCCGGTCAACAAATCGTATTATTTTAGAATATTACAATTAAATGATGATATAAATTTCATCTCAACACACATATTTAAAAAATTGGAAAAATTCAACCAATTGATTTGAAAAGTCTAACGTAAACTTTCTAAAATATTTTCGAACCCTCTGGACAAGTAAAATAGGTTGTAATGGATAATTTTCACAACTGGTAGGACACTTAAACACCTAGTACTTAGAATAAGGGTATTGTTTATTTTCTGGAGCTACCAAGCCAGCAAGAATGTTATTATCCCTTTAAGACAACGAAAATCTATGAAAATTTATTTTATTTAAATCATTCACTTACTTTATTGTTAAAATCGTACAAAATATATGATTAAAATCGTACAGATATTTTGTCATGAAAAACAAAATCTCCATAAAATACCACTATCCGGCAATTTAAAATAAATTATTAGAAACATTTAGTTAAATAATGATAAGATAAAAATGGCAAATGATAAATAGATTTCCCACACAAGTTTCGCTATCCAGCGCGAACGGCAAGGGGAGACAACTCTATTTTGGAGACGTATAACAGATAAATAAATAATAAATGTTATGATATATAGTAACAAAATTATAATGATCTATGTACAATAACAAAACAACAACATACATCTACCCTAATACTATATCTGATACTGGTTCATAATTTGTTGCCAACCCTGGTCATACCAAGAAACTGGCGTGAGTAGTCCAACAAGCAAATAATAAATAATAAAACTATGACATTTATAAATAATAACAAAATTAAGTGAGCTATGTACCATAATATAACAATTTAATAACATCTATCTACGCTGATATTACGTCTAATATTACAGGTCTGTAATCTGTTGCTAACTAAGGCCATACCAAGAGGCGCAGATATCGAAAATATAGGCCAAAATAAATAATTTTTTTATCTATAAAATAAACCCGCGTACAAGACAGAATAGACATTACAAAAAAAACAAACAAATATCTAATTAAG
The DNA here is from genome assembly GCA_036850965.1 of Patella caerulea. Classification (NCBI taxonomy): domain Eukaryota; kingdom Metazoa; phylum Mollusca; class Gastropoda; family Patellidae; genus Patella; species Patella caerulea. The sequence goes on from JAZGQO010000007.1 coordinate 4,247,480, forward strand.
TGAATGAACCCGGGGGCCAGCCGTTAGCGTCCACTCCGTTGTATAATTCCGGGCCTGTAATGGCACAGTCGTAAATAAGAACAAAACAAAACAAAAACATAGAAACTGAAATAGTTCTATCAAATCTCGATGGTTTGTCAGGGCGACTCGCCCCACTCAAATCTTAGGCATACGATTATTTATTCCTGGTGCAAATCACCGATACGATAATTACATGATTTTTCCCCGTAAGCTGGCAAAGAAATACAGAGAAATATAGAGATGACGATACAAAAATCACATACTTATGGAATAACAGCTACTTAATTTATTTGGGCGACGTTTCGAAGAGTATTCTCTCAACATTATCAAGCTAATAACGCTGAGAGAATACTCTTCGAAACGTCGCCCAAATAAATTAAGTATCTTTTATTCCATAAGTATGTGATTTTTGTGTATTGCTCCATACAGTTACTAAATGCCTCTAAAAGATTGTAGAAATAATGTGTACATTGTTTACATTTGACTATAAAGTTTAGAATTAATGTTTGAAAATAAAATAAAATTATTACCTACTGAGCGGCATAAATTTGTTAAGGAAGGCGATATGATGATTTGGCGTGTACGCGGGCCTCTTTTTATTCTACAAAGGTCAGAATTCTATCGAATAAAATTACTGAGCGATCATTTGACAATGGTTTCTCTATAGTCTTTATCAAGCAATCTGTACATTTTCTTGATCTCTCTTAAATTCATAATGGACCATAAATTTATATTTACACATAGCACCTAATCAAAAGCCATTTAAATCCGTGATCCATTTCAATCATCGCATTTCTTCCCTTTTAAAGATATCTCCCCATTCGGCAGACGTCATTTTACACATGTGTCTAGCAGGTATATCTTCGAATTTAGAAATAGTCGACAGCTGTCCTTTCCTCCACTTCTTTCTCACCAAGTTGTCTCCATAGTTACTTAAAAACGAATCCTACAATAAGAAATAAGGATAATTTTAATGTGAATACATGGAACTATAAATGTTTGTACTTTCATTCATATTTCAACGAGCGCATTCCCCTTGTGTCTAGCAAGGAGATTGTCCAGCCAATATGTCTCTCATAGCACACTGCATGGCGTTATGGCATTCTCGGTATCCCCAGTGGCACGTTCCCACTGTCGTACAATGCGTTACGATGGGATTTTTTCTATTAACTCCACGATTCAGTACGTGCCGATACGGGGGGTTGGGATGGCCTAGTGGTCTAGAGTGCCGCGCTTCGACCTCTAGCTGGCCGGTCACCTCTGGCTTGCGGCTGTGGTTTCGAGCCCTGGTGTGAGCGTATGTGGCATGGAGATAGGGGCTCCTTCTCAACCTCGTGGGTTTCCCCCGGGCACTCCGGTTTCCTCCCACAGCAAAGGCCCCTGCGCGTGCGCTAAGATAATGAAAACCAAAAATAAGCCTTGTCTGCGATATCACCTTCGGTGGAAGCGGACGTTAAACACCAAGAACAACAACAACGTGCCGATACGTTTGGATACGTTTTCCATACGATCAACATGATTGCTGCGACTGACCCCAAGGTATGATAAAGCCAGGCTGACACTAACACGACTTTTGGCCACGATTTTGTCGTGCCCATCAGTGTCCACATTGACACGAACTGGCATGACGAGTTCACGCATAGTTTGCGCATTGTTTACGCACTTCCCGCATTGGCACGACGAGTTTGCGCAAATCGGACGGTATCGTGCCGACTCGAGCCGTGCCAATGCGTGCCACGGAATCGTGCAAGTGTCAGCCTGGCTTAAGACCTGATTACATGGTCATTACGATTAAAACCACGATTTGAATCGTATCACGATTACTCCACGATTAAATCCATAACAATCGTAGCACAAATCGTGATGGTGGGATCCTAGCATAGTGGAGTATATCTTATCCTAGCTACGAGAACGCAACTAAAAACGTTGAGATGTATTGATGTGCATGTTTTTATCTCTTATCTCGAAACACGGAGGGTTGAGAGGTGAGGTTTGTTATCTAAGCCTATCCATCTTCATTAGCCAAGTTGGTGAAGGACGCATCGACACTATGTTTTTATTGTACCGACTTTGCCCAAAATTCTATCACTAAATTCAAGGTTCTGAGTGGATCAAATTGACTGGAATTTTCAGCAAATTGCCTTTACATTATCTATAGTGAGAACTGCCAACTTGTTATCTAATCTCCCATATTGTATCTTTAAATTTGAATTGTATTTGAATTATAGACGGATTAAAGGTATCCATGGACGACTGTATAGTTACACTGAAATTTATTTATATACCTTCCAAGATAGGCCCTGTTTTCGACTGTTCAGAATGTACTTTTTTTCTTCAACATTTACTGCCTGTGCTTTATTCTTCCATAACGTTTCTGTGTTGTATATATGATGCCAGGTATTACAGACTTGGCTAGCAGATATTAATGAAGAAATATCTAAATAAGTAAATATCTCCAATAAGATATCTCCAGGCAAAGTCTCAGCTAATGTATTCTATATAATAAAAAGAAAACATCCCAATTATTATTATTTTTCAATAAATTAAAACACTCTAAACTCTAAACTAAAAAAATAGAGTGTCATCGATTGTTAAAGCCCCAGTAACACTCTTGTTGTAACTGAAAAATATGTCCCAATCTTCATTCTGGTCAACAAATCGTATTATTTTAGAATATCCCAATTAATTGATGATATAAATTTCATCTTAACACACCTAATTTAAAAAATTGGAAAAATTCAACCAATTGATTTGAAAAGTCTAACGTAAACCTTTTCAAATGTGACTTGGATTTTAAAATATTTTCGAACCCTCTGGACAAATAAAATAGGTTGTAATGGATAATTTACACAACAGGTAGGACATTTAAACAACTAGTACTTATAAGGGTATTATTTATTTTCTGGAGCTACCAAGCCAGCAAGAATGTTATTGTCCCTTTAACTGATCCTAGCCCCTAGACTGGTGGCCAGTCTTCTCCACACACCAAAAATTGGCCAGTCCTCTCAAAAAAAAAAAAAAACGTAATCTCTAGAGACTGGGCAAATAGAGCTTCATTCTCATCTAGTAGGTCAATCTGCATTATGTAGGTCGTGTGACGTCGTGCACGGGATTACTGCATTTGCACTGGCAAACTGGTGTAGGTGCGAGATGTTTGTTGTGGATAACAGTTAATGTTATTTAGTGATACTTTAACGATCTAAGAATTTTGTTGACGGACAATATCTGTCGAATGTACGGAAACAACTCATGGGATGAGGTGAATGAACATAAATAATTACACACGACATCATTATAACAACTTAACGAAGCCAGTTCATGCGTATCGGGACGAAGCCGAATGGCGACTGGAAACAAAAACGTGACATCAGCCCGCAGACGGTTTCAGCATGACTGCTTTGCACTCCATTCGAGACGCATGATTCATGAAGGTAAATATCGAACTTAATTTATCTTAGACATCACATTTACAAATTCGTGTCACGTGACTCGGGGCTTGCTTGACAACTGTCATAATTCCAAATAAGGAACAACGTAAAACAGGATAAGGAACGCCCATTTTATTGTGAAGCTCGCAAATTGTCCAGTCTCTGGTGCTGGTTACAGGTTTACTCAAATTTTTGTTTTTATACAAATGGAAACGAAAGTGTTGGTTTGCTAAAAATTACTACTTTTATATAAATCGAAATGTAAAATAAATAGAAGAGACTGGGCCAGTCTACCTAGCCCCTAATTGCAAGCACTTTCATATTATTCATTAGAGCAACACCCGCCCCCTCTTCCCTCCAACTTCCCCCCCTCCACCCCACAACCACCAAATTATCTGATGCCTGACTGCAAGAGTATTTTCAAGAAGATGGTTAAATCTTTTATTAATTTAACTATAACAAAATTTGTGTTTTACTATTAGTTAAAGCCCCAATAACACTCTTGTTGTATCTGAAAAATATGTCCCAATCCTCATTCTGGTCAGCAAATCGTACTATTTTACAATATTCCAATTAAATGATGATATAAATTTCATCTTAACACACCTAATTTAGAAAATTGGAAAAATTCAACCAATTGATTTGAAAAGTCTAACGTAAACCTTTTCAAATGTGACTTGGATTTTAAAATATTTTCGAACCCTCTGGACAAGTAAAATAGGTTGTAATGGATAATTTACACAACAGGTAGGACATTTAAACATCTAGTACTTAGAATAGGGGTATTATTTATTTTCTGGAGCTACCAAGCCAGCAAGAGTGTTATTGTCCCTTTAAACCTTAATATTTATTTAAACTATAAAACACAGTCAGATATTTTTTCTGATCTAATTTGATGGCAATTAATTTAGGCAGATTACTGATACAAAACCTAAGAAAATACGCAATACAAACGTCAGTTATCTTTAGGCTAACATCGATGGCCGCGCGCTCTCGCCGTCGATCATTCAGTCATTCACCAGCATTGATTTATTCGACGTATTGATACAAAGTAACACCACTTCAACGGTAAAATATCTAAAAATAGTAACATCAATTGACAGGTCCATGCCGTTAAACCTTATTGCTATATTTAGTAACAAAATACTGTTTGAGCTTACCCCAATATCGCTTACTTCCATCGCGTAATTTAACACGAATTCGTCTTAATCGTGTTCTTGGGTCGGTTGCACACTCGAGAATGACGTCTTTGTTGATTTCAATCCCTTAAATAACGTTAATATGGAAACAAATTTTCGGTCGTCAAAACAGGTCATCTGTGCGTGGTTTTGAGGGATTTTCTAATTCTATAAATATTATTTGCCGACGTCAGCATATTTAGGGAGTAATCATTTTTTATTAGATTCCAGAGAATAAAATTCATCGTTAAAATTATCATTTCTGGAAAATAAAAATAGTACATTTAATTACAATTTTATGGCTATTGTCAGTATTGTACAATATTAAATATATCATACTTTTTTCATATATTTAAATTATCAAAAATAATCACAAAGCAAGGCAATAATTACTCTAGAAAACATGGCGACTATTTTGGTTTTATATCGGACACGTGCAATGAATTTTTCGAATTTTTAGTCTTTATGTCAAAGTCCTAACATTCTCTTCAATAAGAAGTATTTTGTTGTAAGTACGTAACGTATCTGCTAGGTATATTTCTATAAATTGATATTCCCTTTTGTCGGTAACCGGGAATTCCCTTTTTTGTAGGATGGAATTTACCACTGACTTGCTTCAGTTCAATACCTTACTTGACTTAGTTTATAGTATGTCTATAGGACTCAGCGTCAGAGTACTTGAATTTATTCGGTCCCATTGGAGAGAGAGAGAGGAATGGGGTTTAACGTCCACTAAAACACAAACAATGTCATTTCGGGACTAACACATCGTTCAATTTTATTTCAATAATTAGCATACGCTTAGGGATCTTAAGCAGTGGGAGGAAACCCAAAGGCCATGGACCTGGTGAAAAACCACAAGGTTTGACAGTTGACCCTACTCCTTGTCATGTACAACCAGGCAATGGAATAGGCTACAGCGTGCATTTGCTTAGAACTGTTTGCCCTTCCCCCCCTCTTCAGGAATTGTTGTGGTGCAGTTTTTTGAATCTGTTCATTTTTGGGCCACACTCCTGCCCTGGCTCTATGAGCAGATTTAGAGAGAGAGAGAGAGAGAAATGGGGTTTAACGTCCACTCAACACAAACTAGGTCATTTCGGGACCAACATATGGTTTAATTTTATTTCAGTAATTCGCTTGCGCGTAGGGGTCTTTAGCAGTGGGAGGAAACCGGAGTGCCCGGAGGAAACCCATAAGGTTGAGAAGGCGCCCCTATCTTCATGCCACATACGCTCACACCAGGGATCGAAACCAGAGCAGATTTAGAATAACAAACAAATATTATTTATATTTGCAGATTAAATTGTAAAATGTCTCTCACTGCACCTCGTAGAAAAAAAAGGGTGAGACAAAAACTTCAAGCACCTTTTCCTGTTCCAATAGAAACTATAACAGGTTGGTACTAGTATAAGCCTCATTTCTTATTGTAAAAATCATTTTGACAAAGTTTTAGAATAAAGATAGAACAGGGCTAATGAAGACGTTAATACGCCATGCAGTGTGCTATAATTTCGAAAAGCCCTTTTTTGGGGGACAAATTCTCAGCCAACAACAGAGTCTAAACCTTGGACCTCCTAATTTAAAGTTTGTGTGTCAGCACTGCACTCTGCTCAAAATAAGTACAGGGGCGAAAATCTTTTTTTAAAACATATTTCACAGGTCTTTTTAAAAGTACATTTATAAGATGAGATATTCTATCATATCAACTGCATGTAACTAGGTGTAAGCAAACAATAAGCCTAAAAATCAAGCACCTGTCACAGACAATGTCCACGGAGGAACACAGGAATTTCTGTATGAGACGGTTCGCTAGACTCCTGTTTATTGGGAATTTGACAGTTGACGATGCATGATGCCGTCATCGTCTCTTAATTACGTAGGCATACATACAAATTGAGCTTTTGAAAGAGAGAAATACAACACACAGTTTGACTTCAATTTTTATAATAAATTAATATGATCACATTGTCATTTAATTTCATTGATACAAAATGCAAAGCATTAATATTGTTATATCACACATGTCTATATCATTATATTTCCCGCTTTGAATGCCGATCCCACCCCAACATCTGATAGTAGAGGATAAAGCACACAATCGTTACACTTTTCTCATAAAGTGTTGTTTTACACATCTTTTTATGTAGCTGAGCATGATGGGGTTTGAAACTACCAAACCCCCCTTTTGAATCCACCATGAACGTCACACAAATTCAGGCTTTTTCCGGCACAGATGCTCAGATACTGTGTATTTTATCTGTCACAGATTTGTCTATTTTTTTGATATTCAAAATGTAAGGTACCATTTCATTAGCACCTGCAGTTTCGTCAGGTAAAACTAAAATCGTTGTTTCCAGGCCGGTAGAAAGGTAACTAAATTGATTTGTTTCCGTGATATTTTTTATAGAAAGATGAATAATGTGTTTATATAACAGGTGAGACAGCAAGTAAACAACATTGGTTATATTATACTGGTTACTTATGTGGCCAGTCAGTCACTGTTAGACATACAGGAGATATGGAGTTTTTGTATAAAATGGTAAGAAATACATGTAAATCACCTTTGGTGGAAGCGTACACTAATCCTAAAAAACAAACTAATGATTAAAATTGGTTATATGAATCTGGTAGTTTATGTCTCCCTAAAGACCCTTAAAGCGATATTTTCTAAGAAAGTCAAAACATAATTGTGTCTTTGTCTGTTGTTCAATAGGTTGTGAACTCACTATTATACGATTATAGGTGTTATTTCCCACTCTTATAAACCACTAACACCGGAAATAATAACACAATTACTTCCCTTGTTTTTCTATTGAACCAAGAATTTAGCAATAGAAATTTGGGCTTTGCCTTGATCATCATTACAAAAGTTGCTACGAACTGATTATCCAATTCGTGGTTAAAACATGAATGAAAGTTGAGCAGAAAATATCGAAACCTAATCCAGTGAAAATAGCAGACATTGAGAGTTGATCATCGTCTGGATTAGTTGATTAATGTCTAATTAATAATTTAGATAACATTTCAGACCTGAAGAAAGACGTGCAATTGACAGATATAGCTCTAATGTATTGGGGGTGGGGGGAGATGGCCTAGTGGTCTAGAGTGCCACGCTTCGACCTCTAGCTGGCCGGTCACCTCTGGCTTGCGGATGTGATTTTGAGCCCTGTTGTGAGCGTATGTGGCATGGAGATAGGGGCGCCTTCTCAACCTCGTGGGTTTCCTCCTGGCACTCAGGTTTCCTCCCACTGCTAAAGACCCCTATGCGCAAGCGAATTATTGAAATAAAAATAAACCAAGTGTTAGTCCCGAAATGACCTAATTTGTGTCGAGTGGACGTTAAACCCCATTTCTCTCTATCTCTCTAATGTATGTTCAAACAACTTAAAATGCAAATGTTCTATTAAGTACATGAATTAGAAGTGAAATATTTTCAAACATCTTGTAATAAATATAGTTGACTTTGTGAACTTTCCCAAATATTAAATGTGCGGCCATTTCGAATGAGGTAAATGAGAACTCGTAGTATCAGGTTTTTCTATAAAGAGTAAGCATACATTATCTTGTGCATGAAACCCATCAGTATTTACATCATGTGGTATCAGGTGTTCAAAAGAGTCATCAGTATTTGTATCTAAAGCCCCCATCAGGCCGGGATGACGTCCTTACTGCTCTGCTGCGACCGTACAGCGACCAGACAATGCACAAGATCGCCGATAAAGGTGAACACAACGCGAGACATTGTCCCCCAAAATTTCAAACTTGAAAAAAAGTCACCTTCTCATAGCTTTCCAGGTCAGGTCGCAGAACCTTGGCGTTCTTTTTAAACAAACTCAAAACAACCGCTGTCAGTCGGCGATCAATGGCGACCTTGGAGACAACAACACGATATCTGGCATTTCCACCACGATTTTACCACGCTAATGACAATCTTGGTGCGCTCTGAGGCTATTTTCTGTTGCTGGAGCAGTGCAGTAAGGATGCCACCTGGCCTGACGGGGGTGTAAATTAGAAGTGACATCAGATGTTCTAGTAATATTAGGCTTAACATCCATGTTCATGGGATTAATATAAGCATTAGGTGTCTACATTATTTCAGTTAATACCCAGATAAAGGTATTTCAAACAAATGTGATTCCCACAAGATCCTCTTTTCTGTATTTTCAGGGATTTTTTGGTAAAGGTAATTTATCCAGGAGTCGACCGGACTATAATGATAAATATAAATGGGCAGCTATTACGTCAGTGAATGGAGAAAGAAACACAATTTACCCCCGAGTTGTAAATAAACAATGGTATGTTACAGATATTACCGCAGGGGTCAAAATTCATGAAATTGGAACTGAGGCAGTTTTTTCAAAAAATGCCACAGTAATCCCTATTTCACTACGGCAGTTTTTATGTACACTAAGGCAAAACTTTCATTTGACTTTCATCACTACGGCATTTTTTTAAACTGATAAATTTGATTAATAAAGATTATAAATAATAAATAAACTATAAGTATATATATATGTTTTCATTTGTAATGTGTGTTTAGTATAGTATACATGAAACAGGATAAGGTCACCACAAACACCCTAAAAATGTTTAGGACTTTACGTCAACGGCAGTCCATATAAATATCGTAATAAATCTGTTTTATTTCTTCGAAATTAGGAGGTATAAAAATTATTGCAAGCCCAAGACTCTGCTTTGACTCCGCGACACGAAGATTCGTGCAATTCTATATAATCCATATCTACGTGAATTTCACCAAATATAAGTAAAGTATTATGGCACATAACTTGCGTTTTAAAGCCCCAATAACACTCTTGTTGTAACTGAAAACTATGTACCAATCTTCATTCTGGTCAACAAATCGTACTATTTTAGAACATTCCAATTAAATGATGATATAAATATCATCTTAACACACCTAATTTAAAAAATTGGAAAAATTCAACCAATTGATTTGAAAAGTCTAACGTAAGCCTTTTCAAATGTGACTTGGATTTTAAAATATTTTCGAACCCCCTGGACAAATAAAATAGGTTGTAATGGATAATTTACACAACAGGTAGGACACTTAAACATCTAGTACTTAAAATAAGAGTATTATTTATTTTCTGGAGCTACCAAGCCAGCAAGAATGTTATTGTCCCTTTAAATGAATACTTCGCTGTTGAGGTGTGGAATTCCGATTATAAAATATCCGTATAGTAGTACCGTAATTTGATTATCGAAAGACAACTTCACACCCGTGCATGACATTACACGATCATCATGCGGTGGACATGTAACGCCCCCTGGAATGCCTGTTTTACATTCCGTCTATATTTACGGCTTGACGCTAAAAATTATATTTGATTTGGTCATATTTTCCCTGTAAATTCTTCAGAGCCTTTATTTCTGGAAATTGTTTTGAACTTTTTAAATGATTAAATACGCCAGACAGCGAGCCGTGTGCATTTCCATTCCAGTAGAAGTAGGTCAGATGACTTGGACTTGGGGGAGGGGGGTATGTGTTTTATTTATTTTGATATAAATACATGTACTTCATAATGCTATAAACTAGTGACAAACAGACGAAAACATGCGTAGATGTTGTGAAATTCGTTGTTATAAAATTAGCTGAGTAATCATACGATCACGACCGTATAGGCTATCCGTTTCATGGTCAACTAAATGAACGACTTGTGTTATTTGTATCTGCGTACGTGCGTCCGCTAATGTGACGTCAGGTAAATAGCCAATAAAAATTCCACACCGTTCGATCTATTTTTAGTAGCTGTGACAGCTGTGGTTCGAGATTTAATTCGGTAGAAAAATTCAGTCACGAGAACCCAGGAAACAAACAAAACAACAAATTCTTATTTTCTGTTATGCTGTGGATTACACAGTTAGTTGTACAACGGCAATTTCAGTGACGACTACGGCAAATTGCCGTCGTCATAATAGTCATATTCTTAAATAAAATACCACGGCAAACGATGCCGTAGTTATTATTCATTTTCTACGGCAATTCCGGTAAATACTACGGCAATTGCCGCGGGTGCCGTCGTGAATTTTGACCCCTGTTACCGGTAGATTAGAAACAAAATGACTTACTTTTTATAACAACCAAGCTAATGAAGACAGAATTGAGGTTTAACCCTTTGAACACTGACTTTACATGGGGTGTTGCACGTCCCTCCCTGGATTTACAGGACGTCATATTAATTATGACGTCAACGTAATTGGAGCTTGACACGCCCCCGCAAAACCGACATTTCGGGTATATGCGATACAACGTCAAGCCGGTTTTGCGGCATTTCGGGTTCTAAGGGTTAACATCCTACTTTTCTGCACCAGCTGGGCCCCGTTCCTCAAAACGATTGTAACCCTACAATAGTTCATATTCCTGAAGCAATGGCGCGAGAAATCCCTCTCTTACCATTGCTGGATAGAAGTCATATTCTTGAAATTGGGCGGGGCGTGTCTCTTTTTAACGTCCAATCAAATCCCTCCTCTCTTCTCGCATTCGGCATAATTTTCAAAATGGCCGACGAAGAAAACATGTTGGCACTGGATAATCGAGCATAATAAATTTCGCGGGTTATGACGTAAACAAGTCGCGATTGTCACTAGATAGATTGCGGTAACATATTTTGAGGTCTGGTTAACCCCGATATTGTTTGTTACAATGTAGGTCATTGGTTGGTAATGGCACTACTGACCAATAATAATTTTTGCACAACAATGTTCACTCAAGATAGCAGTGTGAAGTGGATTAGTTCTAATCAAACGAAACACTGCGCAGGAGTATGACAATAGTCACTACAATCAAATTGTAACTTTTATTTACAATCACTACATTGTTCCTCAAAGCAATTGTAAGTTACAATAGTTGTAAGTTACAATCAATTCTGTAAGTTACTATGACCGTCTGTAACCTTTACTTACAATCGATTGTAGTGGAATGCAAAATGGCGTTATTTGTTGCAATACAACAACATAAGAAGGGAAAGATTGGTCCTGATAGGATATTCAGGGACAGGACCTGTGTTTTATATGTCTTCTCTGATGTTGATATATTCTCATGCTATAGGATGACGAGGTTGTCAATTTTTAAGCTGATTAACATGCTGGAACCACGTCTGTCTTCCGACACAAAGCGTTCTCACGCACTCAGCGTTGAAAACAAAGTCTTGATAACGCTAAGATTTCTTGCGAAAGGGGGATTTTTGGGAGAGTTGGGAGACATCCATGGCACAGGTTTTTTCATCCAACAGTTGGGGGAATTATCAATGTCACCTATTGATGTGGAGCAAGCCTACGTTTGCCGGAAAGAGGTGGTAACTGTCACATACTGGATGTAGTGTCAAATCGATTTTTCTCACTTTCGCACAGAAGATCAAGGCCTTGTTTCACGAAATCTTAACTAAAGATAAAATCCAAATCTGAGTAGATAATTTGATTTTGATTGGCTAAACAATAAAATCAATCTAATATTATCCAATCAGATTACTAAAATTTGGATGAAATCTTAGTTAAAATTGCTAGACTTACAATTCCCTTACAATAGCTTTGAGGAACACAATTAATCTGTTACTTACGATAGTTGTAAAGTTGATTGTAGCTGTTACAACTATTGTAGGATACAATCGTTTTGAGGAACGACACCCAGGGCTAATGAAGGCAGGAATAAGCCATGTAGTGTACTAGGATGAGATAAAACCGGGTCTTATTCCATTCTCTACCCAGTTAAAGGATCTGTAATAGGCATGTGAGGGAAATAGTTAACACTAACGCACATGCACTTCGACTTGTTTATGCACTGCGGCTGTTATCAAAAGACCTAAAATTATTAAGGATTTCCTTGTTCAGTGGCTTTTATTTCCCTTATTGTTTATTTTATCGGCTTCCAACTTTTTTGACCATGATGTCCTCCCACTGCTAAAACGCCCTATGCGCAAGCAAATTATTGAAATAAAATTAAACCATATATTAGTCCCGAAATTACCTAGTTTTGTGTCGAGTGGACCTTGAACCCCTTTTCTCTCTCTCCCCTCTCTCTCTAACCATATGTTAGTCCCGAAAATTACCTAGTTTGTGTCGATTGGACCTTAACCCTCCCTCTCTCTCTCTCTCTCTCTCTGTTAACCATGAAAATGATCTGATAGAATTTGTTGTTTCTTCTTTCCAGGTACAAGAGACACTTACAGTGGGGAGGACACGAATTAGAAAAAGATGAAATCTCTGAGGGAGAAGAAGAAGGAGAAGAAATAAATTTAAACACAAACTCTAATATGGACAAAGGTGATTCAATTAAAAAAGAAATTAGTCATAATATGACGACAGATGAAAATTGTCAATCGAATGGTGAAGAATCGAATGAAATTAAAATTGAAGATTCTTGGGCGGGAGAACCTGATAATGAATTCTGGGGTGTTGAAACTAACCAATCAGATTCAAACAAAAACACTGATCTGTGGGATAGTAGTGCTGCAGCATCGTGGGATACTGCGGAGGGAGATGCTGATTTTTGGGGAACGGGTATATATAACATTAAATCGGACTCCTGCAGTTCGAAAAAGCCAATCTGTGATATGGATAACAAGAAAGATTCTCTAGTACTGGATCAAGCAAATCCTGCTGCATTAAATCAAGGAAAAACTAATTTGATTCAAGAACAATCTAATGTTTTCGTCTCAAATCAAGGAAACTATAATTCTGAGAGTTTAAAGCGGTTAGCTGAAACGTGTCCAACAAATAGTAAGAGGCCGAAACTAGAAGCGAAGGATAGAAAAATACCTTTAACGGATGATAAACGGGACACAACTCTGATATTACCAGACAATCGGCAATCTTTAACAGAAAATAGTGATTGTGATCAAATTGATAAAGAAAAGATTGATGAAGAAGAAAGAATAGATCTTTCATCTTATGATCCGTTATGTCGCGCGGATGATAACCACGGTGATTTGTTCGTTATACCTAATGACCATTACGATGAATCAGTAAAATCGAATAAACAGAAATTAAAATGGAGACCTGTTTTAAAACAAAACCCTTTTCCAATTAAAGAGTATTTACAGTTAAGTTTAGTAGAGGTATGATTCAATTTAACATTCTTTACTAACATTGGTTTGTTTTGTTGAACAAGAGATATAGTCACCGTTTGTTGGGGTCATCAAAATTTAAAAGTTATTGTTTACAGTCAGTCACATGTACATATCAATGGAGTTTACAGAAATTAACGCAAAATATAGAACAAAAACTAAAGAGCTATAAAAATACTTCAAGGTTTAAAATTTGAGGAATAGTATTCTTTAAAAAATAAATGGTCTATTGTGCGGATGTCAGACGGCAGATCATTCCAACGGTTGGGTGCCGCAATAAAGAAAAAGTAGGATCCAAGAGAAAGAGAGCGATCCCTTATTCTCCAGAATTTTACATGGAGTTAGTATTTTGAAATAATTTTTTTTCAGACTTTTTTCCTGTCGTACGGTTTAGGCTGTTTCATTCTCAAAGAAAAAGAGGTTTGTATACTTTATTATATGAAATGAAATGGGGTTTAGCGTGCAAGTGCTCATCTCCGACTGGGCTAATGAAGACCGGCATGCGCCATACTGTGTGCTGCAAGGAAAATTTCATATTGATGAACTTTCTCGGCCAATGCATAGATCAAACACAAGACATCCAGGTCAGCGGGCCAGCGTTTTACTTCTCCTTTAAAGAGTTAAACTTACCTTTTGCCTGGAGTTTTTCTGGCTTCATAAATTTTGACATTTATTCACATGGCAAGTCCATTTTTAACTCTCTAGAACATTGGATGGCTTAGACATTAAGTTGATTAAAGAATGCCGTTTATATATCATTTTGAATTTCAAAGTTGAAAGAGCTAGCCATTCTGACTATAATAGTTGGAAAATAGATAATGTAAAGTGAATAATCTGAAAATTTCATTGAAATTACTCTATTGCAAGCGAGGATTTAACTCTCTAGAATATTGGATGGCTTAGACATTAAGTGGATTAAAGAATGCCGTTTATATATCATTTTAAATTTCAAAGTTGAAAGAGCTAGCCATTCTGACTATAATAGTTGGAAAATAGATAATGTAAAGTGAATAATCTGAAAATTTCATTGAAATTACTCTATTGCAAGCGAGGATATAAGACATTGAGGGTTTGACAGGACGTGTGCAATAATTTCAACCACCGTTCTGGTTGTTTGAAACTAAGTCTCGCTCCTCCATTTTTAGCTAAAATTAAAAAATTTCAGGCCTTGCTCTTGCATAATGTATGTTTAAAGATCTTGTATTATTTATTACAGAATTCCTTAAATATTGTGTCTATGTGGAAGATATTTTGTGAAAAACAGAGAAATTTTATTGCAAGTTATGTTACGTACCATTATTTTCGAAGTAAAGGTTGGGTGCCGAAATCTGGACTTAAATTTGGCTGTGATTATAGTAAGTTGATTTGCAGGATACTATCGCAAGCAGTCACCAATGGTGAAACATTTCATTATCCATGATTCCGCTAACTCAACATCTGCTTTGGAGAGAGAGAGAGAGAAATCTAGGTCATTTTGGAAGTAACATATGGTTTCAATTTTATTTCAGTAATGCGCTTGCGCGTAGGGGTCTTTGGCAGTGGGAAGAAACCGGAGTGCCCGGAGGAAACCCACGAGGTTGAGAAGGCGCGCCCAATCTCAATGCCACATACGCTCACACCAGGGATCGAAACCACAGCCGCAAGCCAGGGGTGACCGGCCAGCTACAGATCGAAGCGCGGCACTCTACACCACTAAGCCATCCCCCCTCCCCCATCTGCTTTGGGCGCTGGCAGGACTGTGACACTCAGTGGTAGTCTGCTCAGTTTGGAATATTCTGGACTGACAATTCAGCTCATCTTTTATTAAATGGAAGGCCAGATGGTTTATCAGAGAGTTGTTTATCATCGCTAGGCAACATCTTCCGTTTAAAAACAACTTCTACCTCTTGAATTGCACACATATCACTATAAAAAATATCTTGGGTTAGTTTCAAAATGAAATATTGTGTGGACGTCTTTCCTTTGTAATTTTAGTTTTGTATAAAGTTGGTCCACCATTTTACCATGGAAGTTATTCAGTTGTTATCCAGTATATAGAAGAAGATGGCGTTACACCAGTGGTTGGATATCAACAGCGTTGTTTATCATGGAGATCGCTGTGTGGTTTAAATCGAATTACAGAACATGTTGCAAAAGTAAGCTTGTTTGCTCATTGTCCTCGCATCCATTGCTCATTCTTGAACCTACTGTTCATTATTTCATCCCATTCTGTTGTACCAATCACATATTCTTTCATGCCCTTTGCTTGTTCTTTTGTACCAATCTATTGTACCATTGTCTTGTACCCATTGCTAATTCTGGTAACCATTACTAATTGTCTTGTTCCATCGTTCATTCTTTTGTATTAATTGCTGATTCTCTTGTATCAATTGCTCATCCTCTTGTACCAAATTCTCATTCCTATACACATTCACTTTTACTCATGACCCATTCCTATACCTATCTTGTACAATTTGCTCATTCTCTTGCTCACATAACTCATTCCCTTGCTCACATAGCTCATTCCCTTGTACCCAATCCTCATTCTCTTGTTCACATAGCTCATTATTGTGTGCCCAATCCTCATTCTCTTGTTCACATAGCTCATTATCTTGAACCCATAGCCCATTTTCTATACATACTACTCATTCTCTTGTAACATTTGCTCATTCCCTTATTGCTCATTGTCATTATCTTGTGTTCATTGCTATTTTTTTTATTTTTCATTCTCTTGGATCCCTCATTTATTCTCTTGTACTCTTTGCTAATTGTTGTATTCATTCTCTCTTGCTCATGCAGGAGCCACGCCGTAGCCACAGTGGCAAAGTGAGTAAAGGTCCCTTGGCAGTTGTAATTTGATATAAGAGTAGGCTGTAGTGCACATTGTATGGCGTATGCCTGTCTTCATTAGCCCAGTCGGCGCAGAACAGTAGGACATTAAATCACATTTCATTTCATTTCTTAACCATGCTGCATTCTCATTCTTGTATACCCATTACTCATTTATGTATACCCATTACCCATTTCAGTATACCCATTACTCATTTCTGTATACCCATTACTCATTTCAGTATACCCATTACTCATTTCTGTATACCCATTACTCATTTCCAGATACCCATTACCCAATGTCGTACACATTGCTCATTTTCTCACACTATTCTGTCCTTTGTATTTTCAGGAAGTAATGATTTGTTATGTTGTAAAACCCAAGAATTTAACTGATAAAGATCTACTGTCACCTTCGTGCATTCCATACTTTAAAGTTAAGGTAGGAGATCTGTAACAATCGTAGATGAGTTAGGTGTGCACATGGTGTAACATGTTGCCTAGAGTGAAAGTTTGACTTCAGTACTTAATTTGTTTCACAGAAGATTATGAAAGTGTTCTCATATCTCTGTAAAAGATGACTGCCTGCAACACATGACATTACTAGCCGGACAGAATAGTGCCTTGTTATCGTTTTAATACCCATTTACACTAAATAGGAAATAATTTTACGTATAAATATTGATTTTTATACGCCCTCATTTTCATGTGGACGTATTATGTCGTCGCCCCTGTCCGTCCGGACGTCCGTCCGTCCGTCCACAATTTGTTTGTGGACTCTCTACAGGTCACAATTCTTATCCGATTTTGACGAAACTTGAAATATAGGTTTATCCCCAAAAGATCTCGGTTCCTTTCGATATTGGCATGTATCGGATCAAAACTTCATGGATTATGGCCCCTGATTGTACGAAAAATCACGTTTTTAGCTTGTGGACCCTATAGAGGTCACAATTTTGAACCGATTTTGATGAAACTTGACATGCATGTTTGTAACCCAAAGATCTTGGTTCCTTTCGATATTTGCGGCTATCGGAATGTAATTTCCTGAATTATGGCCCCTGATTGTCCGAAAAATCACCCTTTTTAGCTTGTGGTCCCTCTGGAGGTCACAATTATTATTCGATTTAAAAAACCGTTTGATTATATCACCGTTACACCCTAAGGAAGGTTGAGTTCGAATTTCGGGAAAATCGGACGAAAATTGCCATACAAAATGGCCGCCGTTAGTACGCGAATACTGTTAAAAAATGGTATATCAAGGTTGTGGACCCTGTAAAGGTCACAATTTTAATTCGATTTTGATGAAACTTGAAATGCATGGTTATAACCCAAAGATCTTGGTTCCTTTCGGTATTTGCGCATATCGGATCGTAACTTCCTGAATTATTCGAATTTCGTGAAAATGGTACCAAAATTGCCGGACGAAATGGTCGCCGTTTGTACGCGAATAGTGTAAAGATATGGTATATCATGGTTGTTGACTCTGTACAGGTCACAATTCTTATCCGATTTTGACGAAAAGTCACATTTCTAGGTTGTGTACCGTCACACCATAATCATTGTCGACTTCGAATTTCATGAATATCAGACTGGAACTGACCAACAAAATGGCTGCTCCCAATACAGTATGAAATACAGGACTTAATGATGTAGGAAAAATCACTTTCCGTATTGTTTGTTCTCTATCCATCTCTCGAAAATGTGGGCGTATCCTGCCTGGCAGTGCCAGCCTATCTTTCTAATACATGTGCATGATAAACTGTTTTAGAATTTCATTTGTTGGTGGAAAAAAGTTAATAATTTTGGCTCATTAAATCGCATGGGTGTCATCCTTCTCAGTGATTTAGCCAATCTAATTAAAATATAGATCTATATTTCGTTTCGTTTTTTATACTTTCGATGGTCTACACTCATGTAGATCTAACAAGTTATAGTGGGAGCTCACGTTCTATGATGTCAGGTATCAAGCACGGGACATCTGATCCGATAACATCAGTCATTCGATTAACCAATTAGCGACCGCCATGCTTTTTAAAATCTACTTTTGTTTTGTTTTCTATCCGCTGGTGTTAGTATAGACGTACCTACCCACAGTTCCACGCATGAAAAGGTCAAACGGTCGATTCAACAGGCCATTTGATTGGCTGAACCTTCATTTCGGGCAGAACACAAGTTAAATAACAAGTCCTCCAGATCCAAGAGTAGTGAAGACAAGTAAAAACGAAATTTTGAACTATAAAAAACGAAACGAAATTGGATCTGTGTATTAATCAGATTGAGATTTAGCAGCCTAGCGAATATTCACTGCTGATCAGTGTGTTTAGTAGTATGACTGTATACATGTCTGACTATGAAATGGATTGCAAATTTATTTATTTTTGCATATAAGAAAGGGGTGGGTGATAAATAAAATTTTCCTACTCGTCTTATCAACATTAATTGATAAAGTAAAATAAAATTGGCAAAGCCCGTTTCTTTTTTAAATCATCGTCTTCTGTTGACATTTTGTTGATATCAAAAAAGACCTGTTGAAGATTCTCTATGTGCATACAAGCTAGTGAAATAAAGACATAGGCCTGTATGGACTAAATTTATTTATAATTGTTGTTTTCATTTTGAATTTTACTTTTTGTCAGGAGATGTTATTGTCTCGGTGGATATCTTCTCAAGAAAGACAGAACAAAGAACCAGAAGAAATACCGTGATATTTATATTTGAATTAAAGTTTTTTGTAATAAATTGTTCTTGTTTAGTTTTCTTTTCCCATTCAGTGATATAAGCAATCTGATTAAAACACAGATCCTCTTTTGTTTTGTTTTTTTATTAGTTCAAAATTTTGTTTTACTTTAATTTACTACATTAGGAGCTGGAAGAGATGTTATAAAGCCCTGGGGGGTGGGATAGCTGAATGGTTAGCATGTGCGTGTTGTATCATAAAGCCTGTCATTGACTCAACTGGCGTGGTTTCGAATCCCAGGTTGTACATGAGTTGGGTCGCCTATCTAATCAATTTTAAAAAAAGCAACAACATATGTTAGTCCCGAAATGACCTAGTTTGTGTCGAGTGGAAGGTAAATACCATTTTTCTCTCTCTCTCTCTCTCTCTCTCTCTCTCTCTGTTTCACAGAGGTTTTGTAAAAGCCTTATTATACCACTGAATTAGATGCCTGACATTTATATGTTCAAGTGTGCCTTCTACAGGTGACTTCCCATCACAGAATGTCTCCATCATTGGCTCTATGGCGGGTGCACTGTTTACATAAGAGGTTACTGGTTCTGGCAGGAATAATGCCTTTTAGTCATTTTATATACCCATTTACACTAAATAGTAAATACTTTTATCTCAATATACTTCAAACCCCTTTATTTATTCCATGCTGATCATTGTGCTGTAATTAGGGCTAGAATTACACTGTATTGTGTTAGTTGTGTTGGTGAATACACTTCCACAAGTAAGATGTTGTTTATTTGTGTTTTTATCATGAGTTATTAGAATATACACTTATAAAACAGTTAACAAATGTGGTTTATTTGTGTTTTTATTGTGAGTTATTAGAAGATGTATACACTTGTAATCCAGAGTTAACTCATGTGTATTGGTTATTAGTAAATACACATCTAATATATACATAGTTAACTAATGTGTATTGGTTATTTTAAGTACACATCTAATATATACATAGTTAACTAATGTGTATATGTGTATTGGTTATTAGTAAATACACACTTACTATATACGCAGTAAACTAATGTGTATTGGTTATTAGTAAATACACACTTACTATATACATAGTAAACTATGAGGATGGGTTATTAGAAACACACTTAGAATAGGCCTACAGAGTGCAGAGAATGATTTGGATGTGCACTACCCATTATATACATGAGGCATAAACCCCTCGTAGTTTGGGTGGTTGGATGGTCGAATGATTAGCGTGTGCGCGCTGTATATCATACGGCCTGCCATTCAGTCAACTGGAGTGGTTTCGCCTGTCCAACCTCGTGGGTTTTCTCTGGGTACTCCAGTTTCCTTCCACTGCCAAAGACCCCTACGCGCAAGCGAATTTTTGAATTAAAATTAAACCATCCTATGTTAAACCACATTTCTCCCTCTCCCCGTAGTACGCAATCAGCTGGGGTGGTCAATATGTGTATTTGCTTTGAGATATGGGAGAATACGCTGTAAATACGCGGTAAACCAATTGATGTGGTTAATAAGCGAGTTTGAATGTGTATTCCCCATTATATACCCAGCATCAACTACCAGGAGCCGATGGTGTATTTACTGTGAGATATGGACGAAGACACGAACACTACACAGTAATGTGTTTCTTCGTGCATCTACGGCTCAATTCAGGGCGAATGTAGGGAATACACATTTATTGCACAGTTGGCGAATGTGATTTTTGCCGTGAATTATTAAGATACAACATATGACCAGCCAATGTGGCAAAATATTAACAAATTCAACGAACAAACATTTTTTTGAAAAATGAAATAAATATAGAAATAAAATACAAAAGTATTAAGTTTCATTATTTTTTTAAAAGTTTATCAGTGAAATGAGCTTATAAAGTGGAGTAATTTCCCTTGATCCATAATGTACACTTAACCGAAAGAAACATGAGAAGAAAACAAAATAAAACTTGAAAACGGATCATTAATAGCATCAAAAGTATAAAAAGAAGAAAAAATTCTCCATTAAGCGGCGTTGTGGGCTGAGTGCACAAACTATCGTTGTATTAGCATTTATTAAAGCCCTAGCGAAAGGAATGCGGTCTTATAACATTCTGGCCGATTTAGCATAATATTTACATGACGTCATCGGGCATCCCAGGGCCGTGGTAGACTTGGATTCTTAGGCACAGAAATGGAAACCCGTGAAATGGATCAGACGGAAGATGAA
The DNA here is from genome assembly GCA_036850965.1 of Patella caerulea. NCBI lineage: Eukaryota > Metazoa > Mollusca > Gastropoda > Patellidae > Patella > Patella caerulea. The sequence continues at coordinate 4,268,907 of JAZGQO010000007.1, forward strand.
ACAATATTTTATCATACTAATTTGCAACAATAATTGGGCTTTTTTTTTCAAGTAAACGAACACAGCACATGCATAAATACCATATTTAATACCATTAACAATTTTTATGGATTTGAAATAATGATTTGATTTTTTTTTGTTCAGTTCATTAATATTCCACAAAACTCAGGACCAGTAAAAACTGTTTTAAAAACCATTCAAATGATTTATTTCAAAACTATTTATTTAATTTCCGATTTCTAGAAATGGCTTTAGATTATATATTTCTGTTATCTATATCACGGACAGGGGACACTGCCCCCAAATCATTTTAAAAATATGTGATGTTATGTTTTGTTTGCAATCTGCGAATTGTGATTCGATTTAACTTGGGTACAAAAAAATAAAAAAAAAAATACCCGTACGCTTTAAATCTAATAAGTTGACTTTAGCAATTACAGAAGGGAAAACAATTTAGATAATTGCCTAACCATGACGAAAAATATTAAATCCCTTAATTATATTTTCTACTTCTTTTTTATGCTATAATCTCTTTGAATGGTTTCTTTAATTACCAATCAGACGTAATTGCTTAATTACACATAAATTTACGAAATGGGGCTCTAATCACAATTAAACTTAGTTTTGTGGGGTTTTTGGAGGAGAAGGGTGGGTCGAAGGTTGTGACTGGTAGACCGAAAACACGTCTTGCATGTTATTTTACATAGCCGCAAAGGCACTGGTAAAAACGAGACTATAAAATCACAGCCGCCATTTGTAATCGCGATTTATACGGAATTTGTGATATCTATGCCATAAAAGTAATAATTCACCTCAAAATAACCAATATGTGGACATAGAAGAAATCCTTTAGGTAGCTAAAGCGCCGTATCCTTAATTCATTTTAGGGGTAGAATATAAGGAAGCTCGTGATAAAAGAAATAAGATGGATAGTGAATCAGCAAGCTGAATCGAAAGAGAAAGATGTCAGAAAAGAACGAGTAGTTCAAGTGCAGGCTTGGCTAGTTCATTAATTCCAAATCGTGTGTCATTGTTATAAAATTACCGAATGCCATGGTGTTCGTCCTCCGATTAATGGAATGATATTTATCCGGATATAGCAGTTCACAATCTGAAGTGAAAGTGGTTTTCTAAAGCCCATTCATTATTTTTGTGGCCATGTCGGCCGAGGAAAGACTGAAGAAATTAGAACGTCTTTATCTTGGAGGTGTAACGAATAGTGATGGCAATGCATTGAGTATAGAAACATTATTGGATGTACTTATTGTTATTTATGATGAATGTTCAAATCCTACCCTTAGAAGAGAGAAAAATATCTCAGATTTTGTAGAATATGGTAAGTATTTCGGCGACTAAAAACATTCACTTCTTCTTAACTTCAATAAACCGTTTCGTTAACCAAACCCTAATCGTCCTGGAGTCTGCAAGCTGCCTGTGCTCCTGGGGTTGGGTTTTTAGTATCTCTGGAATGCTGCAATCAGTTGTAACCCGTCCCCTCTATCTATTCTTGATGTTTGATATGTTGCACCTTATTGGAGGTGGAATATCGATGCAGGTGTTTGCATAGCCTTGGCCATCATTATAATGCAAAAAGAAATTATTTGTTCAATTTCAAATGAATAAATTACTATCAGAGGTTGTTCAAGCCCCCTTTTCTATTATCCCAGTCAGAGCACAAGAGCAGTATGACTTTAAACCACATTCCATTTCATTTGAATGGCCAACATATTCAAGAAGCAACCCGGTTTGTTTCAGTACCATGGGAGAGAGAAATGGGGTTTAACGTCCACTCAACAGAAACTAAGTCATTTCGAGACTAACATGGTTTAATTTTATTTCAATAAGGGGTCTTTAGCAGTGGGAAGAAACCGGAGTGACCGGAGGAAACCCACAAGGTTGACAAGGCGCCCCTATCTCCATGCCACATACGCTCACACCGGGGCTCAAAACCACAGCTGCAAGCCAGAGGTGACCGTCTGACCGACCAGCTAGAGGTCGAAGCGCGGCACTCTAGACCACTAGGCCATCCCAACCTCCCTCAGTTCCTTGGGTACGGAACTCGAGTGAAATCCATCCATTATCTGTCTAGTTTCCTCTTTGTTGGTCATGGTAATAATAAGAAGAATTTTTTTCAATCTCACATCTGATTAAAACACAGATCCTATTTCGTTGCTTTTTTTAGTTGAAAATTTTGTTATACTTGTCTCTAGTTACTACGGTACTGGTACACTAGGAGGATCTGTAAGAGTTGTAATATAACAGGAGTTCTAGTTGATGTAAACAATTAGCCTATGAAATGGTCTGTAACTACAAGTTTGGCATACTCTGCACTAGTCTGCACAGAACTGTGGGTAAACCCCTAGAAACTTCAACGCTGATTGATTAATGAATGTCTGACGTCATGGGGTCCAAAGCCTCTTGCGTGACCCTTGACGCGACCTCTCACTGTCTGATCTTCATGTAGTGTAGGCCATCCAAAGTATAAAAAAAACGAAACGAAATATATAGAGGATATTTGTCGTTTTAGAGTGAATAACATATTTTATTTCATCGAGAAGCAAGAAAACTTATGTTTTCACGAATGCGTAGCATGAGTGAAAATATAAACGTTTTCTTGCTTAGAGATGAAATAAAATATGTTATTCACGACAAAACGACAAACGTTCTATTTATTTAATGATTTTACAGTCATTTTAGGTAAAACAACATGGACTACTTTGCTAGCCAGTGGAATAACACTTTTATTTCACTGATAAAACGAGGTATTCCACTTCTGATCATAAAATATAGATCTGCATTATAGTCAGATTTGAGTTGACTGATTCGATTGCTTCATATTGTGAATTATTTGTCTGTTATAAATTACTCTGCTATTAGAGTGTTTCTCCAACCGTCTTGTTTTTATCCAATGACTTGATGTGATAAAATTTTATTATATTTCTTTACTTACAATGTCTGTGTGTGTCCTGTATGTGTATCTTGTATCTTGTCAGTGTGATTGTATCCGGAGATTTATGTTTGTGTGTGGGGCAATTCTCCTGCACTCACTTGCATTGATATCAATCTTTGATTTGGTGTTGCTGCCCAATGTATACATGCAGGTTTGGAAAGGCCTATTGGTCTTGAGTGTCGCGCTTCGACCTCTAATGATCCCAACACCTGTGGCTTGCAGTTGTGTTTTTGATCCGTGGTGTGGGCGTATGTGGCTTGGAGACAGTGGCGCCTTTTCAGCCTTGTCGGTTACTCCGGTTTCCTCCCACTGGAAAGCCCCCCCCCCCCACATCACATGAATATGGTTAATAGTAAAAATTGAGATTTATGGCCACAGCCAGAATGTCCCAGACAGTGCTGATTAAACTAAAACAAGACATTTGTGTCTAGAAGGCTAGGCCATCCTTTTCTTTAAGTATACTAATTATTATATTACTCAGGACCAGATTTTTATATTAAAGTATGTCAAGAGGCAGTGTTAATTCTTTCTAAAGCCTATCATAGACTGTAATGGAGTCCATCCAAATGGTAGCCTTTGTAAGACGTAGTAGTAAAGTAGTGTAATGGTCAACAACCTGGTGGTCCTCGGCTTTCTGTGTTTGATTAGATTACATATCTTGCCAAGTTTTTTTTTTACTTTCTGTTGACGGCAAATATTTATGGTTCCAGTCTGATTGTAGTTATTACAGTTTAATCAAGTTTATCACAAAAGCTAGGAAGAAGTGTAGAATGGTTTGTTATTTGCTCTATTCCAACACATAATGTCCAAGTGTAAGTGCAGGAGGACTGCACGACATACAACAAACATGCTGACCAGATACACACAAAGATAGCTGTTCTCTTCCTGTGGTGTTTCATTACTGATAAATGTACATGTACGTTTGGGAGCTGGACTGCACGACACACAACAAACATGCCGACTAGATACACACAAAATAGCTCTTCTCTTCCTGTGGTGTCTCATTACCGATACATGTATGTGTGAGAGCAAGATTGGAAATTAGGCTCTTGTCACATACATTGTCAGGCACAAATCCTGTTTTTGTCCAGACACAATCCCCCTGTTGCCAATCTGATTAAAACACTGATCCTATTTTGTTTTGTGTTTTATAGTTCAGAATTTCATTTTACTTGTCGTTACTACACTAGGATCTGGAAGAGTTGTTACACTGAAGCCTGCGAATGCTTTGTTAACTCGATGCTGCTCTTTAATTGATTTGTCAGATTTTTATATAACTACATTGAATAGTTTACCATATTGGCTATTATTAATAATTTATACATGTGTAGATATTATGTTATACACGTGGCTTATTATAAATAAATATATTACTCTGTATTTATTAAACAGGAAAATTCTTATACTTTGACATGTGCTTCAGTTACAGTATACATGTAGTTTTGATGAGGAGGAAAAAATGTGATGTTTTTTTAAAACAAATTTTAAACAATTTCTTCTGCTACGCTTGAAATAAAAACAGTTTAGATGATGGGGAAAAGAAGTTGTAGATAATATCTGTAGTAAAGAAGAAGGAAAATATGTTAGAATTTAGAATATTGATTTTAAAATATTTGAAACTGGGGCATTATGTGAGATTAGATAAAGAATAAATACTGGTAACGTAAATATAATATGCTGAAAATTTCCGTCAAATTGCTCCACTTGGAACCAAAATATTAGCTTTTGAATTTTAGGCTAGTCTTGATCATCATTACTAAAGTCGGTACAATAAAAAACATAGTCTTGATTATCTACTGTTGATATTTTGATTCTGTTTTCGTAATTAAATATTAATTAATCATTTTGAGAACATTTTGGCCCAGACCAAGCAATAGAAAAATGTTAATACAGTACGGCCGTCGCGACTCTTTGATAAAACACGATATTACCGTGTTTTTTATCGTGGAATTCCGAGATTTACCGAGTGAACACCGAGTGAATATCGAGTGACACGATAGCACTGCCTCGGTGTTGGAAACACGGTGTCACTCGGTGTTTTAATTAAAACATGCCTATGGTCGTTTAATATCGGTAATCACACCTCAAGTAACATATCATTTGGTTTAATCACAAATAAAACTAGACCTGCATGCAGGAATGACGGGTTTCACTGGTGCCATGTTACCTTTGAACTTGAACTTGTGTCACTTTCGGTGCCACGTTACCCTTGAACATATGTCACTTCCGGTACCAATAAAACCAATATACAGGTTTCCACATAAGCATTGCACACATCAAATAAAATGGAAACAGAATCAAACAAATCCAGCAATTTTATTTTATACATTTGTTACATGTAATTGATCCTGACAAAATAACAGTACTTCCGGTGATAATGTAAATGTTCCCTTAGTCTTATGAAATCAGAAATGGCATAAGGCATCATATGGTGAAAATTTTATGTAAATCGAATAATAATTTCCACTTTTATAGACCAAAAACCTTGAAAAGTGACGTGTAGAAAATCGTCTATTTCTCGGCAACCGTACAAGTTAGAAACCATTTTTTGGTATTTATATGACCGTATGGGTTTAATCTATTTGTTGATTGGAATCAAATATCATAATTGTATAAACATTACAAATCAGACTCATTTGAATAAAATATCGGTTTTGAAGGCTTAAAATACAGTTTTTGCCAAAATGACGCTACTTCCGGTGATAATGAAAAGTTAAATTAGTTTTATAACATCGTCTATGACATTAGGCTTCAAAGGGTGAAAATTTTATGAAAATCAAATAATAATTGACACTTTTATGGGCCAAAAACCTTCAAAAGTGACTTTCAGAAAATCGCCTATATCTCGACAACCGAACAAGTTAGAAACAATTTTATGATATCTATTTGACCGTATGAGTTTTGTTAATATGTGAATTTAAACCAAAAGTTAATTTTATTATTACATGTGACATAATTCTTGGTTGAAAAAAAGATCGATTTTAAAAGTTAAAAATTGAGTTTTTGACTAAATGACGTCACTTCCGGTGTCAATTTTAAATAGTAATCAACATGATATGACGCACACTTGCTTTTTGAATCAAATGATGTCACTTTTGTGAATATCAATTAATAATTGAATATTTTACAGGCAACATTACGAAAACAGTGACTTATGCAAAACTGCCCATTTCTCGGCAACTGCTTATATTAGAAACTAATTTTAACATACATTCTCTTCGTATGGATTATAGAGACAGGTTTATAAAAGTTAAGTAAAAAAAATTTAAAATCTGAAAAGCCTGAATGGGTTGTAAATAGGTCAATTTTACGCCCTTTTTCACCCCTTAATCCAATTTGCTAGATAACACTTTTGGTAATAAAAAAAATAACAATTGGGACAACGAAGCATATGAACTTTGTTTTATACAAATCGAACAATAAAAAATTAATCTAGGACTGAAAAACTGAATTAGCTAATGGCGGCCAAGGAAAATTACTGAGACAAATTTTTTTAACATTTTTGCGCTAGTCAGATGACTCTTTAATTCTGTGCACAACACGACTAAATAATATTTATAAATAAAAACGTTAAATCGAATAATAATTGCCACTTTTAAAGACCAAAAAACTTGAAAAGTGACTTGTAGAAAATCGGCTATTTCTCGGCAACCGTACAAGTTAGAAACCATTTTGTGGTATCTGTATGATCGTATGGGTTCATTCTATTTGTTGATTGGCATCAAATACCATAATTTGAAAAAGATTTCAAAACAGACTCATTTGAATAAAATATCTGTTTTGGAGGCTAAAAATACAGTTTTTGCCAAAATGACGTTACTTCCGGTGATAATGAAAATCTTAAATTACTTGTCTGAAATCCCAAATGGCATTAGGTATAACATGGTGTGACGTTTATGAAAATCGAATAATAATTGACCCTTTTATGGCCCCGAAACCTTCAAAAGTGACCTGTAGAAAACCGTCTATTTCTCGGCAACCGAACAAGTTAGAAACCATTTTATGATATCTATATGACCATATGAGTTTTGTTTATATGTGAATTTAAACCAAAAGTTAAAATTATTAATACATATTAAGTTATTCTTGGTTGAATAAAACATTGATTTAGAAAAGTGTAAAATGCATTTTTTGACCAAATGATGTCACTTCCGGTGTCAATTTTAAATTGTAATCAACTTGATATGACGCTACGTGCTTTTTGAATCAAATGATGTCACTTTTATAAAAATCCAATAATAATTGACTATTTTACAGGCAAAATAACGAAAACAGTGACTTATGCAGAACTGCCCATTTCTTGGCAACTGCTTATATTACAAACGAATTTTAACATACATTTTCTTCGTATGGATTATAGCTACAAGTTTATAAAAGTTACGAAGAAATATTTTAAAATCTGAAAAGCCTGAATAGGTTGTAAATAGGTAAATTTTACACCATTTTTAGCCTCTTAATCGAATTTGCTCGAAAGTGAAGTCGAAATTAAAAAAACTGCTTCCTACATTTTTTGCGCCTTGAAAGGGCACACTCTTTGAGTCAAATAATTTTTCCAAAAAATAATATTTGTTTTCGAAGTAGGAAAATAACTGTCAAAATTGTAGTTTTTGGAAAAATTATGCCACTTCCGGTGCCGACAGATAACACTTTTGGTAATAAAAAAAATGACAATTGATACAACGAAGCATATGAATTTTGTTTTATACAAATCGGACAATAAAAAATTAATCTAGGACTGAAAAACTGAATTAGCCAATGGCGGCCAAGGAAAATTACTGAGACAAATTTTTTTAACATTTTTGCACTAGTCAGATGACTCTTTAATTCTGTGCACAATACGACTAAAAATTATTCATAAATAAAAAAATTTTTTGTAAAATTTTAAATTTTCGAAATTTGGCGCCTAATATCTTCGAAGATTTGCCGAAAATCAAAAATCGAAAGTAGCGTAGCTATGTGCCCTGTCTCAGGCTATGCCAAAATGTATCGAAAGTTAAAATCCAATGATTTTTGTTAAAATTACTGCAATATTTTAAAAAACGATAACTTCGGTGATTTCGGACATTTCGCATTGTCGCAGAACGTTCAAAATAGCTTTATCCTCTAAGTCACACCCACTTTCCCAGTAAAACCGAAGAAATCGTAACGATGCGACACGTAGTTGCTGAGATCTATTCAAATTGGAATCTGAATAATAATAATAATAATAATAAGAATAATAATTTTAACAAAAACAATAGTGTTTCACACAAGCTACGCAGTGTGAAACCCTAATAAAAGTCCGTGTCTGATGATATGTAAGCACACATCTCTAGACTTCACCGTCAACACGCCGAATACATGTACATGTATATGAATTAGTCCGAAAATATCCCGCCGACTTTCTAATTTCGGCGCCAAAGTGTCTGGCTGGTTGCATACTGTCAATCATGGTTCAATGATGTGAATTGAAACGTGGCATCATAAGTAACTGATTGACAGCAAATAGACGCCCCTTTAACACCACATTGCTATCTTGTAAATTGCCAGTAGTTATAATTACAGTACAAACAAATATTGACACATTATTGAATAATCAAAACTGTTATGCTATCGAGCCGCAAATGATTTCTTAAACCCCCTTCCCATGCATTCGTAATTTTATGTCTGGTCAAATTCATTTCTCACTTAGCAGTGTTACATTCTGCTAATAATAAATTCAACAAAGCTTGAAATGGAGTTATCCAACCCTTACTGATACATGTATATAGCGATTTTACCAACTATTGCAATGACATGTCTAAATATGAAAACGCGTAACGATTCGGTTTTAGTTACAACTCTATTTACTGAGTATCTTACCTTTATCGAAATAAAATCCATAAAATAGAAATTCCCATGTGTATGAATATCGCAACACACCTAACCACAGGTTGTAGACCACGAAAAATGTAAAAATCACAAATAAATTTCCAATAACGATGCGTTTATCACCTCACAAAATGTATGCATTGCAGAACACAAGCTAATTTGTATGGGATTGGCTTCAAAAGAACGGAAGTTGTCAATCTCCCTTTGAACTCTCGGTATTCCCCGTGAACCAAAGGAAGACAAATCTAAATATAGTCTGGCTGCACGATTATTTCAAGACAATGTTCTTTGGTGTCCAATGTTCAACTAATGATATTGTGGATTTGATTATGTATTAATGTCTGCTGCATTATTACTTGTCGGTGACACCCGATTTCCACTTTATGTGATATCGTAGACATCTACCCGTGAATATTTGAAGTTGTTGCAGACGTGTCATTAGGCTATATGCATTTTGAGTTGCATAATACGCGGATCCCTTGTACCCTGGTGCAATGTTCGCTTTCTTTTATATATGCGACCTGGGTATAGATTCTATTGTAGGATTAACCCACGAAATTAATTGGTTGGGAACCTTATAATTTCTCTTTTTGCTTGAGGTTAATGTGCCTTCCCCGTATATGAATGTTTGATGTTAGACTATGGACGGAAATTGTGCGCAGAGTAAGACAACATATTTAGTTTCATAATGTTTAATCATAATAACATAAAAATTGCATAACAAGACATAAAAATAGAAACACTCAATTTCGTCCTGGAACTTCACTAAAAAGTGCGTACTCTCTCTTGTTAACGTTCTTGTTGCCATGTTGAAATTATTCAGGAAGGTCGTTCATTTGTGATTTGTTATATACTCGTTTGGGGTTAGTTTGGCTTCCAATACAAGCCAATATTAGAAAATATAAATAATAGAAATTATAAAACATCAAAGAATGAAGCGAAGACTGAATGGGTGGTGTGATTTTAACGGAGTAATTAATTTGAACAGTAGATACAAGACGAGGTATTCAACAAAGGTTAAAATGATTTTCACTGATTGAGTGCAATTACGTATGTATACAAACACAAGCGGCAAACGCCAGAAACGGGTTAATCACACGGGAAAAGTTAATCCCGAGTACATATCTGTTTTGAATTGTCATATAATGACCGAAGTATTGTGATTCCAAGATATTCAATCAAATTGATTTCCTTTCCTTTGTCGTAACACGAGTAGTATATACAAGGTGGCTGTTCACGTCAGGATTATTGACGAAACTATTCAAATCCCGAGTACCTATCTGCTTTGAATTGTCATATAATGACCGAAGTATTGTGATTCCAAGATTTTCAATCAAATTGATTTCATTTCCTTTGTCGTAACACGAGTAGTATATACAAGGTGGCTGTTCACGTCAGGATTTGTTGTCTACGATATCACCATAGGTGGAAGTGGACGTTAACCCCAACGAACGAACGAACGAACGTTAGGATTATTGACGAAACTATTCAAATATGGTGGCAGTTTGCTAACATCGTGTCAGTATTATCTATTTGGCATCAACGGTATGACAGATAAGTACCGCTAATTTTACGTATCAAATTACACCGAGTTCTATCGTGTCCCGCGACTATCGTGGCACACGATAGCGACTGCTACACCGAGTTATTTATCGTGGAAATATCGTGCCGTTATCGTGGAAATTTTCAACAAAAAACGACACGATAATCGTGTTTTATCAAAGAGCCGCGACGGCCGTACTGTATATTCCGAAATGACTATAAAATCGTGGTGACCCAGAGTAACTGCATGTACCCAGTCATCAGTGAGGAAAGATGGAACGGTCTAGATAAACGTAATGCTTGCATATTCTTGAAGCCCTAGGTGGAAGATATATATAAGGAATGTCAGTAATGTTGGAATGATGTTGGTAATATAAGTTTAAAGACTAGAGAATACTGAATATTTTGTTAATATGACCCGGTGATGAACCAGTAGATGATGAATATATTGTCTAGCATCTGTTTCTTGTTTCCTCTTTACACAACTCTTTTATTTGGCATCTTTATAAACATTGTATATTACCAAACCTGCCACATGGAAAACAAAAAAACATACCTTTACCTGTCGCTGTCTTCGTTCAAGGTAAAAGTCAGACTACTTTCAATACCTGGAGCCTGTTTCACAAAATTTTAACTAAGATAAAATCCAAATTTTTCTAAATTGATAAGATAATATTGGATTGATTTTAGTACTTAGCCAATCAAAATTTGAATTTGTCTTTAGTTACGATTCTGAGAATCAGGGCCCTGGACTAAGTAAGTTAGTTCGATAAGTGATGAGCTACAAGTCAGACTATTTTCATTCATTACCGGTATGTCAAACGACTCAATATTTTAATCTGAGATTTTGAGACAATGTAAATGAACCATTCCTCTTTGCCACTTAAATTTCTTGATATTCTGTTAAAATCGAGATAGTCCCTTTAAATGTTAATTGTCAGACGTGCAGTCTTCGGCATGTAGAGTAATATTTCCATCATGTCAAAAACTTTATTATGATGAAGTATGAGAGCAAAAATTTCGTCAATACCTCACAATCAAATTTCTTTAACCATCAGTCATTCTTGGTACATGTATTACTAGCAAAAAAAACCAAAATCGCGCAATCAAATTCTATAACCATCAGTAATACATGTAAATCAGTATTACATGTAATTCCGTCATGTGAAAGGGGAAATGATGAAATATTCATGCAAAAATCTTGTCAATATCACACCATCAAATTCTAAATCATCATTTCTTAGTATTAAAACTAAAATAATGAAATGCATCAACTTGACTTTGAGCAAAAACCTCATCCATATCACATAATCAACTTCTAAAACCATCAGTCATTCTTTTGTGTTATTTCTATCATGTGAAAGAGTAAAATACTGAAATGTTCAGTGACATGGAGATAAGGGCGCCTTTTCAACCTCGTGGGTTTCCTCCGGGCACTCCAGTTTCCTCCCACTGCTAAAGAACCCTCCCTACGCGCAAGCGAATTATTGAAATAAGATTGCAACCATATGTTAGTCCCAGTGGATGTTAAACCCCATTTCTCTCTCTCAAAGAGTGAGCGTGATTTGTCTAGATGTAGTTCATTGTGTATAAATGCAGTTGAGTCTCTCTCTCTCTCTCACTCTCCCTCTCTCTCTTTCTCTCTCTCTCTCTGTTTCTTGCCCACCATTTAATACATGTAGGTCACCAGTTGTAAGTGAAACATCAATACCCTGTAATTAGTGGTGTCCAATCCCTGTGGTCAGTTTGGATAATGACCACAGCTGAGAGAAATGACCAGTGACCCAAGAGAATTGACAAGAGTATAGTGAATGTGATTATAGGTTTATTGTGTTCAGGTGGGCCGTGTGTAAGTGCTAAGTGGTGCATGTAGTATTGTAGTTATTTACATTAGGCCTCACCAATTCTATTTGTGTTTCATTGACTTGCATACATGGGTATATATTATATAGAGAGATAGGGTAACTTTAACGTCAATTAATATGCCACCTGGTGGACTTCTGCTCTTGGATTCCCTCTTTCGAAGCTAGCAACAGGTCACGCCGCCCTCATTGCCAATCCTTCTTCTTCTCTTCTAAGTAGAAATTAAAAATAAGACTTGTTTGCGATTTCACCTCGGTTAAACGCTAAGAACAACAACTTTAACGTCCACTCGGTACAAACTAGGTCATTTCGAGACTACCATGGCTCAATTTCATTTCATTAATTCACATGCTCCTAAGGGTTTTTAGCAGCGGGAGGAAACTTTCGAAAACTCAACACTACATACAGGGTACAATTTTCTTTTTTTGAAAAAGTTTAATTCATCCCATGTATGACAGCCTCATAGTTATTTTTAAAGGGACAGTAACATTCTTGATGGCTTGGTAGCTCTAGAAAATAAATAATACCCTTATTCTAAGTACTAGATGTTTAAGTGTCCTACCTGTTGTGTAAATTAGCCATTACAACCTATTTTACTTGTTCAGAGGGTTCGAAAATATTTTAAAATCATAGTCACATTTGAAAAGGTTTACGTTAGACTTTTCAAATCAATTGGTTGAATTTTTCCAATTTTTTAAAATAGGTGTGTTAAGATGAAATTTATATCTTCATTTAATTGGAATATTCTGAAATAATACAATTTGTTGACCAGAATGACGATTGGGACATATTATTCAGTTACAACAAGAGTGTTATTGGGGCTTTAAGATAGAATCTTCTGATAGTCTTCATTAGTCCAGTCTGCAGCAAAAAAGTAGGACATTAATCGTCAATTTCATTTAATTTTGACTCAGACATAAATGATATGGGGCATATTGAAACTGTTAAATGTTTTATCATCTGTGGCCTCAAAATCACTAGAGATACTAAAAATGTAATATTATAGACTCCTCGCGTGCAGCGGTCAGACACTCAAATAAAAAACGGCTTGAAATTTGTAAATTGATATAATAAAATATATACAGAATATTGACATGTGGTAGGTCCATGTCACAGGCACTTGAAGGGATTACACTCAAATAAAAAACGGCTTGAAATTTGTAAATTGATATAATAAAACATATACAGAATATTGACATGTGGTAGGTCCATGTCACAGGCACTTGAAGGGATTACTAATTTGTCTTAGCTGTGTTTTAATTGATGATATTATTATGAAGTTCGCAGTATCGGACACAGGTAGAAATAAAACATTTATTTCCAGACTCACAAATTTTCTTAAGAGTGATAGCTGAAATATTAGCCAAATTTCGAAAATTCCCAAAGAGTAAAGAATTTCTGAATTAAAAAAACCCATCAGTTTGATTTGTATCAGACTGTTACTTAAATTACAGTAGTCGTATTGTAGATTGAAGAGCAGGAGTAAACCTGCCTCCATTCTGCTGAATGAGATTCATTTTGTAACGGATCGGTTTCGAGATAAGGAGTAATTCGAGAACGAACCAATATTTGTTTAACTACCGTTTTATATGACTAGAAGCACAACTACACAATTTTATGAATAGAAGTAAAATGTAATGAGAACATCTATACACATATCTACTGTACCTGGTAAAGTCTTTTATTTACTAACCCCCTGCTGTAGTGGCCGACATTGATTAGACTAAACAGCCACAAGGTTGAGTTGACGATTTTTCCAGCAAAAAAAAAAAAAAACTGTAAAACATGAAAGTGCCTGTGAAACGGGTGGTTAAACAGAATTTCACCGAAAGGGTCGTCTTCTATTTTCAGCAGATTTTTAACATCAAGATGTGTGCTTTAGGTTATATAGGGTCTGTCATTGAGTCAATGCACGTAAAAGACCCCTTGGCAGTTGGAATTCGATATAAGAGCCGGATGTAGTGCCGCTGTCTGGTGCAAAATTTTACTTATAGCACACTGTATAGCGCATGCCCATCTTCATGAGCCCAGTTTAGGAGCAGAACAGTAGGATGTTAAACCCCATTTTATTTTATTTCATTGAGTCAAAGGATGTGGTTTCGATTCCATGCTTGTACATGGCAAGGAGTAGGGTCACCAGCACCTGTCCAATCTCGTGAGTTTCCTCCCACAGTTAAAGACCCCTCCGTGCCTCTGAATTATAGAATAGATTAGAATTGAACAATGTGTTACTGGTACATGTAATGTATGTAGCTCTGAAATGACTTAATTTTTATTAAGTGGACGTTTATCCCCATTTCTCTCCGTATTCATGTATATTGATATATTAAAGGGACAATAACTTTCTTGCTGGCTTGGTAGCTCCAGAAAATAAATAATACCCTTATTCTAAGTACTAGATGTTTAAGTGTCCTATCTGTTGTGTAAATTATCCATAACAACCTATTTTAGGGTTCGAAAATATTTGAAAATCCAAGTCACATTTGAAAAGGTTTACGTTAGACTTTTTAAATCAATTGGTTGAATTTTTCCAATTTTTTAAAATAGGTGAGTTAAGATGAAATTTATATCATCATTTAATTGGAATATTGTAAAATAATACAATTTGTTGACCAGAATGAAGATTGGGACATATTATTCAGTTACAACAAGAGTGTTATTGGGGCTTTTTAGTATTATACCAGGTAGTATTCACACAATGTACAATATAATGTATCTATTAGTACTTTCCTCTGGTACATATAAATTAATACTGCCTGGATGGATGAAGTTCATGAAGACCATTTTGATATAGGTCATCAGATGTTTGTTGAAATGGCATGGATACATTAGCCCCAACACCTGACTGTTATTTCTAGCATCTCGAAATTGGTTTTTGGGGAGGATGGTAAATTGAGACGAATGCCTCATTTGTACAGGTTTTTCTCAACCAATTGCCAAAGTGATCGTAACATTTCAATACTCACTAATCACAATAATTACTTTACGCGTAAATTGATTTCAGTCCGAGAAAGGCGACCTGGATGTACAAATCGTCTTGTTAGTGTAATTCTCAATCGTACTCTCCAACTATCCATCAAATCAGTAGCTCGGCTTTATCCGTGTGGTTTAATTTGATGAAGGCAACTTATTTCCAATTTGGTTGAATATTTTCGAGTAAAGGGTATCCAATAACAGGCAAGAGATTAGTCTAATACTGGCACACGAAATGTAATGGTTAAACAAATGGGATTCCAATAGTGAAAAATAGATTTTAAAGACAATCTTGTCTTTAACAATATTTGAAATATAGATATACATGTATCTAGGGATCTCGGCACATGTCTATTGGATATTAACAACTCTTTAAATGCGAGGTGTTTATCTTCTAAATGATTATATTTTTCTCAAGAATTGCATTTTGTTTCAAAAGAACATTTCATAGTTTAAGGGAGAAAACGGGTCATTTTGGGATTGAAAGATCCCTTCAAACCTTTTCTTTAAAAGCATTCTACAACATGTACACGAGACCTTTTCTCCCATCCAGGATTTCCGTGGGGAAAGTGAGAAACAACACTGAAATATTTCTAGATACTTCCTCTACCAACACTGACATCAAAATTCAGGACCTCCGTGTTAGCAAGTCAACATCATACTCTCCGAGCCACTGTGGCTCACAAAATTTTCTTGCACATAATTTTAAAGTGAGGAATTTTCTTCTCGAAATGTTAAAGATATTATTAACATTATGTAAGATTTAGAAAAAGATCTGACATTCTTGCTATAACCGTTCAAAAATGAATAATGCAAAATTCAAATTTTGGAAATTTCATTCAAATTTTGGAAATTTCATTCAAATTTTGGAAATTTCATTCTAATTTTGGAAATTTCATTCAAATTACTTTATTCGGAGTGAAGATATTAACTTTAGAAGGTTTGACAAGATGTGTGCAATGATTGTAACCAACGTACTGGTTGTTTGAAGCTTAGCCTTTCAGCAGTGGAACCCTCAATAAGTTACATGTATATTGTATGCAACATAGGCTCAAAAATGGACCTAAAATTTTAGTTTTAGACAAATCACAAACAAAGGAACTCACCCACATCACAAACAAAGAAAATCAACAGATGAGACTTAAATTAATGGACAGTTTTCTTTTTTTTACCTGAATGAAGAGGTCTGGTTATTTTAAACCCTAATTCATATTGCTGGCTCAGCTGGCTGCGGGACCTAGATCAGGTACCTGTACATGTCAATGAGAATTCTGGTTATTTTAACTTAATGATAGTGGAAGGATACAACCTTAACTCCTGGCTAGCTGACAACCTTGGATCAGGTTCATCCTGGAGGCCTTAGTGGTTTGGTTATTTTAAATTAGTAAAAATGGTATGATATAACTAGAACCCTACCTGCTTGCTCAACTTAATTTCACATGGAAATACATGATTGACCCTCTGGCGTGGAAATAACAGTTTTAGATGTACCTGACAAAATGTCAGGCACTAATGAAATAGTACAGTTGTACCTGACATTTTCAAATTAGTGCCAGACATGTACAGTATTAATAATATCAATAAAAAAGACAAGTCAGTGCTGGACAAAATGACAGGCACTAGAGGTTTTGTGGCTGACATTGTCAGTGCAGGTGCCTTATTTCCAGGCATGCAGGCCCTTTTAAACTACCTGAATGTAGAAATAGTTAAATGGAATGATAGAATCCCAACTGCTTGACTTAATTTCACGTAAAACAAGTACCTGCCACTTGACGACATGTCCTGATAAACAACCTGAAAGTAGAAATAGTTAAATGGAACCAGTTTGTATTTTATCAGGTTTTGTCTATGAATCATGGTGCTAAATTGAACATTATGGTCTATTTCTGTATTTATAATATGAGATAAATCACAAGATAACAACCATCTGTTTTATGACTACATGTACATGTAGTGCAGCTAATCGTTGTCTGTTCATGCAGGCAGGGGTGGAAGCAGATGCCTAGAATTGATTTCCACGATATCTTTTGATAATAAATCAATATGGAGAAACAAGGAAATTAGATGATATTATGTTAATGATAACGAAGTAATTTATCAACCACATGATCTTTGTGATGTAAGGAGGAAAGTGGTTTGGGTTGAAATAAAAAAATTTAATTGATAAATATATATACACCTTTGCAGTTGTAATTCTCTACAATAGACTTGCAAAATAAAAAGTTCCTCTATTTTTTGAAGAATAAAATCATTTTGGCAAAATGTTGCTTTCCCATTTTCCCTGAGTACGTCTGCAGTTGGAAAACAAATAAAATAGGTTTCAATTTCTTACATGTCGATAGGGGCGCCTTCTCAACCTTGTGGGTTTCCTCCGGGCACTCTGGTTTCCTCCCACTGCTAAAGACCCCTACGCGCAAGCGAATTATTGAAATAAAATTAAACCATATGTTAGTCCCGAAATGACCTAGTTTGTGTTGAGTGGACGTTAAACCCCATTTCTCTCTCTCTCTCTTCTTACATGTCTGTACTGACGGCTGCTTGCAGTGCTCTATAAGGGTAATAAGTGGCAGCACAACAGCATGAAAGCCAACTCTTAGGGGGTTGGAATGGATGACTGTGTGCACCTCGTCTCAAAAGGTCTCTCTCTTATTTCAATTTTCAACTGTCAGGGGATCATTAACGTGCACATAATGTCAAATGTGTATCGGTCTCATGTTTTTTGTTCTATCCGATTGAGTAGCCCCTTTTCTCTGCCAGGCCCTCCAGGGAACTTGACTGAAAAATATTGAGGAATGTTTACTGTCAACACACCAGGACTATTTGCCAAGGATTTTGATAGGGATTTAAAGAAAACTAGGCACTGCCATGACCAAATTCTCCTCTTTAGCATTGCAGACGTGACCATGAAAAATACTTGCAGACCTTGAAATTACTGTTTTGGATGTACAGTAGAATCTGCATTAAGCAGCCACCCACGGGAAATTTTAGGATTGACCGCTTAACGGGAGTGGCCTCTTAATAAAATCTCGAGTTTTTTGTGCCGACATCAATTAATATTACGCTTGGGTGCACTTGCATCGGTAAATTTGGCCGTCGCTGAATCTCGGACATAACTTCCGTAAACATGTCATTTTGTCCCAACTTTCAATACTACTGTCTATCATTGTCATGCATTCGATAATATTTATCTATTTTAGTAAAATCTCATGTTTTTTGTGCTGACATCAATTAATATTACGCTTGAATGCATTGGAAGCAAACACCAATGCAATACTTCACTTGCATCGGTAAATTTGGCCGTCGCTGAATCGCCGACATAACTTCTGTAAACTTGTCATTTTGTACCAACCTTCAATACTACTGTCTATCATAGTGATGTATTCGATAATATTTATCCATTTTTGTGAAGAAAATCGATGAATTAATTTTATTTTATCAAAGAAGCACACGAACCAAAAAACATCGCTGATTTAGCTACCGAATTACAGGGGGTGTAACTCTGTATGTAATATTACAGGTGGCGCTAAAAACGTCTATTTAACAACATAGCGGCTTTTAGTCGGTACTTTCAGTTTATTCAATCAATATCAAATAATGTCCCGTTACGTGTGAAAACAATGATCAGGTTTGTCGTTTAATAAAACAAAAGATTAATTACCAGATAATCCCCCGGGTTAATTGGTATTTTCACATTTCTTTTTATCTGATTTGCGGGAGTCCAGTTAATTGATTACTACTCACGGGATTAGCGGGGGTGTTACGAAGAACGACAAGTTGGTATCATTCAACAATGGCCGTTGAATGGGCGATGTTTTGTTAAATTCATTTGCAAAATAGTGACCGCTGGCCACGTTAGAGGAGTGACCGCTGAATAAGGAGATGAAACAATAGAATTTTTACGGGGGGAATTTATTATGACCGCTTACAAGGAGATGTCGCTGAATAGGAGTGGCTGCTCATACGGATTCTACTGTACCTGAAAAAATGTCTGGCACTAATGAAATAGTACCTGACATTTTCAACTTAGCGCCGGACATGTATTGATAATATCAGTGCCGAACAAAATGACAGGCGCCAGAGGTTTTGTGACAAAGTCTGAATCTGTGCCTGACATTGTCTGTTACAGGTGCCTTTTGTCCAGGCTTGAATACTTGTATATATAGACTCAGAATGATCAAAGTATTCTGATGATTCATTGTTTTCACTTTGTACATGTATTGTCTGCACTGTCAGCATTTTATTGTGTAGTTTTCGTGCATTGGAGATAAAATAAAAAGACAACGGATTAATTTCTGTCGTAGGCTATTACTATTGGTTAAATTGTAGCATGTTTGTG
Organism: Patella caerulea; assembly: GCA_036850965.1. Lineage (NCBI taxonomy): Eukaryota > Metazoa > Mollusca > Gastropoda > Patellidae > Patella > Patella caerulea. The sequence continues at coordinate 4,288,421 of JAZGQO010000007.1, forward strand.
TTCAGAATATCGATCAGCGTTCTGAATTATAACATGTACACATATTCCAACGAGATAAGAAAATATCAAATGAATTTCTAAATGCTGTAGACCAATACTGATGCAGTTTATCAGACATTATCAATGATTTGTGATGAAGCAGAGTACAATATACGGTACATGTGTTCAAACCAAATTTTAACTCATCTCTCTAGAGATATCTATCGATGGAATTTACTAGTTTTATCTCTTGTCAGACTCGAGTCTTAGTGAATGGGAGTTATTTTTAGTCGGTAATGAAGAAGGTATGTGTATGGTTTACCAGACCACATGTACCAACCGTATTTCAAGTTTCCTTTACGTTCAATTCATTGAATGCTTGAAATATTAAATATAAAGAAAAAGAGGATGGTATTATTCATGAGACAATAAGAAAGGAATTTGAAATAACTCGATCCCACTGAGCCCCTTTTTGAAGGGATTTTATCTAATATCTATAACCTATACACTGTTAATAATGATGGTAAACAAACCGTCTACTCTAAAATATGTCTCAAGCATAGGGAGGGATATTAAATAGTGTTTATTCTGGATTAACTAAGTAATATTTCATGAATGAATGATTTTATATATCTGACATGACATAATGTATATGTACATGTAGATATTGTATGTACACGTAGTTATCATAAGTGCAGTAGATGTACACACTTTGTTGTGTACACAATTAAAAAAGATTTCTCAGTGACACACCAAAACTGCTAGCTTTGAGATACTTCCCTAATGAAAAGTGTCATTGCATGTTCAAAAGGCGATAAGCATAGGCCGTCACTACTGGCATATGCACTAAACCGGAAACGGTTGTTATTGCAGTTACATGCTGCTGCTTTAAGGTGTTCTATTACGGCCAGCTGTGTGTGGCATCAGGTGTTCCATGAAAATAAGCAGTCATATATACTTCACGTATTACTGCCTTTTGTACGTGGCATCAGGTGTTTCGACAGCAATGAGCATGCTCTGACATGCACATCACCTATTACTGTCACCTTCATGTGGTATTGGGTGTTCTGTGAGACACATTGTAAGCATACTCTGCAATATAGAGTTGGGTGATATTTCGGTATTTTGATATAAAACCGTCACAGAAATAAAAACCGTGAAAAATACCATCTTCAGAAAAATATTGAAAAACCGAACATACCGCGATATATCGCGGTTTTGATTTTTCTGGATGATATTTAACATAAATATTGAACAAAATGTTTTCTTTTTTATGTTATTTACGATATTTTATTGGTTAATGATGGAAAATACTGCTATAACTATAAACTACTGAGTATTCATTCCACGAAGTTTGCAAATGCCGACATGGAAGGAGCTTTGTTTACACGTCACTTGACTTGTCGCTCACCTTTCCACCCATTAGAATTACCCGTTTCTGTTCAATTTCTAATCTTGACGAATTGTAAAGACCGATACTTTGATTTTCGAAAGTAATCATTGATTTTAGGATTAGATTAAATTTTAATCAAGTAGAAATATAAATAGTACCAATTCCATATTTCATTCAGCGTCGGACGTATCATGGCGGTCGTGTTCCGTGAAAAAATATTTGACTAAATCAATGGACACTTTTTGACATAGTACTTATGTTTTATAGTTTAATTCAGTATCCTTGTAATGTATAATGCCTTTTCAAAAAGGTATACTCCCATTCACTCGTAAGTCGTAGCGTAGCGGTAGCTATAAAAATATGCACGGCCGACAGAACACACACTTTTTAAAAATATTTTTCGGGGCTCCTTCATTCGAAATGTTTTTGATTTAAATAAAATATTATAATAAACAACATTCGAAATATTTTTGATTTGAATAAAATATTATAATTGATATTTTGAATATTAAAATTGTAATAAACAACAACTTTAGCAAGTTTTCTTTGCTATAGATCTGGGTTTGAACCAGCTCTGGGTTTGAACCAGCTCGAATTTTTGTAAATTTGGTACTGTATGCTAAAAATAATATTGACTAGAAATAATAATATTGAAGGGTATTTCCAACTTTTTATGCATATTGATTTACATTTAAAAAGTGATTACATGTAACTGAAAGTATTGACCTTTAATAAAATATCGCAATATTTTTTGAAAATATCAAGATATCAGTTTCTAGGGATATCGCCCAGCTCTACTGCAGTATGTACTTTACCTATTATTATAGCAACACAAAAAGACAAGTGATTGTTTGCACATGTTTTTCAGTCAGGAAAAAAGTCATCTAGCTTATAGTTGCTATTATCACTTTTCTTGAAGCAGACTAATTTATGAGGACCAGGAAAAAAACGATTTAATTGTTTTAATCAAGGCACCCATCACTGACAATGTCTGGTACTAATTTTATTGAAATAAAATTTAACCATATGTTTGTCCCAAAATGAGTAGACATTTCACTCAATTCCTTTCCTTTCCAACGAAACTGGAGCCACAGTGGCTCAGTGGGTAGGATGTTGGATCGCTCACCTCGAGGTCATGTACATGTAATGTTCCATCACTGCGTTGGCCAGGAAAGTTCATCAGAATTTTCCGGCTCGTTTCATTGATGTAGGACGAAGGGTCTGGCCAGGGATAACGTATAGTCGTTCAGATGGGATGAAAACCCTGAGGTCCCGTGTACACATTGGCGTACACATAAAAGATCCCTTGGCTGTTGGAATTTGATAAAGGAGTAGGCCGTAGTGCCGCGGTCTGGGCAAAATTTTCCTCATATAGCACACTGTATGGCGTATGCCGTCTTCATTAGTCTAGTAGGATCTAGTAGGAAATTAAACCACATTTTCTTTCCAAGGGAATGTGCCCTTTAAGGTAGAAATATTAAAGAGGAAATAAAGGCATTGCTGATTAGAAGAGAGAACATTTTGTTTTCTGGTTGTACTTGAAGTGTTAGAAATGTGAATCATATTATAATTTCTCCACTCCTTGGTATATTTTACTATCAGCTGTTGGAAGTTGGAGTAATGAGAACACAGCAAGATATTTAACTATCAGCTATTAAATCAACAACCCTGTCAATTTACATCATTTACTAACCTATACACCTAGTTTTAAAAAAAGAAACCAAGAAAAGATAAGTCAGTACTTTTGATCTTGAAAAAACCCAAACCTTTCTTTAAAAATAAACCAAGAAAAGATAAGTCAGTCAGTACCAAGGCCCCTGTTTTACTTTTATGTTTAAAAAATCCCAAAACGTTCTTTATAAAGAAACCAAGAAAAGATATGTCAGTACCCAGGGTTATGTCTTACGTTTTATTTTTGAAAAATCCAGACTGTTTTTTTTAAGGAAAACCCCCTAAAAGTTTGTTCCCACATGATGTTTTCTCACACTTCCATATAATATTTTATCATAATTGCTAAAGATATTTTAACATGCAAGTAAATTCATTCTCTTACTGCTAAAATTAATCACCGAATTAATAAATGTACTGGTCAAGTTATTTTATTAATCCTTTGTTCTGAAATTAAAACCACTCATCTCTGACTTCCAGTGGTGGCAATGTGGATGTTAATTATTTTGATTAAGGGGGATAACAGGCTTTTCATTCTGCAGGGGGATTGGATGACCGAATGGTTAGTACATGCACGCTCCTGGTCGCTCTATCATAAGGCCTGTCATTGAGTCAAGTGGCATGGTTTCGATTCCCTGATTGTATGTGACGAGGAGTGGGGTCACTTGTCCAATCTTTTGACTTTTTTTCTGGCACAAGAGAATTATGGAAGTAATATTGAATCATATGTTAGTCACGAAATAACCTTTGTGTCTAGTGGATGTTAAACCCCATTTCACTCAGAGAGCACTTGATAAAGTCCAGGTACATATGAATGATACATAATGTACTGTACTGTCGTTTTTAGTCTACTACACTAGTTAAGGTTTTAAGTGCCATTCTATTTTTATATTTCATTTCCTGTGTACTAATGAATGTTTATGGTTCAAATTGTAGACCAATCTTGACCTTTCAACTTTCAAGTTTTTATATTGATCGTTGTCTACAGGCACGATTTGTATGTAGTTGGATTATATAGAGAGTGAGAGAAATGGGGATTAACATCCACCCAACACAAACTTGGTGATTTTGGGACTAACAATAGGGTTCAATTTATTTTCAATTATTCACTTGCACGTAGGTGTTTTTAGCTGTGGGAAGAAACGAGACGACCCAGAGAAAACCCACAAGGTTGAACAGTTGACCCTACTCCTTGTCAGCTACACAAGTGTAGAATTGAAACCAAGCCTTTTGACTCAATGTTGCATAATTACTCTCAGGTTGTCTAAAACAGAATTTTAGCTATGTAAAAATCCTTCAAAAAGTATAAAAAAGAAAAGAATATCTCTAAAAGTGAAAGGCTTGTATTTACTGAGAGTGTATCATATGGTCTGTCATTGAGTCAACTGGGGTGTTTTCGATTCACTGGTTGTACATGACAAGGAGTATGTCCTACCTTGTGGGTTTTCTCAGAGTCCCCCAGTTTCCTCCCACTGCTAAAGAATTCTATGCGCAAGGGAATTATTGAAATAAAATTGAACCATGTGTTAGTCCCAAAATGACCTGGTTGGTGTGGTGTGGATGTTAAAGTGACACAGAATAGTCAGACTGACAGAATGTTCAGCGCTATAGAAAACGATTATTATTATTATAAACCACCTTTCTCTCTCTCATTGTCCCATGTACATGTTTGCGCACAGTTGAAATGGAGGTGTGTGTACCAGATTTTCCTACCTTACATTCCACTTTATGTATGATCAAAAGTTACCATGCATTTATCTCAAATGAACCGAGGTATTGTGTTGAAGAGACATTAAACCCAATAACAGTCCATTACCTAGACAACCAAAAACATCACGAATATGTTCAGATTCCCATTTATGATAATTGACTAGCACTACATCAACTTGCTATCGTTATGTCTCGAGTGTGGAAATGAATCTAAACAAGGAACATCCGTAATGTAATGGAAGGTCAGAGATACAAATAACCGTGGTTAAAAGTCATGTTATGGAGCACATGTCTTTTATACAAGTGGAATGCCAAGAATGGAATGAATAGTGGGGGAGGGGGGGTTGATGAACAGCCTCTTGTTTAGTTGCCAATTACATACAGTGGTATTTGATTTGATATCTTCCGATAATCAACATCTGGTTTTACTGGATTGTCGAATGATTGGCATGGGCGTGTTTTATTATACGGTCTGTCATTGGGTCAACTGATTGGTTTCGATTCCCCTGTTGTATGCAACAAGGAATAGGGTCGCCCGTCCAACCTTGTGGGTTTTCTCTGCGTCCTCTGGTTTCCTCCCACTGTTAAAGACCCCTTCGCGCATGCAAATTATTGAAATAAGATTAAACCATATGTTAGTCCCAAAATGATCTAGTATGTGCGGAGTGGATGTTAAACTCCATTTCTCTCTTTCTCTCACAACAATTTTTCTTTATTTTTTATTGGTAAATCAAACATAATAAAGGTATAATAAAGGTTACCCCTTGTCAGTGTGGGAGGACGAAGGGCGTGACAAAGGATAATGTATAGTCATTCAGATTGTACAAAAAAAACAAGGTCCTGTACACCTGGCGACTTTCTCATTAAAGAAAACTTGACAGTTGGAATTTGATTTTAGACTAAGAGTCGACGGTAGTACCGCTGTCCAAACAATATCGCACTCACAGCACCCTTGTTAAGCTTGAACAGCATAGATCAATGAAATTTCAGTTCCACATACATCTTTGTAAATATCGAACAGAATTGAGCCATTTTTGGATTGATATTCCTTTTAGAGAATCGTCTTTCACCATATTGCAGTTTGCAAGTGATTCCTATTGTTTGAAATGGTGAATTAGGGGCCTGATTCACGAAATTTTAACTAAGATAAAATTCTTATGTTAGAAATTTGATTGGATAATATTAGATTGGTTTTAGTGTTTAATACTGTTTATCCACTCCAAATTGAAGTATCTACTAAAATTTGGATTTTATCTATAGTTAAGATTTGGAGAAACAGGGCCCAGGTCGTTAACTTTAAAGCTTGTGTTGATGTTTTGTAGAATAAGGAATCAGGGAGATTAAGAAGAAGAATGTGACAATCTGGTTGTTTTTTTTATAATTTGTCCCTCATTATATTATGTTGTTATGGGGTAATTTAAAATTCCTGTAGTAACCCACGGTAACAGCTTGTACCTATTGAATACCTTTACATAACACAACTAAGGAATGCTAGAGAAGTGTAAAATCAGGTCAACTAACTACAGTATTATTACCGTTTGTAAATATTAGCTATACCTGTAATAACACGTTCCAAGAAGAAAAAAACGCAAACTTTCTATCGTCTTTTTATTTATCTAGGATTACCGTGATAACGATAACACCGTGATGAAATATACCTGTACTCTGTCATCTATTGTAACTTATTTTAATATTCACACCTGTATTGTTATTCACCTGTATATTTGATATTGTCATAAAGGTAGTGAATAACTTGAATAAGGTCATTTTGATGACTTTCACCTGGCTCATTGAGTAACATGGACATGGTTCACAGAAAATCGTAGTTTTATTGTCTCTTATCCAGCTCTGGTAGTTTCTTTTTGTCTTATATTTTATTTCCTCTGTCTTAGGATACAGAGCATTTTGTGATTGTTCTTCCCTGTATTGATACAGGGGGATTGGATGGCCAAATGGGTAGTAGCATGAATATAAATTGAACCATGCATGTATGTTATTCGCGAAATGACCTAGTTTGTGTTGACATTAAACTCTCTCTCTCCTAGATTGTATTGACATTAAACTCTCTCTCTCTCTCTGTCTGTCTGTCTCTCTCTCTCTGGTTTGTAAAACATCACAGTGATGTTAATATAGGCCTACAAGTATCTTGTCAGCGAGTAAGTTTATGGAGAAGCCCTGTCAGAGTATTCTACATCTTGTTGCTGTGTTTTCTCTATGTTGTTTTGTTCACTTATTAAACTTACTCAGTTATCATGCCTGATTATTTATTCCTGGAATTTTATTTGATGATAATTTTATTTTTATTTCAGCCAAAAATATAGTCAGTAAAGTCAAGCAATACCGATTAAAAAGAGATGATTTTGAGACGCTTAAAATCATTGGTAGGGGTGCTTTTGGGGAGGTAAGTTAAGCATTAGATCCTTTAGAAACTCTCTCTGACCGGAAGATGTTCCTGTCCTTTCTTATATAGCAGCAATATGAAAATATGGTAAAACACCGCTCTTCCCATCCCTGTTGTTGGGCTATTTTGGAACCCTTATCTTTAATTTTTCACCGCGATACTTTATTTTGTCACAAAAGGAATCATATCTCAACACAAATTTATAAAAGTCGAAAATCAATCAGTTTATCTTGATATAACTATTATTTCCATGTACTGGATGCTAGTTTAATGATCAGATATTATTACATATTTACATAATCATACATCTATAATATTCTTAGATGAATTTATAAATTGATATGATTTCAGATTTATTATTTTGGACGATATCCAAATAAAATCCCTAACAGCCTGAAATAGTTTTAGAAACAGCTTAATAAATATAATTTAGGTTAATTATTACAGGATATCTTCGATAAACTTGTTGTAATTTATAAAGATATTTGATTTACTGTTAGTTTGATTCAAACTATCTGTGAAATTACCAGAACATCTGATTGATACCACTTTCATTTAATATAGGGGTTTACATCGTTAACAAAATTTTTTTATATTAGAACTTCTGTATCTATTTACTAATAATATACTATTTCATATAATGATATTGTCGATTGTTTCCCCTGGTCAAAGGGGCAGGATGAGGAGGTCTTGGTAAGAAAAATTGTCATTTGGATAGGATGAAAAACAAAGATATTTTGTATACCATTGGGGACACATTCCTGCAAAATTTGAAGTAAAGAAATTAGTAGGCCATAACACCCTAGTCTGAATAATATTCCCCCATAAAACAACACTAAATGATGTTTGCCGGTCTTATTAGCCTGTTGGGATCACGGTGGCTAAGTGGGTAAGACGCTGGCTCGCTAGCCTGGAGATCAGGTATTCGATCCCTGCATTGGCTGAAAAAGTTCACCCGTATTTTCCGGTGTAGTTCCCCCTTATCAGTGATGCAGGACGGAGGGCCGAAGAAGGTCACCTGTCTAGTCGTTCAGATGAACACCAAGTTCCGGTGTACAAATTAGCGTGCACTTTAAAGATCCACCAGCAATTGGGATTCGATATAAGAGTAAGTCGTAGTGCCGCTACTTTCACCTCATAACACACGGCATGGCGTATGCCAGTTTTCATTCGCCCAGTTCGGAGCAGAACAGTAGGATGTTAAACCCATTTCAATTTTAGCCTGCTACAGTAGGTATAGCAAAGTAGTGCGTTAACCCATTTCATATCATTTAGTATTAATTTATTAATATTTTATTTACTGTTTATAAGATTTTCCTCTCAAGTTGTTTTGATTTCTTACAGGTGGCTGTGGTTAAAGAAAAGTCGACGGAAACCGTTTATGCCATGAAAATACTAAATAAATGGGAAATGTTAAAAAGAGCGGAGGTAATGATTTTGTTAATAAGAAAATAACGAGATATTGATTCATGTTGATAATTTATTTATTACTAGATTAGTAGGACTCGATACCCCTCGTAAATCATAATAAAATGGTTGTCCAATCATATAGTGTATGTATGTACTATGTAACCCTGCTTATCTTCGCGTCTGGTGTAAACGGTTTTAGCTGTACCTGTAACATACAAAATGTCAGGTATTACTGATTGAACTTTGTGCCAGGAATGTGTTACAAATATCATTTTTTTAAAAAAATGATTTTGTGCCGGACAGCATGGCAGACATGAGATCGAGGATTTGTGCCTGACAATAGGTGGCTTATATCCAGACATGCTTATTTTCATAATTTGCCAGGGGGTTGGATGGTCGAATGGTCAGCATGTGTGCGCGCTATATCAAAAGGTCTTTCATTGAGTCGGCTGGCGTGGTTTTGATTCCCTGGTTGTATGTATTTCTCTTTCGCTCTCTCTTTTTCTCTCATAATTTGCCGTGGTTTCCCCTTGTCAGTGGTGTGGGTCTGACAAGAACAGCTGTCTAGTTGTATGGATGAGATTAAAAACCGGTTCTGTGTATACATTGGCATGCACGTAAAAGATCCCTTGGCAGTTAGCATAGTGTGGCTCTCCAGGCAAATTGCTTCTCATATCACAATGTATGGCGTACAGTACAGGATCTTGGGGAGCCAAAGTGGGACAAATGTCCCAGGCCCCCCACATTTATATGTGCCCCCCTCAATTCTGGGTCATACTAATATTTTATCCCGGACGGAGCCAACCAGTACCTGGGCTGCGAGGGGATGAGGATTGGGGCCTTGGGCTGGGGATATTGGGGTGCCAGGCATTGGTAGGTCAACGAATTCTAAATGTAAATGAAATCACTGCCTAAATTGTCTCACATGCACAGAAATTAATCCTAATTTTGAAAAAAATTCCTGGGGTAAAACATCCCAGGCACATACTAGTTCGAACAATTTGAACAAACAGCAATGGGGCACCTGCACAGTTAGTATGTCCCGGGCCCCCTACAAAATTAATCCGGCACTAATGCCGTCTTCATAGCCCTGTCGGAGCAGAACAGTAGGACATTAAACCCAATTTAATTTCTTAACTTGCACTCTACACAAATTTTTAAAAAGTGTTATATTATACCAGTACAACAACACAATTAATTAGAACATTAATAGATAAATTACAAGAAATATTATTAAGTCAATCTGATTAAAACACAGATCCTATTTCGTTTCGTTTTTCTAATTTCAAAATCGTTTTTCTAATTTCAAAATTTCGCTTTACTTTTACTACACAAGTATCTGGAAGAGTTGTTATCATTGATGTGTTCGGGTTGATGTGAGGGATTAGCCAATGAAATAGTCTTTATGGCAAATTCTTTAGATGCATGGAACTGTTGATAAACCACTGTAATCATCAATGCTGATTGATTAATTGATGTCTTATGTAATAGGGTCAAAAGCAGTTTGTTTGACCCCTGATGTGAACTCTCACGATAACTTTTCAGATCTTCATGTAGTGTAGGCCATTGAAAGTATACAAAAAAAAAAAAACGAAACAAAATATAGATCTGCATTTTAATTAAATTGATTCTTAAGTGATCGTTATTCATGCTTCAACTGTAGGACCATCAGAGATTTTAATATTACAAAAATCTTTGATACTTAATTGTTCAGCACCTGATGTCAAAAACTACATTATAACTACATGTAATATGTATCAATTCAGACTTCAAATAAGTGCAGATTTTGATATTTAAAAACCTATGATATATCTGTATTTAAAATCTCTAGGCTTTTCAGATAACTAAGTGTAAGTGGAGTTTTTATGTTTTAAAAAGTCTATGATGATATAGACAGATATGTCTTTGTTTAAAAAAATCTGTGGCTTCAGGTACATTTGTACAAGTTACAAAGTGCAGTTAAAAATGTCAAATGAACAAGTCTGAAACAGAATAGACTATTAGTAATTAAAGTTGTTTATTTTCATATTATGCATTTTTCATTTATCGGACAGTTGAAATCTGATAGATTAAAAGACTGTAGCGCTGCTGCCCGGGCAAAATTTCCCCGCATAGCACACTGTATGGCTTGTGTCCGTCTTCATTAGCCCAGTCGGAGCAGAACAGTAGAACGTTAAACACCATTTCTCTTCATTTTACCATACCATATAAAAACAATTATTAGAATTGGTAGCTATGAGTAATTAACAGTGTTCAACGGAAATTATTTAAAAATGAGTGGATTTATTATTTTTGATGAGAGAAGACCACATTGTGATCAATAGATCTTTGTGTGAAGTGAAGACAAGTTTATGTCATAAATGAATAAAATGTTCCGAGCATGAGTCATTAACAGTTGAATGGCGTTAGATTGTAATTTATAAAAATCAATGAAAAATGTTAAACAGCCATGAGGGGAATGAATGATATAGCATATTCTTCAAAGCAAGAATGTGGACTACAGTTAGAGACATTAATATTAATAGTTTCAGTTTCATTAATTATAATATTATTTAAGTAGTCTGGCAAACTGTGGCCAATTTTTTACCCAATTTGTAAGTTTTAATAGATGAACATTAAATCAAAGTAAATACGAAATATTGAGTATCAGTGAAAACTAATAGAGTGATTACGGTTAGAGACATTAATGTTATTAGTTTCACTAAAAATGATATTTTATAAGTAGTCTGGCAAACTGTGGCCATTTATTTACTCAATTTTGAACATTATATCCAAACAAATATGAAATATTGAGTATCAGTGAAAACTAATAGAATGATAGTCCTGAATATGATGTAGTGAGTCGGAGAAAGAAACTGTGAAAGAATCTGTTATTGAATATTTTAAACAACAAAAAATCATTTTGTTACCCTTTCCAAATTGAAACAATAGTTGGTAAGACTGGATATATGGGGCTAGTTAAAGATACCATACAATAAGATTTAGATAAAGAGCTGGACATTCTATAAAAAGGGGGTTGGGTGGCTGAATGGTTAGCATGTGTGCACTGTATCATTCGGTCTGTCATTGAGTCAACTGGCATGGTTTTGATTCTCTGGTTGTTCGTGACAAGGAGTAAGGTCGCCTGTCCAAACTTGTGCGTTTTCTCCGGGTCCTCCAGTTTCCTCCCACTGCTAAAGACCCCTATATGCAAGCGAATTATTGAACCATATGTTAGTCCCGAAATGACCTAGTTTGTGTGAGTTGAGGTTGAACCTCATTTCTCTCTCTCTCTCTCTCTCTTTTACTATAAATAGTTCGAAAATAAATAATTCAAAATAATTTATTGACAATTTCTTCAAATAGATCCAGTGATTGTTGGGTGTTTTTTTAATTTGCTCAAATATTAACAAGTTAATTTTCTCTTGTCACAAATTGAGCAGATGATTAATTTTTAGTGTTAAGCCTGGTACAATATAGGTCAAGCATACAGTCATAATCAAAATTGACCTTTTTTACAATCAAACATTATTATAATGTAGTACTGTATTTAATTGTATTGAATTCTAGAGGAAATGACTTGTACTGGCATTAGTCAATATGTGTCATTAACAATAAAGAGACATATTGTCGATGATTTCTTTGTTGACTTCGACTTAAAGGGTTAGATTTTGCGTGCCATTTCGTAAGGCCTGTCATTGAGTCAACTGACGTTGTTTCGATTCCCTGGTTGTACATGACAAGGGGTAGGGTCGCCTGTGTAACATTGTGGGTTTTCTCCGGGTACCCCTGTTTCCTCCCACTGCTAAAGACCCCTAGAAAATTATTGAAATAAAATTAAACCATGTGTTAGTCCCAAGTGTTGACTGGTCTGAATAAGTTGATTAATGTCTAATTAGTAATTAAGATAACATTTCAGGCCTAAATAAAGACCTACAATAGACAGATTTAGCTCTTGTAAACATGCATTTTTTTTATTCAATGTTAATGAATTGACAAACTGAAAATAAAATCTAATTTTTAGTTAGATTAGGGAAATTCATCATAATTCAGTTTGGGTGATATGTCTCTTTAAGCTTTGTATTGATTCAACATTTTCTTTGATTACAAGCTACTAAGTACTTTTAGTTCATTGACAAGTCAGCTAGACACAGATAGATGGAGTTTTGCATCCATTCATTCATAGAAAACCTTGTTAGAAAATATTGACTCGACTATTTGTCAGATGCAGGTGAACACGTTAGACCACTCCGTCACCCAAGAATAAGGTCGAATTTAGAAATTACAATTATATAAAGCGATTAAAAAGTAGCTGTTCAATTTAAAGAGGCTTCCTATATATGGACATATTTGTTAGGATTGTGTATGATGTCATCAAACAAACTGAAATTAACTAGGGTATTGAATAGATGACTAATTATGAACCAAGAATACAGGACAAGCTGACTTAGAGCACGCTAGAATGAACTCCAATAACAAAGCTGGGCTACGTTTGAAGTGTTCCGATACACATTAAAGCTAGGAGTAATTAATTTTAATCGGAAACATATGTAGACTAGGTTTTTAGAGCAGACAGCTTCAATGTAAGAAACTTCATACATGACTTGACATGCACACACAGGGTCATGACCTACATGCTCTACAATGTATATGATCAATTGATTTATTTAGGGACTAGGTATTTACCAATTGGCACTATTAATTTCTGAAATTAAAATATGTAGCCAAGCTGTATAAAGGAGGTTTGTTATAGACTGCCAGCCATGAATAACAAATTATTCTTCCATCACCTGCTCGTGCTACAAATAATGGTGTTCGTTTTCAAATTTCGCAATCCAGTCAATATTGACGTTAATTGATTTATTCCATGCTGTCTAAGGAAGTGCCTCAGGGGGTTTTCAGTTTGGTTTCCCTTTGCCAGTAGTACAGGACTAAAGGCCTGGCAAAAAACAGTACATGGACGTTAATATTGGAAGGAAATCTAGACCGTTTTAAAAAAAACCCTTAACAGTTGGAAAATCGCTGAAGGGTTAGCAGAAATGCCACCGCCTGGCCAAAATTTCTCTTCATAGCACACATGCATGGCATATGCCTGTCTTTATTTTCCTGTTTGAAGTTCGAGGCAGAAAAGTAGGATATTAAACAGCATACCATTTACCATATGCTATTGCTAACTAGATTGGGGATGAGGGAAAGGGGTCTAACATGTACACTTTACATCTGATGGTCTTTCATTGAGTCAAATGGCATGGTTTCGATCCTAAACTAGAACGTATCGAGGAGTAGGGTCGCTAAAGACCCCTACGTGCAAAAAATTATTGAAGTAAAGGTCAGTGTGATGAGGGTCGGGGCAATCTAACATTTGCACTTTAGGTCGTATGGCCTATCATTGGGTCAAGTGGCGTGGTTTCCATCCAAAGCTTGTACGTGACAAGGAGTAGGGGTTCCTCCCACTGCTAAAGACCCCTATGCGCAAGCAAATTATCGAAATAAAGTTATACAATAGGTTAGACCCAAAATGACCCAGTTGTCACTATGGACACTACCTGAAACTAGACAATTTTTTTAGTGGCTTAGAGACCAATTTCTTTTGTATTTTTGAGAATTTGTTTTTGATTTAATATCGACCACTCCCGCTATATCTGATGGCGTGTTATAGGGGTGTTATTACAGTACTTTAAATAGTTCAAATTGTTTTTTAAACGGCGAAATAAAACAGATTGATAGATCAATAGATTTATCAAACTGTCATTTAACTATAATACGATCCCATTTAAAATAAATTCCGCTCCTATTTGTTATTTTTATAAAAAAACAACATCACGTTTTTGAAGAAAGACACCCATGTTAAGAGGCTTTACATTTTAAAATCCTCTTTAAAAAAACTTCATTATTTTCTTTGCACATTAACACGAAGTTGAAATACATGTGGATGATATTATACTTAAACAGTCCTTTTATCCTCTAATTAGTCTAAAATTCTTATTTACACAACTCAAGAAAATGGTCCATAATGTTTTCATTTTTTTTTAAAAAAAACATTTAAGATAAACCATAAATTTAGACCATAATCAATTTGAACATTAGCTAATTACACTTACATTATTTAAAGTTACATTATGGGAGATAAGATAAAGAGATGGCAGTTCTCACTATAATAGTTAAAAACTAGATAGTGTAAAGATAATTTGCTGAAAATTTCAGTCAAATTGATTAACTATTAGCCGAGAAAAAAGCTTTTGAAATATTCATAGCCTCGGTCATCATTACTCAATTCATTAATATAAACAGCATAGTCTCGATTATCCACTTGATTGATTTAATTATCAACCGCCATTAAGCGGCATATACGATTTTAATCTGCCAACATCGAAGGCTTGTCTTGACATAAAGAGTTTATTATGGTCTGAAAATGTTAATTAATGTGTAATTAATTATTTAGATAACATCTCAGGCTTTAAGAAAGACCTGTAAAAATCAGATTTTGCTCTTGCATAATGCTATTTTAATTTACTGGTAATCTTTAGTTTTAAAGTAGCTAAGTCTCTAACTCAATATCATCCAAAATCTTCATTTTTGAAAACATGAATTATTTGTCAATTTAAAGCAACATTGATGCTGTGATCTTACTGGAAAAAGATGGGCTTCTGATATTCAATATTTAAGACAAATTAAACATTTAACCATTGGTACACGAATCGTGAACATAACGCGTTTCAGCCCCATTTCTAGAGACTAGGGGAACGAGGCTAGACACAGTGCACTAAATCAAACGACGTGGTCTATAGTGCCGCTCTTCAACCTCTAGCTGGCCGGTCACCTCTGGCTTGCAGCTGTGGTTTCAACCCTGGTGTGAGTGCATGTGGCATGGAGATAGAGGCGCCTTCTCAACCTCATGGGTTTCCTCTGGGCACTCCGGTTTCCTCCCACTGCTAATCACCCCTAATTGCAAGCGAATTATTGAAAAGAAATGTTAGTCCTGAAATGACCTAGTTTGTGTTGAGTGGATATTAATCCCCGATTCTGGCTCTTTCTCACTCACATAAGATCTGTCATCCAGCAGAACAGTTCGACGTTAAACTCCATTTCATTTTTCAGCAACCCAGTGGAATTCAGAACTATTAATTAAAGTTTATGATAAAGTGTGAAGTATACAGTAATGCGTTTTGTCTCCACTGAATTGCATAATTTGCTATTGCGTATGACTTAATGTTTTGCTCTGAAATGGTAAATTAAGGGGAAATACCCATCTGGATGCAATATAGCCTTGTTGGTGATGACATGCTGATAGATGCTTTTTCATTTCCAGCGAGACATTTCTTAAATTCCTCTTGAATTGAATTTACTGAATTTATCTATATTTTTATTGATTTTGTTTTTTTCTAGACGGCCTGTTTTAAAGAAGAACGAGACGTGTTAGTCTATGGTGATAGAAGATGGATAACAAGTCTACATTATGCTTTTCAAGACCAAAACTTTCTGGTACATATCTTTGAAATTTTTGGGATTCTTTTAAAAAAAATACCCTATTTAGTTACAAGTCATGATTTGTAGATTCTTAAATAAATACATGTACCCTGTTTGGTAGCCTGTCATCATTTGTCAATTTGGTGACTCAGGAAAATGTCATGAGATTTTTGTGTTTCCTTTTCATAAGTTTTTGACAGCCGAGATGATGCTTCTGATAATGAAGCAGAAGTATAATGTTGACATGTTTCAATTTAGAAAAAAACGAAATGGCATTAATGGTGTAAATGAAAACAGTGTAATTGGCAGACCACCTTGAATGCGCAGATGTTGTAAGGCAAAACTGTGATTGTATGGGGTTTAAAAAAAATGGCAATGAGCTATGCATTTTTATACGCCCACATTTTCATGTGGACGTATATTGTCGTCGCCCCTGTTCGTCCGTCCGTCCACAATTGTTTGTGAACAGTCTACAGGACACAATTTTTATCCGATTTCAATGAAACTTAAAATATAGGTTTATTACCCTAAGATCTCAGTTCCTTTCGATATTGGCATGTATCGGACCGTAACTTCATGGGTTATGGCCCCTGATTTTACGAAAAATCACGTTTTTTAGCTTGTGAACAGTGTAGATGTCACAATTTTGAACCGATTTGGATGAAACTTGAAATGCATGTTTATAAACTAAAGATCTTGGTTCCTTTCGATATTTGCGCCAATTGGATCGTAACTTCCTGAATTATGGCCCCTGATTGTCCAAAAAATCACCATTTTTAGCTTGTGGTCCCTCTGGAGGTCAAAATTGTTATCCAATTTAAAAAAACGTCTGATTATATCACCGTTACATGGTTATGAAGGTTGAGTTCAAATTTCGTGAAAATCGGACCAAAATTGACAGACAAAATGGCCGCCATTTGTACGCGAATAGTGTGAAAATATGTTATATCAAGGTTGTGAACAGTGTAGAGGTCACAATTTTGAACCGATTTGGATGAAACTTGAAATGCATGTTTATAACCCAAAGATCTTGGTTCCTTTCGATATTTGCGCCAATCGGATCGTAACTTCCTGAATTATGTCCTCTGATTTCCGAAAAATCGCCCTTTTTAGCTTGTGGTCCCTCTGGAGGTCAAAATTGTTATCCGATTTAAAAAAAACGTTTGATTTTATCACCGTTCCATGGTTAGGAAGGTTGAGTTGGAATTTCGTGAAAATTGGACAAAAATTGACAGACAAAATGGCCGCCATTTGTACGCGAATAGTGTGAAAATATGTTATATAAAGGTTGTGGACCTTAAAGAGGTCACAATTTTGAACCGATTTTGATGAAACTTGACATGTCTGTTTATAACCCAAAGATCTTGGTTCCTTTGCGCCCATTGGATCATAACTTCCTGAATTATGTCCCCGGATTGTCCGAAAAATCGCTTTTGTTCGCTTTTGGTCCCTCTGGAAGTCAAAATTATTATCCGATTTAAAAAAATGTTTGACTATATCACCGTTACATGGTAATGAAGAGAAAGTTTGAATTACGTGAAAATCGGACTACAATTGACGGACAAAATGGCCGCCGTTTGTACACGAGTAGTGTGAAAATATGTTATATCAAGGTTGTGGACCCTATAGAGGTCACAATTTTGAATCGATTTTGATGAAACTTGACATGTATGTTTATAACAGATCTTGGTTCCTTTCGATATTTGCGCCCATCGGGTCATTACTTCCTGAATTATGTCCCCTGATTGTACGAAAAATCACCCTTTTTAGCTTGTTGTGCCTCTGGAGGTCACAATTATTATCTGATTTAAAAAAAAAATGTTTGATTATAAAAACCAAACAAATTCTAATGATTTTCTGATAATTCATTAATATGCGACAACTCTTGTTGACTGCCCGGACGATTTGGCTGCTGTGTGGGCGTATGTTTCGTTGCCTGGCAACCTATTTTATTCTATTTAACTACATGCAAATACAAGCAAATACCATTGAATTGAATACAGCCATTGAATCTGATTGACTTAAATTTATACAGTGATTAAGGTCATGAGACGAAGAAGCCTGTTGATTTTCAGCGATTTCAGATGATTACTACGAGAGTAATGGCCCTTGATCACTTTGAAAAATCCTGTGGTTGTTAATATCCGAATGACTTTAAATTGATACACAGTGTTTAAGATCATGAGATTAAGAAGTCTATTGATTTTCAGCAATTTCCGATAGTTACTGCCAGAGTTATCTCCCTTTATGTCATTGAAAAACTTATCCGATTGACCTCAAATTGATACACAGAGTTTAAGGTCTTGAGACCAACAAATAGATTGATTTTCAATAAATTTTGATAACTGAACAGCTAAATCCATGATATTAAATGTTTCGCATGCTAAACGTTAGCATAAATGTGTATTATAAATGTCTCATTACCGAAAAATGTAAAAATATGCGACAACTGTTGTTGACTGATCTGACTATTTAGCTGATGTGGGCGTATGTTTCGTTGCCTGACAACCTATCTTTAACAATTATAGTGAGAACTGCCAGGTCTTTAACTAATCTCCCATAATGTAACTTTATTTTAATAATTGATGTTTATTCTATTTATCTCTTGCAGTATCTGGTTATGGATTATTATTGTGGAGGCGATTTATTGACATTACTTAGTAAATTTGAAGATCGTCTACCAGAAGACATGGCCAAGTTTTATATTGCTGAAATGGTCCTAGCAATTAATTCATTACACAAATTACGCTACGTTCATCGAGATATTAAACCCGATAACGTTCTACTAGACAGAAGCGGACATATTGTTCTAGCTGATTTTGGATCATGTTTGAAATTGATGGAAGATGGAACGGTAAGACATGACGATAAATATCAATATTGATATCGTATCACGTTTTATATTTAGATTAGGTAACGAGATTGATTAGTCGATAATGGAGAACCATTTAGATTGAAAATATTTCTGGATTCTATATTTGTATTGGGTAAACAAAGATTAGTCTGAATCAAGAACCTACATTAAATGAATAAGACAAAAAGAGATCTCATTTGAGAATTAACAAAAAGCTAAAATGATAATCATTTTATATAAATAGACTATTGTCAGGTATTCTTAGACCTTTTAGAACACCTGATACCACATTTTGATGCCTGAGCACATGTGGAACACTCTATTGGTTAGTGCAGGAGGATCGCACAACACACAAATAAAAACCATAAGAAAAAAACTGCAGACAACACCTAAACTACTGGTACATAGACATGGCAAGCAATAAACATATAAGTGTCTACTGTGCTGTAAGTCCTGGAACAGTAATGTTCCAGACTTCATTCAAAATGAAAACAAGGCAATTATAAATCTATGGAATATTTGGTGCGATAAGTATAATTTCTTTACCTAATCTATGTAAACTTTTTACTGTGCACATTGTACACTCTTTAAATCTTATATTGATGATGATGATGATGATGATGATGATGATGATGTAATATTTGTTATTATAGGTTCAATCATCTGTAGCAGTTGGTACACCAGATTATATCTCACCAGAAATACTCAGGGTAGGTAACAACTGGGAGTCATGGTAACTCATCGATATAAGTCGGTGCCCTCTACATATTCAAATCAGTCATCTATTGAATTATTTTTGACTAACCAGGGTTCCTATGCTTCCTGGAAAACCTGACTTACACTATCACTCTAGAAATATGAGGATGATAAGGCCCATTCCATTTGTTTCTGTAACCATCTATGGGGGTTGGGATGGTCTAGTGATCTATAGTGCTGCGCTTCGACCTCTAGCTGGCCGTTCACCTTTGGCTTTCGGCTGTGGTTTCGAACCCTGGTGTGAGCGTATGTAGCATGGAGTTAGGGGCGGCGTCTCAACCTCATGGGTTTCCTCCGGGCACTCCGGTTTCCTCACACTGCTAAAAGACCCTACGTGCAAGCGAATTATTGAAATAAAATTAAACAATATGTTAGTCCCTAAATAACCTAGTTTTTGTCGAGTGGACGTTAAACCCCATTTCTCTCTCTCTCTCTCTCTCTCTCTAACCATCTGTTCACCCTGTGTTGTACAGAAGTAGTATTTGAACTGGTAGTGTAACGCCACAGGATCTATGTCACTCCATGACTTGAGTTGCTGCAATTATACCACAAATTTTAGCCCCGGCACAGCCCAGAGTTGCTCACAGTGTGCTATGAGGGAAATTTTGCCCCGACGGTGTGCTATGAGGGAAATTTTGCCCTGACAGTGGTACTACATCATACACTTATATCGCATTCCAACTGTTGAGGGATCTTTAATGTGCACACCAATGTGTACATGGGACCTTGGTTTTTGATCTCATCCAAACAACTAGACAGCTTTTCTTGTCAGGTCCTCCCGAACAGACAGACAACAGTCATGGCAGTAAGTCACATATCATATATAAATAAAACGTTGTTTATTTTACCAGGCAATGGAAGATGGACATGGTCGTTATGGTCCTGAATGTGATTGGTGGTCGTTAGGTGTTTGTATGTACGAGATGTTA
Organism: Patella caerulea; assembly: GCA_036850965.1. NCBI lineage: Eukaryota > Metazoa > Mollusca > Gastropoda > Patellidae > Patella > Patella caerulea. The sequence goes on from JAZGQO010000007.1 coordinate 4,308,967, forward strand.
TATTCCGAGACCCCTTTCTATGCAGAATCTTTGGTAGAAACGTACGGTAAAATCATGAATCATAAAGTAAGTTATTATTCATAGTTATTTTAAGGAGCTAAATCGTTAATATTTAGGACCTAGAAATGGGTTGCAGCACATATGATTATATAATTTAAATTTATATAAACTGATTTACATTCAATCGTTTCTCCTTTCATTCTAATTTCTAGTCAGTTATGTTTGGTGAAATAAGGCAGAAGTCTTGATCGAATAAAAATTTCTAGCGTCTGGTTATTCCATTCTAGATGGTATTTAACGCGCACGCTCTTCAGATAAGAAAATGGCACCATCGTTTAACATGACTTGTGAAATATGTCTAGTCTCATTCTTCGAGTCCCTAGTTAGGTACAAATGGCACTGAAACGTATCATGCTTCACGATTTGTGTACGGAAGGTAAAATGGTTAGTTTGTCTTAAATATTAGATGTTCGATTTAAATTGACAAATAATTTGTGTTTCAATTTCGAAGACCTAGAGTGATATTGAGTTAGAGACTTACTTATTTTAAAGATTTTGAATATTCTGTAGTTTTTGAATGAATTTGGCAATTGAAGATAATACAGACAAATAAAATGAAATTTTGAACTATAAAAAACGAATCAGGATCAGATTGGTTCTGCTCTTCGCTAAAATCTTTTGACGGGCATCTTTTTAATTCAATTGAATTGAACCCTGGATTATCTACTGTTCAGATTAAGATTTTGTTTTTTTAATTAGACGTGGAGTACAATGGCGGATAGAGACTGTAATATTGTATGCTTATTTCAGACACGGTTTGAATTCCCCCAAGATGTTGATGACGTATCGAAAGAAGCTCGAGATCTAATACAGAGGTTAATATGTGGTGCTGATGTTCGATTTGGTAAAAATGGTTTAAATGATTTTAAAAATCATCCATGGTTTACTGGTATCAATTGGGATAGTATTCGAGATAGTAAGTACATTTTCTGATCATGCTATAAAATCTCACATCTGGAAAAAGAATTCAGTTTTAACATCCTGTCAAGACAAAACTAAAGTTATTGTCAACAAATTCTTACACTTAATTGTAAGTACATTTTCTGATCATGCTATAAAATCTCACATCTGGAAAAAGAATTCAGTTTTAACATCCTGTCAAGACAAAACTAAAGTTATTGTCGACAACTTCTTACACTTAATTGGGGTGTGTGTGATAGCCGAATAGTTAGCATGTGCGCGCTGTATCATAAGGCCTGCCATTCAGTCGACTGTCCTGATGTCGATTCCCGAGTTGTACGTGGCAAGGATTAGGGTACACCTGTCCAACCTTGTGGGTTTTCTGTTGGTTCTCTGGTTTCCTCCCACTGCTAAAGACGCCTACGTGGAATTGAATTATTGAAATGAAATCGAACCATATGTTAGTCCCAAAAATCTTGATCTGACTTTGAGTAGGGTAGCTAGGACCAACCTCATGGGTTTTCTCCGGGTCCTCTGGTTTCCTCCCACAGCTAAAACTGCCTGCACTCAAGAGAATTATTGAAAAAACTTTCAATCACTTTTTATGAGAAATATCTTTGATCCAGAAACACAAACCTTTGCACATAGTTTCTTGTTGATGTATTTGATATATTAAAACAACAAAAGTTTTATAAAGAGCTATATTTTATTTGAAATAAGGCAAACAATTTTGAGTAAATTCTTAACTTAAGTCTGAGAAGGCTTTGTGAACTTGGACCCTAATGTATTGCATGTTTATTTTACAGTGGAAGCCCCGTATAAACCTGAAGTTACAAGTAATACTGATACGTCTAATTTTGATGTAGATGATTCTGATTTCAGACACACTGTAAGTACACATATCAAATTATCTTCTTACTCTATTGATTCCCTCGTTAATGAGTTTATTTGACAAGGAATAGACTCGTCTGTCCAACCTTGTGCGTCTTATTCAGGTCTTCCGGTTTCCCCCCATTGTTAAAGACCGCTACTCGCAAGTGACTTAAAATTGAACCATGTCACGAAATGACCTATTTTGTGTCAAGTGGACGTTAAACACATTTCGCTATCTCTTGCTCTTTAGGAATTATGCGAGAGATAAACTTGACTTTTTGCAAGGTATTTTTAGATAGATTATTGAAATATTTATTCACACGATCAGCCCTCATCTACTTTTTAGAACCTGGCTAAGACGCTAGCTTGCTAGTCTGGAAGTCGTTTATTCAATGCCTGAATTAGCTGAGAAAATTCTTCCATTTTTTCTGGCGTGGTTTCCCCTTGTCACTGATGCGGGACGGAGGGCCTGACAAGGACAGCTGTCTAGTCGTTTGGATGGTACTCAAAACCGAGGTCCTGTGTACACATTGGTGTGCATGTAAAAGATCCCTTGAAAGTTGGAATTCAATATAAGAAGAGACCGTAACGCCGCTGCCTGGGCAAAATTACCTTCATAGCACACTGCATGGTATATGCAGGTTAGGCTCCGACCAGTAGGACGTTTAACGTCATTTCATTTCATTCTTTCGACTGGGTTTTGAGATGAGTTTAGAAGCCTTTTGAATTGTTTATAATTTGTTTATTTTAGGATACTGTGCCCCCTGCCACTAGTACAGCGTTTAAAGGTCATCATTTACCGTTTATAGGTTTTACTTTTACTAGAAATTGGTAAGTTATAATAATCTATGATTTTAATACAGGTTATGGGGCAAATTTCAGAATGATAATACATGTTCAGGGATCCATAATAATAAATCAAACTGAAACCAAGGGCCCATTTCATGATGCGAAAACAAATCAGTGGACCTGTTTTATGATAATAATTCATTTCCATGATGTCAGTACAGGTCCAGGGGACAATTTCAACATACCGGTCCAGTTAGTAAAGTTTCTGAGAATTATTTTATTTGATTAAAGTTTACATATGAAATGAAATTGTCAGAGATCTTGTGTCCAGCAGACACTATATTTGTTTGTTTTTTGTTTTTTTCAGTAAAATATCCGATTTAGAATGTTTAGAATCCACATCATCAACAAGTTCTGATAAAATAAGTACATTGGCAGCTGAAGCTTACGAACGGCGAATTAAAAACTTGGAACGGGAAAATAAAGAATTACAAAGAAAAATAACAGGTGGGCAAAACTAATTCACTAGAAGTGGGAGCCATGGTGAATGAGAGACTTGGCTGTAGAGCCACTGTCTGGGCATATTCCTGAAGCAATGGCGTGAGAAATCCCTCTCTTGCCATTGCTGGATTGACTCATATTCTTGAACTTTGGAGAGGATGTTTCTATTTAACATCCATCTCTTTGATGAGGAGTCTTTCCTAAGACTTCCGACAGTTGATTAAATGTAGCAAACGATGGAGAAAATATTAAACGCCTGCTTCATGGTCCAACAGAAGAAAAGCGGATTCTGCAGCCATTTTGTATAGACTTGTTTGTCACAATTAATGTTACTGCTATAGTCTGCTGCACGCTGGGTAATTGAGCATAATAAATTTCGCTCGTTATGACGTAAACTAGTCGTGATCGTCACTAGATACATTATTTTGAGGTCTGGTTAACCCTGATTGATTGTTACAATGTAAGTCATTGGTTAATAATAGCACTACTGACCAATTATAATTTAGGACAAGAATGTTCACTCAATACAGCAGTGAGTAGTAGGATTAGCTCTAATCAAACGGAACAATGCGAGGAGTATACTGTCTGGGCAAAATTTCACCACGTGCACTGTATAGATTATGTCTGTCTTCATAAGGGTAAGGGGAGGGGTGTGATGGTCGATTAGTTAGCATCTGCATGCTGTATCATAAGGTCCTGTCATCGAGTCAACTGGCATTGTTTCGATTCCTCGGTTGTACGTGACAAGGAGTAGGGTCCAAGGAGTAGGGTCGTCTGTCCAACCTTGTCGGGTTTGTCCAGGTCCCCCGATTTAATCACACTGCTAAAGTGAATTATTGAAATTAAATTAAACCATAGGTTAGAGTCCTGAAATGATCTAGTTTGTGTAAAGTGGATGTTAAATATCTCTCTCTCTCTCTCTCTCTCTCTCTCTCTCTCTCTCTCACTCTCTCTCACACACACACATCACTTACTGTGAACAATCGTTATTTCTGTTGCCAACTAATTTTTATTTAAGAATTAGAGTTCTTAACCATTGTATATTGAGCAGTTTGTAAGTTTGAAAGCTCCAATGAGGTTTTTTGATGGCCATGATATTTTAATTCCACACAAACAATATAAGTAATTTGTGTGTATTAATTAATAACTGTGTAACTGAAGTAAATTGTAAATGATTTCAGACACGACGGCTACGATACAAAAATTACAATGTCATGAGGGTAATGGTGTAGGAGCTGCAGCACCAGAGGATTCCAGTAATTTACAACTTAAGGAAGATTTAGCTGTTTTACATAGAGTTGTAGCAGGTAAATCTTTACATTGATTATAGCTGTTTTACATAGAGTTGTAGCAGGTAAAACTTTATATTGATTATAGCTGTTTTACGAAATAGTTGTAGCAGGTATAATTAAATTTGATTTAATGTTGCTGTTTTATATAACAGTTATAGCATAGCCAATTTGATTTAGTGTGGCTGTTTTACATGGGGGGGGGGGCGTTGGATGGCCGAATGGTTACCATGTGCGTGCTGTATCATAAAGCCTGTCATTGAGTCAACTGGTGTGGTTTCGATTTCCTGGTTGTACGTGACAAGGAGTAGGGTCACCTTATTGGACGTTAAACCCCATTTCTCTCACTCACTCTCTTTCTCTGTCTGTTTTACATTGTCTGTTGTAGCAGGTAAAATTGAACATTGGATGTACATCATCATAATAAAGTACAAAAGCGCTTCTGTGTTGACCAACAAAATACCTCCAAATTTACTGCCCTTAGATGAAGTTTCTTGCCTTGTCAGTAAAATTGAAATAAGACTAGATCACAATGCCAATGCTTGGGCAAAATTCTCCTTATAAAACTCTGTATGCACGGTTGTTACATATTGCTAAGAAGTTGAACCTCACTTTATTTCATTTTGTGCTAATAGCCGGGTCGAGTTGCAGTAAGCAGAATCAAGTTTGATACATTATCATCATCTTGGGAATTCTTATCACAAGGCAAGAAGATAAGGTTCATATATAGAACAAAAATTATATAATTTATTAGTGCTGGCGGATTGCCTACATTATTTTCTTCTCTGAACTACATATCTCATCAGGCTATAAATAATAATCTTTAATCTTATATTTGATCAGGTGGTTTCTGTGGGTTTTTCTGTTTTTACATAATTTATTATTGACTTGAGATTTAAATGTTACATTCATTAGATATAAAATCAGTCCGAAGCACCAGTTATTTTTACACAAATTACCGTAAATGATTTTGCTATATCGTATGACTTTTTTGGTTTTTAGTTTTGATGACCCATTGTGAGCTTTAGATCGTAAGATCTGTAGATCAGACGTTTCGATTCTAGACTAGTGGAGTTCTCCCACTGCTAACTATTAAAATAAAATTGTGTCATGTTAGTCCCGAAGTTATCTAATTTGTGCTGAGTGGAGATAAAGCCCTATTTCTCCCTCTCTTTTTCTATACTGTTCCTCTCCGAACTGGGCTAATGAAGCGGGGCATACACCATACGGTTTGCTATGAGGGAAATTTTGCCAAGTATTTTTTATGTTGATGCCAATGTGTACACTGGTCCTTGGTCTTTGGCCCATCAGAAGGACGATACGTTATCTCTTACCACTCCCTTTTTTTGCAAATCTCGTTTTATTCTATAATTTTGACAGATTTCTACCACAAAAGAACTCACATTGAGCTGATTAAATCTCTAACAACTGAACTAATTATAATTTTTTTTATGCCCTTGAAAATATTTTTGCTTGTTTATAATATTTATCTTTATTTTTGAACAGAATCTCAGAATGAAATGACTATGTTAGAACAAGAATTGAAACGATCGAAAGATAATAAAACTGACAGTGAAAGAAAAATTAAATTATTTGAGGAAGAAAAGGTTGCTTTTGAAAAGGTAAAATATATTTTATTTTTAAATGTACTCTAGATAGATAGATGTCAGTCTCAAAATGGTCTAGTAATGTTTAGTATCTAATTTCATTCCTTCTTGGTTTCGAATCTCCTGTTCTATGTGGCAAGGAGTAGGGTCGTCTGTCTAACCTTATGGGTTTTCTCCAGGTACTCCGGTTTCCTTCCACTGCTAAAGACACCTACGCGCAAGCAAATTATTGGAATATAAGGAAACCATATGTTAGTCCCGAAATGGCCTAGTTTGTGTTGAGTTGATGTTAATCTCTCTCTCTCTCTCTCTCTCTCTCTCTCTCTCTCTCTCTCATTCCTTCTTTGTTTTTGTGATATTTTATTTTATCCATAAATGCACCATGGACTTGTATTTTGTTTTGTTTTGTAGGAATTACAAGATTGGCGTGATAAATATCGTTCTCAGGCGCGGGAATTAAAGGAAGCGTTATCCAAACAAAAACTAGCCATGGATCAATATACTGATACTAATGATGCGTAAGTTGATTATATTTTATACCAAATACAATATAATATATACATGAAATACAATATAATATAATATTAAATACCCATCAAATACAATACAATATAATATACCCATCAAGTACAATACAATATAATATTGTATACCTGTACAATACAATATAATATTATATTATATACCCATCAAATACAATATAATATTATATTATATACCCATAAAATACAATACATTATTCTATGACTACATGCAAATACAAGCAAATATCATTGAATACAGCCATTGAATACAGCCACTGAATAACCTATGGTTGTATTCAATGGCTTGAAAACGTACTACTTTTGCCCAGAATGACGTCATTTTCATAATTACGTCAAACGGTAATGACGTCATCACTAGCAACGACAATTTTTGTACAAAGGAAAGTAAATAGGGCGGAACCTGTGATGAATTTTAACATTATTGGTGATGATTTTTTTTGATAATCTAAATAGTACAGTGTATTTTGAGATTAGCATGTAGTTATAGAAGAAATTCAGAACTCAATGACTATTGAATACCGCTCGTGGAATACTTGCGCAGGGATACACTCTCTTGAACCATTGAATTGATCTCAATGACCATTGAATACCGCTCGGATTATTCAAAGGAACAAGAGAATGTATCGCTGTGGAAGGGATGCACTCAAGTGAACCTTTGAATAAATCGAGCGCTATTCAATGATCATTGAGTTCGATTAATATAATAAATGGTGCGCATTAATTACATAATTTCTGAAATTGTTTTACGAAAGTACAGTGTATTGTGGTGATGCGAGGGTTAAAGATGTCAAAATAAACAATTATATGCAGATTGAACTCAATAAAGCTTGGGTTCAATGGTTCTAGAGAGTGTTTCCATGCGTAAGTATTCCACAAGCAATAGCGAGTGGAATGCTGCAGGGATACACACGAGGAAACCATTGAATAACCCGAGCGGAATTCAATGGTCATTGACTTCTGTTTTTATTCTATAAATACATATAAATCTCAAAATACACTGTACTATCCAGGTTATCAGAAAAAAAAATCATCACCAAAAACGTTAAAATTCATCAAGGTTCTGCCCGTTTGTCTTTCTTTTTCAAACTAAAAAGAAGAAAGTTAAACTCCATTTTATTTTTGTTACAGCTTATTTGAATGTCAGAGTAAAGTTTCGTCCTTTTTTCTTTCTTTTTCGTGCAGAAGAAAAATGTTAAACCGCATTTTATCATAGGTTCCACCCTTTTTTCTCATGTAGAAGAAGAAGGTTAAACGTTATTTCATTTTTTGTTACAGCTTATTAAAGAGTCAGAGTAAAGTAAAAGAATTGATGAGAGAATTACGTAATAAGGAGGAAGAAATAGAAGACGCTAAGAGTAAACAAGATGGTTTTAAATTAGATAAACGAAAGGCGGAAAAAAGCATCATGGAAGTAAGTCCATTTAATCTCTTTAATTTAAAGTACGTGGCAAGGAATAGGGTCGTCTGTCCAACCTTGTGGGTTTCCTCCAACTGCTAACGACCCCTAGACCAAGCTAATTTTTGAAATGAAATTAAACCATGTGTTAGTCCCGAAATGACTTAGTTTGTGTCGAGTGGACGTTAAACGGCATTTATCTCTCTCTTTAATTTAAGGTAGCTAAGTCTCTTAACTTAATATTATCCAAATCTTGCACGCTGAAAACACAAATTATTTGTCAATTTAAATCAACATTGATGTTGTGATCTTACCTTGAAAAGGAAGGCTTCTGATATCCAATATTTAAGACAAAATAAACATTTTACCATTGGTACATGAATCATGTACCACAGTGTGTTTCAGCATCATTTGTAACAAGTGACCAGAAAGAACGAGGCTAGACACATTCCACAAATTATGTTAAACGATGATGCCATAACTTATCTGGAGAGCATGTGCAATAGACTGGAATAACCAGACTCTAGATATTTCTATTCGGTTGAGACTCAAGAGTCACAATGAAAAAAATTAAACGTAAATCAGTTCATATACAATTGATTACATTATTATATGCGCTGCGACCCATTTGGGTCAATTTTTAGGTCCCCAAAGTCCTTTAAAGTCTCTTTTCCTCATTTAAGGGATTGTAAAGTTACAATCTGATTATAGTTCAAAATTTTGTTTTACTACGTCTTTACTACACTAGGATCTGGAAGAGTTGTTATATAACAGGCGTTTTGGTGAAGTGAGGGGTCAGCCAATGGAACAGGCTGTTACTATCATTATTTAGAAGGATGTTGTTTATTATTGTTACTTTGTTTACAGTTACAGAATTCTATAGACGAAGCGAAGTCCGAGGCTGGGAAAGAGAAAAGATTACGTGAACGAGCGGAACAATATACTCAGGATTTGGAACAAGAAATGGAAAGTATTAAACGTAAACATATGAGAGGACCTAACACTGCCAATAATCTAGAACTTACACAAGAAATAGCCAGGTTAGTTCAAAACTCAAATATTCAAATTGTCTACAGTAGACAGAGAAACTCAAATTGTCTACAATAGACACAGAAACTCAAATTGTCTACAATAGACACAGAAACTCAAATTGTCTACAATAGACACAGAAACTCAAATTGTCTGCAGTAGACACTGAAACTCAAATTATATACAATAGACAGAAACTCGAATTGTCTACAATAGACCAACACAAATTGTCTACAATAGACAAACTCAATTGTCTACGGTAGACAGAAACTCAAATTGTCTACAATAGACAGAGAAACCCAAATTGTCTACAGTAGACAAAGAAACTCAAATTATCTACAATAGACAGAGAAACTCAAACTCAATTTATCAACAATAGACACAGAAACTCAAATTGTCTACAATAGACACAAAAACACAAATTGTCTACAATCGACACAGAAAGTCAAATTGTCTATAATAGACAGAAATGCTCAAATTGTCTACAGTAGACAGAGAAACTCGAATTGTCTACAGTAAACAGAAAAGCTCGAATTGTCTACAATAGACAGAAACTCAAATTATAGTTGAGGTTTTCCTGTATCCATTAAGCTATAACTTCGGTAGTCGTTTGATTAACCTTATTATGAGGTGCCACTATGGCAACAGATTCTGTTATTATGATAGCCTAGAATATCAATGGGCACTTTAAGATGATAGCTATATCGACCAATATATGAACATTATGTAGGGCCCACATCAACTTACACTTATTAGTATAATGACGTATATAATACCTATATATATGATCATTATGTAGGGCCCCCATCATCTTAAAGTTATTATCGTAGATGACCTATAATAGCTATATATATAGACCAATGTATGATTATAATCAGGTTGTGATATATAAGTTACACTTATTATTATAATGACCTATAAAGAGAAACGGACCATGGTGCCAAAGAAAGCCTCAATTTGAACTAGACAATGTCCCTTGCAAGTTCCTTATTGCCTTATCCTAGAATCTTGGCATTGAATTTTCAGGGCTGACATTGAAGTTATGTCTCCATGATATTTGAAGATAATCTTACATTGTTGACCTGACCTTGAAACTCGTGTCTTTTTCAATTGTAGGTTAAAAGCCGAGATGGAGAAAAAAGATGTCGAAAGTGAAGAAAAATTATCGCGAGCCACTGTGAAACATGCCACGGAACTAAGTGAACTTAAATATCAAATAAAAGATTTAGAATCTAAACGAACTGAATTACAGCAAGAAATAAATAACTTGAAGTCAAAGGTCAGTCGTGCGAACGCGGAGGAAATGCGAGACGAGTTGGCTAAGTTACGACAACAGAAAGATTTGTTAGACCAGAAATATAAAGGACGTGCCGACGAAAATGAAAGGCTTATGGATGAACTTAATTCGGTAAGATATTGAAATCTTTTTCTCATATATTCTTGGCCCCGAGTTCATGAATCATTCTCAGACTTACGTTAAATTATGGGAGATAAGATAAAGAGTTGGCAGTTCTTACCATAATAGTTAAAAACTAGATAATGTAAAGGTAATTTGCTGAAAATTTCAGTCAAATTGATCCACTATTAGCCAAGAAAAAAGCGTTTGCAATATTCACATAGTCTCGGTCATCATTACTCAAATCATTAATATAAACAGCATAGTCTCGATTATCCACTTGATTGATTTAATTATCAACGGCCATTAAGCGACATATAGGATTTTAATCCGCCAACATCGAAGGCTTGCCTTGACATCAAGAGTTTATTATGGTCTGTATTTGTTAATTAATGTCTAATAAGCAGATTTACTCTTGCATGGTGCTATTTTAAGTTAAGAAATAATAATGATACTAATGACTTTATATAAGAAGGGTTGAAAATTAGGCTATAATAGCCTTTCTAACATCCTGCCCTTCGTAGAAAATATAATACAAAAGATATAGCTAATAAAATTAAAACAACAAACCACAATAATTTACAATAGCAGAAAAAAATATATATACAAATCAGTTAAAAGATTAATTTAAGTATACGTATATGCTGGTCATATATAACAGAAAGTTTGAATACCTATATATATTACATGTATTAACAAATATACAATATGTACATGCTTATAATATAGAGATACACGGAACACATATCATAAGAGATAAGCTTAATGGTTTTAAGATAAGATATTTGAAGTAGATTTCCTCAACGTTCAATCAGTGTTAATGAGAAATATCTTTGATCCACAACTACTTGTGGTTTCCTCCCACTACTAAAGACTTTTATGCGCAAGCGAATTATTAAAATAAAAGTGAACCATACGTTAGTCCTGAAATGACCTAATTTGTGTCGAGTGGGCATTAAACCCCCTTTCTCTCTCTTTTGTGTTCCAGTCTAGTCAGCTGTTATTGGGATTGTGTGTGCAGAGCAATAGGGAGATTTTTGTTTTTAAATTAATTTCTTTCTGTAAGCAACAGGAAGCAAAATTTCAATGTAGAAAACAGATGGGAATTAAAAAACGAATCCGAATGTATATTTTATCTAGAATATATTTATTTTTTGTTTTCAGGCCCAGAATAAACTGGCAGCATCTGAGAATGAGAGAAGACAGATGGAAGACGAACTACGTGAGAATTACGATAAACAAGAATCAGTCGCCCAATGGGAGGCTCAAATATCAGAAATTATTAAATGGTATGTTATTGTTAATATTGAACACATGTGGAATTTAAATGTTGAATTTAAAGATGCTTTATGTAAGATTTGCCAGGTTGGGATGGCCAAGTGATCTAGAGTTCCGCGTTTCGAACTCTAGCTGGCCGGTCACCTCTGGCTTGCGGCTTTGGTTTCGAGTCCTGGTGTGGGCGTATGTGGCATGGAGATAGGGGCGCCTTCTCAACCTCGTGGGTTTCCTCCCTCTGCTAAAGACCCCTACATGCAAGCGAATTATTGAAAAATAAAATTAAACCATATGTTAGTCCCGAAATGACCTAGTTTGTGTTGAGTGGATGTTAAACCCCATATTCTCTCTCTCTCTCTCTCTCTCATGTAAGATTTATATAAAGAGCTGGATGTTCTTGCTATAATATTTCAAAAATAGATAATGAGAGATGAGTGAAGTTTTAACAAGATAGTCTCAATTGTCATGTATCTTTGCTATGATAATTAACAAAGTCTTGATTATCCATCTTATTGTAAAATTTTAAATGGTGATTGTATTTTAATCCATTAAAAATCACGACCAACTATTGTTTTAGAGAGTGGATTATTGGCTTGGCGTATGAATAGATGTCAAAGTAATAATTTATATAATATTTGAAGCCAAAAAAAGATTTGCAATTGTCAAGGTTTTGTCTTAAATAATCCACCTTTAAGCTTTTGTTGACTCCCTTTTAACTCTCCCGATGTTGCTACACCAGTACTTTACAGCATGATTACAAAGAGGACTTTGAAGAGAATATTGCAGGTTTTTTTTCGGCTTCAGATATTGTATATATCATTCTTAGGTAGCTATTCATATGACAAGGAAATGATCCACTCCATAGATCAGATGGCCGTGATTAATAATAATTTATGTAATACTTGAAGCCAAAAGAAAGACCGGCAATTACAGATTTAGGGCTTACAAAATGCATCTTTTACCTGATTTTTTTTTTACAAGACTTCTGTCATTGTTCTATTTTATATACCTGATTCCGTTTCCTGCCAGTTCTTTGTCTCGTCGGCACTGAAAAACATTTCAATATTGCTTGTATTTAGCCCTAGAAAGTTAGCTGTAAAGTGTGCGGCAATTGTTCTTTGTCTAGTCTGCACTGAAAAACATTTCCGTCTTGTTGGTATTATCCCTAGAGAGTTAGCTGTAAAGTGTTGGGGCCATTGCTGTATATTAATAGTGAATTTTAGGAAAAGTCGATTCCCCTGGTTGCCCCCTGCCTCAGTAAGAATCATTCATCATTATTTACAACTTTTGAAATTTGATGTCATTTCTAATTTAAAGAAGAACATTTTATCTGTTTCGGTATATAAATATTCACAGATTAAAAACAAGTTTCTTGAACTGGACTTCTGGATTCTTGCTGCCTTGGCAAAACCTCTCTCCCCCCCCCCCCCCTTCTGAAATAGTTCTCACACAAATACAGGGATATTCAGATTTCAATAGGTTTTTAAGACTACGAAACTACGAAACACCTCTATGGGCAAGTGAATTACGAAACACCTATGGGCAAGTGAATTATGAAACCAACCCTATGGGCAAGCGAATTACGAAACACCCCTATGGACAAGCGAAATACGAAACACCTCTATGGGCAAGCGAATTACGAAACACCCCTATGGGCAAGCGAATTAATTGAAATAAAATTGAATCATGTGTTAGTTCCAAAATGATCTTGTTTGTGTTGAGTAGACGTTAATGTTTTTGTGAATAGTGAAATCAGCAATTGTAAGTAATGTGAAAATGTGTCAATGTCTATTTGTATTTGTAGGGTGAGTGATGAGAAAGATGCCAGGGGTTATTTACAAGCTCTGGCTACCAAGATGACAGAAGAATTAGAGAATCTAAAAGTTATAGGTGTATCTGGAGAAGAACCGGTAATTTATATATCTATTACACATTAATACATCATTGTCATATCCCATAATGCTGTGTCTGTTTCTGGTTATCAGTATCCTGGAAATTCGTCAGCATTGGTCCAAATTTATGTCTTAAACATTTTTCACCAAAAGTTGAATTACTGAGTTTCCAGATTACAGGAGCAATGCACACATACATATGTTTTACTTTGAGACTCGAAATGGCTAAAGTTCTGTGTTAACTAGAAACCTCATTTCTTTTCAACTCCTTTCCCAGAGCAAAATGCTGTTGTCTGTTAAAGAATAGTGTATGTGTTTTCTCTAAGAAGTAATCATAAATGATAAAATAGTTTTTTACAAAACACAACTTGAGGTATATCTGTATATAACTACTTCTCTGTTATGTAATAACGTTTCGTAACACGTCGGTTACCTTATGAAGTTAATAGATTTAGTCATTTTTATAGTCGAGATCATCCAGGATTATTATTGCACATTGTAGCAGATGTAGATACATTTCCATATCAATAAGTGCAACTTATCGAGGATATTTTCTCAAGTACACTTTGTAGAAGATGTAAATAACATTTCATATCAGTTTGTGATTATTTTAGACGTACCATAGATGAGATAAAATGGAGTTATTGAATGTATTTGTGATTATTTTGATTGCAGGGTCGACAACGCTGGCGTAACAGACGATCTCAGAGATTAGATAAAATGGAGTTACTAAATCTTCAGTCTAGTTTAAATAGTGAAATACAGGCCAAACAACAAATCATGGAAGAACTTACACGAGTTAAAGAAGAATTAGCGAAGGCAGACAGGTCAGTTTTGTATTATATTTTATACTAGCTAAGTTACCCGACATGGTATGAGTCAGATTTGCCAAGTTCATAGAGTTAACCTCCATTTTTATATTGTTGTCAACTTGTCACCCTTGTCTGCCATCGGTCCAGCTTCCACAAGTGCTTGTGGACTCTCTAGAGGTTAAAGTTAATATCCAATTATTGCCAGAGCTATGGCCCTTGATCACTTGTAGACGCTTTAGAAGCTAAAGTGAATATCTGATCGATTTTAAATTTGTATAGGGTAAAAAGTCATGATTACTGCCAGAATTGAAAACTCTTGTGGACGCTTTAGAGGCTAAACTTGATATCTGATTGACTTTATATTTATACACAGTGGTTTAGGTCATGAGACAAAGAATCCTATTGATTTTCAACGATTTCTGATAATGATCACTTTGAAAAATCTTGTGGATGTTCTAGAGGCTAAAGTTAATATTCAACTGTTGGTTTATTGTTCTGATATTGTATAAATCTGTTTTTCTTATTTCAGTTCTCTTCAAGAGAAAGACCGATATATCAATACGTTGCGGGGAGACGTTGATAATTTAAAGTTTCAATGTCAAGGCATGGAAGAAAGAACAAATATAGAAAATTGTACGTTAATTTTTTTTTTTACCTACTTTTAAATAATATTTACTTGATGTTAGAGATTTATTTCACGAAAAATCACAGTTTATTTTAAATTTTAAATGTTGTATTCTTGTTTCAGTTGTAGAGCAATCTGATTCAAATACAGATCTATATTTCATTTCGTTTTTTTTTATTCTTTCGATGAGCTACACTGCACAAAGATCTGACAAGTTATAGTGGGAGTTTACGTCAGAATTCATACAAGCAGCTTTTGACCCTATGACATCAGAGAGTTGATTAACAAATCAGATGTTACTAGTGGATTACCCACAGCTCTGTGCAACACACGCCTAAAGCTCACTGTAACAGACTGTTTCATTGTCAATGATAACAACTTTTCCAGATCCTAGTGTAGTAAAGACAAGTAAAACGAAGTTTTGAACTATAAAAGATGAAACGAAATAGGATCTGTGTTTTAATCAGATTGTAGATAAAAATCTAGTTTTAAAAAAAAAAAAAAAAAGAAAGCAGAATAGATGTGTCAAGGCTGGAGATTGTAGTATGTTTCACGCTTGATAATGTGACAATGGGATTACTTGGGTTCGATTCAACTCGGATAGCTCTCAAATGTTTACATTCTTTTCAAATATCTCATTCTATTAAACTAAATGTTCATCTTTTATTTTTTGCTTTCTAACGACTTATAACCGTTAATACTAATATATCATGGTAATGGAAATCTCTAATGTAAATATGTGACATGGCTGACAATTTATTTCAAGATTTCTTTCCTCCTCAGAGGCTGTTCGAGAGTGGGTGAGGCAAATCCCACCCTGCTCAGCTACATAAAAAAAGTCAATGCTTTACATCAATGAAATAAAATCACAATTTTCAAAAAGCTCAATTTGTATGTATGACAATGTAATTTAGAGATGATGATGGCAACCTCCCCCCCCCCCGGTGCAAAAATGTCTGGATCCACTCTTGCTGCTGTGAAGCTAAAAGTTGTTGACAATATATTAACCATTTATATCCTTATACGAAACTGAACTTTAAATAATAGCACATTCTTTCGGACGATTAGATTTTAATTTAATAGGCCACACACACACCCGTTGCCATTAGCTAAAAAGTAGGTTGTTAACCCCTTTTTATAAATTCATTTTAACAGGCCACACAGAATTTAAAGTGTTAGATTATTTAAGACAGTGATATTGTGATATCTCACAATAGGGGGTGGGGAGATTAATGTCACCTCCTTCAAATAAGTATTAAAATACAAGTATCAAATAACTTTGGCTTTAGGCTTATCTTTAGCAATAAATTAACTCTTTCAAAGAAAATTTGCAAAGATACAAAATGTCAGAATATAGTTTCAGTTCATAAAATTGATGGAATATATTTTTCAATTCAAAAGCTAACAGAATATATTTGTGGACAATATATTTTCAATACATAGAATGATAATTTGATTGACCATGAAGTAAATTGGTAAGGGCTGTTTTCCACTTGACTAGACATTAAACTCCATTCAACTCTTTACAATTTTATCATGATATTATTGTGATACAAGAATATCATGTTATAAGCTGTCCTGTGAATGTGACATTGGAATATAATGTTAAAAGTCATCTTGTGACAGTGACATAGAAACATAATGTTAAAAGTTGTCTTGTGACATAATAACATAAAGTTATATTGTGACTGTGACATAAGAACGTAATGTTAAAAGTTATCCTGTGACAATGACATAAGAACATAATTTTAAAAGTTATCATTTGACATAAGAACATATTATAAGTTATCTTGTGACCATGGCATAATAACATAATGTTTAAAGTATCTTGTTACCTTGACATAAGAACATAATGTTAAAAGTTATCTTGTGACCGTAACCGAAGAACATTATGTTAAAAGTTATCTCTTGACCATTACATAAGAACATCATGTTAAAAGTAATCTTGTGACCTTGACATAAGAATATTGATTGTTAAAAGTTGATTTTTGACCTTGACATAAGAACATAATATTAAAAGTTGTGACATAAGAACATAATGTTAAAAGTTATAACATAAGATTATAATGTTAAAAGTTAGTTATCTTGTAACCGTGACATACGAACATAATATAAAAAGTTATCTTGCCTTTCAGTAAAACACAAACCAGAACTAAAACATAAAAAGGGTAATATAATATTTCACCCACACAATGTACAATTGGCACCATCATATTTATTTATGTTGATCATTAAAAACTTTTATTTTTGCTTGCAGGTCATGTTTTTAAGAATTTGTATTCACTGTCCTTGGGATGGAATGCTCTTGAAACTTCTTTTATTCTCCTGTCTCGTTATGAAGCAGGTTACACCCTCCCCCCTCTCTCTCTCTCTGTCTCTCTCTCTCTCTCACCAGTTCTAAGTGAAATGAAACGAAATGGGGTTTAACTTCACGTCCTACTCTTTTGCACCTACCAGTTCTAAGAACAACAAGACTAACCTCCTGCAAAGAGTTCTTGCCGCAGCCCGCAAGTGCTTTCAGGCAAGGCACTCACAAGTTTCTTGAAGCTAGTAACACCCAATCACAAGATCGGTCTTGGCTAGGTATTTAATATCTTGAGTAAGCATTCTGGGTTTCAAATTTCAATCCTGAAAATGCAGAATATTGGATGACAAAGCATGATTCGCATCTCTGTTCACACCACTAGGCTGTTAAACCCTGTTTCTTTTATATTCACACCAATGATTGGACAAATTGGAATCTTCCCGAATCACGATCATGAATCTCTCTGAAATGAACCGACAGTTACTTTTTTCTATTTATTTTCAGTGAACGTCGATGCATATTGCATTTTTCAGGCCTGGAAATAACTCTTTTAGTGTACATTTCAAAATGTCCGACACAATTTTCAGATTTAGCTGACTAGGATATCTTTGACCTAGATTTATTGAATAGATGAAAAATATGTAAAAATAAAAAAAATCTGGCACCAGAAACGGCCTGAATTTGTGCCGGACATTGTCAACGACAAGTAGCGTATTTGCAGGCCTGATTTCTTTGCCTATACTTTACTGACTATCAACCAATCAGAATATGTAACCTCTTCTTTTATCTTTTTTATCCAGCACATTGTAGCTCAACGTTTTCCTGAATCATCAGTTTATCTTATTTTCTTATTTTAAATTTTCGGGACTGTATGTCAGTATTTTTTTTTTTAATTTTCTGAAAGATTTATTTAATTTATTAACATTTTCAGTGGAAGTGGTCAAACGCTACCTCAGTAAGACTCTCGTTTTTCTCCGCAAATTGTTTTCGCTTTGTTTTTCTTCTAAAAAAAATATTCCTACTTTTACTTTCAGTGACTTTGCTTTATAACAAATTATAGCTTGGGTTTTCTCTGCTGTTTTTATTGACTTTGAATATTTTTAATATTTTGTGTGGGGTACTGATATGGGTTGCGGCATTATGTGTTTGCGAGAAATCTGGAATTTGGGTTCATTTTTTCAAACAATTGTATGTATTGTCACAAGTGTGTCGTTACCACAAGGGGATAGTGCTGAATGGGTTTTTAAAAACAGATTCAAAAAATTTATTCTGCAAAATATCAAATGATAATGATTTTTTACTAGTAGCGGTGTCGTGCATGAGGCAGAGTGTGCCCAGAACTTCTCTTTTTTTAAATGTTATTTATTCTACTAAGCTTTTGCATGTGGTTACTGGTTATTCAACGCAATTGGTAAAATGTTTATTATTCAGCACTGTCTCTTTCTGGGTGAATTTGATTCCATATTTGCAAGATGGTATTTAGGTTTTATATGACCACATCTTAATGTGGTTATCATCCTGTCTGTCTGTCAGTTGTCTATTGAAAGGAAGAACCCTGTTGATTTTTTCAGTGATTTTTGGTTATAATTTCCAGAGTTATTCACCTTTATTGCAAAATCTTGTTAGATTAGAGGTGTTATAATTTTGTTCAAATTTTTGGGAGATTTTATTTAGCTCTTAACTGTCTAGATTTTGATTATTGCAACACTGATGTTGTCTACTGCAACAATAATGTTGTTTACTGCAACACTGATGTTGTTTACTGCAACACTAATGTTGGTAGAAATCCTGAAACACACGTTATTCTGTGACACTATAAATAAAAGGGCCATAGTATAATATAACTGTTTTGTTATAAGCTATCACCATACTAACTTTGTTATATATTACAACTGTATTAAAAGATATTTACCGATGTTTGTTGAAAGCTTGCATTGTTTATAACTTTCAGGGCTTGAACCTACTAGCAATGGAGGTATTGATAATAACATGTTCAGCATCTATATATGATATATTATTATTGCCATGCTGTTTGTTTAAATTAATTGTTCGGTCTTGTGTGCTGACAGATTATTGATTGTATGATTAAAATCAACGACCCTGCCCTTAGGGGTCATAACAGCTGTGTATCTTGATTTTGCTTTTCTCCAAAAATGTTAAAAGCATCTTTAATAATAATAATTTAGTCTAGATTGTTAGAATCTGTTTAAACTTTAGTGAAATAATTATCTATAATTTAAAAGATTACTTACCACTTTTAACAAGTTTTTATTCTAGGTAAATGTTAGGCTAATAATTTATAATGTTTTATTGCAAGATCGTGAAATTGTATTCTTGAATATGAGATAATAATATTAATAATAGTGTCAATCCATCCATAACCATAATCAAACTCAAAGCAGTCTTACAAGCAATAACTTATATAGGCCTACACGTCTTGTCCGGGGTGGGGGATGGCAGGATGGTTTTCCATTGAGTCAAGTGCCGTTGTTTTGAATCCTCGGTTGTACGTGATAAGTAGTCGGGTCACCTGTCCAATCTTGTAGGTTTTCTATCCGGGTTCTTCGTTTCCTACTACTGCTAAAGACCCTTACGCGCAAGGGAATTATTGAAATAAAATGAAACCAGATGTTAGTCCCAAAATGACCTAGTTTGTGTCGAGTAGATGTTAAACCCAATCTCTCTCTCACTATATAAATGTCTGTATGTCTATGAAGTTTAATTTATATAAGATTGTTTGAATAAGTGACTTTTAAATTCTAATTTGAGAATTGTGAGAATTTTGCTGTCGCGGTCCTTGTGTAGATATGGAGTTATTAAACATAACATTAAACGTAAAACAATATGAATGGATCGTTATTTTAACAAATAAACAGATAAGTTTGAAGTTAAAGCATGTGAAGAAATCAAGCACTGATTACAAATTACAATTGTTATAGATCTTATAAAACAGTAGATTCCATGCTAAACATAGTTTGATTAATATCTGTATATTTTGATTGATATTGTAGAGCATTTTTAGATATTAGGAATTTGGTAGAAATACTTTTTATGGTTCAGACTTTAATTTGACACGGAATAACACAGACAATTCTCACATGAAACGCCTTGTCAAAGTTGGCAATCAAGTAATTATGCAAATTTTTGGGTGACAAGACATATTTTGGCCAATCACAAGAGCTGAAACATTTTATGCTTGCACCAAATCTGTTTTCGAGTCTGGCAGAACTGTGACGAGACTCAATTCCATGTCAGTCAATTGAAATTTGAAATGTTGTACACCAAGTCCAATTGAGCACTCATTGTGGAAAAAGATTATATTCTACTTATTGATTTGTATCAAGTTTAAAAATTTCTGTGTTTTTAAATTAAAGAAACTGAAGCCATAAAATGTATTTTGATTTATATTTTAAAGAAAATTCTTGGTTCTCATCAGGCCTGGAAATAGTACCTGACATTTTTAAAATAGTGTCGAACATATATAAATATCAATGAAAATACAAATCAGTGCCAGACAAAATGACAGGTACCAGAGGTTTTGTGCCTGTCAAAGCCTGAATCTGTGCCTGACATTGTCTGTAACAGGTGCCTTATTTCCAGGCTTGGTTCTGATTTTGACTGATTAAAACAGGATGTGTGTGTTAACTAGAATAGTATTACTATAAATAGCACAGTAACATTTTTGCGGATATTTTTACTATTTGTGAAATTCAAGAATATTTTTTTTTACGTGCTTCTGAACTGATTTCCCCTTGTCGGTAGTGCAAGATGGGCGGGTCTGGAAAGAAAAGTGTGTTAGTCATTTATATGGGACGAGATAATAACCAGAGGTATATTTGTGCATGTCAAAGAACCCTTGACAGTTTGAATTTGAAAGATATTAAATTATAATATGGTAGTCCCAAATTGATGAATATATTAACGAAATGTTGAAACCCAAACTGTGTAAAAGGGGGGTGGCACCTTGTATCATAAGGTCTCTCATTGAGTCAACTGGCATAGCCTCACTTAAGGAATTTGAATTTAATAATACTCAAAATGTACAAGGTCTCACTGAGTAACAGAATTTTTATTTAATACTGAACATGATTACATTTTGTATTTAATACTGAACATAATTACATTTTGTATTTTGATCTGTTTATAATTTATATCTTTCTTGTCCATTTCAGGGGAAAGAAGTTATGGTGAAAATTCATCCATTTTCAAATTTATGAACGAACAATTTCAGATCTTTAATTCGGTAAGTTTATGAGCCTGTAAAATTCAAAGTCATGACCAATCTTTGCATAGTGTAAAAACATAATATGTTATGGCCAATTACAGCTTACTGTATAAGACAACATGTTTAAATAATCAAGAGTACAGATACATTAAAGATTTAGAATTATTTCGATAAAGAGGTGGCCGTTCTTGCTGTAATTAATAGATCATAAAAAAAAATGAATATATTGAAATTATCATTCAAATTATTTTATTCTGAGCAAAGGTATGACTGGTTGAAAATGTAGCGTAGATCACACTGTATCATAAGGTCTGTCATTGAGTCAACTGGTGTGGTTTCGAATCCCAGGTTGTACGTGACAAGTAGTAGTATCACCTGTCCAACCTCGTGGGTTTTCTCTGGATCCTCCGGTTTCCTCCCAGAACTAAAGACCCCTACGCACAAGCAAAATTATTGAATTAAAAATGAACCATGTGTTAATCCCAAAATGACCTAGTTTGTGTCAAGTGGACGTTAAACCCGGTTACTCTCTCCCCCTCTTTCAAATGAAAAATTAACATTTGCTATTATTTTGTGTCTTTAACTTTAGTCAATAATCTTTGATAAAAGTTATACTCATTTATTTATTTTTGTTTGTTAATTTATGACATCAATTTATTTTTTATTAGATGTTATTTATAATATCTATCTATTAATTACAGCAATCATCATTAGACAGTGAACGTGAAGAAGATAGCGAGGATGCTGCATCCAGAACAGATTCTCGAACAGATTCCAGAACAGATTTACAGACAGGAGGAACACCTCTGGGTACTCCTGAATCAACGTTTAGTCGGGAAATGTCGCAGCAACCAATGACAGATCAAGCTTACGACAACACAAACGATACCTCATCATCCTGGAATCAGAATAATTCCGGTGGTAAAATGTCACCACAAAGACAAGATGGCCACAAATATATCATTAAAAATTTCGCCTCCCCATATAAATGTAACTTATGTACGTCGTTACTTGTGGGAACGTGGAGACAAGGAGTAACATGTGCTACCTGTGGTTTTACCTGTCATACGTCTTGCGTCGAGAAAGCACCTGCTCAGTGTAAAGTACCTGCAGATGTAGGTAAGTTAACTTCATATTAACTTAGCATGACAAGGAAAAGGTCTTGTTTATTAAAATGAGAATTTCCTGGCTTGGAGTGAAGTATTTTGACTGAATTTCTCAGCATATCCCTTTAAATTATTTTACTATTGTCACACGAACTGCAAGATCTCTATATAATCTTCCATAATATGTATAATTGGATAATGTCAAATGATTTTTTTGGTTTTAGCTAAAAGACCACCGGGTATGGATATGAATAAAGGAATTGGTACGGCATATGAAGGTTATGTTAAGGTACACTATAACTCGTATTTAACGTAATGGTCTAACACATGTGCTTTAGCTCATAAGTTCTTTCACTGAGTCAAGAGGCGTGGTTTTTTTCTTGGTACTCCGATTTCCCCCCACTGCTAAAGAAAAGACTGGAGGTTGGTCATCATATAAGTTGAGCAAGATCATTATTCTGAAGATCTTAGATTGTGAAACCATGACTATGCCCAATTGAATACTTACTTATTACGTGAATGCAGGGAGTGGGGGTGGTGTTTGATTGCTGAATGTTAGCAAGTGCGTGCTGGATAAACAAGACTATGTTTGCTATTATACCATGTCAGTAATGACGTCTGAGACTATTCTAAAACTAAATGGCTAATATCTGTTCAGAGTGAAGCAATTTGACTGAAATTTTTAGGAGGGTTGGATGGCTGAATAGTTATCATAAGGCCTGTCATTGAGTCAACTGGCGTGGTTTGGAATCCCCAGCTGTACGTGACAAGGAGTAGGGTCGCCTGTCCAACCTTATGGGTTTTCTCCTTGTCCTCCGGTTTCCTCCCACTGCTAAAGACCCCTACGCGCATGCGAATTATTGAACTAAAATTAACCATATGTTAGTCCCCAAATGACCTAGTTTGTGTTGAGTGGACGTTAAACCCAATTCTCTCTCTCTCTCTGAAATTTTTAGCATATTTTGTTTTCATTATATATTGTAATTACAATAAGAACTGTCAGCTCTTTATCTCTTCTTACATATTGTCCTTTTCATTGACTATAATGAAGAGCATCTTAATCAAAATTCCATTTTCCTGAAAATCGTTGTGAAAGTGTGACACTCACGTAATATGAATCTTGGGCCTTATTCACAAAATTTTAACTAAGATAAAACCTAAATTTTAGTTATATGATTGGATAATATAAGATTGATTTTAGTGCTTAGCCAATCAAAACTGGAAGTATCTACTAAAATTTGGATTTTATCTTAAGTTATGATTTCGTGAATCAGGGCCCTGATTGTTACTGGAATTCGGGTCAAGATGATTTCTGCATCATGTGATGTAAATTGCATTTATTGTTTTCAGATTCCGCGTTTGGGTGGTATTAAGAAAGGCTGGGTGCGACATTATATGATTGTCTGTGATTTTAAACTGTTTTTGTACGAACTTCCTCAAGATAAAACTGTTCCAACACAACATGTACAACAAGTGATTGATATGAGGTAAATATAGTTTATTATCCTTTCCCCGATTCCACGGTTTGTATGTGACACGACTTACCAGGAGGGCTTGAGTTGTATCCTAGTGTTGGTTAAGGTTTCGATTCCCAGTTCGTCTGTGACACATTTTACCCATATTCCTGAAGCAATGGTGCGAGAAATCCCTCTCTGACCATTGCTGGATTGAAGTCATATTCTTGAAATTGGGTGGGGCGTGTCTCTTTTTAACTTCCAATCAAATCCCTCCTCTCTTCTCGCATTCGGCATAATTTTCAAAATGGCCCACGAAGAAAACATGTTGGCACTGGATAATGGAGCATAATAAATTTCGCGGGTTATGAAGTAAACAAGTCGCGATTGTCACTAGATACATTGCGGTAACATATTTTGAGGTCTGGTTAACCCCGTTATTTTTTGTTACAATGTAGGTCATTGGTTGGTAATGGCACTACTGACCAATAATAATTTAGCACAACAATGTTCACTCAAGATAGCAGTGTGAAGTGGATTAGTTCTAATCAAACGAAACACTGCGCAGGAGTATGCATTTTACCAGGAGGTCTTGAGATCTATCCTAGTGTTGACAATGGTTTTGATTCCCTGGTTTATACATGATGAGATAAGGCTGTTCCAACACGACTAACCAGGAGGTCTTGAGTTCTATCCTAGTTTCTCAAGATTTTCTAGCCTGGTTTCTCTAATTATTGTCACAATTCGATTAAAATACTTTTGATGCCCTACACTACATGAAGATCTGACAAGTTATAGTGGGAGTTCACATCAAGAGGTCATGTGAGTGGCTCTTGACCCTCTGATGTCACACATTTGATTAAAAGTACCTTATGCAAGAGCAAAATCTGCCTATTGTAGGTTTTTCTTTAGTTTTATCTTACCGACTTTAGTAATGATGACCGACGCTAAGCGGAACTTTCATTCGCTTAGTTTTCGGTTTATATACTCCTTATCTAATCTCCCATAATGTTTCTTTAACCAATCAGCATTGATGTTTCTAGTGAATTACAGATCGTTTGATTGGCTCATCTCGCACATCATCCCGAACACGTCACTCGATCCTAGTTTATTAAACACAAGTAAAACGAAATTATGAACTATAAAAATAAAATGAAATAGAATCTGTGTTTTGATTATATAGGTAATAAATTTAAATATTTGAATCTTTTTCCAGGGATGATGAGTTTTCTGCTGCTGCCGTTTTACCTAGTGATGTGATACATGCTAATAAAAAAGATATACCGTGTATATTTAGGGTAAGTCAAATACATATCTCATATTACCAAGATTTATATAGATTTTAGTCTTGTGCTCTTAATGTGCTTGGGGCGTTGGATAGGATTCATATAGAGGTTAGCCTTGTGCTCTTAATGTGCTTGGGGCGTTGGATAGGATTCATATAGAGGTTAGTCTTGTGCTCTTAATGTGATTGGACGGTCGAATGGTTAGCACATGCACGCCCCATCATAAGATGTGTCATTGAGTCAAGTGGCGTGGGTTCGATTTCCCTGTTGTACGTGACAAGGATTAAAGTCGCCTGTCCAACCTCGTGAGTTTTCTCCCACTGCTAAAGACCCTTACCCACAAGCGAATTATTGAAATAATATTAAACCATGTGCTAATCGTGAAATCATGTAGTTTGTGGACATTAAACCTCATTTCTCTCTTCTGTTATATCCGAAATATGGTCTGCTGTGAATGCCGAATGTTGGCACATATTAAATTCATTGTATTTTTGAATCATTCATGTTTATATTTTTTCTAGGTGTCAACATCTGAAATGAATCCACCAGGTTCACAGTATCAGATATTGTTGTTAGCTGAAAGTGAAACAGAGAAAAAAACCTGGTTGACTGTCCTCTCAGAACTGCATAAATTAATACGAAAAATCACCCTACCTAAGAAAACGGTAAGAATTTTATTTAATGGTGACCTGTCACAGGAAGATGGAAACCTAATCATTTGGCAGGGGATGGTGGTAATGGTTACCTTTTATGTGTAGCGATGATAGAGTAATATTAGGAGGTCATGGTGGGTAAGTGGGGCGATTCCCTGGAGGTCGGATGTTCGTTCCCTGCATTGGCTGCGAAAGTTCATCCAGATTTTCCAGCATTGTTCCCAGTTGTCAGTGATGTAGGACTGCTGACCTGACAAAGACAGCTGTCTGGTCATTTGGATGGGATGAAAACACGAGGTCCTGTGTATACATTGGCGTGCATGTACATAAAAGATCCCTTGACAGTTGGAATTTGATGTAAGAGTAAGCTGTAGTGTCGCAGTCCAGGCAACATTTCCTTCATTGTACAATGTATGGCGTATGCCCGTCTTCATTAGCCCAGGTCGGAGCAGAACACTAGGATGTTAAACCCCATTTCATTTCAGAATAATATTACGTATCACAGGGTATCAGAGAGTGGATAAAATAATTAAAGAATGGTTTTGTTTTTTGTAGGTTTATCAGGCCCAGGAAGTTTGTGATAATTCTTTATCGCTAATTAAAGCGACTTTATCTGCTGCAATATTAGGTGAGTATTTGTATCTGTTAGTCGCTAGATTATGATGCAATGTTTACAGCGTATTTGAAAAAGTATTTCCAGAGTAATAAGACAAGATGTGAATAAAAAATCCTTTGACAGTTGGAATTTGATGAGTTCGCAGAAATGCCACTGTCTGGGTAAACTTCTAACTATCCATCCATAATCGTGGAAAAAATAAAATTGTTACTCTAAAAATGAGCAAAGGTTACAAGCAGATGAGATGTTAATCAATACAGTAATTTTGTTTTATTTGTAGATTCTTCTAGAATAGTGCTGGGTACAGAAGAAGGTTTACATGTGGTTAATTTAAGTAAAGACCGTAAGTCAAATAGTTTGTTTATTTTCTTTCCGAATCGTTGACTGTTTAGTTCAAATGTTAGGCTGCATGGTGGCGACGTCGTCATTTGCTACTACTTACAACTTAACTCAGAGATATTGCAGACAAGATCTAGACCCTGTTTTAAAACAAAAGGGGCAGAGAAGAACCTTTCAGGATTTGTCATTTCGGAATATTCAGAATGCGCACGACTCGAAACTTTTTTGCTTGAAGAAAATCGGGACATGATAGTTACACAGAATGCCAAAAATATTTATAAGTCTTAAGTTCACTGTATATGAATAAATTGTATATTTTTGTATATTTTTAGAATGTATCCGTATTAGTAGTGAAAAGAAACAAGTATATCAGATAGAAATGGTCCCATCAGAACATCTTGTAGTCTTCATTAGTGGTAAGATATTTATTGTTATTCATAACACAAGCTGTTGTTCACAGCGCCTGTATGGCTGCATACAGTATAAATGTGATTTTTTGCTGTACTACTTGTGGTATGATTATAAATCTACTCTAGAGATAGTTTCTACATAATATACAATGGAAATGACCATTGGACATAATATAGCACAAAGACAATTATTATTAATGTCAAATAATTTAGATAACATTTCAGACCTAAAAAAAAGAACTGCAATAGGCAAATTTAGCTCTTGCATAGTGTATGGATTTGTGATAATGGTTACATTTACATCCAGTCCACTGGATATATTTAATTTGTAAACTACCGTCTGTAGAATATATTATATTTCCATCTTTCTATCGTCACGTAGGTAAACAACGCCATATCAAGATTGTCAACCAATCGGCTCTCGATTCAAGTGCAACTACACGTGATAACGAAGCAGTGAAAATACCAGAAACCAAGGGTTGTCAACTGTTTGCCGTCGGACAAATAAAACAAGGAACAATAACATGTTTGTGTGCCGCGGTTAAAAGGACTATACAGTTATACCATCTGAGTAATACGCGTCAGAAATATTATAAACTGAAGGATATACCGGTTCCAGGAGTTGTTCAATATGTGGATATATTTAATGAGAAATTATGTGTCGGCTATCCATCGTGTTTTAGTTTACATAGTGTTCAAGGTGATGCTCCTTCATATAGTAAGTATAACACATTTTATATCTTTTATGTTGGTCAAAATCGTAGAAAAACAATATGATTAAAATACACATCTATGTTTCGTTTTGTTTTTTTATACTTTCGATGGCCAACACTACATCAAGATCTGACAAGTTGTAGTGGGATTTCAGGTCATGGATCAAACAATCCAAGACTCAACCGTGTACCCGTTTGATCATAAATCCTTGTCTAACTGTTTTCTCCTCATTGACTTGTAAATTAAGATATTTTTGTTTTTAGCTTTAATTAATTATGAAGATGAAAAGTTAAAGTTTATAACTAGTAATACAATAGATGCTATATTAGCTGTTGAACTATCCAAGGAATATCTACTTGTATTTAACAGTAAGTATAACTCTCTCTCTCTCTCTCTCTTCTCTCGCTCTCTCAAATTATAATTAATGGCGGGGTGTGTGTGTGTGTTTTGGAGGAATGGTTAGCACTTGAATGCTGTATCATAAGGTCTGTCATTGAGTCAACTGTCGTGGTTTTGATACCTCGTTTATATTGTGACAAGGTGTAGGGCCGTTTTTTTCTGGGTTCTCCGATTTCCTGAAATAAAATTGAACCATATGTTAGTCCCAAAATGATCTTGTTTGTGTCGTATAGAAGTTAAACCCCTTTTGTCTCTCTCTATATTATGATTATTTAGGTCTAGGTGGGTATGTATATTTAGTTCTAAATGTGTATGTTGATAATTATATTATGTATATTTTCCCTGGTGTGAGCGTATGTGGCATGGAGATAGGGGCACCTTCTCAACCTCGTGGGTTTCCTCCGGGCACTTCTGTTTCCTCACACTGCTATCGAATCCAACGCGCAAGCGAATTATTGAAATAAAATTGAAACCATATGTTAGTCCCAAAATGACCTAGTTTGTGTCAAGTGGACGTTAAACCCCATCTCTCTCCCTCTCTCTCTCTATGTATATTCAGGTCTAGGTGTGTATGTTGATAATTATATATGTATATTTAGGTCTGATTGTGTATGTTGATTAATGTATGTATATTCAGGTCTAGGTGTGTATGTTGTTAATTAATGATAATTATATGATTATTTAGGTCTGATTGTGTAGGTTGATAATTATATGATTATTTAGGTCTGATTGTGTATGTTGATAATTATATGATTATTTAGGTCTGATTGTGTATTTTGATAATTATATGTATATTTAGGTCTAGGTGTGTATGTTGATGAAACTGGTAGAAGAAAGAGAAAACAGGAATTATTGTGGCCGGCCCTTGTTCAGGCTGTCAGTAAGTAGTTTTATATATTATAAACCTCATCATATTATAAACCCCATGGGTCCTCCATCTGTGTTCAGGTTCTTAACCCTTTGTCTGAATGTGGGTAGCCGTGGTGGCTTAATGAGTAAGACATAGGATCACTTAATCAGGAGGGTCTTGGGTTTGTTTTAGTCTAGCCCTTTGGATGGAACAAAAAGTTGATTTACGCATTGGAGTGCGCATAAAAGAACCATGACAGTTGGAATTTGAAAGAAGAGTAGACTGTATTGCCCCTGTCCAGTCAGAACACACTGTATGGCATATGCCCATCTTCATTAGCTTAGTAGAACAGTAGGACGTTAAACCCCATTTCTTATACTAATCCTTACAATTTCAACTATCAGGCCAAAACAGTAGATTTTGTTCTTCGAGGTCTTGTGCAAATTGTTGGCTTAGGCTTTAAATTAAATGATTTTATACAAGCAATAAATTAAATAAATTTTAGATATAAAAAAAAAGAAGAAAATTCCTGGAGATACAGAAGCAAAATCGTTGATAGGGGAAGAACAATTAATCAAGTTTGTGTGGCCATACCACATTACAATACACAAGGCATAAAATACCTTTCAGACTTTGAACATTTCGATGCTTTTCTCCAATCGGAGAAAACCAATAGAATAGACGTTGCTTATAGCAAGCAATTTATCATTTTGAATGTCTAATGTATCATCTCTATAATTTTTTGTATTTTTTTAGCCTACAATGAGCCTTTTCTTGCCTGTTACTCAGAAAATTCTGTCTTCATTTTCGATGCCAGAAGTGCAGAATGGATTCAGACACTCTGCCTCAAAAAGGTTGGATTTTTTATTTTTATTTTTTTTTATTATACTTTCTGTTTTAGTTGATAAATAACTTGCTGGGGATAAATGGAATTTATTGAACTTCACAAGAAATTCTTTTCAAATGGCAAAACATTCAAATATGATGACAACTGCTCGTTTGTAACAAAGTGCTAGTGTCTATACTTGTGCTAACTAGGGTGCCATGTGTTAGATTATGACATTGTTTCTGTTGAGGTAATAATACCTGTAAAAGGGTTATAAGGCTTAATATAAATCCAAAGTTCGAACCCCATGAGGTAGAGAGTTGTATAACAAAGTAGAAAAGGATTGGGTGCCCATTTTCGGGGATACAAGAGAGGGGATTTTGATTTCATTGTCTACGTTTCTATTTTTCAGACACGCCCTCTGTGTCGTGATGGTGCTCTATGTTTGATGAATTTACCTGAGTCCCATCATATTCTTTATATGAAAAACTTCTATGCACGTAAGTATCAACAAGTCAATTTGTGCTGGGTGTGACTTGAAGTTATAGAACACTCACGTAAATGTTACATCCCGACTGTCTTGTTTTCTATTTCCAATACAGGCTGGGAGATTGATTTTTATAATGCTGAATGAATTTTAACATTATCACTGATAATCAGAAATACTATATACCGGAAAACAACTAGCATATACCGGAAAACCCAGGTTAGGTTATACTGAATACCGGAAAACATCAGAAAACCCATGTTATACTAAATATTATTATTATGTTATACTGAATACCGGAAAACACAGGAAAAACACTAAATACCGGATAACACCCTAAATAGCTAACCGAGAGCCTGGTCCTCTGTGTGCAGGGGGTTAGGGTTTGATTTTTCCGGTGTTTTCCAGAGGACCATGCTCAGGGTTGCTTATTTAGGGTGTTTTCCGTTATTTAGTGTGTTTTTTAGCATTTAGTGTTTTTTTCCAGTGTTTTCTGGTACTCAGTATAAAATGGTGTTTTCTGGTAGTTTTTTGGTGTTTTCAGGTATATAGTTTATCCCCTGGTAATAGTCTGGTTAATTTCATCTTGTGATAAATATTATTAGATTTTCACAGTTGAGCTGCTTGTCAGCCAGTATCTGCTTTTGTTTTTCCCCAGTTTTCTCGTTGGCCATGGCTAATGTCCGCGTTGTTATTAACTATATGTTGTTGATTATATTTTACAGAAGAGGAACGGTTATTAATAGCTGAATTATTCAAAATGAAGAGCAGTCGTAATAAACGTAGATTCTCGTTTAAATCTCGTGAAGAAGACAGAAGTAGTAAAGGGTGGGTATATTAACCAACCTCCATCTTTCTATTGGCTAGTATCAAAATATTCATAGTAAAAATATTTATATATATGTCATGTTTATTCTCGCATTTCAGTGATTGCATTTGGCTCGGACTTTAATTACGAAGATTAAAATTCCTTAACGTCACTGGTCATTTTTTTAGGGACTGGTTCTGGTTTCAATTTCCCGGTTGTTACGTGATGAGTAGGGTCGCCTGTGTATTTTCTCTGGGTCCTCCAGATACCTCCCGCTGCTAAAAAAAAACCAACGCTCAAGCGAATTAGTGAAATAAAATGGAGAGATGGGTTAGTCTAAAAATGACCTAATTTGCGTCAAGTGAACGTTAAACCCCATTTCCCTCTCTCTCTTTTCCTAGTAGAGGGGGGTTGGGATGGCCTAGTGGTCTAGAGTGCCGCGCTTTGACATCTAGCTGGCCAGTCACCTCTGGCTTGCCGCTGTGGTTTCGAGCCCAGGTGTGAGCGTATGTGGCATGGAGATAGGGGCTCCTTCTCAACCTCGTGGGTTTCCTCCGGGCACTCCGGTTTCCTCCCACTGCTAAAGACCCCTACGCGCATGCGAATTATTGAAATAAAATTTTAAAAAAACCATATGTTAGTCCCGAAATGACCTAGTTTGTGTTGAGTGGACGTTAAACCCCATTTCTCTCTCTCTCTCTTTTCCTAGTAGTGACAAATTGGATATTGTCAAAATTATACTTTATCAGTGTCTGCAACTTTAAGGAATTATAATTTTTCTAATTAATGACCCAGTCATCTAATGTATATTCATAATTTATGATTACAAAATATTGATACTTAAAACCAATAAAAATATATTTTACTATAAATGTAAAAGTAAGTGTTTGTAAGAATCATTGATGTGCATGAATTTCATTCAAAGGGAAGCAACTCTCTTTTAGATCATATCACAGATTACATCACAATTTCATTGGATTTTGGAATCACTCTTTATGATTTATTGTATTATGATTTTGCATTTTAAAGCATGATAGATAAACAAAGAATCTTGTAGGTTTAGACTTGAATGAAAGCAAAAACTATTTGCAAAATCTGAAAATGTTTGATAGTATTTGGAATAATATTTTACAGCAAGAATAATTTATTTGCATCATATAATTTATTAATGATTGTTAAGATTGTTATTAATCAACTTAAAATACAGACACTATCGTGCACATCCATTTCCATGAAATATGTCAGACATGTCCAATATTTCA
The DNA here is from genome assembly GCA_036850965.1 of Patella caerulea. Taxonomy (NCBI): domain Eukaryota; kingdom Metazoa; phylum Mollusca; class Gastropoda; family Patellidae; genus Patella; species Patella caerulea. The sequence continues at coordinate 4,341,696 of JAZGQO010000007.1, forward strand.
TATAGTATAAAGAACGTATGATTGGCAAGTTGTCCATACATTTTAAATGTTCTTACGCAATTATTACATTGAATGACTAACACCTTGCAGATGCATCAAAACGTCTGTCATTGAGTCAAGTGGCAAGGTTTCGATAGGTTTTCTATGAGTCTTCCGACATCTAAATGTAAATGATAATTATTAATAAATATAATTAATGAAATGCAACATTTACAAAGTATTAAACGAAATATAAATGATAATTTTCTGATTGATTAATTCAGTATTACATTTGAAGCCAGAAACAAGATCTGCAATAGACAGATATCGCTTGCATAACGCATCTTTTATTGTCAGTTAGAATAAGATAGTTACATGATTTTTTGATTGAGTAATTCAGTGTTGTAGATTGTAATCATGTCTCTGTCTGTACAGTATCCATATTGTTTATTACTCTAGCTGGCTACTATATTTAGATCACATTCTTCCCTATTACACCCCCTTCATTTTAAAACATTTAGTAGAAAAAAAAGGCTGGATAATTTTTATAGATAATTAAGTCTGGATGAACAGGGATGTAGATAATTTTGGATCACAGAATTAGCAGATATTTTGATCATATTTGGTAAATGTGTTAAGGAGGCACTATCACTTTGGTAACTTGAGATTTTCCTTCACTTTTTGGCATTTCGAATATGAACAAGAGTTTATGTCTCGCATTGCACATATAACAGTTGAAAGGGTAACGACCACATGTTAGTCTCAAAATAAACCAAGTATTATGTTCACTGATGGCCGAATGGTTACCATGTGATATCATAAGGGCTGCCATTGAGTCAACTGATTTGGCTTCGGTTGTACGTGACAAGGAGTAGGGTTGCCATTCTTTCTTTCTCTCTTAGGGAGTTAGGTGGCTTAATGGTTATCATGGGCGCGCTGTATCATGCGGCCTGTCATTGAGTTAACTGGCATGGTTTCAAATCCCCGGTTGTACGTGACAATGAGTAAGGTCGCCAGTTCAACCCCGTGAGTTATCTCCAGGTACTCTGGTTTCCCTCCCACTGCTAAAGACCCCTACACGCAAGTGAATTATGGAAATAGAATTGAACCATATGTTAGTCCCTAGATGACCTGGTTTGTGTCAGGTAGACCTTAAATCCCATTTCTCTCCCTCTCTCTTTAGCAAGATGCTAAACACAACTCGATTCAAATCAATTAAATTTATTTTCTTGGTAAATCTGATAATGCCTCTTTGAACATTATCAAAAGAAGTCATATAAGCTAATAATCTAGAAGAAATAGCCATTTTTTTTTTGTTTTATTTTTGTGCTGTCTACCAACCAAAAAGTCTACATCCATACAGATGTTGTGAATGTTAATTGTGATTTTTTTTTTTCCACCCCAATTCTATTCTCTAGGCCAGATCGTCGAAGTCGGGAAATCTCCGCTCCCATGTCTTTTAGTCATGTGGCTCATGTTGGGCCTAATCAGATAAACAAACCACCACCGTAAGATTTTAGAAACAGACTATACGATGCATACAATCTGATTAAAACACAGATCCTATTTCGTTTCGTTTTTATACTTCAAAATTTTGTTTTACTTGTCTTTACTGCACTAGGGCTTAGAAAAAAGTTGTTATCATTGGCGTGTTCTGAATGATATGAGGGATTAGCCAATGAAACGGTCTGTTGCATCAAGCATTAGGCATGTTTTCCACAGAACTGTGGGTAATCCAGTATAACATCAATGCTGATTGGTTAATCAAATGTCTGACGTCATAGGGTCAAAAGCCTCTTATATGACCTCTTACGCGACCTATGGCTACAACGAGTCAGATATTCATGTAGTGTAGGCCATCGAAAGTATAAAAAACGAAATGAAATATAGATGTGTATTATAATCGGATTGTAATATATATTTAGTGTGCTTTGCCTGTGCTTTTTATACCCTCTTACTTTCCTCTCTGTAGTAAATTAACTGACACACAAAGCAAAATATATTTATGGCCTGAAAAAAATGATAGCTGGGGAGAAAAATGAACAAAAATAAATTTAATTCTTGGTATCGAAATTGTTTTTGCTCCCTTGGATTTATTTTGCTTTGTCTGTATTTAGATTGTTTCTACGGTGTGAATGTTAGTATAATCATTGTGTAGTAGTATAGATCGTAGTATGTATTGATATGCCTGCATGATGACATATTGAAATTATAACATTTAATGATATTTAATATTGAAGTTATAATATAATATTTGATATTGAAGTTAAAACATAATATTTAATGTTGAAGTTATGTAACATATTTAATATTGAAGTTATAATTTAACATTCAATATTGAAGTTATAATATAATATTTTTAATATTTAATATTTAAGTTATAACATAATATTTGATATTGAAGTTATAACATAATATTCAATATTGAAGTTGTAATTTAATATTGAAGTTATAACATTATATTTAATATTGAAGTTATAACATAATATTTAATGTTGAAGTTATAATATAATATTTAATATTAAAGTTATAACATAATATTTAATATTGAAGTTATAATATAATATTCAATATTATAAATCACATACTGTTTGCTGTGTGATTAACATAACTTGTAGTGTATCTAAATGAATATTTATCTTCGTTAACATTGGATTTGAAATAATACTTATTAAATGTGCATGCTTCTTCCTCACTGAGTCCATGTATTACTCATAATAAAACAAAAATACCACGGTTACAATACCTTGAACAGTTGGCCGAATTCTTTATTTTTGTTTTTTGACAAATCGATGCATGTACATCATATGTGTTAACAACTCTCAATCTCAGGTTATTCTCTTCTGTCATTTTGTATTATCCACTCTGAATCTGTTTTTTGATGAAGGATGGGTGGTTGTTCTTTGGGATGGGTGGTTGTCTTTTAGGTTGGGAAGGTGTCCTTTAGGATTTTATTTTGATCTCTAGAATGGGCAGGTTTCATACAGGGTGGGTGGTTGCCCTCTAGAATGGGCAGTTTTCATGCAGGGTAGGTGGTTGCCCTTTAGAATGAAAGATTGTCTTACATTACGGGTAGGTACTCTTTAGGGTAAATGATTGTTCTTTAGGGTGGGTGGTTGCCCTTTAGAATAAAAAATTGTCTTTTGATATGAGTAGTTCCTCTTTAAGGCAAATGATTTTCCTTTAGGATGGATAATTGTCCTTTAGGGTGGGTGGTTGCCCTTTAGAATAAAAAATTGTCTTTTAATAAGAGTAGTTCCTCTTTAGGGTGAATGATTGCTCTTTAGGGCAAATCATTGTCCTTTGGGATGGATAATTGTCCTTTAGGGTGGGTGGTTGCTCTTCAGGAAGAATCAGTGTTCCTTTATTCAGAATAGTGAAATTTGGCTTGGCTTCCTAATTTGCACAGCAATAACAATGGTCACATAAAAAAAATATAAAGCAATTAGTTTGCACAAATATCTATTTTAATGCACTTTATAGATTTTATTGTTTATTGTTTTTTGGGGGGGAGATAAGACTATGGTGTCTCAAGATTCAGCTGTCTACTCCAATTAGGGGTTGAATTATCAAGCTCGCTAACCCCTATCGTTAAACCTCTATCTAGCCGGTCACCGCTGGCTTTCGGCTGTGGTTTCGATCCCTAATCCAAGCGTATGTGGCATGGAGATGGGAGCGCCTTCTCAACCTCATGGGTTTCCTCTGGGCACTCCGGTTTCCTCCCACTGCTAAAGACCCCAACGCGCAAGCGAATTATTGAAATAAAATTAATCCAAATGTTAGTCCCGAAATGACCTAGTTTGTGTCGAGTGGATGTTAAACCTCATTTCTCTCTCTCCCCCCCTATCTATGTTAAAATCTTGGAAATAATTATGATAGATCTATGTCAAAACAAAGGTTTATCACAAACATAAGCATGATGACCGAAAGTTAGCACATGCATGTTGCATCATTGGGTGACGAGGAGGAGGGTCGTTTGTCAACCCTAATGGGTTTTCTCTGGGTCCTCCAGTTTCCTCCCATTGCTAACGTCCTGACCCCTATGCACAAGTGAATAATTTAAATAAAATATAATCATTTGTAAGTCCTGAAATGAACTAGTTTGTGTTGCGTGGATGTTAAATTCCATTTTTCTCATGACCTGTCGTGTTGCTCCCCTCTCCGGCTTGTTATCATACTGTTCTATTAGAGGTTAACTTCAGTGAAGAGCCTGGAAGAACGATGTCATGAAGTTTAAAATTGTATGTATTAATTTCCACCCTGATCGTTTCAGTCGTTTTGTTTTGCATGCCAGCATTTGAAAAAGTTTGATGTTAAAATATGTTGGACTCATTCCCTCCACAGCTTTTTGTAGTCACAATATTTTATTACAAACTAACTTCTGAGCATGAAAATTGACGTCATTAAGCTTTTATTATTGTATCCAAATATACACCCCATGGTTTCTGTCGTTCTGTTTTGCATGTTAGCATTCAAATGAAATTCGTAAAAAGACAAATAAAATTGCGGTTAAAATATGGCTGCCAACATATTCACCGCATTTGTGATAGTACCCCGGTAGTAGATTTAGTGTTTTAACCCGTTTAAATGCATGGTACAATTATAATATATTTCTAATATTTTTTAATAATTTTGTTTTTCTATCAATTTTGATATTTATCTTGAATTTGCTTGTAAAATAGATTTATGAACAGATGCAATTATTTTGTTTTAAATGCTTTATTTGTATGTGAAAACACAATTTAATAATTTTAGAAATGCATATTTTTTTGTCCATTCTGACAAATGTTTTAAGGATCTGACGATTTTGCTTTGGGTGAAAAATAGAAGTGTAGATTTGATAAAAACTGTCCTGTGTTAAGTAGAAGAGAATGTAAAGTTAGCAACTGTTTGTCGTCACAAACTCAAATCTAATACAGTAATTAAATAATGCAGTGACTTGTAGATGTCGAGCAGTAAGAGTAATGGCCCCTTGAGTAATTTCAGGATTTTTCAAGCTCGGTTCTCCATTGCCGAGGAAGGTGTCGAACATTTCGGATGGCAGGACAAACTTAGGTAGACATTTTTGTGCCCGTAATTTAATGAAATGAGCTGGGGTTTAACGTCCTACTCTTCTGCACCTAACCTGGGCTAATGGAAGACGGGGCCTTAATTAACTCTTGGCAGTTGAAATTCAATGAAGTCTATAGATAGCAGCATGACCTTTCAACAAGTGTTCTTGTATCGTTTTCAAACCAATATATATTAAACCAGTGATTGGATTCCATTACAGTTGTGTTGTTGTTTTTAATTCTACAATGTTTTTTCACCTAAACCAAAGGGGGCAAGTTCCTTTAATGCATGATAGTTATTAGTGTAAAAAAAAAAACATGAATAATTAAATTTTTGCATCGTTAGAAATTGTTGGAATTAAACCACTAACTCATAGAGCAGGAAAAAATAAGATTTATTTCAGATAGAATGGAATATTTCATTTGTTTTACCAAATGTTTTCATAATTTTTTTTGTTTTATTGAATATTTTCAGTCCTGATCGTCGATCTCGATTAATATCCTCACCTATCAATTTTAGCCATGTGGCTCATATGGGACCTGATCAAAGCATGCAAGTTTTAATAGACTTGCCTAAGGTATGGTTAACGATGTTTACAACTTTGTCAGGGGCTGCAGTCGCAAGACATGAGACTCATCCAAAATGTCCCAGGTGCAAATGAAGGGCCTGCATCGAAACGAAACTTATGAAGTTTCAGAGTCTAGCTCTGACAGGACAGGGAGGATATTTTAATAAGTTTGTCGCCTCATTCAAATGGTTCCATGTTCAAATTGTTGATCTTTTCAGAACATAGAAAATGAATTTGATTTAATACTCAAAGCCAGGGGCCTGTTTCACAAAATTTTAACTACGACAAGATCTGAATTTTAGTTATTTGATTGGACAATATTAGATTGATTTTAGTTCTTAGCCAATTAAAATTGAAGTATCTTTAGTTAAAATTTCGTGAAACAGGGCCCAGTACTAGTACAGACAAATTGTTTGGTCAATCAGCTAGCATGCTTGTAGCTTCCTCTTCCTCATCAAAGGGAGATGACATCTCCTCACTCAAATGATCCCATGTACAAATGACTGATCTTTTCGGAGCATAGAAAATTAATTTAATTTTATGCTCAAAGCTAGCATGATTGAAACTCGTGTCTGTCCAACCTGGGTTTTCTCTGGGTCCTTGGGTTTCCTCCCACTGCTAAAGACCCCTATGCACAAGCGGATTATTGAAATAAAAATAAATCATGTTAGTCCCGAAATGATCTAGTTTGTGTCAAGTGGACGTTAAACCCCATTTCTCTCTCCCTCACATTTCTTTCTGTTATATTCAATATTTAGTTTTTTACGCACAAGACAAAATTGTAATATTTTTATACGCCCACATTTTTATGTGGACGTATATTGTCGTCGCCCCTGTCCGTCCGTCCACAATTTGTTTGTGGACTCTCTACAGGTCACAATTCTTATCCGATTTCGACGAAACTTGAAATATAGGTTTATCCCCAAAAGATCTCGGTTCCTTTCGATATTGGCATGTATCGGATGAAAACTTCATGGATTATGGCCCCTGATTGTACGAAAAGTCACGTTTTTAGCTTGTGGACCCTATAGAGGTAACAATTTTGAACCGATTTTGATGAAACTTGACATGCATGTTTATAACCCAAAGATCTTGGTTCCTTTCGATATTTGCACCTATCGGAATGTAATTTCCTGAATTATGGCCCCTGATTGTCCGAAAAATCACCCTTTTTAGCTTGTGGTCCCTCTGGAGGTCACAATTATTATCCGATTTAAAAAAACGTTTGATTATATCACCGTTACACCCTAAGGAAGGTTGAGTTCGAATTTCGGGAAAATCGGACGAAAATTACCATACAAAATGGCCGTTTGAACGCGAATACTGTTAAAAAATTGTATATCATGGGTTGTGGACCTTGTAAAAGTCACATTTTTAAATCGATTTTGATGAAACTTGAAATTCATGGTTATAACCCAAAGATCTTGGTTCCTTTCGATATTTGCGCATATTGGAACGTAACTTCCTGAATTATGGCCCCTGATTATACGCAAAATCGCCTTATTTTAGCTTGTGGTCCCTCTGGTGGTCACAATTATTATCCGATTTAATAAAACGGTTGATAATATTACCGTTACACCGTAAGGAAGGTTGAGTTCGAATTTCGGGAAAATCGGACCAAAATTGCCATACAAAATGGCCGCCGTTTGTACGCGAATACTGTTAAAAAATTGTATATCATGGTTGTGGACCCTGTAGAGGTCACAATTTTAATTGGATTTTGATGAAACTTGAAATGCATGGTTATAACCCAAAGATCTTGGTTCCTTTCGTTATTTGCGCATATCAGATCATAACTTCCTGAATTATGGCCCCTGATTGTCCGAAAAATCGACTATGGTCCCTCTGGAGGTCACAATTATTATCCAATTTAAAAAAACATTTGACTCTATCACCGTTACACCCTACAGAAGGTTCAGTTCGAATTTCGAGAAAATCGGACTATAATTGCCAGAAAAAATGGCCGCCGTTTGTACGCGAACAGTGTAAAAATATGGTATATCAAAGTTGTGGACCCTGTAGAGGTGACAATTTTAATTCGATTTTGATGAAACCTGAAATGCTTGTTTATAACCTAAAGATCTTTATTCTTTTTGATATTTGTGCATATCAAATTGTAATTTAATGAATTATGGCCTTTGATTGTTGGAAAAATCACTTTCGGTATTGCTTGTTCTCTGTCTATCTCTCGAACGATTATTATCTGATTTAAAAAAAAACTCTAATTATATTACTGTTGCTCCGTAAGGAAGGTTGAGTTCGAATTTCGTGAAAATCGTACCAAAATTGCCGGACGAAATGGTCACCGTTTGTACGCGTATAGTGTAAAAATATGGTATATCATGGTTGTGGACTCTCTACAGGTCACAATTCTTATCCGATTTTGACGAAAAGTAACATTTCTACGTTGTGTCGGCTTTGAATTTCATGAATATCAGACTGGAACTGACCAACAAAATGGCTGCTCCCAATACAGTATGAAATACAGGACTTAATGATGTAGGAAAAATCACTTTCGGTATTGCTTGTTCTCTATCCATCTCCCAAAAATGTGGGCGTATCCTGCCTGGCAGTGCCAGCCTATCTTTTTTTTTTTCAGGCCCAGGAAGGACGAGGAACGACGGAAGAATTACGAATGAAGAGTTTATTTCAGCCCCATTTAAAATCAATCCATGAAGCTCAGCTACGAGGTAGTCGACCAGTTAGCATGGCATATAATGGTATATGGTTATTTAGTTTAGATAATTACCTAACACAAGCTCAGGGTCGTAAGAAACTTTTAAAATTTTGATATGAAAATGAAAAAAATTAATTTGTAACCAGCTCCGAGTTCGCAAAGCATTCTCAGACTTAAAGGGACATTAGGTAAAGAACTGATAGTTCTTGCTATAATAGTTAAAGTTGCAATTTCATATTTTTAAGTTATATTTCTAAAATGTATTAAAATAAAGCCCTAAAATAAATTTTAGTTAGAAAATGTTCTAAACTTAAATTTGATTGTGCTTTGTGAACTCGCGGTCAGGGTTTTTATTGACCGACTGACAGTAAGATTGACCTATCTGTCGGTCGATTCAATTTAGATGCCTTACAAATAGAATTTTAAAGAATTTAATCTTAAAACATATTAAATGCAGTGAAATTTATTTAACACAGTACTTACGACCCTGAGTTTCTTTTTTTATATTTTTGACATATGCACAAATATGTATTCTGTTGTGTGTATGCAGTTTGTCATAGTTTGCTTAACACTTTAGCATCTGGGACTCCTTCTAGTGCATCAAAACACCCAAGTCACATAAATCACTGGGATCTATAAAATTAGTATCTGACCTCCCTCTCGTACGTCAAACCACCAGAGTCAAATAAATCGCTGGGAACTAATTAGAATATGGAACTCCCTTGATTGCATCAAACCTCCCAAGACACATAAATCAATGGGAACTAATTAGAATATGGAACTCCCTTGAGTGCATCAAACCACCCAAGACACATAAATCGCTGGGAAATAATTAGAATATGGAACTCCCTTGAGTGCATCAAACCACCGCAGTCACATGAATTGTTGGAAGCTTAATTAGTATCTTGAACTCCCTTGAGTGCATCAGACCACCCGAGTCTTAAAAATTCTTGAACTTGGGTACGTTATCTCCCTTTACCATAGCCATGTGATATCACGTTGTCCACCAATCGGAAGCTGTGTCACAAACACACTCAAATCAAACATTTTAGCTGGAAAGCACTATACTTGGTATTCACAACGATCGAGGAATCTAATAGGCTTACAAGCTGGGTCAGTAACCAATCGATGAACCAGGTGCTAAAGGGTTAAATGAGAACGAAGTCAATAAATCGTTATTTCTAATCATCGTTCATATACATTGATGTTTTGATGTTAAATTGTTTTAAACACATTTCTAACTTATCAAACATCAAAAAAATAAACCTAACGTCATTTCTAATTTAACAAAGTGAAATATGTCATTTCTAACTGATCAACCAAGCGAAATAAACCACATGATTTCTAATTCAACCAAGTGAAAGTAATCAAATGTTATGTCTAACTGAACCAAGTGATGAGAGTAGCCATATCTCATTTCTAACTCAACCCCATGAAATAAACCAAAAATTATTTCTAACTCAAACATTTGAAATAAAACAAATATGAAATCTTGAAATTAACCAAATGTCATTTCTAACATGATAAAGTGAAATTAACCAAATGTCATTAATAACTTGATAAAGTGAAATTAACCAAATGTCATTTCTAACATGATAAAGTGAAATTAACCAAATGTCATTAATAACTTGACAAAGTGAAATAAACCAAGTGTCATTTTGATCTTTAATTGTTTCAAAGACACTTCTTACACAACATGTAAAATGAAATAAAAGCCATCATTTCATTGAATTGCACATTGATTGTTTTTTAAATCATTTGTCTTGCTATCATTGCATTATGGAACAATCATTTATCATTAAAGTCAATAATCCTGTTCATTTTTCGGAGAATGGCAGATTTTTCACGGGTCATTCCACACTAAAATGTACGAAAATTGAAAGATACTCTCCCGGAAAAGCATTTGTTGGTCGGTTATTTCCGATAAAGGAAAGGAGATATATTCAATCTTACGAGAAAAATACTCGATTTTCTGAAAAACACCCATACAGGACAAAAATGTAAGGGTTTCCCTAACTGACAAGTCGACAATTATTGATGTCTTCTTGAGTAATGTCAAAGATAGCATGTGAACATTTTGTAGTCTCCCAACATTAGTGAGTGTTTGAATGTTAATAAACTTAATAAACCTGGGATAAAAACCATGGAATAGGTTTGCAGCGAGCAGAGTTTTTAAGAAAAAATTTCTTGTTTTAGGAACTTTTTATATCGTTTTGACGTTTTCCATTCATGCTGCTGAATCATTTGATATTTCTAGTCTGCCTGCGATTTTTACAACATGTGTGAAGTGTGATAGTAATAGGTTCTTTCTCAATCTGCGAATCATGTTGCAATCGGGACCCGTCAAAAAAATTTTAGGTTAGAAAATCAAAACATTTAAGTGTGACGATAAAATCAAATGTGTTCTGATGGAAACACAAAAACCATTTATCATGCATGAATGGGATTTGATGGTTGTATTAATGGCAACCAGAAAAGAAAGTATCAAAATAATTAGCCATAGTAAAAAATTAGTAATTTAACACTTTTGAATTTCAAGAAATGTTTATTAAGCAAAACAGACACAACAACTAATAAATACCTTATTTTAATGTGTGTACAATTTATGCATATGAAATGAAGTAGAAAGCCCTATAACCAGCGAAGATAGACAAACTCCTTGATGGTAGATAAATTTATTTTAAAGCGTTTCACACTAAGGTATCCTTCATCAGTTCATGAAAAAATAAGCAAGGTATACAGTATTTATAGGATAAGTAATTGTGAGGTCATGCATGGGAACAATTATGATTAGTAATGAGTGAATTGGACTAATCCAAGCGCTTACAATTTCTGCATATATGATGTTATTTATTATAGGTAATGCTAGTCGTGATGGAGGACGACCAGGCTCCGGGAGTTCCAGTATACGCAGTATGCCACATGGAACACCAGGATTAGCATATGAATCTAGTTCCGATAGAGATGTCTTTGAGGTACCATATATACCCGGTCTATTTTAATACTGGAATTATTTATTCATCATTTCCTTGTCATAGATTTCTAATATCTATTCTCATTGAGATAATTCATTTTGAATGATAAATATTGAAATTTTGGCCTACTATACTTTATCTCCTTGTCTTATTCTATTTGCATGGAGAAAATTTAATAGTTTTTGATTTCAATAAAAGCTTTGAATGATATAAAATAAATTGAAATTTTTGATTATATTTGCTATAAAATGCTAATATTTGTTTGCATGGAGAAAATTTAATGAGGTTTTGATTTCAATATAAAAAAGAGTTTGAATGATGAAAAAGATTGAATTTTCGTTTTTGATTTTTATTTGGAAATATTGAATTGATTGGAATGTTTTTAATTTGATCTGGTGAATATATTTATCATTCATATATATTATATATGTACCAATATACTACCACACTCCTTCGCTTCTCAAATTTAATACCACAAATATATCTACTCGTATACTTATTAAAAAACAAACACAACACAATTTATATGGAAAACAATCACTGGTTTATACACATATAGCACGATGTTTGGACAAGTATTCTCTAGTCGTTATCAAGTACAAATAATGACGTCATGCTATATGTGTATAAACCAGTGATTATTTTCCATATAAATTGTGTTTTTTTAATATGCTCAATCACAAAATGCCACTCAAGAGATTATATTTGTATACTTATACTGTACTAGGCATTGTAGCATTTGTGTGCCACTGTTACACGGCCAAAATCGTAAAATTTCTACATATATGCCGCTCTGACTTCGAAAATTGGTACATTGATCCATGACAGGGGGATTGCTGGAGAAGGGTCGTCTGTCCAATCTCATCGGTTTTCCCCAGGTCCTCCGATTTCCTCCCACTGCTAAAATTGAACCAATTATTAGTCCCGAAATAAACTAGTTTGTGTCGAATGGACATTAATCCCCATTTCTCTCTCTCTCTTTCCCATTGTAAAATACTGAAGATATTATAGAAATAGATGAAATTTGTTTGTCCATGTGAGTCAGGAGTATTTTTAACCGCAGACTTCAACAAACCCAAATTATTTCAGGCATCAAGTTATAATTCCAGTGGCAGTTGTTGGTCATTACCCACATACGATCCTTCCAAGAGCTAGCCAGGGGTAGCTTATTATTACAAAAATATTTAGCATGCCACCAATTATATTTCTGTTTTATTTTTTTATTATTTCTACCTTATAAGGTGTTGTATTTTGTACCCCCACCCCAAGCTTTTGTTGATGTTTTCTAAACATGTGAGGAATGGCTATCAAATTTGGATTGTTTCTGTCAGAACTTTTTTTAATAATTATTTTCTTCCTGTCTGAAGACCGATCATATTTTTAAAAAACTGGTAACTTAAAATATTTGAAAAACACAGGCTTTTCATTGGCTAAAAGCTGAAATTAGTACGAAGATTTGAACTTTCAGCCAATCAGTAGTCTTAATCTTTGAAATATTTTAGTTGGAAGTTTTCGTGAATAAAGCTCCTGGTTAATTGGTAAGTCCTAATCTAGCTTCTCGATTCAGATTCTGAATCAATGTGGACCTTGTGATGTTTAGTCCCTTATTGTTAGTGACGTCTGTATCACTACATCCAAGGATGTACAGCGCAGTGGACGCTTACAGCTAGCCCCTAGATCCCTTCATTTCATCTGATGTGTATGTTTGTTGTTGATGATGTCTGTATCCAGAGGGGGGTTGGGATGACCTCGTGGTCTAGCTGGCCGGTCACCTCTGCTTGCAGCTGTGGTTTCATCCCTGGTGTGAGCATATGTGGCATGGAGATAGGGGTGCCTTCTCAACCTCGTGGGTTTCCTCCGGGCACTCCGGTTTCCTCCCACTGCTACAGACCCCTACGCGCAAGCGAATTATTGAAATAAAATTGAACCATATGTTAGTCCCAAAATGACCTAGTTTGTGTCTAGTTGGCGTTAAACCCCATTTCTCTCTCTGTGTATCCAGTGTCTTGTCCATAGATTTGTCTTATATATTTGTTTGTGTGTAGTGCAGTCCCCCTGTACTACATATTAGTATAGTTTGGTGGAGTGTTGCCAAAATAACCCTCACAGCACACTGGCGTTAATGGATGGCATATATCCATCATATAAGCCAGATTGGTGAAGAAAAACTGGGCCCTGTTTCACGAAATTTTAACTTAAGATAAAATCCAATTTTAGTAGATACTTCAATTTTGATTGACTAAGCACTAAAATTAATCTAATATTATCAAATTAAATTACTAAAATTGGGATCTTATCTTAGTTAAAATTTCGTGAAATAGGCCTCAGGATGTTAAGTGCCCATTTGTTTTTGACATCGCTGCCATTTACGACTTCATCAAAATACTTAACAGAAAACTCGTATTTGATTTGAATCTGAAAGAGAATCTAGATTAAGCTTATCAGCAATCAAACTTTACCTCTCTGTAACCTGTGTATCGTTTAATTTTGCGTATCTACCACTGATTTCTTACACATTCGTTTAATATCAAATCTTGGGCTTAAAAATCATCTAAAATCAGCCCAAAATCATCTAATTTCTATGTGTCTCCAATTTAAAGTTGACTGATTAATTATAATAATGAATATCCAATTTACAATTATTTAATTTCCTGACCATTGTTCAAAAAATTAATCAAAATACATCAGTTATCAACTGGGTAATTTATTTTTGCACAGTGGTTGAGAAATTAAACGCTGTTAAATTGGGCACTCGTTATGAAAATTGAATGCTCAGTTTTAACCTGGACACAAATTGAATGATTTTTGGTGATTTTAAACAGTTTTTAATCAAAGACTTTATATTACATGCATAAAAGAAATTAGTGCTAAATACACAATAATGAATGATACCTGGGTTACAGTGGCCTGATTCTTCATGACTGACTGCATTCAAATGTTAGTATGTGATACATTACATCCAGGAACAATAATTTATTTCTCTTTTTGAGGCATTCATAAAATTTAAAAACTCAAAATGTTTTCAAATAAAAGGTTGATTATGAAAATGAAAAGGGCGTTAAAGGAAAAGAAACAACAATGGAAAGTGTTCGAGAAACAAACTGTTGATAATTCAAACCACTTGGTGATGGATAAACCTCTACAGGGTATGATGAAAACAATTCCCAGATATTACTACAAGCTTCTGGTTTCATATCTTTAGAAATAGATCCTTAATCAGGAAAACTTAAACGAAAAGTCGGCTTTTCGTTGGTCAAGAGCTGAAATTTGTTATGAATTTAAGCCACGACCAATAAAAAAGGCCACTTCCAATAGTTTTTATGAAGAAGGATCCTGATATTTATAGCTATTTATAGAGCTTTTGATTTTATTATCAAATCAAAATAGAGAATAAGGGATTCAAAAATATCTGAATATATTAAAATTAAAATGAAATTTGATGTAGTTGCTTTCCCTTTTTTTAATATAATAACTCAATATTTTTTCTGTAGGTGTAGTATAAAGCTGTATTGAAATAACTCAAAAATTAGTTTTTAAAGAATAAATGAATTTTAGCTTTTTGTGATATTTTTTCTCTCGCTTTGAGTAGCTAAATCTTGCTATGATCATTTCGCATATATCAAAAAATTATTGTCCCCCGCCTTTCGAAGAAAGTTGGGGGACTATTAAAATGGGTTCGTCCGTCCGTCTGTCTGTCTGTCTGTCTGTCTGTCTGTCTGTCTGTCTGTCCGTCTGTCCGTCTGTCCGTCTGTCCGTCACACTTTTTGGGACACAATAACTCTCTTCCTAATTGAGCTAGAATGTTCAAACTTGGTGTATGTGTTTATTTGGTCAATGCCTTGATGGAGTTCGAAGATGAGCATTTTCCGCTTAGGGTAAGCAGAGATAAGCAATTTGATTGGTTGATGCTTTGGGACACGATAACTTTAGTTCTAATTAAGTGAGAGTAATGAAACTTGGTGTATAGTTTCATTACAGTAATACCTTGACTAAGTTCGATAATGAGCATTTTCTGCTCAGGGTAAGCAGAGCAATTTGATTCGTCGAGACTTTGGAACACAATAACTCTCCTTCTAATTGAGTTAAAATGTTCAAACTTGGTGTATATGCTTATTAGGTCAATGCCTCGAAGGAGTTCGATAATGAGCATTTTCTGCTCAGGGTAAGCAGAGCGATACGCAATTTGATTGGTCGAGACTTTGGAACACAATAACTCTCCTTCTAATTGAGTTAAAATGTTCAAACTTGGGGTATATGCTTATGAGGTCAATGCCTTGATGGAGTTCAAAGATGAGCATTTTCCGCTTAGGGTAAGCAGAGATAAGCAATTTGATTGGTTGATGCTTTGGGACACGATAACTTTAGTTCTAATTAAGTGAGAATGATGAAACTTGGTGTATAGTTTCATTACAGTAATACCTTGACTAAGTTCGATAATGAGCATTTTCTGCTCAGGGTAAGCAGAGCGATACGCAATTTGATTGGTCGAGAGTAGCGGAGACTTTGGAACACAATAACTCTCCATCTAAGTGAGTTAAAATGTTCAAACTTGGTGTATATGCTTATTAGGCCAATGCCTTGATGGAGTTCGAAGATGAGCATTTTCCGCTTAGGGTAAGCAGAGATAAAAAATTTGATTTGTTGATACTTTGGGACAAGATAACTTAGGTTCATCTTGATTGATGATTTTTATGCCAATACAATGACTGCATTCTCATTTAGTAATGGATTCGACAGTAACAGTGTATAGAAACGATTGACTTGGACACGAGCGCCCTTTCCCTTGGCCAGAGGGGCCCTTTTGTCTGCCTTTAGGGTCCCCCTAACTAGGGTACATTTTCATTTTTCTCGTCGGTTTTAGCATTTTTCTTTATAAAACACTTTTGGATGACACTTCGTGCACAGTTTGATTGCTCGATACGTTTGAAAAAAAGAAATGTGCGATTAATTAATATGTGTCTTCTATTTATTTTAGGATTTCGGCGGGGGACATCAGCCTCACTGTTGGCTTGTTTCAGTTTTAGTTTATCATCATCATCATCATCATCATCATCATCAGTAATAATAATGCCATCATCATCAATAGTAATGTCATCATCAATAATAGTAATGTTATTATCATCAATATTAGTAATGCCACTATCATCATCAATAATAGTAATGCCATCATCATAATAATAGTAATGTCATCATCATGGTCATCAATAATAGTAATGCCATCATCATCATCATCAAAAATAATACCATCATCATCAATATAGTAATAATATCACCAATATTAATGTCATCATCATCATGATCATCAATAATAGTTATGCCATCATCATGATCATCAATAATAATGAGTAACATCATCAATAATGATAATATTGTAGTCCTCATTAAAAGTAATATATCATTATCAATAATCCCTTAATAATAAGTTCATCCTCATTATCATCAGTAACGATACTGTCATCCTCGGCTATAATATATTCCAACCCCCCATTATCATCATCAATAATAAAAAAATCATAATCCTCCTCAACATCTATGATATTGTTGTCATGCTCATCAATTCGGTGACAAGGGGCAGTAACTCTTACAAACTGAGGTCATAGGAATGAAACACGAATATTAACGCCACAATCTACATGTTTGCTGCCTTACCAGAATTTTAGTTCCAAATAATCCAAATTATGATAACTGTTCCTCTGTTATGACCGCACAGTGCCACAAATGCACAGTGCCACAAATTGATTTCTTTATCTTATTAGCTGGATTGATATTTTTTATTTTCAGTTAGCTTGAAAATTATTAATACTTTTTATTTTATATTATGAAGTTTGTAATAACTATACATGAATATTGTAATGTTTGAATGTCATTGAATATTTTTATTTTAAATTTTTAACCAATTCAATGTTGTATTTAGGGTCCGGTGGGGTTGTTCTTCCTCATGTCCGTCTCTCCCCCCCCCCCCATATTCTCGTTGATTTTATAATCAATGTACGTTTCCATTGCGGAAATCCGACCTACTCCACTAGAACTCAGCCATGCTTTATTTCAGTTTTTAAACTTTGTTGTATCTTTTGTGTCGTGGCTTTTTTTTTTTCTTGTGTAAATGTAGTTTCTATTTATTAACTATTATTCTAATCTGTGTCGTAAATATTTTTTGTAGAAAGTCATTTTATTTTTTGCAATATCATTAGCTATTAATATCATATCATTTGGCCTATGTGCCAATTTCTGTTTGTTGACGATCATTCTAATATTTATTTTAAAATATTTTTATTTGGGTAATTTCATTAGCCATGAATATCGCATCCTTTGACCTTGATACCTATTTCTTTTAATTAACTATATTACTCTAATCTGTCTCATAAAGATTTATTTCAATTTTTCAAAGCAGTTTTATTTGGGTAATTTTCTTAGCTATGAATAACAGCATCTTATATTATTGGCCTAGATTACTATTCCTTGTCATTTTGATTGTCATTAATTCAGAATTATTTGGTAACACTTCAGGCTTTATAATCTTTATTTATTTCTTTTTCAAATTGGTTTATGTAACAATTAACAATTATTAACCAACTGTCTGCATTTTTAACTTTAAAAAACAAATCACAATTTTTAAATTTTGTTAATCCTTGTCTGAATATTAAAACATGCAATTATTAATTTCATTATCACAATTAGCACCTCTTTTGCTCGTTGTTTGTGTTTTGTCAAAGATGGACAATTGTCATGTCAAATTAAAAAGCAAAATCGTTTTGATTTAGGTCAAATTAACGTGTTGAATTGGGATTGCTAGCAACCCTGTTATAACGAAGCCTTTTATAACAGGGATTGTTCTAACATTAAAGTGAAAAACAAAATTAAAGTCATTCAGTAGAAATGGAAATGGAAATATTTTAATTGAAAACAAACTAAGTGTTAATTTGACCTGAATTATTTTGATGTAAATTAACGAACGAGGTTTGTACAAATTCGTCATGTATCTTTTCTTTATTAATACCGGGTATTATGTTTTCTTTTGTAAATATAAAAACAACTGATGTCACTTTCTCTCGCTCTTCTACAATTTGTGAATTATATATACAATATATGAATACAAACATTGTTTTTGTTAAATTATTTTATTTTAATTTATTTTCTTTGTTTTTTAGGATAGCCCCGAGCAACCAGGCTGGCGGCATTCTCTTGGTTCAAACAACAGTAGTAATCTAAGCAGCCCACCCGGTTCAAATCGTCATAGTTTAATTGGCGATAAGGAACAAGGCACTGAGTCCTCCGATTCGGAACAAGCTTCGTCTACTAACTTATAACTAAAGCAGACTGATATACTATACGCAAACCACCGCTAAAACTAGATTGCCGTAGAAACCACCAGCATCAAATGCCGATTATATTAAAAACTTACGAGTGAATTGATGTGTCCAGCAAACTTTACTATCAACCTAACCTATAGAAGGGCTGATTATTTGTTTTTTTTGTGGTGATAAATTTTTAAACTAATTCATTGTGGAGCTTAATTGAAAATCCAGTGATCACATGACGATAAAGTCAAACAATGATTGGTTGAGCTTGCTTGTGTTGAGTGTTGGTGCTTTATTTTAAAAGTGGCAGGAATTACATAATCCAAATTTGTGGATGTTTTCCCGTTTCCATAGTAATGTTATTTATTATAAAAACATGACAATGTGAGAATTGGCACAGATGTTACGATAATGATCTTTAAAACCTTTAATTTATCCCTCCCCCCTTCATTTTATTACTGTCATTGTTTTCGTATTTTTGAATGAATATCTTGTAGACAAATCGTCTATATTGTTAATTTTGTTCGCGTGTGACGGTCTAGAATCACAATGAATAGAGGGTGGGGGTTCCTACGATCTTCCTCATGATTATTAAAATATATAAAAAAACAAACGAGGCCAGAATTATCTTAGTATGTGGCTTTTCGAATGCTTTCAAGTTACAGCTCAGTTGTCTTTTTATTAGCCTACTTTCTGAAAATAAGGCTTAATTGAAGTCATTTTTTTTAATGGAACTTGAATTAGACTTTTAAAAAGCTTCAAGTTACAGCTCATAGTTTAAACTTTAGTTGCTCATGAATATATATACATGTAGGTTAGAGTTATTTCCCTCTAGTTATTCTCTACCCTAAGATATTATGTTGTACTGATGTCAATTTGGACAATGCAATTTATTCCTCGCCTTCTCTTTCACTCCCTAAAATACCTCCTGTCGTTTTTTTTAGGGCCTAAGGGAAATAACTTACTAGTGATTAAAAGGATTTAGTTAGTGTAAGAGAGATTGTTTTTTAAACTTTTTATGTTTTTTTTTTGGTATAAAGCAATAAGATATTTCTAGTTACTGGTAGGTCAATTGAGGGCCACAATTATCCTAGTTGGTGACTGTTGACTTCAGCTGCAGTCGTCCAAGAGCATTTATTCCCAGAAGCAATTGTCCTGAAAGGCACTTCTTAAGTACCGATAGTAATTGCCCTGAGGCAGTTTCAAATAGCAATTGTCTTGAGAAACAGTTCTCAAACAGCAATTGTCCTGATAAGAAACAGTTCTCAAATAGCAATTGTCCCCAGAAACAGTTCTCAAATTGCATTTGTCCTGAGAAACAGTTCTCAAATAGCAATTGTCCTGATAAGAAACAGTTCTCAAATAGCAATTGTCCTGATGAGAAACAGTTCTCAATTAGCAATTGTCCCGAAAGGCAGTTCTCAAAAGGCAGTTGTCCGGTCCTGGGGAGTAGTTCTCAGTATGATTATTCCTGCAAGATAGTTCTCCAGGAGCAGTTGTCCTGTGCTTAGCTTTAAAACAATTGTTCTGGGAGGTAGTTTCCGAGTGACAGTTGCTCGAAGGACATTTGTCGTTGTGTAATTATTCTGGCCCCCCTGATATATTCCAACTATTATCTCCATGAGCTCAGTCTGTGTTACATATCATCATGATTAAATCACATGTTTACACCAAGCACATGTACGATGTCTATTAACAGCTTTTTGATATGTATTTTGTTGTATATATTAATAGTAATTTAACTCCTATATAAATATATATATATATATATCTCATTTCCTGTAATTACTAACACTGATTACTCCCAAAGCTCATTACAGTCTGTTAAACTCTGTTATTTGAAACATCTACAAGAAGGTATCTTCTTCGTTGGCTCTCATTAGGGGGAGGTGGGGGGAGATGACTGAATGGTTAGCATGTTCCTAGGGTTAGGGTCAGGGTGTGGTTTCGATTAGTGGGTCGTAGGTGACAAGGATTAGGGTTGCCTGTCCAACCTCATGGGTTTTCTCTGGGTCCTCTGGTTTCCTCCCACAGCTAAAGACCCCTATGTGCAAGTGAATTATTGAAATGAAATTAAACCATGTGTTAGTCCGGGAATGACCTAGTTTGTTATATGAAACATCTGCAAGAAGATACCTTTTCGTTGGCTCTCGGATGGGTTTAACAATCGCGAGCCGCCCCTGTACACAGCGTTGTGCACCAGAAAGTTACAAGAACACCTGGAGTTTGATGAAGTGTTGGCAGAAATTATGTGTATCTATCTACAACACCCCATTCCCTCAACCCCCACCCCCAGTATCACAGTATTCATAGAACAAAATATCAAAGGTACATTTCGATAAAGAGCTGGCCGTTCTTGCTATAATAGTTCATAATGGTTACGGTATACTTGAGTCTTAGCCACGCTTTCCAATTTTTCATTTAAATCACGAAATGAACGAATGGTGGCACACATGGTTTTAGCTCCACCCCTATTCTAAAAGTGAATCGATTGAATTAGACCACAAATGATGAGCATTCCATATTTTATGATAATACATGTATTCCATGTTTCACTAGCTAATGCATTACACGCGTCAAACGTCTACTATTTGAATTATCTCCCTCTAAACAATCACCTTTGTCTCACTCTCAACGATAACTTTTTTAAAAAAAATTTCAAACAATTGTTGCATACCTAACACAGCTTTTCATCTTATTCTTTTATCTTTTTTTTTTTTTTTTAAACAACTAACAATTGAGAACCAACCAAACAAGAAAGATGTTTATTTCCTGTAACAGAGTTAACTGCATTTCCCCCTGCCCATGCCCGTCTCCTCCACTGCCCCTTCCCCTGTCTCCTCCATCCCCCCTTCCCCATTCACACCACTGCCCCTCCCCATGTGTAATGATGATACAGGTATAATAATATTTAAGGGTATAGACAGTGGACATAAAACATGGGTATTATATAGTCAAGACTTTATGTATTATATTTAAGTTTAAGGTTATTGCTGTAATACAGGTTTCTGTTTCTTCCAATGATCCCAAACATCAGAGTTATAGTGATGTTTCCTGGTGTATAATATACAACATTAGTGTTATAGTAAAGTCTCCTGGTGTATAATATACAATAACGGTCTTGTTCTTACACAGTGTAATAAGGATACACTAATAACAGTGTTATAGCGAAACCCTATTGTTCAATATATTGGAGTCTCTATATAACAAACGTGGGTGTTGTAAAGAGACGCTTATTTTACACAATGAATAAGGCTTCAATATAACACAGCCCTATTGTATAATATAAAGGTGTCTCCTTATAACACTGGTGTGTTCTAGTGAGGCCCTATTGTATAATAATAAGAGTCTCTAACACTGGTATTTGTTATTGTGAAGTCCTATTGTATAACCTTGTCTATGTATGTAAGTATGTATCTATATTGTATGTAAGAAGAAGAAATACATGTATACTTGTACTTAAGTTTGCTTAAAAAAAAATTGTCTCTTCTTTTTAAATGGTAAGATTTGTCGCGGAGTGATGTTTGTAGATTTTATGAGACAACTCTATGCAAGTGTTATTATTGATAGCGTGTATTATAATATTATATAATATAGACTTGTACATTTTGTCACATTGGATATATGAAATTCTATTGTACATTGCATTGTATAGCATTAAGATAATGGCTTTGTACTAAGTGTTAAATATCCTCAGTAGTCGTAGAAAAGATTGTTTAATATAAAAAAAAATATAAGTATAATTTTATGTAACAAAAAAACGTATAAATATATAAAATATTATACTGTATTCAAATTAATTTACGTATATTCTTTAATATTTTATACTTAAACTAAAGATATTTGGGGTTGTTTATGTTCTTTGAAAGCCGCTGATCGTGATTTGAATTTCTCAACTTTCACAATATTGTAATTTTCAAGGGATTCTAAATCCCGTCGGATGACGATTAGTGGCTTTAATCTTAAAGGATCTGATCTTTAATTGTTAAGTCAAACTAACGATCGATTAATAAATATTAATATAAATAAGTTTGTGGTAGATATATAATATATAGGAATAGTCATGGAGAATGATTGGTTTATTAAACATTTATCTCATTCGTAGAATTTGGTGAGAACTTGTGCCGTTAGCAAAAATCCAAATTCCACTCCGTTTATTTAGGCTCTTACAGTAGTCGTAGCAATCAGAAGCTGTGTTATAGTTATCTCCCTTGAGTCTCATCACTAGATGCTGCTATAATATTTCTTAATTCGTTACCAGATTTAATTAATTATATATTAATTGT
Organism: Patella caerulea; assembly: GCA_036850965.1. Taxonomy (NCBI): domain Eukaryota; kingdom Metazoa; phylum Mollusca; class Gastropoda; family Patellidae; genus Patella; species Patella caerulea. The sequence continues at coordinate 4,364,531 of JAZGQO010000007.1, forward strand.
TCTATTGATGTATATAATTAATTGATATCTGTTGAAGTTTTTAACGAGATAAGACTAAAGATATTATTATAACCGTCTTCTGATTGCTTTATGACGTCGTTTTCGTGAGATATTTAATCCGTTCCATTTCGTAAAACATTTTTTCCATTCTATTTTTCACTCCACTAGTTATAGAATTACAGTATTGAAACCGATTGCAGACGGTTCCATTAAAAAATATATCCAAGTTTGAAGGCATCTTGAATATTAATAATTATATGTCACGCCTTGATCCACGCTAAAATGAATTAGGTATCTGATAAAGGAGAAATATTTTGATAAGGATAGCATATCCTGCCAAATAGGTCTGTCTTCCAATTATCGTCATACCGGTTACGAAGATATTAACTGGTATAAATTATAAAATAGATTGCTGGTATCAATTTGATCCTGTTGGTTACAGATTTGTTTTAGAATTTTGTTATGGTTTTGTTTCAATTAAACACTATTTTCTTTACGTTCATATCATATATATTGTCACATAAATTTTCTGATTATGAAATATAGTACTGTTGCTGTCTCTGATTCACTTCCATACTAATAAAATTAAGTTGTACTTGCAATAGATTCATTTATGTGTACTGTGAAGTGATCGTTCAATTAATCAGTCAGATATTTTTACATGTTACAGTTGTCTTAGCTCAATCACACTGGATTGTAAGTTAAGTCTAATTAAATTTAAAGGTGCATTATGTAAGATTTAGATACGGTGCTATTTCTCGCTAGGATAGTTAAAATAAAAAGTAGATGATAAAAAGGTAATATCTTGAAAATTTCAGTCAAATTATTTCTTTCTGAGCAATGTTTGGGTTGTTCGAAATAAAGTGGAGTCGCGATTGTCAATGCCACCATTGTTGCAATAGTAAACAAAGTCTTGATTATCCATTATTTAATTATATCATTAACCACCAACCATGGTTTAAATCTGTTGAAAATCTCTAGAAAACAATGTCATCAAGATTATGGTCTTGGCATGTTAAAATAGATATCGAATTAATAATTTAGATAACATTTAAGGCCTAAAGGAAGACTGCAATAGGCAGATTTAGCTCTTGCATAATGCATCTTTAATATTTGAATTCAATTGACACGCAGATTGATTGATGAGCATCAGACATGAAAATAATGAATATAGGTGTAACTGGCAAATCTAATTGCACTTTTACTTCACTTTTTGATCTTGTAGAAAAAAATATCAATAAAAAAACCTGAAAAATCAACAAAACTGTGCCCAGAACCTCAATTTGAGTCAACAGTTACCCTATTTCCAGGCTATATGGGCATTTATCTTCATTTCCAGATGGATATTGACTGTCATAAATGGCCGGAATTCAGGGCCCCTGTCTTGCAATATTGTATATTGTGAATCTCTGTCGTGTTATTTTATAAATAGTATATGTAATAAGCAATAGTAGATCTAGATCATACAACCAGAGACCACAGTAAACTTTATATATAATATATATATATATATGTACAGTAAAACCTGTCTAATCAGACCAACACTACAGGATGTCCGTTTTCACAGCGAGGCGTTGGGATTGACTTGGGTTTTTCTGTCTTACTCTTAAACTTCATTCAAGTTCAAATATGTGCAATGCCAGTTTGTAGATTTGTTGTATTTTTGGGATAAAGCTATTTGTACTGTTGTTTTATTTTACTTGAAATATTTTGATGTATAATTACTGGTGATATTATAATGCAATTTAAAGACGTGATTTATTATCTCCCTTAACTCCTTCCTTGTATTGTTGACGTAGAGCCCTTTATATTTTGAGTGGCTTTTAGAAGTTTTGCTTAATGTCTTTGCCAGCTTTGTCATGCCATAAGCTTAAAAGCATCCAATAGTTATATTAATCCAAGACAGAAAATGAAGCCTAGCCATACACTGAAAATCATGTGCTAGTAAATATACACTAGTAAACATATGCTAGTATATGTACATTAGTAAACCTCTGCTAGTAAATGTACACTAGTAAATCTGTGCTGGTAAATGTACACTAGTATATATGTACTAGTAAATGTACACTAGTATTATGTACTATTAAATATACACTAGTAAACATGTGCTAGTAAATGCACATTAGTAAACATGTGCTAGTGGATGCACACTAGTAAACATGTGCTAGTAAATGTACACTAGTAAACATATGCTAGTAAATGTACACTAGTAAACATATACTAGTAAACACACACCAGTAAACAACACACTATTAAATGTACACTAGAAAATGTACAGCACTTCCCTTAATCTGCATCCCATATTTTGTATATTTTTCAGCTATATAAGAAAAGTTTTTTTTAAAAACTGATCCTTATTCTTATTGTATAAGGACATATAATTTACACATGTCAAAAAAAGAATAAATATGTATATTTATCATTGATTTATTGTCAGTTGTGTTGTTTTTTTGGGAGGGGGGAGTCAATTTCCTCTCACTGCTAAAAGTCTGGGCGTGCAAGCGAATTATTGAAATATACATGTCCACCAGACGTCAGTCAGGAAATAAACTAAGGTCAATCAAAGAGTCAAGCAGTGTGATTTTCAAACTCAGACATGTAAGTTCACATGCTTAACCATGTGGGTTATCTATGGATCCTCTTGTGGGCGTTGTATCATAAGGTTTGGCATTGTTGTCGATTCTGGGTTGTACTTGACATTGAGTATGGTTGCCTGTCCAACCTTGTGGGTTTTCTCCGGGTCCTCCTGATTTCTACCACTGCTACAGACCCCCTAGACTGGCCCAGTCTCTTCTATTTATTTTACATTTCGATTTATATAAAAGTAGTAATTTTTAGTAAACCAACACTTTCGTTTCCATTTGTATAAAAAAAAAATTTGAGTAAACCTGTAACCAGCACCAGAGACTGGACAATTTGCGAGCTTCACAATAAAATGGGCGTTTCTTGTCCTGTTTTACGTTGTTCCTTATTTGGAATGATTGACAGTTGTCAAGCAAGCCCCGAGTCACATGACACGAATTTGTAAATGTGATGTCTAAGATAAATTAAGTTCGATATTTACCTTCATGAATCATGTGTCTCGAATGGAGTGCAAAGTAGTCATGCTGAAACCGTCTGCTGGCTGATGTCACGTTTTTGTTTCCATTCGCCATTCGGCTTCGCCCCGATACGCATGAACTGGCTTCGTTAAGTTGTTATAATGATGTCGTGTGTAATTATTTATGTTCATTCATCTCATCCCATACGTTGTATCCGTTCATTCGACAGATATTATCATATTGTCCGTCAACAAAATTCTTAGATCGTTAAAGTATCACTAAATAACAATAACTGTTATCCACAACAAACATCTCGCACCTACACCAGTTTGCCAGTGCAAATGCAGTAATCCTGTGCACAACGTCACACGACCTACATAATGCAGATTGACCTACTAGATGAGAACGAAGCTCTATTTGCCCAGTCTCTAGAGATTACGGGTTTTTTTCGTTTTTTTTTTTTGAGAGGGCTGGACAATTTTTGGTGTGTGGAGAAGACTGGCCACCAGTCTACAGACCCCCTTACCATGCTCTGTATCCTACGCCACTGACTGAACCCAAAACCTCCTGCTTTATTAGTCTGATTCATATTAAAACATAATGGCCAAATAAAAATATAAAATTTATTTGAAAATGTTACAAAAAATTTATTTGAAAATATAAAAAATTAATTTGAAAATGTTATAAAAATTTTATTTGAAAAAGATATAAAAATTAATTTGAAAATGTTATAATAAAATTCATTTGAAAATGTCAAAACAAATAGAAAAGAAATTGACTCCAGATACTCTCCTCTACATCATGGCCATCAAGTTTTAATTGTTATTGCTCATTTCAATTATTACTGTCATATAATGTAGTTTAAAGTAGTGGTCTTCATTTCTTCTCCTGGTTGTCATTCAAATCATTTCTGGAGGAAAAAAAACAACAGCGAAATGAGATGGGGGGGGGGGGCAATCTGTTTCACGGTGAATACGAATTTAAATGAAATGAAATAGAGTTTAACGTCCTACTCTTCTACACCTTACCTGGGCTAATGGAAGACGGACAGTGTGTTATGAGGGAAATTTTGACTGGGCAGTGGTGCTACGGCCTACTCTTATATTGAATTCCAACTGCCAAGGGATCTTTTACGTGCACGCCAGTGTGTACACGGGACCTCGGTTTTTTGTCCCATCGAAATGACTAAGACAGCTGTCCTTGTCAGGCCCTCCGTTCTGCATCACTGACAAGAGGAACTACGCCGGAAAATCAAGATGAACTTTCTTGGCCAATGCAGGGATAGAACACCCGAGCTCCCCGCTAGCGAGCCAGCATAGTGCCCTCTTAGCTACGTGATTCCCTAGTGGCTTACGAAAGTCTTTTAATATCTCTGTGAAAGTTGTCTGTCTTCACACCATATCAATCATACAGGATTTGTTTTCATAAGACGTTTCTGATTCGGGCAGAATGGTGTCTTTTACTCATTATAATACCCATTTACACTAAATAGGAAATAATTTTTTTATCTACAAATACTTCAAATGTCTTTATCTATTTTTCTTATACATAAAAAAATGTTTTAGAATTTAATTGGTCGTAGGAAAAAAGTCAATATTTGTGGTTCATTAAGTTGCATCAATGATTGTCATCCACAATCATTCAATAAGAAAATGTGATCATATTTCCTGGGAGTGCCCTTTCAACCCCTGCAAAAAAATGATGAAACATGACTATGGACCATCTCTATTCCCTGGGATGATATTTGATGAATAAGATAATATGATGTACCTTGATAATATCTAACAACATGGTAGCAGATGGTCTATCTCTTGGTGTTGCACTACAATATATTAACTTCATCTTGCCTTCTTTATCCATTACAAAATCACCTCCCATCTGAAAACAATATAATTGGTTCCATTATAAAATCACCTTCCATCAAGTATCATGGATATATTATAAAATACCCTCCCATACAGTATCATGGATCAATTATAAAATCGCTTCCCATCATGGATCCATTATAAAATCCCCTGCCATATAGTATCATGGATCCATTATAAAATCACCTCCCATACAGTATCATGGATCCATTATAAAATCTCCTGCCATATAGTATCATGGATCCATTGTTAAATTGCCTCCCATCTGAAAACAATGGTTCCATTATTAAATCCCCCTCCATCTGAAAACTATAGATATAATATCATGGATGAACAGGTCAGCTAAATGACGAATTTTCATAGTTTTACAATGAAATGAAATGGGGGTTTAATTAACATCCCCCTGTTCTGCTCCTACGGGGCAAATTAAGATTGGCCTATGCCATACAGAGTGCTATGAGAAATTTTTCCACAACAACGGTCCTATGGCCTACTCTTATATTAAGTTCCAACTGGCAAGATTTTTTCCGTACCATCCAAACAACTAGATAGCTGTTCTTGTCAGGCCCTCAGACCTGCACCAATAACAATATCGATGAACTTTCTCAACCAACACCCAGTGCCTACCTGCGACCTCCAGCCAACCCATAATTTTACAAGGGTTCTTTTACACGCACACCAATTTGTACACTGTATACCAGTTACCCACAAGATCATTCATTTTCACTACATATTTTTGCATTTATGGAATTCAGAGCAGTTCAATTTTTTATTAGAATAAACCCCTCAGCCATATTTTTTTTAAAGTTTTATTTTTGTCTATAGGCCCCCGCACACGAGCGCATTTTGCGTACGCATTTAGCGCCGCGCTAAATGCGTACGCATTTGACGCAGAAATACGGCGTCCGCACACGAGCTGAAAACGACGCTGCGCGAAAGCTACTGCGGCAAGTGTGTCGTTCACGTGACCACCACTCATCCGAAAATGGCAGCGGTCTCGAATTTCAACGCATTCTGTATCATATAGGCAATGATATTCTTGCCATAAATCGACGATTTTATCCTCTAAAATTGCGTCACTGACGAACTCACTGGGTGCCGCCATTTTGCAGTAGTTATGACGCATGCGCATTGACGACGAATGAAACGCAAATAGCGCTGAGTCGCCCGCACACGAGAGCGCAGTTGGCGCTGCGTCAAAAAATATCAAACATGACAGATATTTGGCGAACGTCAAAATGCGCTCGAAAATACCCCCGCACACGAGCCGAAAATGACGCTGCGCCATTTGCGTACGCAGTTTTCAGCTCGTGTGCGGGGGCCTTAAGAAGACAATAACTGTATGTAATAAATAATATACAAACTTGTATTGGATCGTCATGGATATTTTCATATGGTTTAGGTAGATCTCTGCCTTCAGCCATTTGTTGAGCATAATAAGTCATACTTGATATACTCCATACCTGCAATATAACTAATAATTAATATACCCCACACCTGTAACATAATAATGATATAACCCACACCTGTAATTATGCCATACCTGTAACATATTCCACACCTGTTGTATAACAAAAATGATACACCCCACCCCTGTAATGATATACTCCACCCCTGTAATATAACAATAACGATGTACTCCACACCTGTAATAACCCCACACCAGTAATATAACCCACACCTGTATTAAAACAATAATAATATCATGATCACAAAACAACATCATAACCCTTGTAATAATTCAACAGATGAATGTGGCTAGTTGTTTTCGTCATCCACATTAGTTCACGGCTCACGCTTCACAGCAGTAATGGGATTTCAAAATTTTTCTTGTCGGACATTTACCAAAAATTAAGGGACATAACTCTTATCATTAATTAAGAAGGCAGGTTTAAATTAAGATTACACCCAAAAATCATGTGTCAACAAAATATTCAAATTCGTACGTAATAAAAAAAATAGGTACACCTCAGTATTTTTCATATTTAATTCCCGTACAGTATTCAAATTTATGTCAGTAATATTCCTACAAAATAACGTGAAGTTCACAGCCAATAATTCCTGAGATTCTCCAAACTTGATCAATATTAAAAACATTGAAATGGGGTTTAACACATTTAAGACATATTTAAATATTTTACGAAAAGAAACTTACTTTAAAAACTGATCTCTTCAATCCAAATGCCTGATATACCTAAAAACAAAAAATTATGGAACAGAATTAAAGTCACTGATTAAGCTGTTGGAACCAAGATAAGCTGTGGACCCAGTCCCTCGTTTTACCGTCAACTAAGTATCTCCAGCTTCTAAAATCTAAGTCTAAGTGGATGCATCAGTGATGGTGAGTGTTGTGCACAAGTAGAGGATGGTACACTCTTTTTTGAGAAGTTAAAGTCGCTGATTTGAGTAAACCAACAAGGATTTACGGGTGACCCTACTCCCTCTCACTGAATAATTCGGGAATCGCAACCACAGCAGTTGACTCAATGGCAGACCTCATGCTACAGCATGCAAGCGCTAACCAATCAGCCCTCCAACCCCTGACTAAATGTAAATACTTACCTTTCTATCTTTATCCAGTAACATATCGTAAGAACAGTTCATCTCCTCTAACCATTTTTGAGCTCCCTCTTGCACTCCAAACGAGATCAGTAACACTCGACTCTTGGCGTTAGAAATTTCTTCCTGAAACAAAAAATGCCAACCGAATTTAACTACTATATATATGGTAAATCACAGGTCTATCAATATTTCTGCAATCTCCGGGCCAAATTCAGTCCGATTCAAAAACAGATCCCGTTTCGTTTTTATGGTTCAAAATTTCGTTTTACTTGTCTTTACTACACTAGGATCTGGAAGAGTTGTTATCATTGATGTGTTCTGGATGATGTGGGGGATTAGCCAATGAAACGCGAGTTCTTGGCCTTTTGAAGCAGGGAACTGTGGGTAATCCACTTGTAACATCAATGTCCGATTAATTAATGTCTGACGTCATAGGGGCAAAAGCCGCTCATTTGATCCCCGCTGAGAATTCCCACAGATCTTCATGTAGTGTAGGCCATCGAACGTATAAATAAGAAATGAAATATAGACCAGGGCCCTGATTCACATAATCTTAACTAAAGATAAAATCCAAATTTTAGTAGATACTTCAATTTTGATTGGCTAAGCACTAAAATCAATCTATTATTATCCAATCACATTACTCAAATTTGGATTTTATCTTAGTTAAAATTTTGCGAATAAGGCCCCTTTATTTTGATCAGATTGTGCCAGATTATGACTTTTACACACCCTAACACTATAAACCTCAGAATGCCTCGTTTGGCATTACTGTCCAATTCTCTGATAGCAAATACCGCTAATAACTATCTTGAAAAAAACAGTTTAGTAAACGAGGCATTTTTACTAAGCCTCGTTCTGAACAAAATACCTCGTTCCAAAAACAGGGCAATTTAATAAACCTCGTTTAGGTACTCCAGTCAAATGAGGCATTTTTTACCTCGTTTGGACAGAAATGCTGAACGAGGCATTCTGAGGTTTATAGTATAAGCACTGAAAAGATTATGGTGCCTACTCCCCTTCCCCCCACTAAAAATTAAATCTTTGTTGTGTCTGACACAATCTGAATTTCTTTAAAATAACGTGCATAACACCGGCATGTTTCACGAAATTTTAACTAAGATAAAATCCCAATTTTTGTAATTTGATTGGATAATGTATTAGATTGATTTTAGTACTTAGCCAATCATTATTGAAGTATCTACAAAAACTTGGATTTTATCATTAGTTAAGATATCAAGAAACAGGGCCCAGGTGTCTTATTTCAGATTTGGATAGGGAGAATTTCTGTCTGGACATGTCTGACTTCTCTTCTTAGAAATGAAATGAAATGGGGTTTAACGTCCTACTCTTTTGCACCTAACCTGGGCTAGTGGAAGACGGGCACACGCCATACAGTGTGCTATGAGGGAAATTTTGCCCGGGCAGCCGTGCTACAGCCTACTCTTATATCGAATTCCAACTGCCAAGGGATATTTTACATGCACTCCAATGTGTACAAGGGACCTTGGTTTTCTGTCCCATCCGAACGACTAGGCAGCTGTCCTTGTCAGGCCCTCCTTCTGCATCACTGACTTTCTTGGCCAATGCAGGGATCGAACACCCGACCTCCAGGCTAGCAAACCAGTGCCTTAGCCACTTTGCCACCATGACCCCCTCTCTTTTTAGTATTTCAACTACTCACTGCACGAAGAAATAAAGACAATTGGACAAACCTGGACAGCCATGAGCTGTGTCACATGATCTCGTCATGGAAGTCAGGCAAAATGTCGTAGAAGAACCAGAATGAGGCTTGACGACGAATCCAGGTAATCTTTAAATCTCACTGATTCTCCCGTCCTGGCGTTAACCAACGGTACGTCGACTGGCCCAACCTCATCCTCTTTCACGACATAGTCTCCATCTTTCATAAACTGTTTATCAACATCCTTCAACATGTCGTCCCACTCTCGCTAAAACATAATTAATACATGGAAATTAATCTAATATATACCATACTATATTCAAACAGAGAGAGAGAGAGAGGGAGAGAGAGAGATGGATTTAACATCCACTCGACACAAACTAGTTGATTTTGGGACTAACATATGGTTCAATCTTATTTCAATAATTTGCTTGCATGTAGGAGTCTTTAGCAGTGGGAGGAAACTGAAAGATCCACAGAAAGCCCTCGAGGTTGGACAGAGAGAGAGAGAGAGAGGAATGGGGTTTAACGTCCACTCAACACAAACTAGGTCATTTCGGGACTAACATATGGTTTGATTTTATTTCAATAAGACACTTGCGCGTAGGGATCTTTAGCAGTGGGAGGAAACCGGAGTGCCCGGAGGAAACCCACGAGGTGGAAAAGGCGCCCCTATATCCATGCCACATACGCTCACACCAGGGCTCGAAACCACAGCCGCAAGCCAGAGGTGACCGGCCAGCTAGAGGTCGAAGCACGGCACTCTTCTAGACCACTAGGCCATCCCAACCCCCCGAGGTGGGACAGGCGACCCTACTCCTTGTCACGTACAACCGGGGAATCAAAACCACGCCAGACCTTATGATACAACATGCTAACCATTCTGCCATCCAACCTGCGCAATTAACTAGTCAGATAATTGTAATAAGCACTATTTTTCATCAAATAGTGGGCATATAAAAATAAAATTGATAGATATTTTATAATCCTTACTTCATGATCATGTAGTTCTTCTACAACATCAGGAATATCATTGTGCCTATTGAAAAATAAATCATTTACAATCAATGAAATAGTTTCTACTCTATCTAGTATGGTTAATTTTGTAACATACAGATGTTTATGGATTCCATTACTATTTCCTTTAGCAAGGCTCTAGTTTAGTTCACAAAACATTCTCAGACAGAGTACCCGGAGAAAACCCATGAGGTTGGACAGGTGACCCTACTCTTTGTCACTGACTTATCCGTCTGCCCCTCCATAACAAATGGGAGTGAACTCCAATTTAACAACTATATGACATAAGATATCAATCTTATATCTTATTATCAATTCATAAATGGAAAATTTAATAGAAAACCAATTTTCAATTTTTTTTTTTTTTTTACTTTGGGAAAAGTAATTAAACAATTTATAAAAGGGCTTGAAAAATCTCAGTCTCTTCTCTGTTTGTACCGAATCCAACATCAAGACATTTGACCAAAGTCTAGAGTTCGCTAGTCGCAAACATATAAAAAAACTATTCTTTACCTGAAATTTTTCCGTATGATATTTTCTAAATCATCTTTGGAGGTAATGCCAAGACTATATGAAATAAAACAAACATTGATATAACACATGTGAAAACAATTTTTATAAAGACACATCTTAAACTTTAAGCTTTTTACAAGACTAAGTGTCAATTGATTACACTTAAAAAGCACAACCAAGTTTTATTTTGTTCATCATTTAGGTAAATTTGTAAAAATTGAATCTCAAATTGCTGTCAAATTGATCAATTCTGAACCAAGATTTTAGCGACTGAATTTTCGAACTAGCCTTGATCATCATTACTAAAGTTAGTACAATAAAAAAACATAGTCTTGATTATCCAATTTATGATTTAATTATCAATGAAAGCTGAGCAGCGGATCGAATTCCAATCCAGTAAATATTGCAAACTAGCGATGACATCCGATTATGGTCTGGATAAGTTAATTAATGACTAATCAATAATTGAGATAACATTTCAAGCCTAAAAAAAAAACGTGCAATAGGCAGATTTAGCTTTTACACAATGTATGTTTATTACATGGGAAAAAATAATAATTTAAACTTACCTTTTAAAACACTGACTGTAGACGACAGCTAATTTAAATAATTTACTTATATCTTTATTAACAAACCCATCCAAGGATACTGAAATGTTAAAAATGATCAATAATCGTTTATTGGGTTTAACATCCACACAACACAAATTAGGTCCTTTCGGGACTAACATATGGTTCAATATTATTTCATTAATTCGATTGCACGTAGAGGTCTTTAGCAGTGGGAAGAAACCAAAGGACACGGAGAAAACCCACAAGGTTGGACAGGCGACGCTACTCCTTGCCACTTACACCAGTTGACTCAATGACAGCATGCCAGTAAATCTCTAGTTACACTTCTAGTAATCTTCCACAGCTTTTTTCATTTTAAAAATAATAGTGCAAAAATTATTCAAATTGAACTATTATAACTACTAAAGTTACAGCTATTTAAAGTTTCTATTGTCGGACATCTTTATGTGTCTTAGCGAAATAAGGTAATATTGGTTGCCAGAAGACAAGGGGAGCCAAAATTAAATTAAATTTTCAAAAAAAAGATGTAATATTTATATATTATTTGACAATTTATTATATTTTAAATATATTGTCTAACACTGGGTACAAAGTGTTTTTTCAATTACCTTTAAGACATTGTCGGACATCTTGAAGTATACTCCCTTCTGTTTCAACGATTTGTTTAAGTTGTTTCAACACCTCCTCTTTATCTGGTGGCTGAACATCTGCCAGCTTCACAGTTGCCGACATCTTCAACTAATCACCACAAATTCAGTAGTCACCTTCAACTCTCACTGAAATTAGAGACAAATTTTATATTACCTGTTCACACAGTCGACAAATCAGTCTGATCTTGACCTGATGACCTGTTAAAATATAAAGATATAGATCAGCCTCTTATCTATGAAGGGGGTTAGATGAGCCCCTTATCTATAAGGGGGATGGCTCGCTGAATGGTTTAACGCGTGCCACGAAATCACAAGATCTTTCATTGAGTCAAGTGGCACAGATTCGATTTCACGGTTGTATGTGACGAGGAGTAGCGTTGCTTGTCTAACCTCATGGGTTTCCCCCGGGTTCTCTGGTTTCTTCCCATTGCAAAAGACACCTACGCACAAACGAATTATTGAAATAAAATTAAACCATATGTTAGTTCCAAACACTCTGTGGTAACTATAAATATAATATGTCATTGTCGGTGATATCACTAAATGTGGAAGGGGGTGTCAAATATCCCATACACTCTGTTATCTTGGTGGTATAATAGATTTATTTCACTACATCCTAAATAAATACTGATATGATAATAATATTGATGTTAAATAAACCGTTATCATACACACTCCGTTATCTTGACGGTCTTAATGGTATACTATAACTTTCACTAGAGCCTCAATAAATACAGGTGCTCAGACTCAATTTAGGGTGTTCAGGGCTCGAAACAGCAGGAAATGGCATTTACTCACGTTTCATGTACCAAATTTTCTCAAGTGGGCACCCATTCTCTTTGTATCTTAGGCACTTGAGAGTTATCACTACAACACCCAGGGGGTTGGGATGGCCTTGTGGTCTAGAGTGCCGCGCTTCGACCTGTAGCTGGCCGGTCACCTCTAGCTTGCGGCTGTGGTTTCGAGCCCTGCTGTGAGCGTATGTGGCATGGAGATAGGGGCACCTTCTCAACCTCGTGGGTTTCCTCCGGGCACTCCGGTTTCCTCCCACTGCTAAAGACCCCTACGCGAAGTGAATTATTGAAATAAAATAAAACCATATGTTAGTGCCGAAATGACCTAGTTTGTGTTGAGTGGACGTTAAACCCCAATTCTCTCTTCCCCCCCTCCATCTCCACAGAAAATCCTAGATCCGCCTCTTAAATAGGCTAGCCTACTGATATATATATCATAATAAATATTTAAATATAGGGCAATTCCACGCCAAAGTATACAATTAGGTGAAAAATTTAATTAGTTGATAAGTGGACAAAAATAGTGTTTTATGGTGAGAAATAATCTATATTTTGAAGACAAACTTAAATTTTGGTGGAAATTGTTCCCAATTTTTTTTTATTTGGTCTTTTGTCGAGGTGTATGTTGTAAATGTTGAATTTATAATTTTTATGTATTTTCTTACTTTGTGTTTGTTGGATAATTCTGAGTCATAATGAATGATTTGGCATTAGTTATCTGACAATGTATATAAACATGATATTTATACATTAAAATATGAAAATAACATATTTTCGTGCAAGTAACCAACATTGAAAAATATCGCTATGAGAATGTACGTCCGTTACCAAATATTCACATTTTTTTCTCTCTCAGTCATATTTATGAATGGAATTGTTTAGAATTTCATATCTAAAGCTAATATAACCCATTCTTATTATAATGACCGAAAATAGAAAAGATTTGCAAAAATTCTCAGAATAACTTGGGTTTTCGTACATGTACGTCCGTTACTTTTTACGATATTTCATGTTATCAAATATTTACATTTTATCTCTCTCATTTATATTTATTTATGGAACTGTTCAAAAACTCATATATAAAGCGAACATCACCCATTCTTGATATTATGACTGTAAAATGAAAACATTTTGACCAAATTATAGATGTATGACGTCCGTTACTAAAATTTTAGGGTAAAAATGTACGTCCGTTACCAAAATTTTAAGGTTGCAATATTCTATGTAAGGAGTAATGTTCATAGGAAAGTAACTGCTCCATTAATTCAAATGAGTTAATAATAAGTATTATCTATCAGTCCCATTACTTGAAAGTTTACATATCTCATGTAATGGGTTAGCAATTTGCACTCATACGTCCGTTACCAGAAAATATGTACGTCCGTTACCACAATAATTTCTAATTTACTGGATTACAAGAATGCAAATGTGAGAAGTGATCATACAGATCACATCTAGTATTAGTGCCCTTTCTTACATGGATAAAAACTGTCGAATTCCACAGGACAATTCACAGAGTTTTACAACTATGTTCTTGCAGGTAAATCATGGTGTTCATTTCTGTACGTCCGTTACCTATACTTTGAGGGGTCAATATTTATTTCTGGTGTTCAGGAATAAATAAAATCATATGTCAATTAATACTTGAAATATATGTCTTTAATACTATATAAAACCCAAACAGTTAATTATTCATGGTTAGATAATATTGGAAGTATTTAAAATATAACGAGTGCAAAACGTACGTCCGTTACCGTGGAATTGCCCTATATAGGTAGGTCAAGTTGATAAAAAAGATTATCGTATCAAAACGTGTAAACTGACCACTCTCTTAACAACTGCCCTGGATGTATGACATTTTGAAAACCAATTTTTGGGACACAGAGTTTTTTATACAGAGAGATAGAAATTGGGTTTAACTTCTACTCAAAACAAACTAAGTCACTACAAGGTTGGACAGGCAACTCTACTCCTCACATACACTTATGATGCAATGCGCACATGCTAACGATTTGGCCACCCAATCCCCCAAATTAAATCAGACAGCTTAAATTAACCATAACAGCAATATCTCCAAATGTCATTCTTTAATTAGATTCACCTCAGAAAAGGATGCATTAAGAACGTTTTATAAAATAAAACATTAGATTATTTCATAAGATAACTTTTATTTCTACATCTCACATTAAATTTAATCAAAATGCATTGCAATTATGGTTTCATTGCAATTACGGTTTCATGTTTCATGTAAAAGTTATTGATATAATATAGCCACTACCCTGGCAAAATTCTCCACCACGCAGCTCACCATTATCTGTAGGCCTAGTTACTTGAAGTAACTACATTATCTGAAATCTGGAAAATGATTTGAGATATTGGGTGGTTTTTTTTTTATATTTATCTCACCTTTAGGAAGTCTACTCTACCTCCACATTACAATATTTCAATAAATTAACAGAAAACTTATAAATACCTGGTACCGGCAGACTATTGAACTTACGGTACCGTTGCACTACTGTTATTTACCTGGTATATATGCAATATCATGTTCCTATAACCAATGACCTACCGTGTGGTTGTTTTGAACATGCTATAACGAATGTATAAATCGCTATCTCACCTTTGATCTGTCCCGTTTATTGCTATACTGAAGAGATCAATAGAAAAAATGTTTATTTCACAGATACTTCGTTATAAGGGAAGTAACTCTGTTTTACGCACATTAAATTAAAGGGACATTGTAAAGAAAGAAATTCAAATAATTCGAGAGAGAGAGAGAGGGGATTTAACGTCCACTCGACACAAACTAGGTCATTTCGGAACTAACATATGGTTTATTTTTATTTCAATAATTCGCTTGCGCGTAGGGGTCTTTAGCAGTGGGGGAGGGGGGAACCGGAGTACCCGGAGGAAACCCACGATGTTGGACAGGCGACCCTAATCCTTGCCACGTAGGCCTACAACCGAAGATTTGAAACCTCAAATAATTCAAGATTTGGAAAACCGTCCAGTACGTGCTATAGGCAAATTAATCTTCATCGAATTCCAGCTGTCAAGCGTTTATTTACCTGCACGCTAGTGTTTACACGACGCCGCGTTTTTGTACCATCCGAAGAACTATAGCACAAACAAGCGGAAATGCCGAGAAACTTCCCATGCAAATATCTTGATTGAATTCGAGTTCTCCTGGTTAGCAAGCCAGTACTTTGAACACACAAACGCGCGCAAAGTCGATTGCACAGGTTATTATTTTCTCGAAAAATAAAATGTATGCCTATTTGTAAATATATGGGCTATCCGTTACATCTCTTACAATTTATCAAGTCTCGAAGTAATTGCGTTGTCTTGGTGATGATTCTGCGAGTTTTCTTCAAAATTTGGCTAATTTAAATAGATGAAACGCGACAGCTATACATGCAAGTAAAACAAATTTAGCCTACCCTTTTTGTGTTTGCTTAAAAGATGAATTAGAGCTTCTTCGATATTTGTAACATATCGATCAGGGCCCTGTTTCACGAAATTTTAACTTAAGATAAAATTCAATTTTAGTAGATACTTCAATTTTGAGTGGCTAAGCACTAAAATCAATCTAATATTATCCAATCAAATTACTAAAATTGGGATCTTATCTTAGTTAAAATTTCGTGAAATAGGCCCCAGGTTTATAATAGATTAAATTGCATGTTGAATCAGGGGCGGATCCAGGAATTTTTGCAGGAGGGGGTTTGCCAGGTTTCTGTTACGGAAATCTGCCATCATCGTCTCTAAATTACATAAGCATACATACAAATTGAGCTTTTTAAACAGAGAAATCATTTTTATACTGATGTAGGATCACTTTGTGATGTAATTTCATTGATGCAAGTCATTATTTTTTTTATGTAGCTGAGCGGGGGGGGGGGGGTAAATGGCTTTACAGAGTTGTGGTAAACAAAGTTTGTAAATTTAAATCCGTTGTCCGTTGTAGTTCAAAGAAATTTCAATTCCCGTAAAATTGTAACACAAATAATGACCGATCACATAGTGTACGTGTTTTATGCACAGACATAATTGGCGTAGGCCTACTGGATTTCGGGTAGGCCTACTTTATTTTTCTAACAAAAGAGCAAAATATTTTTTTTTCAATATCACAAAAAATGTGAGCCCCTCGGTCCATATGCTTACACAATCACGCCTTGTGGTTGTTTTACCATTTTTCGAAAAATATATAGATTGACCAGAAAAATAAAGATTTTTCCTTAAGGTCACGGGAGCTTTCCATAATAAACAATAGCAAATGGTATCGTGATCTAATGGACACAAAATATAAACAAACGATATTTTTTTCCCCGTTGAAAAAACACACGGGGTATGCTCATTAGGTCGAAGATCACTGTAATTTAAAGGGTTACTAAATAAAAAAAAAAACAAATCACTTTGTCCCCCATAAGTTTAATAAGGGATTACAAACAAATCCCATTGATAGTAAACAGATAGTGATCTTTCACTGCTATGCTCAAAACTTAATAAGCGCGTGTCTGTTGCTATCTGACGTCATCTTTCTCTAATCTGCGTGAAGCTCACGAGCTGGGAAAGAACGTTGGATTGTTTACAGCACGAGGAATAACTGTGGATTTTATTGATGTGTATATTGTAATAACAGGATACAACGACAGGTAACACATTAACCATAGCTGACATCTCAGACCTGTCATTTCTTGTGAAGGAAGTTATGCAAAGTGCGTGGTCGCTGAACAGGACAGTACTGACTAAACTCATAACAAGCATGAATATAGAATACATTTGTATACATTGTTGTATCAAGTGTCATAGATCATGCTATATTGACTGTATTGCATGTATATTCTTTTTAGGGTTCGTGGATATAGTAGACATACAAACACCCTTATTAAACCCCAATAATAGGTTTATTAATCAGAAAATAACCGCTATATATGTACATATAACATAATAGATTTTTGACCCCTGAAAATTGTCAACCTAAAATGAAGTAAACTGAATAATATCTCTTTTAACCAACAAAAAAAAACCCCCAACATAATAATATATTTAAAATATAGGTATGGAATAATCTACCAGGGGTAGGAGATGTACCTGAGGAAAGGTGTCACATAGAATTATCATTTGGGACATAGTCCAGGTAAGGGGTTGTGAGGGTGGAGGATGAGAGGGGTGAATAACAAACTGGAATCATTATTCTTTTGTCCATTATTCGTTTACTAGGCTATTTATATTGGTGGGTTTTCTTAGCATAGACCCACCCTAAACCATCCATAATAGCACCCCTCACCTTCCTACCTACCCTTACATGTCCCCTCTCCACCTATAGTCCCCTCTGTAGCTTCTCGTATAGATCATAGATCGTATAAATTGCTCGTCTGAAGCGAGGCTAAAAATTTGTTCAAATCAGTTTGTAAACACGGAATACTATGTCATAAGCCTGGTTGTTGTTGACTATATCCAGTGGATATTCGGGGAGTTAGATATCCGAATATGGTAAGCATGTGCACACTGTATCATTGAATCAGCTGGAGTGGTTTCGATTTTTCTATTGTACGGGTAAAGGAGTACAAGGAGTACGGTCAGCTGTCCAACCTGTGGTTTTTATTCGGGTCCTTCTCAACCTCGTGGGTTTCCTCCGGGCACTCCGGTTTCCTCCCACTGCTAAAGACCCCTACGCACAAGCGAATTTATTGAAATAAAATTAAACCATATGTTAGTCCCGAAATGACCTAGTTTGTGTTGAGTGGAGTTAAACCCCATTTCTCTCGCTCTCCTGTTTCCTCCCAGTGCTAAAGACCCCTAAGCACAAGCAAGTGATCTATTGAAATAAAATTCAGTGATGTTTTAGTTCCGAAATGATCTAGTTTGTGTCCAGTGGATGAGTTGAGGTTAAACCCCATCTCTCTCTCTCTCTCTCTCTCTCTCTCTCTTTGTCTGTCTCTCTCTCCAGAAGATATTGGATTGTTATTTAATCTATAACAAGTCATGGATGTGAAGGTGTCATCTATATATTACCAAACACTTATTATTTCAACATTATAAAAAATATCTAAAATATTTATCAATGTGAACCACTGGCCATTAAGCAGACTTCCGGTTTATTATTCATCATTTCTTGAATATCAAACATTTTAATTCTGAAATATTAACAAAGATCAACCATTGTAATTCTCAAAATTCAAAATCGGTCAGATTAAAGCAATACATGACGATTAAAGTCTCTCCTTATCATTTGAGTGATTTTGAATCCTTTCAAACAACAATGTTGCGTATTTGATTCCTACATTGGCCGAGAAAGTGCATCCAGATTTTCCGGCTTGGTTTCCCCCTGTCAGTGATGCAGGATGAAGGTCCTGACAAGGACAGCTGTCTAGTCATTGGGATGGGATAAAAAAAAACTGCGGTCCTGTGTACAAATTGGCATGCATGTAAAAGATCCCTTGACAGTTGGAATCGGATATAAGAGTAGGTCGTTGTGCAGCTGTCTGGGCAAATTTTTCCACATGGCACACTGCGTGGCGATGTCTGTCTTCATTAGCCCAGTTCGGAGCAGAACAGTAGAACGTTAACCCTTTGAACGTTGACTTTACATGGGGTGTTGCACGTCCCTCCCTGGATTTACAGGACGTCATATTAATTATGACGTCAACGTAACTGGAGCTTGAACCGCAAAACCTACATTTCGCGTATATGCGATACAACGTCAAGTTCTAAGGGTTAAACCCCATTTCATTTTATTTCTTAAATGGTTCCACTTCTTACAGTATTTTCAAATTAAACATTCAGTATCAACTGAAATCTTTTGATGGATGACTTTGAATCCTGGTCAATAATTCTCTTGCGCGGAGGTGTCTTTAGCAGTGGGAGGAAACCGGAGAAATCCTGCAGAAAACCCATGTGGTCGGACAGGTGACCCTACTCGTTGTCTCGTATAACCAGGGAATCAAGACCACGCCAGTTGACTCAATGAAGACCTTACGATACAGCACTCATGCACACGTGCTAACAATTCGGCCATCTTATTTTAATAAGAAAGTTTATTTTTGTAGGAGAAGATGTGAAAGAGTTTAGACTATTGTAATTATCAGCGTAGATTATTAGAATAACAACACGATGCATCTACCATCTACTAGTGCACCTACTCGTCAATTACCACCTAAAAATGTTACCGGGATTTACCTCGGTCTAGTAAGTATACTTTCGTATTTAATCAACGATTGTTAATAATTTACTTTCCCATAATACACAGGGCAGGTAAAGATGATCAATTTAACAGTCATCTAGTTCTGGAAATAACATTGTTGAAGTTATTATACTGGACATTGTTAACTTAGTGTAATGCTAGTTCCTTTTGGAAGTGTTTTTTAGCAAATGATATCCACTGACAGTTCCTATCCGGCCTTATATAGCTGCATATGAAAATATGGTAAAATACCACTCATCCCAACCTCTGTTCTCAGACTGTTTTAGAACCCCTACCGTCTATTTGTCACCACAATTCTTTATTTTTCACCAAAAGGAATCATTTCCCACTATATTTGACACAAATTTATGATAATTCAACTCTGTTTTCAAGTGGAATTTAGCGATGAAATAAACATGCGGTTTGCGCATGTTTGGGTCTCGTAATGGTTCTTCAGTTTAAACGTATTTGGTGCATGCTTTTAATCGCAGAATTCTACTTGAAAATAGTGTTGAATCTTTACAAATGTTTGTCAGCTGTGTCAAGATATGATTCCTTTGGCGAATAAAGTAGAATCAAGGTGGAAAATATTAGGTATGGATTCCAAAAGCGCCTTAGAACAGAGGTGGGGAAGAACAGTATTTTCATACTGCAGCTATATTAGGCTTGATAGGAACTGTCAGTGGACATTGTCTGCTCAAAGACAGTTCCTAAAGGAACTAGTTTAATGCTTGATTTCCACTCTCGTGTTCTACATTGAGTCCAGGATGTGGTATGTTCAGATATGTTACGATACGACACCAACATGACTGCTGTGACTGACCTCAAAATATGGTAATACCTGATAGAATCACCACAATTAAGTGATTGCTATGACTAATCGTAATATATAAAACCTGATTACAGGATCATCACGCTTACACCACCATTAAAACCACAATTTCTATTGTAGTGTGAATTGTGCTGGTATAGGCGTACAAGCTGGTATAGGCTGGTGGGGGTATTCGGTTCCCGGGCCCCATTTTGGGCACCAAATGCTGGGAAAATTTGGGCACACAATATTGTACTTTGTAAAAGTTGTATAAAAGAATATTGTTTTCTTGAATGTGTCCAATTTAACAGAAAATTTAAATTCAGAGTATCTATAGTTAGGCAATTAAATAGAAATCTTAAGACTCAAACCCTCTATTGTTTGGAGTTCAGTAAGCCATGACTAACATATTAAGAACCTAACTACATTTTTGGGGCACCAACCACCACTGCCCCCCACCCCCCAGTCAAAACTTTCCCCATACGCCGTAAGATCCATGGTGGGAACTAGCATAAGTAATGAATTAAAAATTACAATCATCAATAAAAACAGTGAAAATAGACACATCAGTGACTGACTTAATGACAAGCATGGGACCTTATAAATGGCTTATCTGCAACAGAAATTATTTCTGTTTTTTTGTAATTAATGATAACTTTAACTTTATTGATTTGATTGTGAAGCCAAAATCCACTTAAAAGTTGCTTGATGGTGTCGACTGGCTCAGGTCGGGTTGGGTTTATCTTATAGAATACAAATTTGCTTGATGGTGTTGACTAATATTATATAAATTTTGTTTACAACAGGAAGGTAATGCCAATCCACCTAAACAAAGATCAGGTATCCCACCCCTGGCTCGGGGTCGGGCTGGTTTATCCTATAGAGTACGAACACCAGTAGAAGAAAGGAGATATGTAAGTATTATTTTATATCAGGAGGGGATGTGGGAGTGGTTTAGTGGTCAAACGTGTGTGGGGGGGGGGCTAGATGGTTGAATGGTTAGCATGTGTGTGCTGTAACATAAAGCCTGTCATTGAGTCAACTGGCGTGGTTTTATATTAGGAGGGGATGTGGGAGTGTGGGAGTGGTTTAGAGGTCTAACATTTGTAGGGGGGGGGGGCTGGATGGTTAGCATGTGCGTGCTGTATCATAAAACCTGTCATTGAGTCAACTGGTGTGGTTTTGAATCCCCGGTTGTACGTGACAAGGAGTAGGGTCGCCTGTCCAACCTCGTGGGTTTTCTCTCGGTCCTCTGGTTTCCTCCCACTACTAAAGATCCCAACGCACAAGCGAATATTTGAAATAAAATTAAAACCATGTTAGCCCCGAAATGACCTATTGTGTGTCGAGTGGACGTTAAACCCCATTTCTCTCTCTATCGTGTACACATTGGCTGGCACATAAGGGTTCCCTTGACAGTTGGAATTCAATTAGGCCGTAGCACCACTGTCCGAGAAAAATGTACCTCATAGAAGACAACATGGCGTATGTCTTTCTAACTGTCTTCATTAGCCCAGTTAGAGCAGAATAATAGGACAGTAAACCCTATTTTATATCATTTCATTTTATATTTACTAGGAACCTGCTAAATATACTGAGAAGAAGGTAGGGGAGCTAAAAATATCTATTGCTCAGCACAGCCCACTTCTATCGCTCAGCACGACCTCTCCTCTTCTACAACTCATTTCTTCAGCCCTCTTCTGCAGCCCTCTTAAGTTTTTCTGTCACAAAGTCGCAAAAATTACTCCTAAAAATGAAGCTTAAACTAGTTTAAATCATTTCATAAACTTTTGACTGCGTTCAGGACCCCAAAAAGAGCTTTTCCGCTGGCATAAACGAGGCGAAAATCTATTTATATCATTTTCTAAAACTCAATTATGTCCATAATCAAGCAATCAACAACTGTCAGACATTTTTAATAGTGTGTAAAAACATTTACAAATTCAATTCATTCTTCTTCATACTCCTCGCAGTGTTCCGTTTGATTAGAGCTAATCCCACAACTCACTGCTGTAAATAGAGAAAATTCTTGTTCTTAATTATTATTGGTTAACAGTCCCATTAACAACCAATGGTTTACTGCGTAACAAAATCATTAAATTTGAAACAAAGTTCCAAATTGCACCAAACAGTTAACATAACGTTACGTCATGACTCACGATTTTATTATGCCCAATTAACCAGGGCATAGCAGAATATTGTAAGAAAACTAATTGTGTGACAAAAGAGGCTATCAACAATGTAAACAATACTATTTCACCGTTTTTAATACCTTGAATCACTGTCCAAAGTTTTAGAGAGGACCCCATAGTAAACGAAGGGCGGTCATGTTCCTGTACATTGGATAGACTTGATTGAACGGGGAAAATACACACACTCCCTCCCTCCAGTATCAGAAATCAGAAGCCATTGCTTCAGGAATATAATTCTTCATGTATGTTTTTATGTCTGTCTTTACAACGTTATCACCATAGTATATTTACAAATTTCTATGTTGGACAAAGAAATAAAATAATACCATTGCTTATAACGTTTTTCTCCTGCTACCCACAAATGTAGTTGCTTCTATTTTCTTTTCTCTTGCATGGCCATTGTGTTTGAATTTTTGATCCACGCAAAAGTTTGAAATGGGCATAGATCTACATGTGTGAAAGAGGCAATATTTAGTTCAATTTATGGCCTGAAAATTAAATTTTGAACTGAACTAACAAGAAGTGATTTGTCACTAGACTTAAAGCTCTAATCTATTCTTAAAAATTTCTCCATTACAAAAAACATTACTTGTTTTTAGACTTGTGGCAGCTTTAAACTACAAAACTATTAGATGCATATATTTTGGAGTTATCCCCCTTCCTATGCTTTAAAGATATTTGAAATTACTCCTGTCCAGTGGCTCCATGGTGGCTCAATACGGTAATGGTTCACAAGCCAGGAGGTTTTCGGTTCAATCCAGCTTTTGACCAAAAACTGGGATTTCTCAGTATGGTTTTCCCATTGCCCATTGTGCAGGACAGAGGGTCTGGCAAGGAACAGGTGCTTGTCGATCGATGCCAAATCATCATAATCATAATGCCCAGCCAGTGTCAAATATAGACCAAAGACTCTAGCATGTTCAACACAGCTCACAATTTCTCTTCTCAACCCTAAGGACCTCACGCCCCTGTAATAAAAACATGAACGCCTAAAATAACATATTTACAGGGACGAATCCAGGAATTTTTGCAGGAGGGGGTTTGCCAGGTTTCTGTTACAGTAATTTGCCATCATCGTCTCTAAATTTCATAGGCATACATACAAATTGAGCTTTTGAAACAGAGAACCATTTTTATACTGATGTAGGATCACTTTGTGATGTAATTTCATTGATGCAAGGCATTATTTTTTTTTATGTAGCTGAGTAGGGTTGGGTTGGACCCCCCCCCCCTGGATCTGCCCCTGATTTAATGTACCGGTAATATTCCTGTTGTTGCTAGATATTTTATTAATCTTAAGAAAAAGAAGTATATTTGCACTCCTTGCTACTCTGTCAACCCTGCAGAGGTTTAGGTCACCAAAGGCTTAGATCACCATAGGTTACAGTCAGCTAGTACTAGAGGTTTATGTCATCATTGGTTACAGTCAGCTAGTACTGAGGTTTAGGTCACCATAGGTTACGGTCAGCTAGTACCTGAGGTTTAAGTCAGGAGAAGCTTAGGTCAACTAGTACCAGAGGTTTAGGTCACGAGAGGTTATGGTGAGCTAGTGCTGGAGGTTTAGATCAACTAGTACCAGAGGTTTAGGTCACGAGAGGTTATGGTGAGCTGGTACTGGAGGTTTAGATCTCTAGAGGTTGGAGTCAGCTAGTACAAGAGGCTTTGGGGTCATCTCCAGGTTCTCCATTTTTCTTCCACCACTATAGACCACTACATGAAATAAAATTAAACCATATATTAATATTAGTCCAAAATGTAAAAATGACCTAGTTAGACTCTCTCTCTCTCTCTCTCTCTCGTTTGGAAAGTTATGATATAATGAGGAATTTTAGGGTTCATGTTGTTGTGTCCTTACACCCCTCCCTCAATACTTTCATATTAATTTGTTTAAACATATTGTTATTTCTTGTAAAAACAAAATCATTTAAGCATGTGATGTATGTTATTTAATGAAGTTAAACGTTTGTTTATATTTTGTAGCAAATGGTTGAACTGTTCAGAATAAAGGAAGATAAACGAGGATTCGTGGGTCAACCGATCAAGGTATTGTCTTCATATTACACAGAGCTTATTGTTGTTTTGAAACAACATAATAATCTGAAAATTGAAAGGGATTGGCCTCTATCCAACATACAAGAATAAATATGGTTATTAATATTATATGACAGAAATAAAATAAATGGGGTTTAACGTCCTACTGTTCTACTTCAGTGGTGCAGGACAGAGGGGATCACAAAGACAGCTGTCTAGTCATTCAGATGGGATGAAAAACTGAGGGCCCGTGTATACATTGGCATGCATGTGAAAGATCCCTTGACAGTTGGAATTCGATATAAGTGTAAGCCATTGTGCTGGTGCTATGGCAAAATTTTTTCCATAATAGTACACTGTATAGTGTATGTCAGTTTTCATTATTTCAGGTACAGAACAGTAGGACGTTAAACTTCATTTCATTTTTTTCATACACCCTAGTATTTTAAGGCCCTTAGACCTCTTGTATATTTCAGAAACAACAATCTAATGGTGAGAAAAGACCATGTACAACATCACCAAATGCCTCTCCTAGAAGATGGGGTCCTGCTAAAAAAGCCAACTTATCAAAGTTCTCAGACAGAATTAGGTAATTATTATTATTCACGATAATTTAGAAGTCTGTAGTTACCAAAATCTGTTGCTAAGTGGGTAAGACGCTGGCCGGGAGGTCGGTTGTTCAATGCCTGCATTAACTGAGAAAGTTCATCCATATTTTCTGACGTGGTTCCCCCTTGTCAGTGATGCAGATCGGAGGACGTAACATGGATGGAACGAAAAAAACGAGGTCCCTTGATAGTTGGAATTTGATTTTAAAGTAGACTGTAGTGTCGCTGTCCAGGCAAAATGTCCCTCATAGCGCACTGTATGGCGTATGCCCGTCTTCCATTAGCCCAGTTTGGAGCAGAAAAATAGGACGTTAAACTTAATTTCATTTTATTTTGGTTACCTTTTTAATGTAGAGAAATATTTTCTAGTCATGTGACCAATAAGATTGCGGATAATTTGTTGGCACATGAGAATGGTTTAGTGTTGAGTCTCCGTTTTGCATTTTAGAAGATTTTATATCATCAATGTTTCAAAAAAATAATTATAGAATACTGTAACTCTGTAGTTTTAATCTAATGATGATATATAACAAGAGAAAAGAGAAAGAGAAAGAAATGGCGTTAACATCCACTCCAATTAACACAAAATTACATATGCATACATACACAGTGAGCTTTTTAAAGAAAGAAAACCAACACCTCGTTTGACGTCAATTTTTATACCGATGTAGAATCACATTGTGATTTAATTTCATTGATACAAGGCATTAAAATCTGTTTTATTTAGGTGAGCAGAATGGGGGTTTGGATCCGCAAAACCGAACCCACCTCCACCCCCCACCCCCATTCCACTTCAGAGGCGGGTCCAGTTTGGGGTGCAAGGGGCACGTGCTGCCCCTAATTTTCGACAGTGCCCTTTTTTACTGCTGAAAGTGTCTTTTCTCCGACCTAAATATGTCCGTTCCGAATGTTTACTTAGACGAAAATATCAGCCAAACAGCTCTTGAATGGCTACAGATGCAAGGAAACGAAGGATAGTTTTCTTGGGAGCACCCCCCCCCCCCCCAGCGACGTGCCCTGTCTCCACGGTCAATGCCCACATTTTCCGCATTTTGCGGCACCCCCCTTTTCAAAATTTCCTAGATCCACCCCTGCACTTCACCTGTCACGGCTTGACAGAAGACTAATTATATATTTTATTTTTCCATCATTTTAGAACAAATCCCAGACATTTTACGCCGATCATCAACAGTGGTGTGACAAGATCGGAGAATTTAACAGGATTTTCCAGCTACGCTACTGGTGTTGATTTCTGTCGTAATCCCCAGGTAGATAGTATTGTGGATATCACCCGCCTTCATCTAATAGACAACGTAACTGATGATTTGAATAAACTGGGCGTGGTTCAACCAATAGATTCTTTCCCATCAGCCGATGATACCTATAGAAGATTATATCAGGTATAGTAATCATATTTATTAATGCTAAAAGTAGACCTCATTACATTTTTCATTTACAAATATCGTAAACATACATTATGCAAGATCTAATTTTGCCTATTACAGGTCATACTCTATGTAGTGTTTCATTTGATTAGAACTAATCCCTCTACACACTGCTGTAAAAAGAGAAAGTTCTTGTTCTCAGTTATGATTTGTCAATAGTCCGATTAACAACCAATTTCTAAATGCCTTACAAAGGCATTACCGTGGACCAAATAGGATTACATAAGAGGTTACGTCATGTTTCACAATTTTAATATGCCCAGTTAACCAGTGCATAGCAGACTATTGCAGTAAAACTAATTGCACGAAAACAAGGTTATCAAATCGAATAAAATGTAAACAATACTGTTTGGAAACGAACATACTTTCACCGTTTTTAATACCTTAAATCACTGTCCAAAGTTTTAGGGAAGACCCAGATTAAATGAAGGACTGTCATATTGCTGTACTCTTGTGACAGATTTCATTGAATGGGAAGAATAGACACACTCCCTCAAAAGTTCAGCAATGGCCGGAGAGGGATTTCTCGGGCCATTGCTTCAGGAACACGATTACAGGTCTTCATTAGGCCTGAAATGTTGCAGATGTATCTAAATTATTAATTGTCCTGGCCTTTCGAAGAAAGCAAGAGATTATTAAAATGGGTTCGTCCGTCTGTCTGTCAGTCACACTTTTTGGCACACAATAACTCTCCTTCTAATTGAGCTTGAATGTTCAAACTTGTTGTAAGTGTTTATTAGGTCAATGGAGTTCAAAGATGAGCATTTTCTGCTTAGGGTAAGCAGAGATGAGCAATCTGATTGGTTGTTCGTTGGGGCACAATGACTTTGGTTAAAATTAAGTGAGAGTGATATCTGCCTGAATTTTTAGGGGAGATAGAATTTGCAAAATTAAATTCTGATTGTTGCTCCCCGAAATTTCCCTCATCACAAACCGTATGGTCTATGCCCGTCTTCATTAGCCCAGTCGGAGCAGAACGGGAGGACACTAAAACCTATTTCATTTCATTTTTTTGACTAGTAACAAGTTTTATGTAAGACGTCAATCTTAGACAGTAGTTTATTTACAATATACCGTTGAGCTTTTAATTCATTGTTTTGCAAAACGAGCAATTTATTCAAATTGTGTGTTTCCCTCGAGGAAGTGTGTTTGTATTTTTGTTAGAACATCTCAGGAATTTCTCCATTGAAAGGTCAAATTTATCCAGTTATAGAATCAAAGATGGCTGTATTAATAAGCAAGATGTCGAAATTCAGCAGCTGGTAAAAAATATTGAATCATTTTAAAGGTTAAATGCGGTGGTATCAGAAAAGAAATTGTAACCTACTATTTATAGTTGTCGACATATCAATTAGATTAATACGAAAATGTTTTTGTCTCAACACAATGATAAAAATAGGCTCATCCAAAAACTCTGTTAAAAATTGAAATTGAAACCATCCAATGATTGAGGATTTGATACCTAGATTTGAAACTGTAGAACCAAACCTGTGAATCAAGATTTGAAACCATTTGAAACTAAGATTTGAAACTGTAGAAACCATCCAGAGATTCAGGATTTGAAAGATTTGAAACCAAGAATTGAAACTGTAGAAACCAGAGATTCAGGATTTGAAAGATTTGAAACCAAGAATTGAAACCAAGATTTGAAACTAAAGAAACCAACCAGTGAACTAGGATTTCAAATTGAAACCAACCAGTGAATCAGGATTTGAAAACTAGGATTTGAAACTGTAGAAACCATCCAGAGAATCAGGATTTGAAAACTAGGATTTGAAACTGAAACCAACCAGTGAATCAGGATTTGAAACTAAGATTTGAAACTGAAACCAACCAGCAAACCAGGATTTCAAACCAAGATCTACAAGTTAACCAAGATTTGACACCCCACCCCCCACCCCTTCCCATGAAGCAGGATTTTGATCGAGCCTTTAAACAAGATTTGGTAGTAATACCTCTCAATGAACCGGGATCCAGAATTGTATCTTTTCACTACTTTTTGGCATGAAACAAAAAATATTTTGTTATCAACTAAACTTATTAGACTTACTGAAGTGAATTGAGGCATGGCAATAACAAATATTTAATGAAATGGGGTTTAATGTCCTACAGTTCTGTTCCGAACTGGGCTAATGATGACGAGGATATGCCATACAGTGAACTATGAGGGAAATTTTGCCCGAACAGCGACACTATGGCCTTCAAATTCCAACTGCCAAGGGATCATGTACGTGCATGCCAATGTGTAAACAGGACGTCGGTTTTTCGTGACATTGGAGCAACTAGACCCTCCATCCTGCATCATGGACGATTTGAAACGACACCAGAAGATCTGGATGAACTTTCTCTGTGAATGGTGGGATTGAACACCCGACCTTCAGGTTATCGAGTCAGCATCTTACCAACTTAGCCACCATGACCCCAAGACATTAACAAGACAAGAATAAATACATTAACTTGTTAAAGCAAGACACCATTAATCTTTATTGTTTCATTATCAACTTCCTTTGTTACACAAACATTAACTTAAGCCGTGTTCACATCGTTTCTGGATGAACTTTCTCGAACAATGCAGGGATCAAAAACCTGACCTCCAGGCTAGCAAGCCAGGATCCTACCCACTTAACCATGTTATCCCCTGATGTAGATTAAACTAGTAATATAGTGTGAACACGGCCTAATGTAGATTAGAGTAATACAGTGTGAACACGTCCTAATGTAGATTAAGAGTAATACAATGTGAACACGTACAGCATGATGTAAAATAGTGTAATATAGTACTACGGTATTACTACTACTTGGTGTTTAACGTCTGCTTCCACATAAGTGATATCGCAGACAAGACTTAGGAGAGCCGAAGCTGATTCCTGTTTTTTAGACTATGATTTTGCAATCTTTCCATGATGTAGATTAGAGTAATACAGTGTGACCGCGACCTAATGAAGATTACAGTAATACAGTGTGACCGCGGCCTGATGTAGATTAAATGTAATACAAGTATTGTTAAATAAAAAGACAGGTGGCCAGGAACTATATTTAGATCTGTTTATTCCCCTGTTATCTGTAAAGTGTATTTCACTGTTCAAACACTGCTTAATCAGTTCAACAAATCAAAGAGAATTTTTCTCTTACCAGCCGATATTAATCAACATGTTCAATTTCGAAAGTCGTATATATCGCGTTTAAGAAATAATAGTTTATATGAAACAAGGTTAGGGGTGCTACTTATTGCTCGCTGGATCACTGAATATCATTGGTCATAATCTTTCTGGAAAACGGGGTTAGTTTGTTGAAAATATGCTGGGCTGGATCGCCAATCGAGAGGTCGCTTTGCTGGATGGGAACTCCCGCAAGATTTTAAAAATTTAACAATAAAAAGATAATTGAGACTTAGTCGAGTACCAGGGGGTTAGATGGTGAGAGAGAGAGAGAAGAGAGAGAGAGAGAGAGAGAGAGAGAGAGAAATGGGGTTTAACCACCACTCGACACAAACCAGGTCATTTTGGGACTAACATATGGTTTCATTTTATTTCAATAATTCGCTTGCGCGTAGGGGTCTTTAGCAGTGGGAGGAAACCGGCGTGCTCGGAGGAAACCCACAAGGTTGAGAAGGCGCCCCTATCTCCATGCCACATACGCCACATTTTGGGACTAACATATGGTTTCATTTTATTTCAATAATTCGCTTGCGCGTAGGGATCTTTAGCAGTGGGAGGAAACCGGCGTGCTCGGAGGAAACCCACGAGGTTGAGAAGGCGCCCCTATCTCCATGCCACATACGCTCACACCAGGGCTCGAAACCACAGCTAAAGGTCGAAACGCGGCACTCTAGACCACTAGGCCATCCCAACCCCCCTGGTTAGATGGTCGAATGGTCAGGTCTGTCATTCTGTCATTGAGCGAATGGGGTGGTTTCGATTCCCACGTTGTTTGTAACAAAGTGTAGGGCCCTCTGTTCAACCTTGCGGGTTTTCCTCCCACTGTAATAGACTCCTATGTGCGAACGAATTATTGATATAAAATTGAACCATATGTTAGTCCAGAAATGACCTAGTGCATGTTAAGTGGATGTTAAATCTCTCTCTCTCTCTCTCTCTCTAGTCCATTTCCATTGCAGGGGCGGATCCAGGGGGCGTGACTGGGTGACTAGTCACCCCCCTCCCCACTGGTGTATAGGAATCCCGGGTCCTACATGCTTCCATGCACGCATGGTCGTATATATATTATATAGCACACGGTACGCATCTTATCAGACACACAATCAGCATCTATGTTACTAGCGGCAGAAATTAGACAAAACATGGGGTTGTCACCCCCCGCAAAAAAATTCCTGGATCCGCACTGCATTGCTATAATAATAAGCAATCAACACTACCACTTCAAACAGTTACAGTTTCTTCCGAAATAAAGTAATATGAATTAAATTATGAATTAATGACTTTTTCTTTCATTATCTATTTTTGAATTATTTAAAGAAAGAAGAAACAGGTTGTTATCTAAATCTGACCTAACGTATCTTTAATAATAGATTTATCAGGTTTTATATAGTGCATAATTACTTTGTTCTTAACCAATTCCTTTCCCATCGGTCATGTAAAACTATTTTAGTAAAGATGAGTTTTCAATGTCAGGCTTTAAACGATGCAATTAATATAGAATTTTATTATTAGATTTTAAGATGTAAAATTTGTTTTTTTTATAGCTTTATCAAAGATTGCATGTTTTCAATGTCAGTCTTAAAATGACGAAATTAGAATTTAATTTTTATTGAATCTTATACTGTAGATTCAAAATAAATTATTTTTTATAAGAGGTTAAAGGTTAAACCCTTTGTAGAATATATTTAGCTTAAGATTGCATGTTTTCCTTTGATTCTATGCCAAAAATACACTAAAAAAAATTTGGCTGATAAAAACTGACTTGAAGTGTGAATGATTTCTCATAAATAAAACAGTCAAAAAACGTGTGGTTCAGTCAACAAAACCATCTCAAAGATTAGGTCTTTGACGTCATTCAAGTCAGCTTTAATCAGCTCAAAAAGAGAAAAAAAAGCATGGATATATCGTTTGCCAATTATATGACGATAAGGCCATACCTAGTCCAACTTGATTTTCTGTTATCCAGTAACACCTGTAAGAATTTTCATTCTTATTTCTTTGGGAAAAAAACTGATTTAAAACCCAAAGTACTTGGTTGTGCTGCTTAAAAGTTTTTGGATCCAAATTTGTAAGTTTTTGAAATTTAATGAGAAAGAGAGAGAAATGCGGTTTAACGTTGACTTGACACAAACTATGTCATTTCGGGACTAACATATGATTCGATTTTTTTCAATTATTCGCTTGCGGGTAGGGGTCTTTAGCAGTTGGAGGAGACCTGAGGACCCGGCAAAAAACCCATGAGACTGGACAGACTACATTACTTCTTGTCACGAACAAATGGACAATCAAAACCAGAGGGAGAGCGAGAAATGGGGTTGAACGTCTACTTGACACAAACTAGGTTATCTAACATATGGTTTAATTTTATTTCAATAATTCGCTTGCGTGTGTGGGTCTTTATCTAAATTATTAATTAGACATTAATCAACTTATCCAGACTATAATCAACTCTTGATGTCAACTTTCATTCGTGATTTAAACAGGAAATGGATTAGGCCGAAAATTCATTAGCTAAATTCTTGGTTGAGAGTGAATCAATTGGAATGAATTTTTCAGCAAATTCCCTTTACATTATCCAGTTTTTAATTATTATAGTGAGAAACTGAGAACAGCCAGCTCTCAATCAGATCTCCCATAATGTATCTTTATGTAAACTTGTTTCGTTTTTTTTATCTATACAACTGAATTGACGTCAATGAAACAGAAATTCTAGCATTGTTGCATTTTTTATACCTGAATTGATTAGGATTATCAGGAAAATCATCTCTGTTAATTGATTAAAACGTGGGTATGATTGTTTTTTCTATTTTTAATTTAATCCAAAGTCGAATAAGTTTCAATATGAAAATTGTTTTTATTCTGGTTCCTAGATAATCAATAGTTTTAATTTTCATTCTATACCATGCAAATGTGTGTGTGAGAGAGAGATTTGTGCTCTCTGAACTGGAGGATACCAGCCCAGGCCCGTAGCTAGTGCGGGGCCAATGGGGGCAGCTGCCCCCCCATCCCCCCAGAAAATTTCGGCACCCTTTGACCATTGGCAAAAATCAGCCTCCTCAATACTCGCCAAATGACGCAATACGAGGCCAACGACAAACGTCTCCATATTAGTTTGTGCGCCACCCAAAGCAGAGTGATATTGGATAGGCGCCCAGATTGGCGCCAAACCATTGTCACTTGGTTTTATGGTTGAGGCGCCACATAATGATCCACAGGATTAATAAGTGCCGGGCACTCAATGGACGTGATCTGAGGGCATATACCAGAAAGGTGCCCATAATGGCATGATTGGGGGGGCGCCTTGTAATGTTGGGTCGCACATAGTGCATAATGCCAAATCAGATTGGGTGCCCACGACTTGATCAATGGTGCGCTCAAAACAGCATGATTTGTGAAGGCCTCGTCCCTTAATGCAGAGGTCATGGGCGGTCATGATGCTAGTGAGATTGATTAGGCACCCACGAATGAATGTGCTGCCCAAAACCACCAAAATTTTGGGGGGGAGAGCACCATAGGCAATTTTTCAAGAAGATGGATAAAGTGAAAACAAAAAAAATATTAATTCATCTGGTTGGTAAAGTGTAGTGCCCGAAATCTAATAAAACACTAATTTTACTTTCCTTTAAATTGAATATAGCGAATTTGTACTAAATTGGTGGCCCTAGAAATCTGTAGGCCTAATACGAAATTTGTTCAGGCATTTCAGGTTCTTCCCCCTAACATTCATCGAGCCTTTACACCTATGGAGAGCACCCTATAGACCCTTTCACGGCACCATTCACTGTGGACCGTAAAGTGTAGGTACATCGGCGCCAAAGAATCCCCATTGGCGCACCCAGAAGCCTTTGCCCCCTTAGCAATTTGGGGCTAGCCTGCAGCCTGAAACAAAATAAACAAACACAGGGGTGATTGGTCATTAAATTAATAACAACTGAAGTTCTGACAGGAATTGAAACATAATTAGATTGCGTTAAAAATATGCGTTAATTAGATTTGTCATTCATTAAAAAAAACTACACGAGCAATAAGTTCTGACAGTAATTGAAACTTTATTAGATGACATTAAGATATGGGATTATACAAACTCTCACAATTACCAGAATTGGGTGACCTCCCTGTGATTTTCCAGCGTGGTTTCCCTTTTCAATAATGCAGGATAAAAGATCAAGGTCCCATGCAGGCATGTAAAAGATCCCTTGGCAGTTGGAATCTGATGTAACAGTAGGACCTTAAATCCCATTTCACTTTTTTTTTTCACGTTTGTTATGCCTGTTATAACATAACTATCGATGTGAAAGCATGATAGAGAAATGGGCTAACATGTCTGCTCAACACAAGCTAGGTCATTTTGGGACTAAAACATGATTAAATTTTATGTCAAGAATTACTTGCGCGTAGTAGTGTTTGGCTGTGCCAGGAAATTAGAGATCGTAGAGAAGGCAACATTACACTTTGTCATATACAAGTAAGGAATCAAAACCATTTGACTATTTGGAGCTGCAACCCCTACACCTTGTCACGTGCAAGCAGTGAATTGAAACCAGAGATTAGAAAACACTTGATGTAACACTATTGTAAGTGATAACAGAATCAGTTTCGTAAATATATGGGTTTATTTACATGTACAACGGGAACAGAATATCAACAAATACACAAATAGGCCTACTCTACACTACAGGTACTAGTCTATATATATTGGAACTGTATGTCTTCGACAGGAAAACATCTAACCATATTGAATCTACCATTCCGCCCCGCTGCTAGTGCAGCAGCTGAACTCGGGCAAGTCCATACACCGGTCTCTGTCGTCTCGTCGTCTGCTCTCTCTCTTCTCTCGTTGTCTGCTAGCTGTGAGTAAACTTCTGCTTATAAAACCTCTAACACTTCGGGAAAATGGACCTGAGGGATCATCAAATTAGGAAGTTCTGTCGTGTGTTATACACAGCTCACGTGTAGCTTATAAAAAACATATTGAATAAATTAGATAGTTGTCTCTAGTCGCTGACGTAGCCAATAGGATTTGGTTATTTAGTACCAGGGGGCGGTAACAAGTGGAGTGAGGCCATTTTGAATGTTATCACGTGTCAGTCATGTGATCAGTTGTGACTTCGATTCTTCGACTGACACAAGGCGACACGAGTGTGCTTACGGGTATGATCAACTGGTCGATTGCGATAGGGTCCAGTCGTGGATAAATTCAGTCATAGCGACATAAGCTGCCAGTTGCTGTTAGTCGCCGTCAGTTTTATCATGTCATAGGGCGACATAAGCTAGGCTTAAGGTGTAAAGAGATTTCAAAAATTGCCTAAGTGTTTATATATCCATAAAAGCAAGCATGTGATTCTTCACAAGATGGAAAACATTTTGTCCCAATAAATCTTCACATAATACCAAGGTATTATGAGACTCAGCAAACCTCGACAGATTCCAGAACCTACAGCCTCGGTTGTATGACAGTAAGTGATATGTACCTACGCCTATACAATTGCGATGCTGTGCCGGTCAACTTATTAGGATAACTTGCTCCTTTTAGACAGAACCTCAAACTTGCGTCGTTCGAAGGGTGTGTAGAATTTTCAATGCAAACTTGTCGTAGTCTAAAGAAAATCGGATAAACTTGAAAGAAAAACGGCTTCAAACTTTGTAAGATAAAACTTTGTAAGATAAAACATTCGTCAAAGGTGTCGTCATGGGCAACACCGTGGGTAATCTGGGAACTTGAAAGTACTAATAGCAGACTTTGTCATACAGCTGAGACTAGATGCAGGGTACTGGAATCAGCTGAGGTTTGTCGAGTGGGTATTATGACACTGGAGTAAAGAAATATTTATAGGGTAATATATACAGAAGCTAAATACAGCCAGGTTAATTTTCTTTACCCAAAATTTAAACTTAGCATCTTGTTATATATATACAGGGTGGTATATTTGATGGTATATTTACTGGGTGATATATTGGGTGATATTTTGGATGGTATATTTACTGGGTGATATATTGGATAGTATATTTACTGGGTGATTTATTGGATGATATATTGGGTGATATATTTACTGGGCAATGTAGGGTGATATATATATGATATATTTGATGATTTGACAGTATATATATTTATAGGGCAGTATATGTATTGGGTAATATATGATATAATTGACAGCATATTCACAGGATGATATGTTATATATTTGACAGTATATTACATGGTAATACATGTATATTACATATTCAACAGTATATTTACAGGTTGCCACATTACATATATGACAGTATTTACAGGATGTGGTATTATATATTTGACAATGCATTTACAGGGTAACATTATATATTTATGGGGTGACGTTATATATTTCCAGGGTGATGTAGATTTAGCATATAATCTGTTACCATCTGCTAGACAGAACACGCCACCAATTTCTAGAGAGAATACATCTTATTCAACAGGTTTCTCTGTCAGGTTTGTGCACTTTCTAATATTTAATTACAAAGTAAAAAGACATAGAAACAAATTTGTTAAATGTGAAATATCACAATTTTATGGTGTTGTTTGTCAAGGATTATTTCAAAAATGGTTCTGTTCAGTACAAAAATATGATGATAATTGATATAATAAAGGTGATATATAGAGAATTTCCTACTCCTCTTTTTTGATTTAAAGGCGATAAAGTAAAAAAAGCGAGACTGTGTTGGGGTTTTTTTTATTTTATCGATCAGCGTTGATATTTTGTTACCTCAAAAAAGATGAGTAGGAGATTTGATTTATCACCTTATCTTTTCTTATGCACAAACAAATAAATATAAATGTGACGATTATAAAGTTTAATTTAAGTACGCAATAAACATCAAACATAAAAATGTCATTAAGGTTCATCAGAACCAACCCTCTGACCAATCATCCTTTACTCATAAAATTTTCTAAAGCGTTATTCCCCGTTTCATACAATCACAATGAAATATGACATTCTGCTTGTTTATTTTTCTATAAAGAAATACTTAACCCTTAACCGGTCATAGTAGCATATATGCACCACAACATTATACTTCTAAGTGGTCAAAGTCACATATTTGCGACCACAGCAAGAACCTTTTTTAAAAGACGCATTTGAGTAATTAGTTTCGTATTTAATCAATATCGCCACACATGCGTGTCACACAGGAACTTGTCTTGTCAATAACATTGAGAAAAACATGTCTTTGTTCAACTTTTTTATTGGTGTCAGAGTCAGTCTCTTATAATATTATACGTCAGTATTCGATTGAAATAAACATACAAAATATTTCGCTTGTGCATGGGTTTTTTTGCTGTGGGAGGAAACCGGGGGACCTGGTGAAAACCCACAAGGTTAGACGGGCAATTAAACCATATGTTAGTCCTGAAATGACCAAGTTTGTGTCAAGTGGACGTTAAACCCTATTTCTCTCTCTCTCCATCATCAAGTCAAATGGTGATGTTTTGAATCCCTGTTTGTAGGAGTAGGGTCGCCTGTCCAACCTTTGGGTCTTCCAGTTTCTTTCTACTGATTAAACCGTCATATTCACAATCAAATTATTGAAATGTAATTGAACCATATGTTAGTCCCGAAATGAATTAGATTAAACTCAATCTCTCTCTCTATTGTTATTAAAAAATAGATAATACATTTGTATCATTCGTATCAGTATGAATTGGCACACTGATCAGCAGTGAATATTCGCTAGGCAGCTACAGTCACTGATAATGATGACATCGACACGACATAAAGAGTCCCCCATATAAACTTTTTTCTTTTGACAAATTAAATTCTAAAACATTTTTTGTGTGTATTAGAAAAATAAGTTAAAACGTTTTAAGTTTTTGTAGTTAAAAAACATTTCCTATTTAGTGTAAATGGGTATTAAAATGAGTAAAAGGCATCATTTTGTCTGGAGCAGTTACGTCTTATGTAAACAATGCACGAGCCTTTGAGCCAATGATTGTCGCCATGTGATGTCATTGCACGTGTTGAAGACAGTCATCTGTGACAGAGATAATGCGTAAGTAATTCTCTGTGAAACAGATTGATGAATTGGATGTGCGTTGTGAGAGAGAGAGAGAAATGGGGTTTAACATCCACTCGACACAAACTAGGTCATTTTGAGACTAACGTATGGTTTCATTTTATTTCAATAATTCGTTTTCGTGTAGGGGTCTTTAGCAGTGGAAGGAAACTGGAGTGCCCGGAGGAAACCCACGAGGTTGAGAAGGCGCCCCTATCTCCATGCCACATACACTCACACCAGGGATCGAAACCACGGCCTCAAGCCAGAGGTAACCGACCAGCTAGAGGTCGAAGCGTGGCACTCTAGACCACTAGGCCATTCCTTCATGTGGCGTTATTGTAATCTTTAAAGATCAATACTAGGAAATGAAATGGGGTTCATCGTCCTACTGTTTTGTGCCGACTGGGCTAATGAAGACGTGACAATATAATGACTTCATTAAATATGATATAACTAATTAGAAATACAACATCATTAGACTCATAGATTTCAGACTATCGATGAATTTATCTGGTTACCATGGAAACGAAATTATTTGCTAATGGCCTCATTTGATCTCTTTGCCATTAGGAGAAAATTGGAAAATTTAAGAATTTAAAAGAGAATTTGATATAAATTGACTGTTTAATGTCACTGGGTGATGTATTTGTTGTAGAGAACAATGATTAAATCTATATGAACAAATGAACAATTGGCCGATATCCTGTAAATGACATGTACGCAGAGGCGGATCCAGGATTTTTGCGAAGCCCAGAACTGTGACTTTTCAGTGTAAAAAATGCCCACAAAGACTAATTTCATACTAGTACTTTAAATTATGATTTCCAACCTAAACTATTTTTGTTCTCCTTTATCGCGAGAATATATGGAGCCAAAAATTGTTCGCCACCTCAAAAAATTTCGCGGCACACTTGGAAAGATCGTGCGGCACACTGGTTGAAAATCACTGTAGAGAGAGAGAAATGGGGTTTAACCTCCACTCGACACAAACTAGGTCAATTCGGGACTAACATATGGTTTAATTTTATTTCAATAATTTGCTTGCGCGTAGGGGTCTTTAGCAGTGGGAGGAAACCGGAGTACCTGCGCAAGCAAATTACTGAAACAGAATTGAATCATGTTAGTCTTGAAATGAGTTAGTTTGTGTTGAGTGGCCGGTAAACCCCATTTCTCTCTCTCTCTATCTCTCTCTTTCTCTCTCTCTTTCTCTCTCTCTCTTTCTCTCAGATGCATTTTTCTCTCTTTTCTCGCGTTATAAATCAAACTATTAAATGTATTTTAACGCAGTATTGTATTTAATGATGTTTTCAGTTGTTATAAGGATGTACACCAAGTATAAATCATTCTAATTCTTTAGTTGTTGCTGTACACAGATTATAAATCAACTTGGTTTTTATTTAACCTTTCAAACTGAGTAATAAATTTAACGCCTTCATCACGTATATTTTATATCGCAAATCGTCACTAAAACATCTCACCTCTCCAAAGCTCCTGAGAGACAGAGAGAGACAGAGAGATAGAGATAGAGAGAGAGAGAGCTTAGGTCCATTGGCCACAAACTACATAGAGAAAGGATACATTGTGTGTGGGTACAGACCATGTGTTCCATGTTGGTCGTATATGGCCGTAGGGACTGAGGGTTTTGGAAAATGAACAAAACTGGATCAAACCCGTAGGTCATTTTGCACGCCCGAAAAATAGCATATTTTGTGCTAAATCACAAAAATCTCTACGAAAGTCTGTGTGTGTTGTGATGTAAACTGTTGGGTATAATGAAATTGAGAGAGAGAGAGAGAGAGAGAGAGAGAGAGAGAGATTGGTTTTAATGTCATTTAGGGCATACTTGTTTATTTCAATAATTCACCAACAGTCAACACCCACAGTTATTTAATACAAACCAAGAATCGAACACACTTGGTGCATAGATTACAGGTCTTATAATCCAAACCACGTGTGTCTGGCCACCTGGCCATCCACAACACCCCTCGAGCCCAAACGATTTTGATTTAACATGTTTATGCACAGAAATACTTTCCGTTGTATAATTAAGCGATTGTATATACGTTGCGCTTCCTGGCAGTTTATCATCTGTCTGATATATATTTATTATCAGTAGAAAGAAAATTCTTAACATTTTCTACTCTTTTTCTTGAAAAATGTCAATGCCACAACGGCAGGAACTCTTTGGCAAGAGTTTCTTGAAAATAATTTTTCAAGAGAGATTATTTATGTGTTAGTTGGAGGTTTTATAAATGATATCTAAGGTATGTTGAAGATAAAGGAGGCGTTAGGTGTAATAAAGATTCTACCTATATATGTGTGTGCTTATATCTGATTTGAATCAAAGAGGTGCTGACACTTTTATGATTGGTCATTTTTGGCAATGCATCGATACTTTGAAAATTATGTTTTTTTATTTATGGTACGGTATCATGAATTCTGGTGTGTCCAATCATCTTTCCTCTCTCACTACCATGATTTATTTTCTCGGTCTCCTCATTACAACATTTTTATCTGTAAATATTGTCGATGTTTTATAGTAAAAGATGACTTTGTTCTTCGAGGGGTCACAGTCAGAAGAGGGTCTCTGGAAGGGGATTGCAACCAATAAAAGTTTGGAAACCACTGCTTTCTACAAATAAATAACATTTATTCCGTGGGGGTGGGGTGGGTTAGGTGGTCTAGTTATTTAAAGCGTGCATGTGAAATCATCATAAGACCTTTACATAACAACGTTTTCTCTGGGTCCTTTGATTTCCGAGGGGGGTTGGGATGGCCTAGTGGTCTAGAGTGCCGCGCTTCGACCTCTAGCTGGCCGGTCACCTCTGGCTTGCGGCTGTGGTTTCGAGACCTGGTGTGAGCGTATGTGGCATGGAGATAGGGGTGCCTTCTCAACCTCGTGGGTTTCCTCAGGGCACTCCGGTTTCCTCCCACTGCTAAAGACCCCTAGGCACAAGTGAATTATTGAAATAAAATTAAATCATATGTTAGTCCCGAAATGACCTAGTTTGTGTTGAGTGGACGTTAAACCCCATTTCTCTCTCTCTCTCTGATTTCCTAACACTGCTAAAGTCTATGTGCAAACAAACGAATGAAATAAAATTTAACCATGTTACTCTGTCTCTCTCTCATGATGAAAGTGCTAGTACCACTTTAATAGCAGGTGGCTGTAAGAAAGAGAAATTACTTTATTGATATTGTAAGAATGATATTGGCACAGATTAGCAACAGAATTCTAACTTTGTTGGTTTAAGGATATCAGATGCTGACTCGCTGTGCTGGGTTAGATATCCAAGAGGAAGATTGTTGACATGTGGTAACCAGTACATAACGCAGTTGATGTAATAGCAGCCAAAAAAATTCATATTTTCCTTTGCCGTGCACACATAAACACGTCACATCAGTTCAACTTCAGCATCTTGTTACGTAGTTGTTCAGATGATTTACGCACGTTCTGTGGTGGAAAACAGCTGAATCGGCTACCAGATACTCTTATTAGTGTTTTATATGTTTCATATGACTTGTCTTGGTCCAACATTCAAGAGACTTTAACAAAATCAGAGTTTGGGTAATCATATGACTTATCTTGGTCAAACATTCAAGAGACTTTTACAAAATCAGGGCTGGGTAATGGTCAAAGAATGTAATCATTATATATTTTGAAGTAAAAGTCATGTAATGGTCATTTAATTGATAATTAATTCATGTAATGGGAAATAGAGTCGTGTAATGGGTGATTAGGTCATGTAATTGTTATGGAATTGGTAATTAAGTCATGTAATTGGTAATTAGGTCATGTAATGGGTAATTAAATCATGTATGAAGTAATGGTCTGGAATTGGGAATGATCATACAATGGGTAATGGTCATGTAATGACGAAAAGGAATGTAATCATTAGACTGAGGTTATTTCATTGTTTGTTTCTCATGACCTGGGTTTATGAAATAAACATGCTACATGTATATGAGGTAATTATTAATTATTGAGATCGACTTTATTTATGATTCTTGAGTTTAAATACCTTTTCAGAAAAGTATTTAACGGGTGGTTATTTCCAATAAAAGTATGGCCATTTTGGTAATGGAAAGTAGAAACATCCAATGGTCAATAAGTCATGTAATGGTCCATCAGTCATGTAATGGTCAATAAGTCATGTAATGGTCAATAAGTCATATAATGGTCAATCAGTCATGTAATGGTCAATAAGTCATATAATGGTCAATCAGTCATGTAATGATCAATAATTCATGTAATGGAATGGATTGTAATCATTGTATGTAATGGTCAATCAGTCATGTAATGATCAATAATTCATGTAATGGGTAATGGACTTTAATCATTATATGTAATAATCTGAGTGGGTAATAATGATGTGATGTGTAATAAGTGAGTAATGGGCAATAAGTCATGTAATGCGATAGCGAGAAATGGGGTTTAACATCTACTCACCACAGACAAACATATTTGTACAATTTAGTGGGCAATAAGTCATGTAAAGCAAGAGAGAGAAATGTAGATTAACATCCACTCACCACAAACTAACATAATTGTATATAATAATTTTTCATTTCATTAATTTCAATAGCTCATACCTTTATCCACTTGGTGTTTTATCAAATATCCACAGGTGGTTTCCCCTTGTCAATGATGCAGAAGGAGGGCCTGGCTAGGACAGCTGCCTGGTAGTTCGGATGGGACGAAAACCCGAGGCCCGTGTACACATTTATCAGCTTGGTGTTTTATCAAATATCCACGGGTGTTGTTGACCTTCTGA
The DNA here is from genome assembly GCA_036850965.1 of Patella caerulea. NCBI lineage: Eukaryota > Metazoa > Mollusca > Gastropoda > Patellidae > Patella > Patella caerulea. Next base: position 4,407,448 of record JAZGQO010000007.1, read on the forward strand.
TTTTGAATGGTTATCAATTAATAAAACGAGTAAGCATTACAGGAATTATTTCGAGAAATTGTTTTCACTTAACCTCTTGACCTGCTGAAGTTACGTGTAAATGAATCCATGACTTAATTTTTATCTCATTTTTGTGCGTTTTTTGTTGTTGCAATTTAAATAATTGGCTAAAAGCCCATGCAATAATCTGACCCAAGTGTCTATTAAATGAGTTTAAAAAAATGACTCATTCTGCAGAGAGAGATGCGTCTACTTCATTCTTTGAGATTAGATCTCTGCCCTAACTAGCCCCCATATCCAAAAATTAGTATCCTGTTCTGTAATGCTTTTTCACAGCTGTGATTAACATAAAATCTATTAATTGGAAGCAGAATAAATACTAAACAAAGTTCTCTAAGTATACTTAGTGTTTTCGACTTAAATCATCGATTTAGGAATTAAAATGTCTGTCAACTAGCTTAGTGTCTACAGTAGCGCTAACTGTAGACCGACAGACTGAGTTTAAACTGTTTCAATGGCATTTAGTAATTCAACTAGAGTATAAAGGTCACAATTCTATGGAATACAATTATCAGAGGCAGATTCAATGGCCCCCCCTCCCCTCTAATTTTTGACAGTGCCCTTTTACTGCTGGAAGTGCCTTTTTTCGGACCCAAATATGTCTGTTTCGAACGTTTACTTAGAAGAAAATATCAGCCAAATAGCTCTTGGCTCCCCCCCCCGCCGCCCCACTCCCCTCTCTGCGACGGGCCCGGTCTCCGTGGTCAGTGCCCTCTTTTGTGGCACCTCCCCCTTTTCAAAATTCCTCGATCCGCCCCTGATTACTGTGTTTATTAATTTTCTTGGTGGGAACCCCCTGCCCCACTCCCCTCTCAGCGGCGTTCCCCATCTCCAGGGCAGGGCCCTCATTTTGCGGTGCCTCCCCCCTCAAAATTCCTAGATCTGCCCCTGATTACTGCTTATTACTGAGCGAAGTTTCATCTAGGATTTTCTAGTCACCCGAAGTTTAATATGAAAATAAATATGCGTACTGGGCATATATAAAATGAATCTGCTGGTTCGTTCATTCCTGGAGTTTTAAGTTTTAAGATCCACTTCTGCCAGAGGTGATATCGTAGACAAGAAAACGAATTCATGACTTCATATTCCATTTATACCTCACTTTACTAGTGTTTTTTTTGAGTTTTTGCAAGGTTCATTAATTTGGGTCAATAGCCAATTCGTTAGAAATCTGATCTTAAACGTCTGATGTAAACAGCAATAAAACGGCAAAATGAGCAGCGTGCATCGAGATCTAGCATCCAAATTAAATTATCTGGCAGTAAAAATTTGATTAAATTTGTTTTTATACAGCAGCTTGCATGGATTTCAACAGCAGACCTCACCTAAAAATCACTCGCTCTGTCAGAAATGGTTTACGCAAGTCAAAACATGTGTTGGTTAGCAGTTTAATTTATTTTTTTCTGTCGACACAACTCACTGCCTCAATCATAAACTATCAAATTGTTGAATGGCTGCAGTTGATGTAATCATATAAATTAATGTGAATTTTATTTTAGCCAGTCAGCTCTTTTGTTTTATATAGAGTTGTTACTGCATTGGTGGTCTTCACACCTTCATAGATAAATGATTTTCCATTCATCACGATTTAAATATACTGTGACATCTGCTGGGGGTAGGGAGGGTAGGCTAGGAGGCCGTTTAAATCATATTCCATTTAAATTCTTAGACAAATTTGCCAGATTTTGTTTTTATTCATGTAAAATTACCTCACTCAAAGCAGTGTGCCGTGAGATCTTTCAAATTCTGCCAAGAAATTTTGAACATCACACTAAGAAAATGCTAAAAAAAACATGTGATCTCAATTGTGTATTCACTGCTGTTTACTGATAAGTTCATAGCTGCATTTTTCTTTAGTTTGATGTGTCTATGACTAGTCTGTGTCTACGGTTGTATGCCGTCTATGACTTACCATGTTTTTATTTGGCAAAATTCAAATATATATTTAGCCAGGTGTGCCGCTATTTTATCATGTGTTCCAAGGTGTGCCGTTGCCAAAAATATGTTGAGAACCACTGCTCTAAGGTCCACCATGGTGCCCATTCACATGCACTAAATTTTTATGTCTTTATGCTGTAGGAGTAGAAACGGATAGCGATTGCTTATTAAAATTACCTTATGCTAAGGTGCACCAGTGTACACATTGGCATGTATGAAATTTGGACGTCTTATGCTATTAAAGTATAAACAGATTTGTAAATATGTGCACGTTTGGCAGTCTCATGCAATTAAATTCGAAAGCCATCTTTAAGGATATATATGTGCATGTTTGGCAGAGTTCCTACTACAGTGATCCAACAGTTCTATTAATAGCTAATTTACTGTAAATATTACCACAGATCAGAGGTTTTTTTAATGAAAGGTTAGATGGCCGAAGCGTTCGCACGTGCACTCTGTATCATAAGGTCTGTCATTGAATCGTTTCCTCAGGTGTACGTGACACGGAGTAGGGTCGTCTGTCCAGCCTTGTGGGTTTTCTCTGGATCCTTCGGTTTCCTCCCACTGCTAAAGACCCCTACGTGCAAGCGAATTATTCAAATAAAATTAAACCACGTGTCATTTTCAAAAATGACCTAGTTTGTGTCAAGTGGACATTAAGCCCCATTTCTCTCTCTCTTTTTATTTTTACTATTAAAGGCAAGGGCACAACACACATTCACATGCACATAAAAACAACCTTGACAGCTGGAAATTTGAATAAAAATCAGGCCATAGCACCACCGCTTGGGCAAAATTCCTGTCATAGAAGTAGGACAAGATATGGATGCTCGTCTTGGTTAATCCGTTTGGTGAAGAAGGTGTAACATTAAACCCATCTCATTTACTATATTTGTCTAAAACACATAAAGATGGCAGTGTAAAAACAAAAACAAATAGAAACCAATGTAAACTTCAAATGGACATTTCTATCAATAGCTAATTAAAAATAACAGTCTTCCTTTTTACATCTCTAACATTAACTAATAACAGTCTTCCTTACATCTCAGAGTGGTTCCCCCTTGTCAGAGATGCAGGACGAAGGGCCTTATAAGGACAGATGTCTAGTTGTCCTGTGTTCAAATTGGTGTGCATGTAAAAGATCCCTTGACAGTTGGATTTGATATAAGCTGTACTGCAAAATTTCCCTCGTAGCCCACTGTATGTCTGTCTTCATTAGCCCAGTCTTAGCAGAACAGTAGGACGTTAAATCCCTTTTCATTTCATTTACTTATAGCTAATTAAAAATATAATAGATCAATAATTTTTTCTAATTTAACACAATCAAAATGGACATTTAATCAGGTTTTCTGACACCTGTGGTATCACTGAACTGAGGTCTCTCAATCTGTTTAAACACAGACATGTTTCGTTTGTTTTTTTGGTTTTTTTATAGTTCAAAAATTTGTTTTACTTGTCTTTACTACACTAGGATCTGGAAAAGTTGTTATATAATATGCGCTCTTATTGATGTGAAGAATTAGCCAATGAAACTGTCTGTTACGGCAACTTCTTTTCGTTCTTGTTTCAGAACTGTGGGTAAACCACTAGAAACGTCAACGCTGATTGATTAATCAATGCCTGACGTCATAGCGTAAAAAGTCGCTCGTTTGAGACCCCTGACATTAACTCCCTCTATATCTGGTCAGATCTTCATGTAGGGGGGGGATGGCCTAGTGGTCTAGAGTGCCGCGCTTCGACCTCTAGCTGGCCGGTCTCCTCTGGCTTGCGGCTGTGGTTACGATCCCTGGTGTGAGCGTATGTGGCGTGGAGATAGGGGCGCCTTCTCAACCTCGTGGGTTTCCTCCGGGCACTCTGGTTTCCTCCCACTGCTAAAGACCCCTACGCGCAAGTGAATTATTGACATAAAATTGACATAATAGTTTCGGATCGATAATATATACTTCTTACACAAACAAAAAATATCAGTTATGTTTTCTGCAAACAAAATCTCGAAGGAATGCAAATTGTTTTGGAAAGCAACTCATCGGAGCCAGTGTGGATATTTGCTCGACGGTTTGGCTATTATTAGAAATGATTAAAATGAACTCCGTAACGTAATAAATTACATTCTGTATATTTGACTGGGATCCTTGTCTAGGTTTTATGCGTTATTAAAGGGGCATTATGGGAGATTAGATAAAGAGTTGACTGTTCTCGCTATAATAGTTAAATAAATACAAAACATAAATAGAATATGCTGAAAATTTCGGTCAAATTGCCAACTCGGAACCAAGATTTTAACTTTTGAGTCTTGATTGTCATTTCTAAAGTTGATAAAAAACATAGTCTTGATTATCCATTTTTAAGTTTAATTATTTTTTAAAAAATGTATTCAAATCTACTAAATATTAGAAGCTAACGATGACATTGAGAGTTGATTATTGTCTGGATAAGTTAATTAATGTCTAATTAATAATTTGGATAACACTTCATGCTTAAAGAAAGACCTGAAATAGGCAGATTTTGCTGAGTTCTATGAGAGAAATTTGGCCTGTACAGTGGCACTATGGCCTACTCTTATATTGAATTCCAATTGCCAAGGGATCTTTTACATAGATGCCAATGTATACACGGAATCTTGTTTTTTTTTTGCTCATCCGAATGTTCCGAATATTGAACACAAAAACATAAAACAGTACACAGCTATTCTTGTCTATCTATATGTGGTAGTGTATATTTGTGTGTATTTGTATTTATTGTATATTGATTATTTGTTGTATTATTGTCCCTTTAATACAATTGTTATTTATAGTATATTTGGTGTTTGTTGTATTGTCCCTTTAATAGCACATCTTTAAGCTGGTCAGAAGTCTCTTTTCAATAGCAAGTCTAAACTCTACTCACTTTAACTCACTAAAATAACCACATCTCAGCTTCTTCTTCAAACCTCACTTACATCTTAATCTTGTTACAAGGAGCACCTAATTTCACTTGTCCTGTATATTACATGTATATGGTTAAACTCCTCAGTATTGTTACAAACTCCTATTTTATAGGAGTTTTTCATATGTATAAATTTATGATCCACAATAAAATCTGAACCTACGACCTGGTGTTTGTTCCTTTAAATAGAAACCCTGCTACAAATTTGGCGCCCAACGTGGTTTTGGTGGATTCAACATATTTCAAGTTCAACATATTTCTAGTTCAACATTTTCAAGTTCTACGGTGATACAGTTCTACAGTTTCAAATACGTGTCAGTGTTAAGTGTTATTTATTAATTCATTGGATCCAATGTAAGTGTTATAACATTATATTATTTAAGTAATTAAGTATTGGCCAGAGTGTGTGAGAGTGAAGGGTGATAACCGGTTTGTCTTGTCCTGTCTTGTCCAATGTGTTCTGTATTATTTTCTGTATGAATATCTATATATAGTAATTTATATAATTTAGATTTTGCAACACTTGATTTTTAGAATCATTTGCTTTCATAACATATTTACATATCGGTACATATACAAATACAGTTTGATAAGTATATCACAAACATATTATAAGTAATACAGTATTATTATCACTATAAGATTTATACATATAAAATTGCTTAGTTACCACATAAAACCCTGTCTGGTACAGTATTTATTGTGTATTTCCTTGAGAAACATAGTATTTCATAATTTGTAGTATTTCATATATATTTAGTAAATTTTAAGTGACAGCCTTGACAGACATTTTACTATTGATTTAATTGCTTACAGCATGCTCACTTTACTACACATAAACTTTTATAATTAAAAATAACAACTATCATATCTATACATCTATAACTAATAATTGTCTTTTAGTTTTGGTGGTCAAATAATAGATATTATTCTCAGGTAATATCTATTGATTGACCTAGTTGGGCTATGTTGTTTGAATTTTCCCACTAGTAACTTGCTAGTATGTCAAAGTGACCTGCTATATTATTAGGTTTGGTTTATAGTCTTGATTGTCAGTTCTGTTTTGGTATCTTTTGTCAAGGTCAACTATTATTTATTGTTAGTCTTGGTCATTGTAGCTTTATTTTATTACTTTAGGTTTATCACATTGTAGTCTTGATTGTCCACACTATTTATACTTGTGATATTCTTGACTGTAGATTTGGTTGTCATCTTTAGTTTATGTTTTCTAGACTTGTTTATCCAGTTATATATTTTACTGTAGCAATCCAGTTTTGGGTCATCCTGATCTTGTACTTTAGACATATATATCCAGTCGTGAATTGTCAGAAAATTCTTTTTCCCTTTCACCCCAATTTTCAACTTAGATATTCTGTATATAATTTATTGTATCTGTTCATTTATAAATTAGTCTTGTTTACCGGATTATGGACTTTGTTTTCCAGGTTGAATTTGATTTCACTTCGAAATAAATTTCAACTTTTCCATTTTATTTCAATTCTACTTAGAATTGATTTAATTTTGTGTTTTCAACATCCATTATTGTACTTTATTACATTTCAGTTTCAACTTTATTTTTCTTATGTCGTTTAGACATAGTTGTCTAGTGTTATATTACAATTTATTTCCAGTTATCATTTTGTCATTGTTTGATGAGTTGGTTATATTCTATATTTTGTATTTTCATTATGGCTGAAGTCGGAAGAACGTTTGCACCAACACAAGATATGATTAATCAGTTAAAGGAAATTATTTCTTCATTTGATCCAGTGATCCAAAGAGAGGTTTTTCAATCGATTATTTCAAATAATTCTGATGATAATTATAGCCGTCAACCTACTATTACTTCAGGAACACAGCAGTCTACTTTGGCTTTTAATCCAGTTACACATTCTACTCCATCTCTAGATACTACTTATGTTATTCCACAACGTCGCACTTCTCATTCACATACTCCAATATCAACTGCTTCTACTGAACAGGGGGGGTTGGGATGGCCTAGTGGTCTAGAGTGCCGCGCTTCGACCTCTAGCTGGCCGGTCACCTCTGGCTTGCGGCTGTGGTTTCGAGCCCCGGTGTGAGCGTATGTGGCATGGAGATAGGGGCGCCTTCTCAACCTCGTGGGTTTCCTCCGGGCACTCCGGTTTCCTCCCACTGCTAAAGACCCCTACGCGCAAGCGAATTATTGAAATAAAATTACACCATATGTTAGTCCCGAAATGACCTAGTTGTGTTGAGTGGACGTTAAACCCCATTTCTCTCTCTCTCTCTCTACTGAACAGACTTCTAATGTTTCACAACCTGTTCAGAGAACATCAAATATTTCTCAGTCCCAGCTTCAGACATCTTCAATTTCACATTCTTCCCCTAGATTGTCATCATTTTCCGGAGATTTTAATAAAGGGGATGTTTCTTATGAACAATGGAGATTAGAAATTATTGGATTAAAGTCAGAAGGGATATATTCAGATACTTCTATTATTAATTCTATTCGTCGTGCAGCGAGGGGTACTGTCGCCCAGACTCTAGTTACAGTAAATTTTGATTCGGTGGAGCAACTTATATGTTTTCTTGATCCATTATTTGGTGAAATATTTTCAGATGAATGTTTAATGAGTCGCTTATATTCAACTTCACAGTCATCTACAGAAAGCATTTCTTCATGGGCATGTAGATTACAGGATATTGTTTTTAAATTGAAGTCAGCTAAAATTCTTAATGAACCATCTGCATCAAATGTCTTAAAGAACCGGTTTTGGAATGGTTTATATCGCGATGACTTGAAAGTATCAACACGGCATGTTCTTGATTCTAATGTCACGTTTTCTAATTTAATGTATGCTGTAAGAAGGGTTGAAGAAGAGAAGTCAGTAATTGATTCTTCATCTACAGATTTCCCTATTCCTAAATCGACTTCGTCTTGTTTAACTAATTGTACTAAATCTATGGGATCTTTAATCTTGAATTCTTCCAACGAAAGTACCAGTGATTGTTCACAACTTCATCAACAGATGTCTTCTTTAATAAAGGAGGTTCGTAGCTTTAAATCAAAAGTTTCAGAATTAGAATCGAAAATAGACCAGTCACATCAGAGACAAATATATTCATACAGGCCTGATAATATTCCATCTTCATCATCTCAGTTTGTTCGTCAACCACCTGTTCCTCAATTTAACCCTCGTCGTCCACCACCTTCATTTTTAGTTCCTCGTCCACAAATGCAACATAGACAGGACTTTCCATTCAGAATTAATCCTAGTCCTATATGTTGGGATTGTCAACAACCTGGTCATAGAAGGGGAGACACAACATGTCCTTTAAACTACAACAGGCCTACTTAAAGGGACAGTCAGTAGGTCTTGAAAACGTTTCAGTTGATAACTCCAATGTTATCAATAATTGTCCCATTTCTTCAGATTTAGTTGGTCATTCTAACATTTCATCACTATTAATTAATGGAATTAATTGCTCAGTTTTATTGGATACTGGTTCTATGATTTCAACATTAGAAGATAATTTATATCGTCGTCATTTTTCGTCATTTGAATTATTTCCCTTGAATAACTTATTAGATATTCGTTCAGCTGGAGGTCATAAGGTTAACTATCTTGGATATATTGAAGTACCTATTCAGATTCCTGATACAGATATTCATATGTATGTTTTATTTATTATTGTATCTTCCACCACTTCATAGTGTATATTTGTGTGTATTTGTATTTAATAATAATAATAATAATAATAATGAATATTTATATTGCGCGCATTCCATCCAAACAGTATGCTCATGGCGCAGGTTTGTTTAGCTCTTCAGTTTATAATAGGATTCGAACATATGAGACTTAAGTTTTGATTTGAAAGTTTCCAAACATTGCGAAGTTTTGAGATTGACGGGTAAAGAGTTCCATAGAGTTGGCACACTGTGTGAAAATCGTCGAAACCCAAAGGATTTGAGTCTATAACTTGGTACTGTTAGAAGGTGTTCATTTTGTGACCTTAGGGTGCGTTTGGGTATATATTCAGATAGTAGTGAACTAAGATATTCCGGGGCTGTTCCATTTATACATTTATGGGCCATACACAAGAGTTTGAAATTGATTCTGTGGGTGATTGGTAGCCAGTGAAGTTCTTTTAAAATAGGTGTGATGTGACAGTTTCTGTCAGATCTGCAGACGATCCTGGCTGCAGTGTTTTGCACTGTTTGAAGTTTGTTTAGTAGGTTCTGATTTATACCATAGAGTAAACTGTTACAGTAGTCGAGTCGTGAGGAAACTAATGATCTGACTAAAGTATGCGCAGCGTCTTTTGTAATAAGATGTCGAATTTGTCGAATAGATCGGAGATGGAAGTAGCAGACTTTACACAAATGATTAACATGGTTCTCCATACTAAGCTCAGAATCAAGGTGGACACCAAGATCCTTAACTGAGTTAACAATATTTATTTGAGAGTCAGCGATGTGGATGATATATGCTGATTTATTAGAAAGCTGTTGTTTGGTACCAATAGCCATGACCTCTGTTTTATCATCGTTGAGCTTAAGCATGTTATTGGTCATCCATGATTTGATATCTTCTGTACATAATGTGATTCTATTAAATGAATCCTGATGATCTGTAGAATTGTTCCTTTAAATAGAAACCCTGCTACATATATATAATACTAGTACTTTAAGAGCGAACAAAAAACAACTCTATCCTTCTACTACCCAGGCATTCTCTCAATGTCAGACAGCTAAAAATAAATTGTATATTGATTATTTGTTGTATTATTGTCCCTTTAATACAATTGTTATTTATAGTATATTTGGTGTTTGTTGTATTGTCCCTTTAATAGCACATCTTTAAGCTGGTCAGAAGTCTCTTTTCAATAGCAAGTCTAAACTCTACTCACTTTAACTCACTAAAATAACCACATCTCAGCTTCTTCTTCAAACCTCACTTACATCTTAATCTTGTTACAAGGAGCACCTAATTTCACTTGTCCTGTATATTACATGTATATGGTTAAACTCCTCAGTATTGTTACAAACTCCTATTTTATAGGAGTTTTTCATATGTATAAATTTATGATCCACAATAAAATCTGAACCTACGACCTGGTGTTTGTTCCTTTAAATAGAAACCCTGCTACATATATATAATACTAGTACTTTAAGAGCGAACAAAAAACAACTCTATCCTTCTACTACCCAGGCATTCTCTCAATGTCAGACAGCTAAAAATAAATTGTCACCCCTTGCTTTTGCCATGACAACATCACGTCAAAATGATATCAACATTTTTTTTAGATAACAACTCTGCAGTGGACATTCATTCTGAACACCGAATGACTTTACATTGTCTCTGATGTGTACCACTGACAAGGGGGATATATAATAGAAAATCCTGATGAACAGCTACGAGGGAAATTTTGCTCATATACAGTTCCATTCTTTCAGTAGTGCAGCACTGACAGGACAAACTTTGTAGGTTAACACTGGAATCGAACACGCGACCTTAAGGTGATCGAGCCAAGGTCTTACTCACTGATCACCATGGCAACCTATTAAAACAGGAAGTATTGAAGACAGTTGAAGAAGAGCAAGACAATACGTCATCCATATTGTTTAGTTCTCATTGAGAATTGTAAAATGAATGTGATAAAGTGATGGTATACATTTATAATGGAGGAGGAAGAAAACATGTTTTTGTTTTTGTATGAAGATTGTGTGTGTTATTTGCAGGTGTGGATTGTGTTAAATCATTTTAATACCCGACACATTGTGTTCAATAATGTAGTATATCAAACGATAAAACATCTGTCATTTATTATTCAGGAAGAGAGAGAGAGAGAGAGAGAGAGAGAGAGAGAGAGAGAGAGAGAGAGAGAGAGAGAGAGAGAGAGAGAGAGAGATGGGGTGTAACGTCCACTCGACACAAACTAGGTCATTTCGGGACTAACATATGGTTTAATTCAATAATTCGCTTGCGTGTAGGGGTCTTTAGCAGTGGGAGGAAACCAGAGTGCCTGGAGGAAACCCACAAGGTTGAAAAGGCGTCCCTATCTCCATGCCACATACGCTCACACCAGGGCTCGAAACCACAGCCACAAGCCAGAGGTGACCGGCCAGCTAGAGGTTGAAGCACGGCACTCTAGACTACTAGGCAATCCCAATCCCGCTTAATCAGAATGATGATAATGAAAACATGACACGATAATGCAAGCAATATCAGAATTCAGAATTATTTCTAGGATCTTATGTCTTCTTACATCTTCAATAAAAGGCTTGATCTCACGTAATACCCTGTATATTTCAGCACTAATTTTGATTGGGTACAAGCCTAGCTTGTGAGCCTATCAGATTCCTTGGTCTTCTATGTCAAGGTTTCCGTGGAGGTTGCGGTGTTACAACCTTTGATTGGACACTACTAAAAAATGTCAACGCTGATTGATTAATCAGTGACAACGTCATGGGGTCAAAAGCCTCTTGTATGATCCCTGACGCAGATATTCATGTAACGTAGGCCATGGAAAGTATAAAAAGATAAAATATACATCTGTATTTTAATCAGATTGTATTTTTAAGTTAATCCGTCCAATTTGTTCATTTTGTGCTTTCGAGATCAACTTAATTACGTAGATTTTCTTTAGTTCTGTTACCAATCAACCATTCATGCTATCTATTACTGCCAAACTACAGTCTTTTGTTTCTGGAAATAATTCCAAAGATAGCCTATTAGACTACCAATTACAAACTTCATGATTGATTTCTCCTGTAGAAACAATGTCTAATGATATAGCAAGCTCGCAGATCAATTGATTGTTTCCGGTTAGCTTAAATGTTTACGAAAATTTTACAAGAAAATATTTGTCTTAATAGGTATCCATGGTTATTTTATTCTGGTATGGCTGTTTTTCTACGTTTGGTCATGCAAAGACGTCTTCCATCTATTTCTGTAGGTTGCTGTCCTGTAGACATATTGTCCATTAATGTTTTATTTTCAAACATTGATCATTTATTTTTGGTGTTTAAAATGTTAATGCTGATTTTTTTTGTGGAAATTTTAATGATGAATTTTTTGCCAGAAGAGCCTACTTCTCGTTTAATTCCAACTGTAAAGGGTTCGTTTATAAAGAGGCCAAAGTGTAGATAGGTGAAACAGTTTAATTTTTCGTCCCATCTGAGCGGCTAGACACACTTTCCTTATCAGCCCATTTGGTGCCACCCCCTAACAAGTTAGAATCGGACTAGAAAAATCCTGAAGGTCGTCTCAGTCCGTAATAATAATAATAATAATATCTTTATAAAGCACTGAACATCCAATAAACAAGTGGCTCAAAAACACTCTCTACATAAAAATCTTTAAAGGCTCAATATCACTCTTGTTGTAACTGAATAATATGTCCCAATCTTCATTCTGGTCAACAAATTGTATTATTTTACACTGTTCCAATTAATTGATGATAAAAATTTCATCTTAACACTGGTTATTTAAAAAATTGGAAAAATTCAACTAAATGATTTGAAAAGGTTAACGTTTCTCTCTCTCTCCCCATTCAGTTTCAGGTATAATCATGGTGGTCAACTGGCCATAAACCCCGTTTACATTACAAAATTTAAGCGAGCCAGGTACCGTTCCTGGTACGGCACGGTACGGTTAATTTTTTTGTAGTGTAAACGGGTAAAACACAAGCGTGTCGTACCGAGTACCGTGTCAATCTGGCCCACTGAAGTGATGTGGTCTCAGAACCGTACTAAGAGCGGCTCACTTCAAATTTTCGTAGTGTAAACGCTAACCTGTCTGAGTACGGATTACTGCGCATGCGCCAAATGAACCTTGACCTTTTTTCCCTGCAAACCTTGACAGTTCTGTCATTGGTTCTGTCAAAATGGCTGCTCAAACTAAATCAGTCATCATAATTGTTCTCATCTGTGTAATTTGTACAGGGGCTGAAATTAACTTTTCTGTGAAGAGTTCCTCATTCGGCACGCTTGGCACGGTTCTGATACCAGTTATTTTAGAGTAATGTAAACGGGTCCATTTCTTGAAATTTATCGCGGCCTGGTACCGTACCTAGTACGGCACGCTTATCGCGGCCAAATGTAAACGGGGCTATAGAAGCTTAATGTTAGATTGAAGAAAATGTATGAAAAGTATAATGTTGGAACAATGTGTATTTGTCCACGACATCACCCTTGGTGGAAATGGACGGTAAAGGAACGAAAAAGGCACTATGTATGAATTTAAATCTGGGACATTCTAGTCTAAAAGTTATAATGTTGGGGCACCACACTATGTATAAATTTAAATTTGGGGCCTTCCAGGCTAGCGGCAAATTTCCTGTGAGTTGAGCACTATTGCCACCTATTTTTGTTAGCACTATATCAGTTTAGTTTTTAATTTCACTAAGGAAGGTTCAATTTTTTAAACATCTAATTAACCTTTTTGCATCTTTAAATAATAATATCATATAATAAGTGAGTCACTTGAGTAAAGATTTACTGAATATAGTCGTGGTTGATAGCGGCCAATCCTTCAGATGTTTAAAATTAAATATTCAGTATCCGGTTAATTATTTCTAGAGACATTTTTACACGTCTCGGCGTCTAAGATATAATTAAAGAAAAAGATAATCTTAAATCTATCTTCCTTAAATTCCTCGTCTCAAATTCATGCAAATATGTAAGATTTAGATAAAGAGGTGACCATTCTTAAAAACTTAAAGATATATTACATAAGATTTAGAAAGACCTGACCATTCTTGCTATATGATAACTCAAACATATAAATGAAAATATAGAAAATTTCATTAAAATTTCTTTATTCTGAGCCAAGGTGTCACTGGTTTTAGTTTTGACAAGATGTGTGCATTGTGGTAACCAGGGCAGTGGTATATTTTTGAATTAAATATTTAAATGGCGAACAGTTCTAATCTAGTCAAATTGCAGAGTATCCGATGACATTGAGAGTTGGTTATGGTCTTGTTTTGTTAATTAATGTCTAATTAATAATTTAGATAACATTTAAGGCCTAAAGATCAAGATCTTCAATAGCATGATTTGTTTCTTGCATAATGTAACCATAAATCTCTTAAAATCCATTTTGATTTTTAAGATGACAGTAGTTCTTTCTCATCCTTCATGTCTAATTAATGTGAAAATATGTTCTCGTTATTGGAATGCAGCTGAGCTGAGTGGAAAAAATTCTCCTCCTTAGCATGGGTGAATGGTTAGCACATGCTCGTTGTATCATAAGGTCTGTCATTGAGTCAACTGGCTTGGTTTTGATTTGCTAGATGTACGTGACCAGGGTCCTCTGGTTTCCTCCGACTGCTAAAGGGCCCTGCGTGCAAGCAAATTAAAATTGAATGATATGTTAGTCCCAAAGTGACCTAGTTTGTGTCAAGTGAACGTTAAACCCCATTTCAATCAATCTATCCTCTCCTATTTTTTTTTTCTCTGATGAATTTAAAAACATGTTGTTATTGGATGCTAGTAAATTATAGGTTAAATGATCAGCTGTACTGGTATTTAAACTTGAATTACCCGGGAGATTTCCTGTAATAATAAGAATTAATCGTGCTTGAATCCTCTCGTTCAACCGAACAATCAGTAATTAATTATAAAGAGTAATACAGGCTAAATTGAAAATCCTGCAAGTGCGAGTCAGTGGTGGTGTACTAAAGCATTTTGAATAGTTAGATGCCAGCCCTGGATCTGGGGGGGTTGGTGGCCGAATGGTTAGAATGTGCGCTGCGTACCATAAAGCTGTCATTGAATTAATTGGCATGGTTTCTATTCTATAAGTGATTTATCAAAATAAAATTAAACTGTCTGTTGGTCCCAAAATGACTTAGTTTGTGTCGAGTGGATGTTAAACCCCATTTCTCTCTCTCACTTTCTCCCTGGAACTGCCATTATATAGTAAGTGCAGGAGGACCGCACTACACACAAAACAAAAGTCTACAAGATAAACCTGCAGACAAGACAAGAAAATAAACATTGCAAACAATAATCAAATATGAAATCAAGCGAATAGATCCAGGGGCACGTAGAGCTCCATCTAATTCACACAGGGGCAGATCTAGGAATTTTGAAAAGAGGGGGGGGGCGCCGCAAAATGAGGGCATTTACCGCGAAGAGGGGGCACGCCACTGAGAGGGGGGTGGGGGCCCCAAGAAAATTATCCGTCATTTCCTTGCCTCTCTAGCCAATTCAAGAGCTATTTGGATGATATTTTTGTCTAAACATTCGGAAATCGTAGAAAAAGACCCTCAAAATCGAGCAAAAAAGCTTTTTGAAAGGCACTTTCAGTAGTAAAAAAAAGGCACTGTCAAAAATTAGGGGGGGCGCGCGTCCCTTGCGCCCCCCATTGAATCCGCTTCTGTCATACTCCAAGAATAGATCTCTGCCCTAAACGGCCGCCTTTACGAAAATTTGGTATACTGCTTTTTAATGCGTTTCACATCTGTCAAACACAAAAAGACTAATTAGGGTTTCACACGGTAACGTGGCACCAGTGAAACCCGTCATTCCTGCATGCAGGTCTAGTTAAACCTTTTAATTCTATTAAATAGAAGAAGAATATATACTTAAGGCCCCAGCACACGAGCCGAAAATTGCGTACGCAAATGGCGCAGCGTCATTTTCGGCTCGTGTGCGGGGGTATTTTCGAGCGCATTTTGACGTTCGCCAAATATCTGTCATGTTTGATATTTTTTGACGCAGCGCCAACTGCGCTCTCGTGTGCGGGCGACTCAGCGCTATTTGCGTTTCATTCGTCTTCAATGCGCATGCGTCATCACTACTGCAAATATGCGGCACCCAGTGAGTTCGTCAGTGACGCAATTTTAGAGGATAAAATCGTCGATTTATGGCAAGAATATCCTTGCCTATATGATACAATATGCGTAGAATTTCGAGACCGCTGCCATTTTCAGATGAGTGGTGGTCACGTGAACGACACACTTGCCGCAGTAGCTTTCGCACAGCGTCGTTTTCGGCTCGTGTGCGGACGCCGTATTTCTGCGTCAAATGCGTACGCATTTAGCGCGGCGCTAAATGCGTACGCAAAATGCGCTCGTGTGCGGGGGCCTTTACAACGAGAATTTCACAATTTCTCAACAGGCAAAAGTGAATTATAGGATTAATAGGATTATTCTTTGACAAGGTACGACTGTTTTTAGACTCGTTTATTTTAAGGTTTTATTAAAATGGCAGTCAACTAGCTTAGATGTTGTAAAACTTGCAGACGTTACTTAAGGAACATGAGAGTGTCCCTGCACAATGCTCAGGATTAATCTATTTATAGCTAAGTAGATAATCTCATTGATTTAATCCTGACCCTGAACTAAGTTAATCTTTTAATATATCTGGTATTGTGACCTAGCGGCACAGGTCTGGGTTACCTTGATCTGAGTTGTGAATTGCGTAACTTTTTGGCATAAATAAATTGACTTGGTATCATAGATTTAGTGGACAGCTGGAAGAAAATAAAAAATAAAGAGTCATTATTACTTTTATCAAAGACATGATTTCCCCGTATTAGTGGTTCAGGATAAAGAAAAAGTATCTAGTCCTTCAGATGGTATGTAAGACATTGTGGTGCACTTAAAATAGAGAGGGAGAGAGAGAGAGAGATGGGGTTTAACAACCCCTCGACACAAATTGATGCTGAATTGATCATCAAGATTCTTTTTTGTGTTCTTTTTTTATTGCTTCAATTTAAAGTAGCTAAGTGTCTGACTCAATATCATCCAAAATCTCCAACATTGAAAACAAGAATTATTTGTCAATTTAAATCAACATTGATGTTGTGATCTTACCGGAAAAAGATGGGCTTCCGATATCAAATATTAAAGACAAAATAAACATTTTACCATTGGTACACGAATCGTGTACCATAATGCGTTTCAGGCCCAGTTCTAGCAAGAGACTTGAGGATCAATGCTAGAAACATTGTACCGAAACAAACAGCGTATGTAGACTGGAATAACCAGACACTAGAAATTTGCATTCAATTTAGACTGCTGGCTTATTTCCCCGAACATAACTGATTTGAAATTAGAGTAAAAACGGAAACCATTGAATGTAAATCAGTTTATATACATTCATATTACAGTAATATATGCGTTGTGACCCACTTGTGTCAATTTCTAGGTCTCAAACGTTAGTGATTTAGCTCCTATAAGTAAACTGTCACTCTTTATTATCCATGTCACACATTATGTATAGGTACACAAATACTCTTAAATTGTTTTGGTCCTTATATTGATCCACATCAATATCATGATAAAAAAAATAGTTTTATTTCTTCGACATCGGCAAGACTAGAAATATCAATTATTCATTTATCCTGTTGTTTTCTTGATAAATATTGACCTGGTTATGAATCGGGATACGATTGGTACTGGAGCACCTGAATCGCAGTGCGTATGGTGATTGCCGTGGCGATACCCAATACTAGTATATACCTGTCTTTATTGTTACAGAAAATAAAAACATCAAAGTCCACTTCATTTCACTAAGACTATATACAAAAGAATGTATGTTATTGATGTTGATTACAAATTCAACATCCAATACATTATCAATACTGATATTTGTGACTGGCGTGGGGGGTTGGGTGGCCGAATGGTTAGCATGCGTGCACTGTATCATATTGAGTCAACTGGCGTGGTTTCGAATCCCCTGTTGTACGTGGCTCATGGGTTTTCTCCGGGTACTCCGGTTTTCTCCCACTGCCAAAGACCCCTACGCACAGGCGAATTATTGAAATAAAATTAAACCATATATTAGTCCAAAAATGACCTAGTTTGTGTTGAGTGGACGTTAAACCCCATTTCTCTCTGTCTGTCTGTTCAGGGTTGTCGGGTAGGGCCTACATTGGGGCTGTCCGAGGTTGAAATTGGATGTATAGGGCTGACATTAGAATGAAATTTGGTGTATAGGTATACCTCTGACACAATCTGTTTCACAGAGAATTACTTATAATATCTCTGTCACACATGACTGGCTTCAACACATGCCATAATGACATCACGTAGCATCAGTCATTGGCTCTATGGCGCAGGCGTTGTTTACATAACACTTAACTTGTCAGAGGAAAAAAGTTAATACTGGAGACTCATTTCTTTAAGTCGCGTCGATGTCATCCTCATCAGTGATTGTGGCGGCCAAGCGAATATTCACTGCTGATCATTGTGCCTCTGACCAGGGATTAACATAGGCGTGGTTTCGATGGCCTACAACTTTCGGTTCATGGCTACGTCGAGTCATCCGCTGATATTATGGACAGGTTGATTTGAGAAAGATAATTACATATATATGAAGGAGTAAAAAAAATGGGTAAAACATAAAAAACTTCTTATATATAAGACTCTTTGTTTAACATACAGTGTTAAAACTTGCTGTGACTGTCATAAAGTCAAGTTAAAACAGGAAGTCCAGCTGACTGATTTTTCGTTTCGTCAATACAGGTAGAAATAAGCTTGTAGAAGAAAAATAAATCCCCTTTTTTTACAGTCTTATTTAAACATTCATGATTCTGCTGTCAAATCATTTTTCAAGCTCAAAAAATGATATTTTTTCTGATTAGTTCAGCCTGTCCTGTTGGTTTATAGAAAATGAGTTGAGGGGATTAGTGAAGGTTAACTTTATAATCTGTAATCAATAATCTGAACTAATCCCCCATAAATAACCAATAATACCTGTAGTTCAATATTGACCCCTACTTCAAAATACCTATTGACTGAGCCAGGTAAACACATGTCAACTAATATCTCCTGTATACAGGTGAGTTGATTTCAATCAATCACAGGTGTATATCACTCACCTGACCAGGTGATCATTTCATTCAGGTATATTATTGCTACAGGTAGGTGAGTGAGAGAGAAATGGGGATTAACGTCCACTCAACACAAACTATGTCATTTCGGGTCTAACATATGGTTTAATTTTATTTCAATAATTTACTTGCGCGTAGGGGTCTTTAGCAGTGGGAGGAAACCGGAGGACTTGGAGAAAACCCACGAGGTTGGACATGTGACTACACTCCTTGTCACGTACAACTGGGGATTCGAAACTACACCACTTGACTCAATGACAGACCATATGATACAGCTCGCGTACGCTAACCATTCGGCCATCAGGTAGGTGATATAATATAATGACCATCAGAATAGACTCTGTACACAGGTGATGTCTGTCTGTGGTAAATTTTCTTGTATTAAACGTATTTCCCACAGGAGCAAGTGTCAGTTTCTCCTAGATCTTGTTTGCGGAAGCAAGACGGTAAAAGACCAGACTATTTTCTCTGATGGATTTATACACCTGAGCTCCAGATATGTGGCCTAGTTGGTGAGGTGCTTGCTCGTGAGCCTGGAGGTCACGTGATCGATCCCTGCATTGGACACGAAAATTCATCTGCACTAGTCAGTGTTGCAGGATGGAGGGCAGCTGTCAAGACTTCTGGATGGGATAGAAAACCGAGGTGTCATTCCAGGTCAGATCAACACAGAAATCTGAAATTTTTAACCCGACCCCCTTCGATTTTGATGAAATTTTGTACACATGATGTAAAGGACGAGAAAAGCCCAAATCTGAAATTTTAGCCAAATCGACCCATTGGAGGCCGAGATATGACCTTTTGAACTTTTGACCTTTTTGACATTTTTCGCGTTCCCCTGAATTTTCAAATCCTCATATCTCAGCAACCAGTATGCCTATCAGGGTGTAATTGGTGTCGTTGGAAAGCTAGAAAGACAAGGAATTCATTTCCGGTCTCAGAATCTAACTTGAAGCAAGTTTAGTGGTTTTGATTTTGTCACCCAAGTTTTGACCTTGATTTTGACCCAAAGGCCCTGGTGACCTTGACCTGAACTTTTGTCCCAATGAAAGCTAAGACGGTCTACTATCATATGTTAAAAGATCACAATGGTAAAATTGTTCTTTTCCGAGATACAATGTCTTTAATTTCACCAAAGGTCAAAAGTTGAAAAGGTCATATCTCAGTAACCAATAGGTCGATTTGGCTAAAATTTCAGATTTAGGCTTTTCTAGTCTTAGACATCACTTATGCAAAATTTCATCAAAATCGGAGGGGGTCGGGTTAACACCGTGTGTTGATCTGAGCTGGAATGACCCCAAGGTCCTAAGTATTCCTTGGCGTACACGTAAAAGATCCCTTGGGAGCTGGAATTCGATATAAGAACAGGCCATTGTGCCACTGCCCGGGCAAATTTTTCCCTCATAGCACACTGTATAGTGTATGCCCGTCTTCATTTTCCCAGTATAGGTGCATAACTGTAGGACGTTAAACATCATTTCATTCCATTTCCAGATGTGTATTGATGACAATGCCACCATCTTTGTATTCAAGACATTACCTGACAGATATTTCATCACTACATACACAATGATGTATGGTATAAATGTAATGGGGTTTAAAGTCCTACTGTTTTTAAGAGAGAGTGAATGGCATTGCTTAGCGTGTGTATTGTATTATAAGGCCTGTTCTTGAGTCAACTAGCGTGGTTTCGATTCCCTGGTTGTACGTGGCTAGGAGTAGGGTCGCCTGTCCAACCTTGTGGGTTTTTCTCTGGGTCCTACGGTTTCCTCCCAGTGCTAAAAACCCCTACGCACAATCGAATTATTGAAATATAATTGAAAACTTATGTAACTCCCAAAATGACCTAGTTTGTGTCAAGTGGACATTTAACCCCCCTTTTGCTCTCTTTACAATTTTGACCCCAAGCTGGTCAATGAAATCCACCAAACATCATAGTGTACTGATGCTACAACCTACTATGTGGGGGGGGGGGAGGGGGGCTAAGTGAGTAAGATGCTGTGTCGCTAGCCAGGAGGTCGGGTGTTCCATCCCTACATTGGCCGAGAAAGTTCATCCAGATTTTCCGGCATGGTTTCCCTTTGTCAGTGATGCAGAATGGAGGGCCTGACAAGAACAGCTGTCTAGTCATTTGGATGGCTCGAAATACCTAAATTGCTGTTCATTTCAAATTGATCTACTGGTTAATGGGTCTTGGTAATTGAGATTATTTAATACTAAACATTATACTATAGATAGCTAGGAATAAACCTGAATTCCGTATATCGTGGGCTAGAGCACTAAACTAATATTTTAATAATCTCAAGTTACAAAATTAAACGAAAAATATTAATGATATTAATTACTTGTCTATTAAGCGATCTTTGGAGATATAAATTCTACTTAAAGGGACTATCCCGATTTGTACGTAGTTTCAAAAATAAAAGTCTGAGTACGTATGAAATGTAAGAGTCAAAACTTAGAGGAATGACGTATTTAATTTGTCTTAAAATTTCAGCTCAAAATATTGAGTAGTTTTGGCATGAACGTCAAAAATGCTTATCGGGACACGTAACCCTTTTAAGATTATCAGGTCAATTTTTTTTCGTTGGGTGACCTGATAATCGATTCCTGTACCTTTACAGGTCTATTACAGGTCTATACAATGAATGACCCATGTTCTGTACTTGATAACGAAAGGTAAATTTCACCTACATATTATCTTTATAAAATAAAAGACATAATACAGGTTGGGTCATGAAAACTGATGGCTTTAAGTTGATTGAAAACGTATCCGAAATATTGAGTTAGCCGCTCTGGCCTTAGATAGGGGATAAGGGGGTTTTAAAGGATTTTAACGCAAAATTAAGCAGTTTTATTCTCCAACTATTCTCCCACATTAACCATTTTGCCACCCAACCCCAAAATTAAGCAGTTTTATTCCTCACATATTATCGGGACTGGCCCCTTTAACCAGAAGATGCTGCTCTGAACAGCACAATTAATGAAATATCAAATTAAAACATAAACCCAGTAACATTTGTCACGATTGACATACTTTGGATAATAATGCTAAAGGTGTTCGGGTGTATTCGCCATTCAATATATCGAACTGATAAAAGTTGTTCTTTTTTTATTCAATATATGGTTATACATCATTAGAATGATTGTATTGATTTGAGCTAATCGACTGGGGTTAGGCCAATACTCTTAACACCAAAGTGCGATCACGTCAATTATTTATCTCTGGCACACAAATCAACAACTTTTTATTTTACGATTGAATTGAAATTGATCATTACTCAAGATGTCTTTATTAATACGACTATTCGAACTGAATGAGACTGACTCCCAATAAAAGCTTTATTATGAATATTATCAATACTTTAATTGGGCTTTATTGTGTTAATGAACAAAAGCTTTTTCGAAGTTCAAATCAAGACGGGAAGAAAAGTTTGAATTATCGTTTAATGATGTTTGTTCCTGGGAAAATGAGGAACAATGGTTGATAGGGCTTTTATCTAGATAAATAAAATCAAAGATGTTGGTGCGTATGTATGGAAGCCCATTACACTTCGTTGTCTCGTTTCACTCAGGGGATGGATGGCCAAATTGTTAAGCAGTGGACACATGTTCGGCGCGAATTTTATTTGGCCGAATGGGTGGACACACCAGCCGAATGCTTCGCCCGATTCACCAGTCGATTACGTCACATGATCAAAACATGGCGGCGTCAATGTCTTCAAACAATCACGTGACTTCTCGATATGAGTGACGATTGGCTAATGAATTCTACATTCGGCCGAATGCTTCGGCGAAGCGGACACACCAGGCGAATATCATTCAGCCGATTAAATATTCGGCCAAATATATCAAACCTGTTTGATTCGGGCGAATCATTCGGCCGAATAGAAATTCGGCCGAATAACAGTTGACACACTAGGTGAATTTTGACGCCGGCCGAATCATTCGGCCAGTGTGTCCACCGCATTAGCATATGCAAGTTCCATCATAATGTCTGTCATTGATTCAACTGGGGTGGTTTCAATTTCCCGGTTGTACGTGACAAGGAGTAGGGTCGCCTATCTAATCTCGTGGGTTTTCTCCGGGTCCTCCAGTTTCCTCCCACGGCTAAAGACCCTTACGCACAAGCGAATTATTGAAATAAAATAAAACCATATGTTAGTCCCAAAATGACCTAGTTTGTGTCAAGTGGACATTTAACCCCCCTTTTTCTCTCTCTACAATTTTGATCTCACGCTGAATTATTGAAATAAAATGAAACCATATGTTGGTTCTTAAATGACCTAATTTGCGTCCATATGTTAGTCCCAAAATGACCTAGTTTGTGTCAAGTGAACATTTAACCCCCCCTTTTTCTCTCTCTAAAATTTTAATCCCATGCTGAATTATTGAAAATAAATGAAACCATATTGGTCGAGTGGATGCATGTGCATGTAAATGAAATCTTGACAGAATTTGAAATAGGAGTGGCTAGGACTTATTGATACTGTCTGGACAAAATTTTGCTCAAAGCGTACTGCATGACATATGCCCATCTGCATTAGTCCAGTCGGATCAGAACAGTAGGACGTTAAACTCCATTTCATTTCGGGGGGTTGGGATGGCCTAGTGGTCTAGAGTGCCGCGCTTCAAGCTCTAGCTGGCCGGTGACATCTGGCTTGTGGCTGTGGTTTCGAGCCCTGGTATAAGTGTATGTGGCATGGAGATAGGGGCGCCTTCTCAACCTCGTGGGTTTCCTCTGGGCACTCTGGTTTCCTCCCACTGCTAAAGACCCTTACGCGCAAGCGAGTTATTGAAATAAAATTGAAATATATGTCAGTCCCGAAATGACCTAGTTTGTGTTGAGTGGACGTTAAACCCCATTTCTCTCTCTCTCTCTCCATTTTATTTCATTTCTCTTCGCCCTTGATAAAATTCATGTATCCATTATTAAAATAACAAATGTCAATTTCCATTCCGCCAAAACTCCACCGAAATATGTGTTCGTATATGCGATATATGTCATTAAGTTTGTTTTGTTAACCTATGATTCTGCCCTGTCTAAATAAAGAAATCACGGGAGTAACGAGACCCATGATAATTACAGCGCTTGTTTCCGATTATATATAGTAATAATGATGACTGGAAGTAAGAAATAGTCTTTTATCTCCAGGCACTAGACAGAATTAGCATGTTTTTCATGCTTCACGCCTGCGTATAGTTATAGTTTTTCTAGGTTTTTGTCGAATAAACCTTTAATTAAATCTTAATTAGGTACCAATACACGTAAACAACATCGAAGACCTTAGAACCTGGTAGGTATATAAAAAAATACAGATAGATAATTCTTTTACCTACGTAATCGTCCCACTTGTTCTTATCAGTGACGTAACCCAGTGCCAAATTAAAGGTTTTGGAAGTCCTAAACTCTTAAAAAATTATCACCCTTTTTTGCCAAGGGCACACCTTGGAACACATGAAAAAATAGCAGCACACCTGGCTAAATATATAGGAAAAATATTTGAATTTTGTAAAATAAAAACGTGGCAAGTCACAGACGGCATACAACCGTAGACTCAGACTAGTCACAGACACATCAAATGACTCAAACTAAATAAAAAAACCCACAACAATGAACTTAACAGTAGATACCAGTAAAACCTCAGTTAGGATTATGTGGTTTTTCGCGTGACATAGGTGGGGGGGGGGGGATTACCTCTTTTGGTCTATCAACCACAAATATAACTCATAGAATTTGATAGATATTTTGACAATTGTAAGGATTTGACCAAAATATCACCGTTTTTTTTTTTTACATTTTCAGACATTTAGATAGTTTAGATTGTATAGTTCTTAAATTCACTTTTATTTACACAGGGGGTTGGGTGGTCTGTCATTGAGTGGCACATGGTTTCGTCGATTCCCGTGAGTACGTGAGGATGAATAGGGTCACCTGTACGTACATCCATGTGCCAAATAGCTCTTGAAATGGCTACAGATGCAAGGAAATGACGGATAATTTTCTTGTGAGGAATCCCCCTCCAAATCCCCCTCTCAGTGGTGTGACCTGTCGCGGCAGTCAGTACCCGTTTCAAAATTCTTAGATCCACCCCTGCAAAGTATTTTTTTGTTTGTTCAAAACAAAGTATTTTTTTATTTGTTTGGAACAAAAAACCATGTATGCCTTTAATTGTATGCCTTTAAATATAACAATGGGAATCGTATTTGTCAATGAAAATTCTAATTATATCTCTAGAAACAAAATCATTAATAATTACCTGCTTCAAGAATAATATTGTTAATTAAATAGATCGAATGACGGATTGCGGACAGATAGATTTTAAAGATTTTATGACACTTAGTTAAGTATCGAGATTATATATATCAGACTTAAAACCTCGGCCACAGTTCTTTCATGGATTACTCCTTGATTGAAAATATCAATACTTTTATGTCCAGACACGTCGTTCGTTCGCTTGCCACAAATAGGCTACAGTTGCAGATTTGTTACCGGTAGCGTCTTGAAGCCTCTATTCCAAATATAGAATCTATGGTCTCTTGTGTGTGAACTTGGAAGATAGTGCTGTAACAAAATCAACCATCTGTTGTATAATTGAATGATATTCTTTAACTAGCGGTAATCTAAAGTTTGTGTTGTGGACGTGGGGGAAAAAAAGGATTTTCTGTGGATTTTAATGTGAAGTTGGGGAAAGTGATGAAGAAATCTTTCAACTGATTAGTGACGTATAAAGTAAGTGTATTATGTTGTTGGAAGTAAAAGACGGATATAGGAAGCAATTCTATTTAATAATTCTCCCCAGTCTTATTTGAGCTTAATATTTATTTTCTGCTAATGGTTAGAGTTAAACCTGTTAATTCCATGGTTTGGGTTATTTCAGCTGTTAGAAAGGAGAGGCTTGTTCAATTTCAGTTACAGCACGTCTTGTATCTAACCTTTTATCAATGTGTCCTATTCATTTAAATAACAAGTTGGCAAGTATCCGTCTTCACTGGACTTGTTTTCTATCCGTGTGATTTTCTTTCTCAGCTATGTCTACGCGGGTTTTATTTGGGTTGCCCGTCAACTCATATAAATATGGGTGGGGTGGGGGTGGGAGTATGGCCGAATGGTTAGCGTGCGCTCGCTGTATGATACAGCCTGCCATTGAGTCAACTGGCGTGGTTTCAAATCCCTGGTTGTACATGGCAAGGAGTAGGGTCGCCTGTCCAGCCTCGAGGGTTTTTTCTCCGGGTACCCTAGTTTCCTTCCACTGCTAAAAGACCCCTACACGCAAGTGAATTATTGAAATAAAATTAAACCATATGTTAGTCCCGAAATGACCTAGTTTGTGTCGAGTGGACTGTTAAACCGTATTTCTCTCTCCCTCAATTAAAGATGTATGACAGCTATTTGCATCTTGTACGTCTTTTTTTTCCAGCTTCAAATGTTAGATGAAATATAACAAAATGTGGTTTAACGTCCTACTAGTCCGCTCCGAACTGGGCTAATGAAGACTGGAATATATTTATTTATTTCACATTTATTCGTACATTAGTGTACACTTCTTTACAATATTTACAATATATATAAATACATTTAGTCAATGCATAAATAAGTGATTATTTCATTAAGATCTTTCTTATGTGAGTAGGTTTCGTGCGACTCACGCATATTTATCATGTCTACAATTTGACCAGCTCTTTTGAGATCAGACTGATTTACATTGGTATTATCCCATTTATTTATTATGTTTAAAAGTTTATTTACTTTTATATTATATAAATCGTATCTAGAGACATCGTATCTGTTGCAGATATAACTAATGTTGTTACAGGTATTGGAAGAACTTCCATTTAAGGCATGACGGGCACATATCTTAATACATTCATTATTATTTTGGATTGAACTAATAAACTGTTTTACAAATCGTTTATGAAGTTGAGTCTCTATAGAATAATCCTGACAAATTAATGGAATAAGGACATTATGTGTACGACATGGGATATCCCACAGCCTACGAGTGCACTTGCGCCAAGTACAGTAAAATCTTTCAATGGACCTATCAGAGGCTGTGGTTTCGAGCCCTGGTGTGAGCGTATGTGGCATGGAGGTAGAGGCGCCTTCTCAACCTCGTGGGTTTCCTCCGGGCACTCCGGTTTCCTCCTACTGCTAAAGACCCCTACGCGCAAGCGAACTAGTGAAATAAAATTAAAACCATATGTTAGTGGCGAAATGACCTTGTTTGTGTTGAGTGGGCGTTAAACCCCATTTCTCTCTCTCTCTCCTTCTGTTTCATCTAAATGTTAAGGATCCCTATGCGAGGCCCGTAGTCAAGCCCCTGAAAAAATCCCCCCCCCCTCAAAAGAAAATTTGACTCTCTCTCTCTCTCTCCCTCTCCTCTCTCTCTCTGTCTCTCTCTCTCTCACTAGGGAATTATTCATTATATGAATGTTTAAAACACTATTTATATCTAAGTTCGGTAATCACTTTCACATGTTCATTATTCTCATATTATAAATTTTCAGAATAAAGTATTTGACTAAAGTTTTCGATGTATTGATTTTATATTATATGTTTTTGAAGGACCAGCTCTTTATCTACATCTTACATAACATATCTTTTCGTGCTCATAATTCTTAAAGAATTTCTGATGTCAAACTGTATCTTATTGAATTAGGGGCTAGTATGGCCGATTGGTTAGCACGTGCACGCTGTTTGATAAGGTCTGTCATTGAGTCAACTGTCGTGGTTTCAATTCCAATGGCTGTTCAACCTCATATCAGTTTACTCCGGGCCCTCTAATTTCCTCCCAAATTACTGAAATGAAATTGAACCAGATGTTAGTCTTCACATGTGGCATGGAGATAGGGGCGCCTTCTCAACCTCGTGGGTTTCCTCGGGGCACTCCGGTCCGGTTTCCTCCCACTGCTAAAGACCTCTACGTGCAGGCGAATTATCAAAATAAAATTAAAACCATATGTTAGTCCCGAAATGACCTAGTTTGTGTTGAGTGGACGTTAAACCCCATCTCTCTCTCACATGACTTGGTTTGTGTTGAATTGAGGTTAAACACTCTCTCTCTCTCTCTCTCTCTCTCTCTCTCTCTCTCTGCTACAAAGCTGTATCATGGAGCACATATTAAAGTTTGTACATTTCACCATGAAGTAAAAAAACTCGAATGAAATCAGGTACACAATCAAACATACTGACAAAGAACAAACTATGGACAACCTCAACACACAAAAATAAAATTGGTTATTTTCTTTTATTGATTTAATTTTTTAGTGACGATTTTAATGTGTATATGGCGTCATATACCTGGATTCTGTTTTGTAAGGCACATGCAAGACAACCTACATGAATATTGATTTTATGTAATTGGAAATAATCCTTTGATCAAACTGAAGACGGAAAACATCAGAGTGTTCGCCTGGTATTAAACCTCTTTGATTTGTCACGAGTAATCTATAGGTTTGATCTGATCGTGGTACAAGATGTTGCTCCAGCTAGCTTCTGACATTTTGATTAACTACAAGAAGATATTGGAAACTAATGTCCATTTGTAATTCCAGATTAAATTGTCGAATATGTTAGTCCTGGGTTTCTTTTGTTTGATATAAATTGTGATGTTGATCCGTCAGTTTGTAATGAGAACCTGATGATGAGCTTGAGAGTTCCGAAGAAAGTTTTTGTTCCCCTGCCGTTCTATGAGCTATGAAATGAAATGGAGTTTAATGTCCTACTGTTCTGCCCTGACTAGACTAATGAAGACAGGCAGACGCCATGCAGTGTGCGATCAGATCAGACGCTATGGCGAACTCTTATATTGAATTCCAACGGCCAAGGGGTCTTTTACACAGGACCTTGTTTTTTTTGTCCCATCTGAACCACTGGATATTTTCCCTTACCTGACCCTTTGTCCTACATAACTGTTTAGCGGAAATCATGCTGGAATATCTGGATGAACTTCCTCAGTCAACATGGGGATCAAACACAAGACCTCCAGGTTTATAAGCCAACTTCTTCTTCACTAAGCAAGCATGGGTCCTTGCCATGCGAAAAACGCAGGGACTGTGTTTGAGGGTCTGTCTTACCTGTCAGTGTTTGATGACTGTTGTGCTTTAGAGCATAAGGTCTGTTGGATTGCCGAATGGTTAGCGTTCACGCGCTGTATCATACGTTCTGCCATTGAGTCAACTGGCGTGGTTTCAAATCCCTGGTTGTACGTGGCAAGGAGTAGGGTCGCCTATCCAGTCTCGTGGGTTTCCTCCAGGTACTACAGTTTCCTCCCACTGCTTAAGACGCCTACGCGCAAGCGAATTATTGAAATGAAATTAAACCATATGTTAGTCTCGAAATTACCTAGTTTGTGTCTTTAGATCCTAATGCCACATATGCGCCTCATGGGTTTCTCCACTGCTAAAGACCCCTAAGCGAAATATTGAAATAAATTAGTATGATATGTTTGTCTCAAAATGACCTAGTTTGTGTTGAGTGGAAATTGTATAATTGTATTATATGTCAGCTCTCTCTCTCTCTCCCTCTCTCTCTCTCTGTCTCTCCCTGTCTCTCACCTTTTTGTACTAAAGAGAAAGTAATTAATTATCTAACATATACCGACCTGTATCCTAAAATACAAAATGATTCATGACCTGACTTGTATAATTACTTATTATATGGAATTCTTAGCATGCTATAGAATTATTACTCTTATAGAACATCTAGCAACATTTACATTAATATGCCTACCCATGAGGTTGAATTATCAAAGTTGATGTATTTGTTCATTACATGACTGTTGTAGCTGAGTTCAGTGATGAGCGTATTCCAAAGGTTTTTAAACATCTATTATATTCTAAATGAATTTAATTAATTTTATTGGTGAAAAACACAAGTGCCTGCAAATGGCAGCCATGGAAGAAAGAACACCCCGATCAAAAAAGCTATTGCTTCGTAATATTTATTTATCAATAAATATCAGTAGGTGTAATATTTATTTATGGATAATCATCACTAGCAACTTTAATAGTGCAACGTTTCAACAAGTGTCCTCTTGTCGTTATCATGCACCGGGTAATTGATAATATGAATCATATATAAACATTTTTAAAAACATTTTCATCTAAGACTCTTTCCCTGGATTTTCCAGAGAGAAATGGGGTTTAACGTCTACTCGACACAAACTAGGTCATTTCGGGACTAACATATGGTTTGATTTTATGTCAATAATTCGCTTGCGTGTAGGGGTCTTTAGCAGTGGGAGGAAACCAGAGTACCTGGAGAAAAATCCTAAGAGGTTGGACAGACAACCCTACTCCTTGCCACGTACAATTGACTCAAGGACAGGCTTTATGATACAGCGCGCGCACGCTAACCATACAGCCATCCAACTCCTGGGGCTAGATATAGAAATATTGAGACTAGTCTATCAACAGGTACAGTAGTACTGTTTGTTATGATATAAGTAAAGTAGATAGTATATATATAATATACCCCACTTGTTTTACATCCTCTCCATTGACAGAACGAAAGAATGTTATTATTACGTTTTTTTCTAATCATCTATAACTCGGGGTATCTAGTTTAAATTGTTTAACACGTGTTGCTCACTGAGTGGCTTGGTGTTCATTCTTGAGTGTGTTAAACAATTTATTGTATTTCCAGTGAAATCATTAGAAGCCTTCGTCATAAAAAGAAGTCTTAGAGCTGTATTGTTTTCCAGTGAAATAGTTAAATGTCTAAAAGAATTTTTTCTAGTATCTATCTTAGTTTTTCTTGTCGATTTTATTTTGCTTTGAGTTAGTGAATTGAAGAACATTTTTCCTTTGATATTTACTGTTGCCAGTCAGCAAGTCAGTTATTTGCGCAACCAGAGCTATATGATAAATTGCTAGTATTTTTAATAGAGACAAACTTATATTTAAAATTTTAATTGTATATATTTATCATATATTGTGTTTTAAATATTTATATATGCAAAGGAATTGATACATTTATTTTCTTTGATATTTGTATTTATTTACATTTATGAATACATCCTTGTGATATTGTTTTAATTTGTCTCGTTAAATTCACCATATATTTGGCCCAATATAGTCTGGTTGGAGCTGACGTGCAATGAAACAACATTTCATTTCATTTACTTTGATATTATAACGTACATGTTTTTGATTGAAACTCTGCCTGCAGACCTTACGAACCCTTGGATACGCGAATGGTTAATGCGTGCGTGCTGTATCACAAGGTCTGTCATTGAGTCAACTTGCGTGGTTTTGATTCCCTGGTTTTAAGTGGGTTGTAGTGCAGCTGTCCATGCTATAGTTCCCTGATAACACACTGTAGGACATTAAACCCCATTTCAATTCTTTTCTGTAGTATTATTTGGGGGGGTCGAATGTTTGATCCCTGCATTGGCTGAGAAAGTTCATCCAGATTTTCTGGCATTCTTCCTCTTGTCAGTGATGCAGTCGTTTGTATGGGACAAAAAAAACGAGGTCTCGTGTACACATTGGCATGCAAGTAAAAGATTCGTTGGCAGTTTAAATTTTTTATAAGAGTAGCTGTAATGCCGCTGCCTGGGCAAAATTTCCGTCTTAGCACACTGTATATCTTCATGCCTGTTTTTCATTAGCCCAGTTCGGAGCAGAACAGAAGGACGTTAAACCGCATTCATTTTTTTTCTGTTATATTATTGGGTTGATAATATTATGATTAATCAGATCAGAGAGAGAGAAATGGAGTTTAACGTCCACTCAACACAAACTAGGTCATTTTGGGACTAACATATGGTTTAATTTTATTTCAATAATTCACTTGCAGTGGGAGGAAACCAGAGTACACAGAGACAGGCGACCCTACTCCTTGCCACGTACAACCGGGGATTAGGAACCACGCCAGTTGACTCAGTGGTAGGCCGTATGATATGCTAACCATTCGGCCACTCAACCCCCCTTAATCGAATCAGGTGTTCTGTCTATTATTAAGATAATATTATTTTTATTAATTAATCAGTCAATCTTTCGGAGCATTGACCAGAAATATTAATTTTGTTATAGATTAATTATTGTCAATCTGAAATCGTTGAGAGCTATGAGTATGAGTGCATTCCATGATAAAACCTGATAATAATGAACCTAGATTATTAAAGATACAAAGGTCTTTTTCCTTGCTTCTAATAAGAATTACTATTTAAACTTTGTGACATATAAAATGTCAACCTCATGGGTTTTCTCCAGGCACTCTGGTTTCCTCCCACTGCTAAAGACCCCTACGCACAAGCGAATTATTGAAATAAAATTTGAACCATGTGTTAGTCCCAAAATGAACTAATTGTGTTGAGTGGACATTAAACTCCATTTCTCTCTCTCTCATATAAAATAAAATGAAATGGAATTTAACGTCCTACTGTTCTGCTCCGACTGGGCTAATGGAAAACTCTAAGAAACTTTTTAAGCCAATATTAGGATCAAACATGGTTACTGAGCCAGTGTCTTACTCACTGACTCACTGTGACTACTGGAATAACTGCTCTATGTTCTTATTCCATGGTTTTATGTACCATCCAAATAACAGCCTTGTGGCTACTAGAACAACTGCTTTATGTTCGGTTTCGAAGAGAGAGAAATAGGGTTTAATGTCCACTGGACACAAACTAGGTCATTTCGGGACTACCATATGGGTCAATTTTATTTAAATAATTCACGTAGAGGTCTTTAGCAGTGGGAGGAAACTAGAGTACCCAGAGAAAACACATGAGGCTGGGTTCTATTTCAAAACCCGCCACTTGACTCAATGACAGGCAGAATACAGGTAGCAGTGTTTACCTTTCTGTAAGGGATTCAGGTCAGGTGGCCAAATAGTTTAGCATGCTATAGAATTATTACTCTTATAGAACATCTAGAAAACAACGCTAAAAGAGATGTGCAATTAATATGGTATTCAAAATAGAAAATAAATAATTCTTATTACTGTATTTATTGTAATAAACACTTTCTGCTATCAAGGGATTGGGGATTGGATGACTAAATGGTTAGCGAGATAGAGAGAGAGAGAAATGGGGTTTAACGTCCGCTCAACACAAACTAGATCATTTTGGGACTAACAATATGGTTTCAATTTTATTTCAATAATTCGCTTGCGCGTAGGGGTCTTTGGCAGTGGGAGGAAACCGGAGTGCCCGGAGGAAACCCACGAGGTTGAGCAGGTTTCCCTATCTCCATGCCACATACGCTCACACCAGGGATCTAAACCACAGCCGCAAGCCAGAGGTGACCGGCCAGCGAGAGGTCGAAGCACGGCACTTTACAAATTCGCTGATAGCAAATACCGCTAATAACTATCTTGAAAAAAAAACACGTTTAGTAATCGAGGCATTTTTACCAAGCCTCGTTCTCAACAAAATACCTCGTTCCAAAAAAGGGCAATTTAAAAAACCTCGTTTTGGAACTCCAGACAACGGGGCATTTTTTTTTACCTCGTTTGGACAGAAATGCCGAGCGAGGCATTCTGAGGTTTATAGTGTATGGTTAACTTCTATCACTGAGAATATATGGTTAACTTCTATCACCGTGAATACGGTAATATGGTTAACTTCTATCACTGTGAATACGGTAATATGGTTAACTTCTATCACTGTGAATACGGTGATATGGCATGAATCTTATGTAACGTAATATATTAATTATGTGAATATTTTGATTGAATGAAAGAAATTAGTGTCATGGTCCGTTGGTTCTTTAATCACAATAAATAGTTGTCCTATTCATACAAGATAACAATATTTCCCATAATAGTTAGAAACTAGATAATGGAAAGGAAATTTGCTGAAAATTTCAGTCAAATTGATCCTCTCTGATCCGACAGAGATTGAATTTAAGGCTTAGTCTCCATCATCTTCTCCATTTTATGACTAAATCATACATGAAAGTTGAGTAGCAGATGAGATTCTAATCCAGTAAATATCACAGGCTAGCGTTGACATTGAGAGTTAATTATGGTCTGGATAAGTTAATGAGCGAATGATAGATCCGATTAGCCTCGATCATCATTACTAAAGTCGGTAAGACAAAACTAGTAGTCTCTATTATATCCATCTAATTGTTAAATCATGAAGGAAAGTTATACAGCAAATCGAACCATAATCCAACAAATATCGCGGGCTAGCGATGACAGCGAGAGTTGATTAGTTAATTAATGTCTGGATAAGTTAATTAATGTCTGGATAAGTTAATTAATGTCTGGATAATTAATGTCTGGATAAGTTAATTAATGTCTGGATAAGTTAATTAATGTCTGGATAAGTTAATTATGGTCTGGATAAGTTATTTCATGTCTAATTAATAGTTTATATAACATTTCAGGCCTAAAAAAAGTCGTGCAATAGGCAGATTTAAAATACAGATGTGACGTCACTCTTTGATGTCGCTGTACCATTATTTTAAATAATCGTACAGGCAACTTGCCAATAGTACTTTATTTATACCAGTGAAATATTGGACTAGTGTGACATATTTCACTGTAAAAGTTCATGCGGAGTGTCAGTATTTTTAGATGTTTAATGGTCTTGAGCTTAAGACATTGCGTAATATATTGTAAAAATATTATTACTTAATGTCTCGCTCGCGACCATTAAACAATGATTAAATCGTGCATAATGTATCTATAAAGCGTTTCTACTTTAATTAACATTTTATTTCTGTAAGATATGCCTATTAATGTCATTTGTGTCATACATGCTGTCAATTGGGTTTGGAAAGTGGCATAAATCAGCTGTACCGTAACTATGGAGATGAGTTCAAAATGGCTCTTAATGTCACTAAAATTTGTAGTTTTAATGGCTGATAACCTCCGCTTCCTACGTTGTCATCGTTGTCATTGTATTAATGTAAAAAAGATTCAATAAAGTAGCCAAGACTTTAATTCACTATCATCCAGTCTTAGACATTCGAAACATGACTTATTTGTCAATTTCGTGAAAAGATGACAGATGACACAATGAAAATGTTAAACTTGGTACATGAATCACATGTCAGAATACTTTTGCGTGCTGTTAGTAATGATTGAAGTGACTGTGTTTTAATTAGATTGTCACTTTGTACTTTCAGAAGTTATCGGAATCCTAATCAAGCCGAGATTTTTTCTGATTTTCCTGACCCGAAAGGTCACCTCCGACCAAGGACGGTCCCAGCCAACCGAGCCTTTGTACCACAGCCTTATTTTTTCCGCTATTATAATCATCATAGAACAGTCCGAACAATCAGTGCCAAGTCCAAATATTCCATACCAGTTACAGAAGGTAAGTTGATAAAAATAAAATACTTCGGCATTCTTGATAACATTGAAAGGGGGTGGGGGATGGTCTAGTGGTGTAGAGTGCCGCACTTCGACCTCTAGCTGGCCAGTCACCTCTGGCTTTTGGCTGTGGTTTCGATCCCTGGTGTGAGCGTATGTGGCATGGAGATAGGGGCGCCTTCTCAACCTCGTGGGTTTCCTCCGGGCACTCCAGTTTCTTCCCACTGCTAAAGACCCCTACGCGCAAGGGAATTATTGAAATGAAATAAAACCATATGTTAGTCCCGAAATGACCTAGTTTGTGTCGAGTGGACGTTAAACCCCATTTCTTTTTCTCTCCCTGTCTGATAACATTGAGTGAAGACTCTTCGAAATGTCCTATAATAAACTAGTAGCTATTTTTCAATAAGTAAATAATTTTATTGCATTAAAACGGACACAAGGAGCAGCTTACAAGTACAAAAATTATACAATACCACAAATATACAACGAACCAATAAACCATCGTATATATAAAGCAAGAAATCAATTAAATAGCAACGGACGAAGGAGTAGGATCCCATGGGTTTTTAAGTCCAGTCCTCTGGTTTCCCACACTGTTAAAGGGACAATAACACTCTTGCTGGCCTGGTAGCTCCAGAAAATAAATAATACCCTTATTCTAAGTACTAGATGTTTAAGTGTCCTACCTGTTGTGTAAATTATCCATTACAACCTATTTTACTTGTCCAGGGGGTTCGAAAATATTTTAAAATCCAAGTCACATTTGAAAAGGTTTACGTTAGACTTTTCAAATCAATTGGTTGAATTTTTCCAATTTTTTAAATTAGGTGTGTTAAGATGAAATTTATATCATCATTTAATTGGAATATTCTAAAATAATACGATTTGTTGACCAGAATGAAGATTGGGACATATTATTCAGTTACAAGAAGAGTGTTATTGGGGCTTATAAATACCCCTATGCGCAAGTGAATTATTGAAATGAAATTGAATGATATCACTAGTCCCAAAATGACCTAGTTTGTGTTGCATGGTTGTTAAAAAGTACATCGATATTTGTGTTTAAGGAATTTCAATTTAAGGTATTTTCTAGACAGGTATTGGTAAATTTTTTAGTCTTACATCTCTCTGCGTTTAAAGTAGATATTGGTTGCCATGGTAACTGATTAAATTGTTTTTCGATAATGATATGGTCGGTAATATTCCTATCAATAAGATTTGAAACTGTTTTGCTTGTGTTAAGACGTAACTGGTGTCCTTTGATTGGGTATTGATAAAACCTTTTCTTCCAGCAAATTTTTATTCTGTGTTGACAGCCGTGATAAATTATATAAAAGAAAAAAAACTAAACTAGAAAAATTAAATGAAAATGATTCTAATTCCTTGTTGTATGTTATTTTATTTGTCGTTCATGTTGTGAATGGCTGAGTTTGTAAGTCGCAAAGTTATAAATAGAATTAATTACGAGAATCAGTTTACGGTACACGTCTGTGAAGAGACTTAGTAATCTCATCTATAGAGTAAATACAGGTTACGCTCAAAATCGCAGCTTCGATAAGCTCCTCATGTCTAGCTTGTATAAAGGGGATTTTATGTTGTAAAAATTCCAGACATGTATTTATCTTGTTGGAGGTTTTATTCCCCAAAAGCACTCATACAAATTTCCCAATTTTTTGAAAAAACTTTTCATACTATTGTTGATTTTTTTATATGCCCACATTTTCATGTGGAATTATATTGTTGACGCCCCTGTCCATCCGAGTATTTGTCAGTCAGTTTGTTCACATTTTGTTTGAGGACACATGCAGAGCAGAATTTTTATCCAATTTTGACAGAACTCGATATAAAGGTTATGTCCCAAAAAGTCTTGGTTCCTGTCAAAATTTGCACGTATCAAGACTGTAACTTCATGGATTATGGCCCCTGATAGTACAAAAAATGATTGTTGATACCCTAGATGTACCAGTTTTATCCGATTTTGATGAAACTTGTTTATAACGCAAAGATCTCAGTTTGTTTCGCTATTGGCCCATATCAGACCTGATTGTACGAAAAACCAAATTTGTAGCCTTATCTCTCTCCATCTATTCCAAAATGTTGGTGTATCTTGCATGTTTAAACCCTAGAATTATTTGAATTTTTGTACGAGCCCTGTCACACAAAATATTGATTAGTGCGATTACTTAGAAGATATTGAATTTGTTTTGTTTTTTTTTGTGCAGCTTATTTTGTTGAAAGAGCCATTAAATAGTCAATAATTGTGCGCTCTCTGTGGTAAACTTTGCAAAATATATAAACAATGTCAGACAACTGCATCGTAGACTACAGGGTCCGCCATTAAGTTAAGCGGTATGGTTTTGATCCTAGGAGTGAAACCAAAACAATTTCATCTATGGCAGACGTGTGGAATCAAATATACAGAATTCCACATTTAAGTGACGCCAATCTGATTGAAATATTTGTTTTTTTATACTTTCGATGGCCAACACTACATCGTGATCTGACAAATTGTATTGGAAGGTCGTTATATAGGGCTTGTCCGGGATCGTACAAGCGGGTTTGTTGACCCTGTGATGTCATACATTGATTACTCAATCAGCGTTGAAGTTTTTAGTGGTTTGCCATTAGTTCTGTGCATAGCATGCCAAGAAATTGCCATAACAGATCGTTTCACTGGCTAATCCCTCACTGCAACCAATACGCTGGTAATATAACAACTTTCCCAAATCCTAGGTGTAGTAAGTAAAACAAAAAAACGAAGTGAAACGGAATCTTTGTTTTAATCAGCTTCAAGTAACGCAGAACTTTTCAGTGTCCAAAAATTGATATGGGGGGTTTGGATGGCCTAGTGGTCTAGAGTGCCGCACTTCGACCTCTAGCTGGCCGGTCACCTCTGGCTTGCAGCTGTGGTTTCGACCCCTGGTGTGAGCATACGTGGCATGGAGATAGGAGCCTCTTCTCAACCTTGTGGGTTTTACTCCGGGCACTCCGGTTTCCTCCCACTGCTAAAGACCGCTACACGCAAGCAAATTATTGAAATAAATTAAACTGTATGTTAGTCCCAAAATGACCTAGTTTGTGTCGAGTGGACGTTAAACACCATTTCTTCTCTCTCTCTCTCTCAAATTGATATTATCTGTAGCTAAATTCAAGTCTGGTATGAACATTCGGCTCATGAAAAGAAGTTTCAGATACAAACATAACAATTGTTTATTCTAGTTCGACCAATATTACTCCGAGGCAAAACAGAACAGTTTTTGTGTCACCCTGCAAGGAACTACCTGATTTTGTCTGCTTACAAGAATTCTATTTCTGTCTGCGTAAAAGCAAACATCTTTTTAGGTACGTGGAAATGGGCCTTGAGTTATATCAGTGTATGAATACTGTATAAGATGGTAGCAGAAGCCCGTTGGCAACGCCAGACTGATAACAACAACTCAGTGTTGTCTTGACAAACTCCTGATAATTGTTGGTAAAAGGTTTGCTTAAAATAAACAGAATTAGGAAACGGAAGGAATGGCATCTTAATCATTTGTCAGACTTGATTTTGATAAAAGGGGTGTTACACGATAATTGTTCTAGACCAATTCTTTATTCTTACTATAAATATCAGTACATGCTGACCTTAAAGCCCCAATAACACTCTTGTGGTAACTAAATAATATGTCCCAATCTTCATTCTGGTCAACAAATTGTATTATTTTACAATATTTCAATTAATTGATGATATAAATTTCATCTTAACACACCTAATTTAAAAAATTGGAAAAATTCAACTAATTGATTTGAAAAGTCTAACGTAAACCTTTTCAAATGTGACTTTGATTTAAAATATTTTCAAACCCTCTGGACAAGTAAAATAGGTCGTAATGGATAATTTACACAACAGGTAGGACACTTAAACATCTAGTACTTAGAATAAGGCTATTATTTATTTTCTGGGGCTGCCAAGCTAGCAAGAGTGTTATTGTCCCTTTAAAGGGCGTATGGCTCTATTCTTGCTAAAGGGTATGTTAAACCCACTCTCTCTCTTGTGGGTATTCAACAGGTCCCCAAGTTTCATACCACTACTATGAGCAAACAAATTATTTAAATAAAATTTTGTATATATGACCTAATTTGTGTGGTGTGGATGCTAAACTCTCTCTCTCCCACCCCCACCTCCCCCACCTTCCCCACCTTTGTGAAAAATAAATCTCCCCATCGCTCTCTCTCTCTCCCCCATTTATGAAAATTGAATTGGCCCATCTCTCTCTCCCCCATTTTTGAAAATTAAATCCCTTTCTCCCTCTTCCCCATTTATGAAAATTAAATATCTCTCTCTCCCACTCTGTCCCTCTCTCTCTCTCTCTCTCTCTCTCTCTCTCTCTGTGTCTCCCTCTCTCTCTCTCTCTATACCTTCATTTATGAAAATTAAATCTCTCTCTCCCTCTTCCCCATTTATGAAAATTAAATATATCTCTCTCTCTGTGAATGAAGAATTATGTAAACTTGTAACAGAATATGTTACACAAGTTCCTTTTTATTTGTCTGAAGATCAAACTATGATATCGACTACCTTTTTTCTTGACCTGACCTTCATTAGGTTATCAGATGACATTTTCCGACAGCGCCTTGGTTCCTCTCTCACCTTTCTGGCTTATTATTGTTCTATATAGACTCCAGGTGAAATGATGAAACAGAGCTGTAAATGCTATCGGGTTGAAGTGCAACATGGAAAACGGGCTATAGATAATATTAGACATATTATTTTAAGATCTGAAGCTAGGGGCTCTCTGGGGGTGGGATTATTTCAGTCAGTCACTATGGCGGGGAATTCTATCCAGCAAGACAGTATGACTGAATTCTACAATGGTTACAAGGGTGAACATTTTTTCCGTGCCATCCTAATGAAACAGTCTCCTTGGTTAGTGCGTGCATGCATGTTGTATCATAAGGTCTGTCAACTGGTGTGGTTTTGATTCCCTGGTTGTATGTGACAAGGAGTAGTAGGGTCGCCTGTCTAATCTTGTCGATTTTCTGTGAGTAATCTGGTTTCCTCCCAATGCTAATGACCACTATGTGAAAGCAAATTATTGAAATAAAGTTGAACCTTATGTTCGTCCCGAAATGACCATGTTTGTGTTGAGTGGACGTTAAACTCTCTCTCTCTCCCCCTATCTCTCCATGCTCTCTCTCTGTCTGTCTACTGTCTGTCTGTCTCTCTTTCTCTCTTGCCAGGGTTTTCTTTCTGTTTTTGACATTAAAGAAACTGAGATATTAAATAAAGACTTCAAAAAAGTGTGTAAAACCTTCAGGATGCTGAGTTGGATCAAGTTTGAGAACAGATGTCCAAAGTCATTGGTATTTAACATTGCAGAAGTTGCATGCACTTGTATCATTGCCATTTTCTCCATTTGGATGCAACTCCTTGGAGAGGATAAGGATAATATTAATCATATAGTAAGACCTAGAGAATACAACAACGCCAACATTGAATCATGTGGTGGTTTCGTGCACTTAACACCGACATTCTCTCCATTTATCTATAATTCATGACATATTTATTGAAGTTTCCAGATAGAAAGTAAGATTTTTGTTCTCCACTATTAATACCATTTTTCTAGAACCCCCAAAAAACGAACAAAAGACCTGATATTGTACAATGTCATTTATTAATAACGAGTAAGATGAAATATGATTTTAGCAATTTACAAAAGTATTCAAAACAACTTTCAAGATACATTATGTAAGATTTAGATAAAGTGCTGACCAGCGTTTTTTTCCATCCACCGACGCCTGGTCTTATGACATCATATGTGGATTGTGGGTTAGGATAAGGGCTAGGGTAAGGGCTGTACGGCCTGCAGATTTCTTCACAGTCTCGAGATATAGACAGGGCTAGCCCTAACCCTAACCCTGGGCCAAGCCTAACCCTTATCCTAACCCTTATCCTAACCCACAATCCACATATGACGTCATAAGACCAGGTTCCGGTGGATGGAAAAAAACGTTTACCCATTTAAGATACATTATGTAAGATTTAGATAGAAGAGCTGACCATCCTTGCTATGATAGTTCGAAAATATGTAATGTAAAATGAAAATGTTGAAAATTTCATTCTGATCCAAATTATCACTGTTTGTAGTTTTGACAAAATGTTTGCATAGTGGTAGACAGGGCTCG
Source organism: Patella caerulea (assembly GCA_036850965.1). Taxonomy (NCBI): domain Eukaryota; kingdom Metazoa; phylum Mollusca; class Gastropoda; family Patellidae; genus Patella; species Patella caerulea. The sequence goes on from JAZGQO010000007.1 coordinate 4,448,641, forward strand.
GATATATTTGAGACTTATCCTCGCTTTCCCATTTTTAAATAAAATTTTTAAATGGCGAACTGTTACAAATTCTAGTTAAATCTGTTTCCATCAAGAGTTGATTATGACGTTTTGTTAATTAATTCACGTAAAAGATCCCTTGGCAGTTGGAATTCAATGTTAGAAAAGTAAGCGATAGCGCCGCTTTTCGGCCAAAATTTCCCTCATAGCACACTGTTCGGAGCAGAACTGTAGGACGTTAAACCCATTTTTCATTTCCACTCTACATGGATGGGACGTAAAATCAAGATCCTTTGGACATCTTTGCGTGCACGTTAAAGAACCATGACAGTTTGAATTCACTTTAAGAGTATGTGATAGACCCACTGTCTGGGCAAAATGTCCTTCATAGTACACTATATGGCGTATACCTGTCTTTATTAGCTCAGTTCGGAGTAGAACAGTAGGACGTTAAACCCAATTTATTTACATCCTACAAGAATTTCATACGCCCATGTATATCTACTTTTTCCTCCATGGAAGGCGTACGATTATAGATTAGAGAAGAACATACGTAATAGAGGAACGAGAGCATAGTTATTTAATTGATTTCTAAACGCTTGGGCACTAATCACTTAACGTATCTTGTAGCTCAAGAGATATTTTATTGAACTCGTCTGCATTTATATAAGCTATTAGTACCGATCCGCCCTTTCTCTCGTCCATATTTACATCTCATATGACGTCAGTACATTTCCACCAAACCCATATTTCATTGATTAGAACGGCTCCAAGAACAGGTGATTATAGTCAAATATTTTCACAATTCACCTGTTCAACTCTTTATGAATCAGAATTTATTGGTTTTGGCTTATATTTCGTTCTATTTCTACTTCTGACACCAATTTACCAGACGGCACGTACCTTCAGATAATATGGGATTAGATAATGATTTTATTTTTATTTTGCTCGCGTCATTGATACATGACTGGGTTATTTTTGTTTTGCTCTTGTCATTGATACATGACTGGATTATTTTGTCTGAAATAAAATGAGGGTTTAAAATTAAAGTTCTACTTTTCTGCACCAACCGAACTAACAAAGATTGGCATTCCCCATGGTGTAAATTTTGCCCAGGCAGTGGCGTTTCTGCCTGCCCTAATTTTTTTTGCCTCATCCGAACAATTAGATCAGACAAGATGCTGTAATTAGCAGACCCGCTGTCCTGCACCACTGACAAGGGGAAACCACGATGACATGAACCTCTGTTGAAGCGAGAGCGGTACAGGATGCATTATGTTATAAATATGGTATGGGGAGGGGGGGTGTTATATATGATTAGTGATATAAATAAATTTGAATATTTTTGGAATAACATGGGTTTTTAATTTTTGGTTTATGTGGTGAGTGTGCATGTTATGTTATATCACACGTGATACATAAATAGATTTATTTAACATGCTGGTTGTGGTTTTGGAAGGGGAGCTTTGATATCATTAGTGTCTTAAATAGATTTGGATATTTTGGGAATAACATTGTGGGAGTATGGATGTATCACTAATGATACAAATAGATTTGATTTTTGTTAATCATACATTATACAATAAGTAAATCTTCCTATTGCAGGTCTTTCTTTAGGCCAGAAATGTTATATAGACATTAACTAGCTTATTCAGACCATAATCAACTATTGATGTCAACGCTTGCCTGTGATATTTATGGGATTAGGATCTCATTTGACTGAAATTTTCAGTAAATTCCCTTTACATTATGTAGGTTTTTATCTCTTATAGCGAGAAATGCCAGCTCTTTATCTAAATCTCCCATAACGACCATATCTTTAAATTAATATGTTGTCTGTTTTTGGCCGTATCACCAGGTCAATGCAAATAAAAGGTTATCTGTACCACAAAGTCTAAAGATATTATTTTTAGGTGTAGTTGGAATCGAAATCTGTGTGATTCTTCAGAAATTCATTATAGAGAGTAACAAAAGGGGGATAATCTATAAAATCAATTATTAAGTCATTTCTATGATGATTAAAAGTTATTAATCTGATTTTAGCTGGCACAAGAATAGAACGTAAATGAAGTTAGACTGACCCAGAATTGACTCTATAAATAGACAATAGACAGCGGTGTTAAAGGGATAACACAGATGGGAGAGAGAGAGAGAGAGAGAAGAGAGAGAGAGAGAAAGATAGAGAGAGAGGTCCACTTGACACAAACTAGGTCATTTTGTGACTACAGATGGTAGAGAGAGAAGAGAGAGAGAGAGAGAAAGAGGTCCACTCAACACAAACTAGGTCATTTTGGGACTTGTATATGGTTCAATTTTATTTCAATATTTTGGTAGCGCATACAGGTCTTTAGCAGTGGGAGAAAATCCACGAGGTTGGATAGGCAACCCTACTCCTTGTCACGTACAACAGGGGATTCGAAACCACGCCTGTTGATTCAATGATATGCTTTATAATTCTGCGTGGACATGCTAACAATTCAGCCATTCAACTCCCTCATCCCTCATTTAAATAGTTTGCTTAGTAGTGATAAGAAACTAGAGGACACAGTGAACCTCTCTATCTGGTTGTTCTGATTGGGGTTAAAATCAAGGCTCTGTACCGTCCCACTGTGTGTCCATAAGAGTATCCTTGAAAGTTGGAATTGGATGTCTGGACAAGATTTCACTCGTAGTTCACTACATGGCATATGTACACATAGTTAGCATATCGTAAGGTCAGTCACTGAGTCAACTGTTAAGGTTTCCATTCCTGGTTGTTGAGGACACGAACCTTGTGGGTTTTCTAAGGGGTCCTCAGGCTTTCTCCCACTCCTAAGGACCCTACATGCAAGTGAATTATGGATATGTTAGTCCTGAAATGACCTAGTCTGTGTCGGGTGCATTTTTCTCACTCTATGTACACATTGGCATATACATGTAAGACCAGATTTTTCCAGACAAAATTACATATGATTTCTTAGTATATATGATGTCTCTTTAATCACCTTTTTTTTCGCTATCATATTTCTTTTGTTACAAAGCCAGTGAAACAACTTTTGTTACTCAACGAAATGAACATTGACATTATTGATCAGGAAGCCATTTAGGAGAATATCGGATTATTGATTGGTTTTAATTACGGATAATCTGTCACTGTCCATAGTTTTCCAGACATTTTCACGGAAACTTAGCTCGATAACTTGGAGATTTGAGTAAGTAATGGTCTGATTAATAAAGACTAACTTAAATGAATTGGTTTTGGGAGTTTAAGATGTTTGAACTCAAGATGAGTCGATTTCAACAATTATTTGAGAAATTATTCAATTATTGTTTAAACATTATTTATTTCGTGAATATTATACGATGCATAAAATGATATGAAATGGAGTTCAATATCCTACTGTTCAGCTCAGAACTGGGCCAATCAGAGAGAGAGAGACAAATTTGGTTTAATTTCCACTCGACACAAACTAGGTCATTTCAGGACTAACATATGGTTTAATTTTATTTCAATAATTCGCTTGCGCGTAGTGGTCTGTAGCAGTGGGAGGAAATCGGAGTGCCCGGAGGAAACCCAAGAGGTTAAGAAGGCACCCCTATCTCCATGCCACATACGGATTGAAACCACAGCTGCAAGCCAGAGGTGACCGGCCAGCTAGAGGTCGATGCGCGGCACTCTAGACCACTAGGCCATCCCACCACCCCCGGACTAATGAAGACGATTATACAATATAAAGGCATAAATGATGGGATACAAAAACAACTTCAGTAGTCTTGTATTAATTTATTTCCTTCCATGGTTTGAGTGTTCAATTATATGATGAATTATTCCATTTGTGGAATAGTTTGAGATTTTAAATGAATAAAAATCACTAAGTGGAATGCTTGTTTCTCTACTCTCTGAATCATTCATTGTCTGGAATTAATTTTTGGTTTTCTAGTTTTGAACTATAATAGCAAAAACGGCAGAAAAGAATGATATTTACCCCCATTTCATTTCATTTCCATTAAAATCTAGGCTAATATCTGGACAGTAAGTTATATAAGATCTAGGCTAATATCTGGACGATAAGTTATATAAGATAAGAATTAGTTAATCAGACCGACAGTGTCTACGGATCAACTTTGATTCTGTTGTTAGGTAGAATCAGGAACTAGTTAAATTAAGTTAGTTAATGGAATTGTCTTGTAGATGATAGATATATTCTGAATAAGGCCACACCAATATGATTTTCTGTTCTTTGCGCAGGGTGGGGTGGGGGCCAAATGGGTTAAGGTGTGCTTTTTATATCATAAGGTCTGTTGTTTAGTGTGGGTGGTTGAAATGGGGGATTTGTTGGTCAAGTGGGTGAATGTGTGTCATTGAGTGTGGATGGTCCAATTGAGGGATGTTTTGGACAAATGGGTGAATATGTGCTCTTTATAACATAAGGTCTATCATTGAGTGTGGGTGGTCCAAATGAGGGATGTTTTGGCCAAATGGGTGAATGTGTCCATTATATCGGTCATTGGGTAGGGTAGCTGTCAAATCTCATAGGTTTCTAATCTGCTGCTAAAATACCCCTGCAAGCAAATTATTGAAATAAAATTAAACAATATGTTAGTCCCAAAATGAACTAATTTGTGTCGTGGATGTTAAACCCCATTTTTCTATTTCTTTTCCTGGTCTTGATAAATAATAAGCCACTTGCATGAATTAAAAGATATTTTGTTCAAATTTTTTTGTAATTTCAAACTAAAAGATTTTGAATAGCATAACCAAGTACTTTGGCTGGCTTGCTAGCATGGAGGTCAGGTGTTCAATTCCTGCATTGGCTGAGAGGGTTCATCCAGATTTTTGGGCGTGGTTCCCTGTGTCAGTGATGCAGGATGTCTCATAGTTTGGATGGGACAATAAAGGAAGTGCCATGTATAGGAGCAGGAGATAGTGCAGAACAGTTTAACTAAATTCTTTTTCTCAAAGAAATAAGAAGGAAAAATTTTACAGGTGTTCCCTGAATAATGGAAAATTAAATAGGTGTTACCTTATTTCTACAGTAACCTGATAAAGGCTGGTACTTTTTCTCTATTGATCACAAGTTCCATTCAACATGGGATCTTTTTAATCAGTGAAAAAATTGATATTCATAAACTTAAAGATACATTATGGGAGATTAGATAAAGAGCTGGCAGTTCTCACTATAATAGTTAAAAACTAAATGATAATAAGGTGCTCATTCACCCCTTGATTTTATTCCCCATTCAGCATGATCTATGAAAAAAGGATATTAAGGAACTTAACGGAACCGTGCAGGGGTGGGGGATATTCATTCACTTTGTTTTGTGCTGTCTGGAGAAGGTGGTGAGCTGAATGGTCTAGTCGATGGTGATCTATGCAGAGCTGTGAGTTTGTTCCAACAAATAGCGTGATGAGTAGACAAAAATCCAATACCGGGCAAAATCCTCCTTCGAAACATTTTACTTGTGACCATAGCGAAAAAAAAAAAGAAATTGAATGGGGTTTAAAGTAATTCTGTTCTGCTCCGAACTGGGCTAATGAAGATGGGCATACGCCATACAGTGTGCTATGTGGGATATTTTGCCCAGGCAGTGTCACTCGGGCTTACTCTTATATCAAATTCCAACTGCCAATGGATCTTTTACGTGCATGCCAATGTATACATTTGACCTCGATTTTTCGTTTCTTCCAATAGCTGTCCTTGTCACCACTGACAAAATTAAACTCTGCCATAAAAATCCTATTCATAACCAATGCAGGAATGGAATATGCGATCTCCAGACTCGGAAAATTTAGGACGTTGGAAAATGGCGTCAGACATGTCCGGAATATATGGGCGAAATCCCTTTACTGCTAGTAAGTCAGCGTCCTACCCACTTAGCCACTGTAGATTTTACTCTAAATTGACCAAAGCATTGTTGATGTGACATCATCACTATACCAATCCTTTATATTGAAATACATGACTGGTTCGTTCGTTGACTTATAAATGAAATGAAATGGGGTTTAAGAATGAATGTTGACTTGTAAAATGTCTATCTAATTGAAGAACATGTAATCTAATTTGGTTGGAAATTTTATCCAAGAAGTTTGCTCAAAATAGATCAGTGTGGTTTTGGTAAACTTTTTTCTATATATGGTAAATATAATTAACTGAAATACAGAAAACAAGATGGCCGATTTGTAGGCCTATAATTAATCTTCTGGAGAAAATCGAGCCATTACAGACTTTTTCTTTTTTTATCTGCCATTGGGTTAATCCTGTCTGGAACTCTCCTGACTTTTTTCATTATTTAGAATTTTGAGTTGATCGTGTTTGGAACTCTCCTGACTCTTTCATTGTTTGGAACTTTTTTGATTCTTTTCATTATTTCAAATTTTGAGTTATTCATTTTTGGACTTTACCGATTTCTTTCATTATTCATCATCTCTTATTCAAGTTGGAAGAATTTGTAGTTTAGTTTGGGGATTTCATCATGTTTGATGAATAATTATATGTACGACCAGGGTTCTTAATCCATTTTGAAATGAACCGGCCAAGGGTAAGCCTAACGGATAGTCGTATTTTCAACAACAGACATGTTGGTTTATGCATACTTTATTCACGTTAATAATTGCATACCGTATTCCGAATAATAATAGCTTAAACTTCGAATAAACAAGTTATAATTAAGTAAAAAGAAAAACTACCAGTAAATATAAATATGTTTTTTTTTTTTACAATTGTATTATTGTGATCACTTGTCAATATATAAAAATAAAAAGAATGTAAGCACATATCAATAATAATAAATTAGCACAAATTAGTTTCTGTGTATAGTCGGAACTCGGAAATAGGCCGACGTGCGAAAAGTCACGTGGCCTATTACCATGATAGGCTATTACTTGACATAATAATTATATACGGGTCAGTAGGTTATTACCAGATTTACTCAACGCTAACAATAATAATAATTATTACTATACGAGATCAGTAGGTTATTACGTGACTTAAAAAAAGGAGACTAAATTAAGAACTTACGACTACGAGACAAAACATTTTCTGTGAAATTTTGTCAAACGAAAGCCATTTGAAATTAGTTAACCATTCGGTATTAAAATATCTCCCGGACTTCGATTTTGGTTGACCTATATTGGACGTGGGAGTTTCTGCGACTTTTGGAACTTCCAATGACGAAGTGCATGCTCGAAGTTCAAGGTCAATGCAGCCATCACTATCGTCGGCTAAAACTCGCTTACGTTTTCTATTGTCATTCTGTGAGGTGTTCAAGTACTTCAACATTGTGTTAGATAGAAATGAATGAACCGACATTGGATTATATACATTCTTTTACTTGATTGACTCAACTAATTAAGTTGTTTATTTAGGAAATGAGCCGATACGGATTGAAGCTGAAGGTATTCATATTGTATTGACTGATTCTTTGATGGGTTTCTTAATTGACGTCGGCCGAAAGTTGATTGATTAATGATACCATAGTGGCCGGTTCATTGTTTTACAAACCGGCTAGATTAAAGATCAATCGGCTAAAGCCGACAAAAAACAGCCGATTAAGATCCGTGTGTACGACCCCTATGCGCAAGCAAATTATTGAAATAAAAATCAACCATGTGTTAGTCCCAAAAGGACCTAGTTTATGCCGAGTAAAGTGTAACCCTCTTTCTCTCTCTCTCTCTCTTTTTCTCTCTCTGTTTGCAGTACACTAAAGACCCTGAATTATTAGAATAAAATTGAACCATGTGTTAGTCCTGAAAGGACCTAGTTTATATCGAGGAAAGGTGAACCCTCTCTCTCTCTCTCTCTCTCTCTCTCTTTCTTGCTGGCCCCTTTTGATATAGTCATTTAATCGTCAATATCGTAGTCAATATCGTCGGCGAAGTGTTATAAGGGTGTATCTCGGAAAATTAGTCAAATACACTTTTTTGCATTTTTAAAATCTCCCAATTAATATGCACATTTCTGCCTAAGCTGTGTATCTCTACACCAATTAGAACTGTTCTGGGTATCATGTGTCCAAATTTTGTATCTTGATTTGTGGAAATTTTGAAATGAAAAATGTTGTATTTCTTAATTTTGGAAATTCTGAGATACACCCTTTTAACACTTCACCAACGATATATTTGATAATATTGGAAGAAACAAAAGACTTGTTTACTCAGAAAAAGTGAATTACGTTAAGCAGACTATGAATCTATTTTAAGACAATATTGATCCGTCAACTAATACCAGTTACAAGGAAGGACTCGGAACAAATTTACCTCAAGGGCAATTCCACGCTAAAGTATACAATTAGGTGAAAAATTTAATTAGGTGACAAGTGGACAAAAATAATGTTTTATGGTGAAAAATAATCTATATTTTGAAAACAAACTTAAATTTTGGCCGAAATTGTTCCTAATTTTTTTTAATTTGGTCTTTTGTCGAGGTGTACGTTGTAAATGTTGAATTTATAATTTTTATGTATTTTCTTACTTTGTGTTAGTTGGATAATTCTAAGTTATTATGAATGATTTGGCATTAGTTATCTGACAATGTATATAAACATGATATTTATACATTATAATATGAAAATAACATATTTTTGTGAAAGTAATCAACATAGAAAAATATCGCTATGAGAATGTACGTCCGTTACCAAATATTCACATTTTTTCCTCTCTCATTCATATTTATGAATTGAATTGTTTAAAATTTCATATCTAAAGCTAAAATAACCTATTCTTATTATAATGACCAAAAAAAGAAAAGATTGGCAAAAATTCTCAGAACAACTCGGGTTTTCGTACATGTACGTCCGTTACTTTTTATGGCATTTATATTTATATTTCATCTCTCTCATTCATATTTATTTATGGAACTGTTCAAAAACTCATATATAAAGCGAACATCACCCATTCTTGATATTATGACTGTAGAAGGAAAACATTTTGACCCAATTCTCTGAATATTTGGGGTTTCAAAGATTCATGCACGTCCGTTACTAAAATTTTAGGGTAAAAATGTACGTCCGTTACCCAAATTTTTAGGTCGCAATAATTTATGTAAGAAGTAATGTTTTTAGGAAATTAACTGCTCCATTAATTCAAATGAGTTAATAATTAGTATTATCTATCAGTCCTATTACTTGAAAGTTTACATATCTCATTTAATTGGTTAGCAATTTGCACTCGTACGTCCGTTACCAGAAAATATGTACGTCCGTTACCACAGTAATTTCTAATTTACTGGATTACAAGAATCTAAATGTGAGAAGTGATCATACAGCACACATCTAGTATTAGTGCCCTTTCTTACAGGGATAAAAACTGTTGAATTCCACAGGACAATTCACAGAGTTTTGCAACCATGTTCATGTAGGTAAATCATGGTGTTCATTTCTGTACGTCCGTTACCTATACTTTGAGGAGCCAATGTTTATTTCCGGTGTTCAGAAATAAATAAAATCATATGTCAATTAATACTTAAAATATATGTCTTTAATACTATATAAAACCTGAACAGTTAATTATTCATGGTTAGATAATATTGGTAGAATTCAAAATATAACGAGTGCAAAATGTACGTCCGTTACCGTGGAATTGCCCTCAAGTTACCAGTTACTGTCCGAGTAATCATTGCGTGTCGGATAAATATATGATATACATCGAGTAAATCTTCCTAATAAACCATCTAATTACAAAATCAAATACCACAAGATAAGGATTCGGGAGGATTTGTCATGGCAGCTGCACAAAGTAATCATTGTTTGTCGGTCTAATCTAATAAACCATCTAATTACACGTACATATAAAATTGAATACGATAAGATAACGTGATTATTTATATCAGGGTTTTAAGGCCTTTGGAGGATTTTGTCAAGGCAGCTGCATAGGGTAATCTTAGTCAATCATCCAAAGTACTCATTACACATGCATACAAAATCAAATACCACAACATGACGTGATTATTTTTTACAGCGCGGATTTTAAGGATTTTTGAGGATTTTGTCAAGGCAGCTGCACAGGGTATAAAATCATAGAATGTCGGATGAATATATAATATCTATCTATTCATACAAAATCACATATATACAAAAGATGATCTGATTATTTATAGAAAGGTTTTAAGGACATTAGAGGATTTTGTCAAGGCAGCTGTAATCATTGGGTAATCATTGTATGTCTGGATAAATTATGAAATATATAATCTAGTCAATCATCCTAATTAATTATTACTCATGCTTACAAAATCAAGAAGATAATGTGATCTCATTAATTAAAGAAGGATTATTATGGATTTAGGAGGATGTTGTCAAGGCAGCTGTATCCAAGGTAATTCAATTAAGAGTTGGGATCCTGATCCTACGTAATTTGATTTGGGTCTACGTGACAAGGAGAAGTATTGTCTGTCCAACCTCTTGGGTTTCCCTACGCTTCCCCCGGTTTCCTCCCACTGCTAATTGACCCATACAACCAGCAAATTATTGGAGAGAAAAAAATTGAACCATATGTTAGTCCCAAAATTACCTAGTTTGTGTCGCGTAGACCAGTTGTAGACAAAGAAATTATCAGTATGTTGATAGCCCAGTTTAACCAAACTCAGTAATGGGGATTGATGAAAGACAGAGAGAGAGAAATGGGGTTTAACGTCCACTCGATCAAACTAGGTCATTTTGGGCTAACATATGGTGTGATTTTATTTCAATAATTCGCTTGCGCGTAGGGGTCTTTAGCAGTGGGAGGAAACTGGAGTGAAATAAAAGTAAAACCATATGTTAGTGGTGAAATGACCTAGTTTGTGTCAAGTTGATGTTAAACCCCGTTTCTCTCTCTCTCTCTCTCTCTCTCTGTTTCCTCTAAATGTTAAGGATCCCTCTGCTCAAGCAAATTATTGATAAAAAAGATGTTCCCTGATCTCTCTCTCTCTCCCTTTCCCTCTGTCTCATTAAATAAACATTTTATTTTTCCTAGACAAATCAAAGAGGTTTAGGTACAACAATCTTTTTTTCAAAAAAAAACAGATGTGAAATGGCATCTCTCTCTCTCTCTATCTCTCTCTGTCTGACTCTCTCTCTCCCACTCTCTCATTCTCATTCTCTGTCTCTCTCTCTCTCACTAGGGAATTATTCATTATATGAATGTTTAAAACACTATTTATATCTAAGTTCGGTAATCACTTTCAGATGTTCATTATTCTCATATTATTAAGTTCTTTTTTGAAAAATAGGATTCCACAAGCATTACGTATTTAATCTTTGAAACAGATCAGTTTAATACCCATATTAGGAAGCCATTAAGGCCATATTTAGTTTTATCTGATTTTAGGGGGGGTTGACGTATTTTAAAAATTGTCATTTTGTGCTAACGACTATTTAATGTTTCTTTTTTATTGATGGGGATGTTGATTAATATGGGGCGTATCAGGCAGGGGGTTGAAGGTGCTACTCCGTCACCGAAACCCCATCCTCCCACAAACTGTGTCCTGTCAATAATCTTAGTATTTTTTTAGGTGGATAAGTGAAATATTTATTGATATTTTTAAAGCCTATGTTGATCAACCCAGGATCTTGCACTCTAACCTGAGTATCATTTAGCAATAAATAAGCTTTATGCAACAGCTTAATCTGCCTATTACAGGTATTTTTTTAAGCCTGAAATATTTTCTACAGTATTAATTAAACATTAATAACTTTTTCGGACCACAATCAACTCTCGATGTCATTTCTAGCCTGAGATATTTACTGGATTAGATTCCGATTTGCTGCTCAACTTTTATTCATGATTTAATCATGAAATGGATAATCGAGTCTATGTTTTTTTTATCTTACCAACGTTAGTAATGATGGTCGAGGCTAGGCCAACAATTCAATCGCTAAATTCTCGGTTCAGAGTTAATCAATTTGACTGAAATTGCCAGCAAATTCCGTTTACATTATCTAGTTTTTGACTAGTATAGTGGGAACTGCCAGCTCTTTAATTAATCTCCCATAATGTTTCTTGAATTTCTTTCATATCCCGGGGGTTTGGATGGCTTAGTGGTCTAGAGTGCCGTGCTTCGACCTCTAGCTGGCCCGTCACCTCTGGCTTGCGGCTGTGGTTTCGAGCCCTGGTGTGAACGTATGTGGCATGGAGATAGAGGAGCCTTCTCAACCTCGTGGGTTTTCTCCGGTGACTCTGGTTTCCTCCCACTACTAAATAACCTACGCGCAAGGGAATTATTGAAATAAAATTAAATCATATGTTAGTCCCGAAACGACCTAGTTTGTGTTGAGTGGACGTTGAACACCATTTCTCTCTCTCTCTTTCATATCCATTCAATATCAAATCTCTGTGAAAATTCGTAAAATCAGCAAAAATCATGTAATTTGTACTTGTGTCCAGTTTTAAAGCTGACCATTCAATTTTGATAATGAATGGTCACAAGATTAAATGTTGCCCAGGTTACTGCATGTTATATTTAAATTAATTTTCTGCCAGCGGTTTTATTTTTTTGCAAAGTATAAATATTTTAGGTAAATATCTAAAAATTCACCTGAAGTCACGTATGCACTGTGTTGATCAGCCAAGAATCTAATATTTTAAATTGACAGTTTTATAGTATTATCAAAACACGTAAGTTCTCATCAGCTGTTTGCTAATAACAACCATATGTTTATCTCTAGTGGATAAAATTTCTACAAAAGATAAAAAACCCAACCCCGCAATTTCAGTGAATGCTTTTTTCCATGTTGTAAGCCTAAATAAAATGAATAAATAATGACTTTGTTTCATTAAAACCTGTAAGCACTAAAATCAGTCTAATATTATCCAATCAAATTGCTAAAATTTGGATTTTATGTTAGTTGAATTTTGTGAAACAGACCCTTGAATAACGTACACAATAATCTTCGGTTGTAATTGTGAATATTCAATTAAGATATTAATATGAGTTTAATTTTAAATATTTGGAAAATAGACAAAATATATGTATCTTCTCTTGGTGGGTAATAAACACCACATGTAGTCTGAAAATAACTGGGGGGGTTGGATGGCCGAATGGTTAGCAGGTGCGTGCTGTATCAGAAGGCCTGCCATTGAGTCAACTGGCGTGGTTTCGAATCCCCGGTTGGGTAGGAGTAGGGTAGCCTGTCCGACCTTGTGGGTTTTCTTCGGGTACTCCAGTTTCCTCCCACTGCTAAAGACCCCTACGCGCAAGCGAATTATTGAAATAAAATTAAACCATATGTTAGTCCCAAAATAACCTAGTATGTGTTGAGTCGACGTTAAACCACATTTCTTTCTCTTTCTCTCTCTCTCTCTGTGAAAATAACTGATTAGAAATTGCAGTAAAAGCAGTTTATATACATTCATATTTTATTAATATTAGGAGTTGCTAGGTGCCAAATAATAAAGATTTAGATCCTTTAAATTCCACTTTATTTTATTGATTGTAATAGAAATAGATATTAAGTAATATTTCTCTCTATTCCCAGTTTGATAATAATAATCATATGTTAGTCTCAAACTAACCTCAGTAAAACAGCCATGAGACATTAAAACTCCTGTGGGACATGTTTACCTGTGTGTTCAACTAGGCGAAGATAATAAAAAAAAATGAGTTCTATTTCCTTCTATTCCCTGGTTTGTAATTATGACGGAAGGCTAGCGGCAGCTAACTCGTACAATGACGTAAACACGTACAAATTCTTATCTTATTTCACAGTCTTTAACCGGCCTTCCACTTCTGCTTATAGAACCCAATCACCCACTGATGATACCCAGTCTTTACGCTGCCGTTACTCTTTAAACAATATAGTGACCACATTATTGCTATGGCAACACATGATAGGCAGAGGAGGAGAAACGTATTAAAAAGTTTTTGCTAGTGCCAGATGTTTTTTGGTGGTAGTATTGGATATTAACGATTAGTGAGTGTGTCGGTGTTTCTCTCTCGTAGAGTTAGTGTGTGCATTACATGGTATGTTTTGTCAATGTGTTAATTGAGTCTGTGCTACTCCAGTGATTATTACCGCTTCTGTTAAATTGTTTGGAACTAGAGATATAATGTGAATGAGAAACCACCAGATAACCTAATAGACACACAGATTCAGACCCATTGAGTGAGTTCTCCTTGTTTACCTGTTTATTCTTTATTTTAATAGACCAACGGATTCAGACTCATTGACTTGTTTCATTTGTGTATGCTTTCCTTTATTTTAATATACTCGTGGATTCAGACTCACTGAGTGAGTTCTCATATTTTGTTGTTTATTCTCTCCTTTACTTTAATACTATGACTTATTTATTTATTTATATATCATGATCTGTTATTTTTTTTGTTAAAATATCAATTCTGTTTTCGATATAAAAAAATAGCCACCATGTCTAGTCTTTGAAATGGGGTTTAAAAAAACATTATTATATGGTGAGAGAGAAATGGAGTTTAATGTCCACTCCTATCCAGGCAACAAAATATTTCTCAAGAATTGGTTATCAATGTGAAACGGTTTTAAATTAATAAATCTTTGCTAATCAACTAAATTTTTTAAGTAGTTTTAGTCATTTAAGTTTCAGTTACATGACTCAATATGAATTAAAATAGCATTGTGCAAGAGCAAAATCTGCATATTACAGGCCTTTCTTTAGGCATGAGATGTTATCTAAATAATCAATTAGACATTAATTAACATATCCAGTCCATAATAAACTCTTGATGTCAAGATACGGATGAAAATAAATCCCCCCCCCCCAAAAAAAAAATCAGACTCTCCACGATCTTCTCAAAAAATCAGGTGCATTTGGACTTTTGTGAAAGTTGATTCTAGAGATACAGGGTTTAATGTCCAGTTTATCAAATGTCTGACATCATAGGGTTAAAAGCCACTCACATGGCCCCTGAGGCGACCTACCATCTGGTCAGATCTTCATGTAATACTTCCGTAATCTGGAAAAACCTAGTAACTATGTTGAATGTAGATTTGAGAAAACAAAGGAAAGCTCTTTTGTTTCAGAATTAAGCTACAGCATATAAAACCAATTTTATTTTATCTTTTTAGATGAAGTTAATTAGAAACCTTTTCGGTGAAGGAGAAAAAAATCTATTATTATATACAGGTGTACTAAGTCCAAATATGGGTCCTACTCAATTTTTATCGAAATTTGACTTGCTAGGTTTTTCCAGATTACGGGAGAATAGTGGCCATCGAAACAATATATAGATTTGTATTTTGATCAGATTCCAGAACTGTGACACGATAAAGAATTTTAAAACACACTTAACTCAGTACATTCCAATTGACGTCATTTATGACAGTATCGATAACTAGAAATATTTAATGACTGTCAAAATACACATGTCCTGAAAATACGGATCAAAGGCACGCACTAAATTAGATCTCTTTTTACATAATCAGCCTTGAATTTGTGTTAAATAACAGCTTTGTTTTCTTTAATTTTTTTTTCATCGCTTTCCATTTAATCTTTTTAATGAATAATAAATGAGTGATAAACGCTCAAGGTTTTTTTTTTGTCAATTGTGGCATCTCTTACATGTGGTTTCGCTTTGAAGTATGAGAGATAAATGTGCCATTAGGTTAATTTGATTCAGATGGAAGCTTGTCATGCCATATTTTTATTTTCATCTTCGCGCTTCTATATTCTTTGCATATTGAATTAATGTCTGGAGTTGAAGCAGAAAGAGAGAGAGAGAGAAATGGGGTTTAACGTCCACTCGACACAAACTAGTTCATTTTGAGACTAACATATGGTTTAATTTTATTTCAGTAATTCGCTTGTGCGTAGGGGTCTTTAGCAGTGGGAGGAAACCGGAGTGCCCGGAGGAAACCCACGAGGTTGAGAAGGCGCCCCTATCTCCATGCCACATACGCTCACACCAGGGCTCGAAACCACAGCCGCAAGCCAGAGGTGACCGACCAGCTAGAGGACGAAGCGCGGAACTCTAGACCACTCGGCCATCCCAACCCCCCTTGAAGCAGAAAGAAAATGAAATGAAATAAAGTTTTATGTTCTACCGAGCTGTTGAAGATGTGGCATATGTCATGCAGTGTGCTTTTAGGGATATTTTTAATCTTATATGGAATTGCAGCCATCAAGGGTCGTTTTATACAGTCCCACCTGGTTGACTTCACACTATTACTTGCTAGGTCCTTCGTGGAACACTGGAAATACGCCGGAAAATCTGAATGAACTTTCTCGGCCAATGAGAGATCAAACACTTAACATCCAGGCTAGCGAGCCCCTTCGCAACTGTACAAGCCCCCCCTCCAACATCTCACATAAGAATTGAGTGTGTTATTTATTGATCAATTTGTTTGGCCTAAGTGTCGTCTGTCTTGATACCGACTAAAAGTAAACGGTAATGACCCTCTTCATCAAGAACAATAATTAATTCCACTAAAAGCTTGGACACCCACTTTTATATTCTGTGTTTCGGCTACATTGGACGTCAGCGTCTACAGAAAGGAATAGAATTTTATTGCATCGAAACATCCTTTGAGGACACTATACGATACAAAGTATAATATTTAAAGTACAAAAATTCTGAGCAATCACATCATAACCAGATAGCATAATAGCGAAGCCACATAGATTATTTGAAAATACAAAACAAAACATACATACAATATAAACACTATAAATTATAAAATATATGTACAAATTCCGAGCACTCGCGTGACCAGACAGCATAGAACTCACATACAGGCGTAGGAATTGGAAATTTCTAGTTATTTTCGATTGTTTTGGAAACTCCATTTCGTATCCTTTCTGTCACAGCTGAATGGTTAGTACGTACATGTATGCTGTATTGTAAAGCCTGTCATTGAGTCAACTGACGTGGTTTCAAATCCCCGGTTGTACGTGACAAAGAGTAGGGTCGCCTGTCCAATCTCTTTGGTTTTCTCCAGGTCCTCTGGTTTCCTCCCACTGCTAAAGACCCCTACGTGCAAGTGAATTATTGAAATAAAATTAAACCATATGTTAGTCTAGAAATGACCTAGTTTGTGTCAGGTGGATGTTAAACCCCATTTCTCTCTCTCTCTTTATTGTGTTTTGGGATAGTCGGGCCATACTACTACTACTACTTAGTGTTTAACGTCTGCTTCCACATAAGTGATATCGCAGACAAGACTTAGGAGAGCCGAAGCTGATTCCTGTTTTTTAGAATATGATTTTGCAATCTTTCTATTTGGCTTTAAGCCATGGATTGGGTTTAGTGGGAAGTTCTTCCCTTTATTTATTAAAAAACATATCATTTGGTAGATGATCTCGTTTGCTTCTGGGTTGGTTGGTGTCATCGTTTGGGTCCGTCACACCTTTTATTGTCTTCGGGAATAGTCAGGCCGTCCATCCGCAACACCTTCTATATTCTCATGGGATAGTTGAGCCATCTCGAATGTCTTTCACACCTTTGTTATTATTGTCTTTGGTGTTAGTTGGTCCATCCGTCTGTCACACCTTTTGTGTTAGTAAAGCCATCCGTCCGCAACACCTTCTATTGTCTCATGGGATAGTCAGGCCATCTGAAATGTCTTTCACACCTTTGTTATTATTGTCTTTGGTGTCCATCCGCCCGTCACACCTTTTGTGTTAGTAAAGCCATCCGTTCGCAACACCTATTGTCTCATGGGATAGTCGGGCCATCTTGAATGTCTTTCACACCTTTGTTATTATTGTCTTTGGTGTTAGTTGGTCCATCCGTCCGTCACACCTTTTGGGTTAATCAGGCCATCCGTCTTTCACACATTTTATTATTTCTAAGGTCAGTCTGTCAATCCGTCCGTCACACTTCTTTTCTTATGGTCTCCTTGATCAATGAGTCCATCTGTCAGTCACACCTTTTGTTCTCAAACCTTACTCAACGCAAATTAATTTTAACTTTTCATAAGTTGTTTCAATATTTACAATAGAAGATAAACTAATTATAGTTGTGAACAGGTGTGAAGAAGTTATCAACATGTGGCATTAAGAATTTAATTATCACTTGCCAACCTTATTTTAGCTGCAGAAAATAGATCTTTGTTTTACTTGGGTTTTATAAAACTGGTCATTTCATTGGCAACAGTTCATTATTTTTACACACAGGCGTTTCTATTAAACATACATTATACAGCACTATACAAGAGCTAAATCTGTTTATTACAGGTCTTTCTTTAGGCCTTAAATGTTATCTTAATATTTGATTAGATATTAATTTACGTATCCAAACCATAATCAACTCTTGATGTCATCACAAGCCTTCGATATTTACTGGATTAGTCTCCGATCTGCTATTCTATGCTCATTTATTTAGACTAGGATTTTTACATCTTACTAACTTTAGTAATGATGATCGAGGCTAGGCCCAAAATACCATTGCTCGACTTTTATTCAGTTGGTTGAGGGGGCGGGGGGTAGCATGTGCTGTGTCATAAGATCTGTTATTGCGTTAAATTGCATGGTTTCGATTCTCCACATGTTGAAGGAGTAGAGTTGTCTGTCCAACCTCATGGGTTTTCTCAGACTACTCAGGTTTCCTTCCACTGCTAAAGACTCATACACACAAGTGAATTATTGGATGGGGGCCGAATGGTTAGCATGTGTACGTTGGTGTGGTTTCAATTCCTCTGCTGTACATGACTAGGAGTAGGGTCGCCTGTCCAACCTCATGGGCTTTCTCCGGGTCCTCCGGTTTCCTCCCACTGCTAAAGACCCATACATGCAAGCGAATTATTGAAATAAAATTGAACCATGTGTTAGTCCAGAAATGACCTAGTTTGTGTTGAGTAGAGGTTAAACCCCCTCGCTCTCTCACTTCATCTCATTGGAGCTGCAGTGGTTCAGTGTCAAAGATGCTGATTGAGAAAGTTCATCAGGATAGTTCAGCCTGGATTCTCCTTGTCAGTGGTGCTTGGATTCGTCTTGTCAGTGGTGTAGGTCAGAGCAAGGAACAAGAGTCTATTCATTTGGATGGGACAAAACACCATGGTCTTTTATGCACTTTGGCGTGCATGTTAAAGAACCCTTGACAGTTCGGAATTGAAATCAAGAGTAAGCTGTAGCCCTCATGGTGTATCCACATCTGTAGCCCTCATAGTCTATCCCCATCTGCAGCCCTTATACTGTGTCTCCATCTGTAGCCCTCATAGTCTATCCCCATCTGTAGCCCTTATACTGTGTCCCCATCTGTAGCCCTCATAGTTTATCCCCATCTGTAGCCCTCATAGTCTATCCCCATCTGTAGCCCTTATACTGTGTCCCCATCTGTAGCCCTTATACTGTGTCTCGATCTGTAGCCCTCATAGTCTATCCCCATCTTTATTACCCGATTGGCACAGAAAATTCAAAATCAATTTCATTTTTTGACCTCTGTGACTCCGAATCTTCCTGGTCAAATAATTAGGAATATAATTTCCTGTTCCAGACAATAAGAATGGTTTTATAAGGAGAATATTTGCATTTGCCAGACAACAATTGCATATTTGAGACGATAATTGCATGTAGTCAACTGGAGAGATAGGCATGTAGTTATTCGTGGTTATTTACCATGGCGAGAGAGAGATAGGCAAGTTCGTTAGGAGAATCAACACTGATTATAAGTTTCAAGTAACTTTTTGTCATTAAAAACACAAATAATATAATATTCTTGGCAACGTTTTCTCCAGACGTCCTGTCATTCATCGTCCATTTCTGTTATATTTTTATCGTACTTTGTAACATTAAACTTCGTAACATTAAACGCCTCACGAATAATCGATATTAAAACATTTCTCATCGTGAGAGCGATCCGGGTCAGGTATTATCATTAATCAACCCAAGTTTTAAACAAATCATTTCAACCAATTTCAAAGATTGGTTTTCATTTCCCTGCTGGGCACCATTTCTCAATCCGTCTGGCCGTACATCATGAAATATTACTCAAAGATCTTAAAGTGTTTCTGTGTCAATATTGTTTCAAAAGATTTTGATATTGGAGTTTTGACTGAGCTGAGTGTGTAGTCTAACTCTTGGCTGGTTTTAGAATATGAAATTGTTACGCCATGAATTATAAGGAATAGACTACAGTCTCAACAAATATGAAAATTGGATTGTATCGCGCCAATATATTAATTCAAAAGAATTTAATATTGCCCATGACGATAGTGCCTTTGTCAAAATATTTATGGTTCATTACAAAATTTTGAACGAGTTGCCAGTGTCAACTGATGAAAATCTTATAACGAAAATGAAATAAAACGAAAACGAGGTTACACGTCCCACTTTCCCGCACCAATTCTGCGAATGCAGACAGGCATATGCATGCAGTGTGCTATGAAAGAAATTTTGTCCAGACAGCTATATATGCTCCTGCTTACACATCATTGAGTCCCAACTGTCAAGGGTTCATCCACACATAGGCAGGATCTTGATTTTGAGTCAAACCAGGCACATTCTCCTTGCCTCACCACCCACCCCTGTCCGTCCATTATCACAGGTATCTACATAACATCAACAGAGAGAGAGAGAGAAATGGGGTTTAATATTCAAACTGGATCCTTCTGGACTAACATATGGTTCAATTTTATTACAATAATTCGTTTACAAGTAGGTGTCTGTAGCAGTTTGAGGAAACAGGAGGACCTGGAGAAAACCCACGAGGTTGGACAGGCGACCCTACTCCTAGTCATGTACAACAGGGAAATTGAAACCACACCAGCGTACACATGCTAAACATTGGATCATCTAACCCCCACCAACGTCAAGATAGTGCAAACACATCAATGGTCTAAAATTACAAGTCAATAATTCGTCTCTTTCATCTCAATTTGTTCTTTTTTCAAAGAAGGAAGGAAAAGAATAGATTTATTCATGTTCAAGTCGATCCAAAATAAATGTGACAATAATAGCATTACATCATTTTACTTTACTTACTTGAACTATCCTCCACTGGCTTCCTTCATGTGACGTCCTATATTGATTCAGTTTTATTTTTCAAAGATCGTTATTTTAAAATAACTAATGATGGTCACTTATAATAGAGTTATTTTAAGTCTCTTGGGAGCTATTTTTGGATTATTTGTTACTATATTTAGTAATGCGACACTATGTATAGTTTCTTGTTATGGCTGTCAGTTGTTATTGATTTCAAACGAGGATTATTAGAAGACTTATGGTCTACCGTTAATTGATGCTACTAGCGAGAGCATGGCGTGAGATTGCTCTCGATGTAGATATTCTTCTGCCATTATTAATAGAAGATTAGACGAATTTATGTCGTCATTGTCTGTATTTTGAATTATGATGTGGTCTCGACTTCAAAGTGATTGACGCAAGCTAACTGTAGAACTTGAGTAGCAATTCAGTTTACTTTCAAGTCATTAAACATAGATTAGAAAAAATTTATTTCGTCATAAGTTACGTGTGGATTACGTCTTTTGGGTTTGATTTGTAACAATCATCTCGTAAACATATCAGTTCGAAATCGACCAAGTAGACGTCAGAAATTTAATTTGGTCGTTTAATCAAATATCTATGTTTGTTTTTGAAAACGTACACTCAAGGATTTGCGATAGAAGAAAACCATGGCTGTGCTGTGAAGAGTTATTTTTGTGTGTTTAAGATATGAAAATACGATTATGATACATTAGCTGTGTGAGCTCTGTGTATGTAGAGTTCTTCACGGGGGAAGTGAACTCGACATTATATGACTTTTAGAACACAAGTTCTTTGAGTGTAAGTAGCTTAATGCTCGTTTATAAATAGATTACGTTTAGCTTAGCTGTAAATTCCTGAGATTTAAAAATAGATTTTTACCTATATGTGGGGGATAATAAGTATGAAATATGTCTGAGTTATTTTTATCGTTATTTTACGTGATTGAAGAACTGTTACAGGACACAATGAGGTAGGAACATTTTGTAGACAAATTAATTCATTTCTGTGAAGATCTATATCAGTACCTATTAAATAGTTAAGGCCATTTAATTTGATTTTACGTTTTGCGGGGGCCTGATAAATTTAAATAAAGACGTGAATTACATGAAAGATATTTTGTTTAAAATTTTAAAACTTAAGAAATTGTAACTAAAAAGGAAACCAAAGTACCCAGAGAAAACAACGAGACAACCAGAGATTGGAAACCACGCCATAGAGTTGAATCAACAACTTAAGTTAAGAATTTACTCAACTTTCAATCACAGTTTATGAGAAATATCCTTAAAATAAAGCAAACAACTCAATATCATCCAAAACCTCATACTCCATCAGTGTTTCGTTTTATTAGAACTAATCCACTTCACACTGCTATCTTGAGTAAACATTGTTGTGCTAAATTATTATTGGTCAGTAGTGCCATTACCAAGCAATGACCTACATTGTAACAAACAATATCGGGGTTAACCAGACCTCAAAATATGTTACCGCAATGTATCTAGTGACAATCGCGACTTGTTTACGTCATAACCCACGAAATTTATTATGCTCGATTATCCAGTGCCAACATGTTTTCTTCGTCAGCCATTTTTAAAATTATGCCGAATTCGAGAAGAGAGGAGGGATTTGATTGGACGTTAAAAAGAGACACGCCCCGCTCAATTTCAAGAATATGATGTCTATCCAGCAATGGTAAGAGAGGGATTTCTCGCGCCATTGCTTCAGGAATATGCCAAAACCTTAGACATTGAAAGCACAAATTATTTGTCAAATTTAATCAACATTAAATTGTGTAGTGATCTTTGTGTTAATTTGTAGATCCCAAATATTAGCGATTTAGCTCCTTAAAGTCCAAGAATGCTTTGTGAAGTCGTGGCCAATAGAAGAAATTGGAGTGGCCTATGTATTTTATAAATCAGATACATTTCTTGTTTACTCGGATTCGAGTATTATCGCAGCGACTATTTCAGGAATACTGTAATTAATTATATTCTTAGCTTATTTCATCCTCATGTCATTGACGTATCTGTTGACTCGTTATTCGGTTAAATTGGATGACTTGACGTAAGAGCATCAGGAAGAAATGTAGATTTTTTTTTTATCAAGTCTTAATAAAGTTGGTTTCAACTTTTAATATACTTTTTATAGAACTTCCGTATTACTTAAGTCTTGATAGATAAATAGCTGTGCGTGTCTCATGAATGATGTTTTACTTTGATTAAACTTTCAAAACTGTTCAATTTAGTGAAGAGAGAGAGAGAAATCAGGTTTATTATTAAGTCCACTCAACACAAACTAGGTCATTTCGGGACTAACATATGGCTTTAATTTTATTTCAATAATAGGGGTCTTTAGCAGTGGGAGGAAACCAAACCCACGAGAGTGAGAAGGTCCCCCTATCTCCATGCCACGTACGCTCACACCAGGGCTCGAAACCACAGCCGCAAGCCAGAGGTGACCGGCCAGCTAGTGGTCGAAGCGCGGCACCCTAGACCACTAGGCCATCCCAACCCCCCTATTCAGTGAAGAGAAAAGATTTGAAATTTGTTTTTTCCTAAAAAGTAAGAAGTAAAGTTCAAATTGTTGCGAAGGGTGGGGAATTAGCCATTTGATTGATATCAACTTTGGTGGAAGCGGACATTAAACACCAAAAACAACAACAAGCTGTGAGAAATCTGATTTTGTCCGAAAAATGCAAATGTCGATCGATGTTTTGAGCAGGGCTTCCACTTCAAAATCGATGTCTTGAGTCTTCTAGTTTGGTGAAATAATTAATTAGTGTTCATTTTAGCGTGGATTAAGTCAGTGAAAAAAATAGGCATTGTCCTTGACGAAACAATGTAACAGAGATGCGCAGGTGGAGCTCTGTTTCTTAATCAAAATAAAAACAATCGGACGAAGCTAAGTGAATTCTTTTCTGCGTTAATCTTCACATATCAGTCAACTTTTAACCATTCAAGCGGAGACAAGAGAATTCTCTGAGCAGTTTTATTTATCTTGTTCAGGTCTTGTTTAATTAGAAAGTGCAACAGAAGCAGAATGTCTTGAAAAGGTTTTTTCTTATCTCGTTGACATTATGTAAGACATTTAGAGTAGAAATAGGCGGACTTTATTAGAGTACACGATGTCCTGGATTAGGAACAGAATCAACGGAAAAATGAAATCAAATAGGTTTTAAAGTCCTACTGTTCTGCTCGTAACCGTGGTTATCAAGGCAGGCATACGCCATGAAGTGTGCTATGATGGAAATTTTGCCTGGGCAGCGGCACTACAACCTACTCTTATATCGAATTCCAACAATCAAGGGGTCTTTTACGTGCACGCAAATGTGTACATAGGACTTTGGTTTTTCATATTATCTGAATGACTAGACAGCTGTCTTTGTCAGACCCACCGGCCTGTGTCACTGACAAGGGGAAACCACCCCGCAAATTCTGGATGAATTTTCTCGACCAATGCAAGGATCGAATACCCGCCCTTCTGTCTAGTGAGGCAGTCTCTTACCCACTTATAAAAGTCACTGTTAGCCCTAAGTTTACGACTAGTCCCAGATCTATTCATTTGATGAGATATATGGATGTTGGTTGTTTGTGTTGTCTGTGTATATTGTGTGTTTTGTCCGTATATTTGTCTTGTGTAATATTTTATGTGTGTTGCAGTCCTCCTTGCACTTACTACTAGCAGTGATCAGAAAAGTGCATACAATAAATTTGTAATTTTTTAATTGTCGGAAAGGAAAAATCTTGGTTCTTGTCATTCAGCGACGAACTTCGGGGCAGACGTGTGCCCGCGGAGGTTTCTCATCTTCGGCGAGAGAAATGTTTTGAATAACTGACTGTAAATGGCGCTCTCTAGTGTATATCTTCTATACCAAACCAAATGCGCCCTTATGGAGAGGGAGTCTATAGGTTTCTGCCTGTTCTCCAATCCAGTTTCTGTGAATAAATATTGTTAATAAAGACAGAGGAAACTACATCGGAAAATCTGTGGGAACTTTCTTGACTAATTAGTGAACAAGTGAATGGAATAAAGATAAATAGCAAGACGACTCTTATCATCCTGTAATCTGTGTTATTAAAAGGCTAAGTTCTGTTTTAACTGCTGTGTATATTATGGCATTTCCTGTTGTTATTTCATGCTGGGAGTGTAAATGTAGGGGAACACAAAACATTCATTCTTGTTAATTTGCTAAAAGAATTTTATTATTCATCTTGACATTCAAGACTTAAAGCGAGAATTTCATATTTTCTAAGAAAGTCAAAACATATTTATTTCTATGTCTTTTGCTCAATAGGTTGTCGACTCACTATTAAACAATCATAAGCATTATTTCCCACACTTAAAAATCATGCACACTGGAAATAATAACACAATTACCTCCCTTGTTTTTCTATTCCAACCATGGAAGAGCTGTCTTCAAACTTTTGAATTGAAGTTGAAAATGATATAATTGCTAATTTCTCAACTGGCAATTGTGAATTACAGGATTAATAGGACCTTTTATAGATACCATCTATTTTAAGGCTTTATTATAAGATTTAAAAATGTAACTTAAAAATATGAAATTGTCGCTTTAAGGCTTTATTTTAATATATTTTAAAAATATGAAATTGTGGCTTTAAAGGGAAATTAGATAAGAGCTGGAATTCACGTGTTTGATCCTGAATTGACTGGGAAATTTCACTGGGATTTTCCAATGGTGTTCCGCCTTGTCAGTGATACTGGACAGAGGGTCTGTCAAGGGACAAAGTATAGTCATTCGGATGGGATGAAAAGCCAAGATCCCGTTGGAATTTGATGTAATAGTAGGAAGTAGCGTTACTATCAGTGCAAAATTTCCCTAATATGACGTATGCCCATCTTCCTTAGCTAAGTCAGGAGCAAAACAGTTGTGGGTTAGGGTTAGTTTTAGTTTTTTTGTGTGCTTTCTTGAGCACCAGACTCTGAGTTGCCTTTTTAGGGTGTTTTCCGGTATTTAGTGTGTTTTCCTGTATTTAGTGTTTTCCCGGTGTGTTCCGGTATTCAGTATAACACAGTGTTTTCCGGTTGTTTTCCGATGTTTTGTGGTACATGTATATAGTTTAGCCCGTATCGAATCATCAGTTATACGTGACAAGGAGTTGGGTCGTCTGTCCAACCTCTTGGGTTTTTTGGGGGTCCTCAAGTTTCCTCCCACTGCGAAAGACCCCTACACGCAAGCGAAGGGTCGTATGTCCAACCTCTTGGGTTGTCTTTGGGTCCTCTAGTTTCCTCCCACTGTGAAAGACACAAGCAAGCGAATTATTGAAATAAAATTGAACCATAGGAAATGACCTAGTTTGTGTCGAGTGGACGTTAAACCCCATTTGTCTTTCTCTCTTTTGCTTTAAGCCTTGCAGAAAGGCTTCCACTCCCTTTGTTCTACTACCCTGTTGCTATTTCCTGTTACTATAACTAATGGTAAAAAATACCATCAATTGTTGGCGAAGTTGATGAATGATGGTTACAAGCAGAATGGTAGATAGATAAGGCTAATCGAAAGACAGTAAAAACAGGTCGAAAATACTTCTCACCAAAATAAACCATCTGCTTCGTAAACAATCATTGTTACACACTATTATTTACCACATTTATTCTAATAAAACACCCCCGAAATCATATTAACGCAGACCAGAAACGATCAATTCACTTTTTATACGTCCACATTTCCCACTGGCCGTATAATGCCCATGCTTGTCATTGCCACAACAAGAGAATGAGCCCTATTGATAAAAGGTATCCCAGAAATAATTTATTTAAATTATCATGAATCATATCTCTTATTTTATGAATTTAACAATTAAAAGAATGTGTATGCTTTATGTAATGGATAGAGCATGAAATGCGAAGGATGGACAACAATGATTTTAAATTTCGAAAAAAAAGACTTTATATCAACGCATCAACCATTATTTGAATGAAATCATGTCCACATAATACAGGTGAGGGGGGATTTTTGTCGCGGCAGCAGTTACCGTTCTTTATTAAGATACTCCAGAAAGAGTTTATCTAAAGTATCAATGCATGAAATGGTCAACAATGATTTAAAATTTAACAAAAGTTAGGACTTTATTATTATTGTTATCTGGAATAGAATCTTGTCAATGCAATACGTGTGGCATTTGAAAGGGAGATTTTTGCCCTGGTGTCAAAAATGACGTCTGGCGTACATGTTGTAATTTCAGGACTAACACATTGTTCAATTTTATTTCAATAATTCACAGTGGAAGATAACCGGAGGTCCAGGAGAAAACCCACGAGGTTGGACAGGCGAGCCTACTCCTTACGTACAACCGGGGCATCGAAACCATGCCAGTTGACTTATTTACCGACTTTATGATACAGCGTGTGTGCTAGGGGTGGATCCAGAGAGGGGGTTTGCGGGGTACAACAACCCCTCCCCTGCTCAGCTAAATTTTTAAAAAATAATGCCTTGCATCAATGAAATTACATCACAAAGTGATCCTACATCAGTATAAAAATGATTTCTCTGTTTAGAAAGCTCAATTTGTATGTATGTCTGATTGCAGATTTCTGTGACAGAAACATGGCAAACTCCCTCCTGCAAAAATTCCTGGATCCGCCCCTGATAACCTTTGGCCAGTAAGACATAAAACCACAATTTCGTGTAATTATTCATTCTGATAAAAGTCATTGGGATAAAGGAAATACATTATGAGCTGTCATTTCACTCATATATGACTTGGGGTATTATTGACTGTTAAATATTCAAGCATGTCTGACATTAAATGTGGTCCTGCCTGAAACTATGGAAAGCGCAATAACTATCAGATTTTATGATCGGAGTCGAAGTTACAGATTCATCCGTTTTATTAAATAGAATATTTAATGAAAACTTGAATGGTTATGGTCGAAATGTGACAATTGAGATAGATGTTATTCCTGAAATAGTTTTAACGGGCGAAATCGTATAATTTAAAACAGAAATTTGCAATAAAGCTTGTAATAAGAATATACGTAAAACTGGAACCTGTATTGTTATATTGTCCATTTTATAACAATTTATGACAGCTATCTCCAGCTCTCTAAACTTAACAAACATCATAATCCTTATTCGTCTTGATAACATCAAAAACTGGGGATAATATTGAGTTTGAGCTTTATCCTTTTATAGGGGGTCGGGTGGGAGAATGGTTAATGCGTGGGTGTTGGATCTAAAATTGTGGATAATATTGAGTTTGAGCTTTATCCTTTTATAAGAGGTTAGATAGCCAAATGATTAACGCGTGGGAGTTTGATCTTAAATTGTGGATGATGTTGAGTTAGAGCTTTATCCTTTTATAAGGGGCGTGGGAGTTTGATCCAAAATTATAGATAATATTGAGTTTGAGCTTTATCCTTTTATTGGGGGTCGGTGGGAGAATGGTTAATGCGTGGGTGTTAGATCCGAAGGTCTGCCATTGAGTCAAATGGCGTGATTTCGATTCCCAGCTTCTATAATCTCCCTCTCTCTCCATTTCCTGACGTCATAATCAGGATTCAGTTTAACGTAAACGAGCTAAATATCTAATTCTTTGCCTTTGAAACCTTAAATGATTGAAAATGACCTAGTTTGTGTAGAGTGGATGTTAAACCCCATTCCTCTCTCTCTCCACCATTTCTCTATTTTTTTACCATATTCTAAAACATTGATTCTCAACCAGTGTTTTTCTTTATTTAGTTAGTCATTCATTCCATGATTATATGCCACTTATACTTGTCATGATTTTATTTTTGAAAAATTCAAATATTTTTCATATATGTTAAGCCAAGGTGTGCCGCTATTTTTTCATGTGTTTCAAGGTATGCCTTGAACCACTGTTCTAAAATGATTGTCTATGGTAGTCTGTCTACCTGATCTAGTTACATTTACTACTGTAACTATGGTTTCATTATAAATGAAGCCAGGAATATTAGGTCATATTTCTATAACCTTTCATCGTTTTACCCAGTTCCGTAATATTATAAATAGAACAGGCCAAAACAAATATTTTATGGAATTTCACCAACCACAAAAATTATGCTAAGTTTTCTGATTTAAAACCAACATGTCTTGTGACACTTGGTAAACTTTTGATTAGTTAAACATGCATTATGCAAGAGCAAAATCTACCTATTACAACTCTTTCTTTAGGCCTGAAATGTTATCTAAATTATCAATCAGACATTAACTTATTCAGACCATAATAATCTCTTGATGTCAAGGCAGCTTTCCATTTTGGCTGGATAAGATTCCTATATGCCGCTTAATGGCCATTGATAATTAAATTTAAGAAGTGGATAATTGAGACAATGCTGTTTATATAAATAGTAAATTTCAGCACAATTTTAAACTCTTTTGCTAGTCTCGGTCACCCAGAACCTCCTAGTCTTCAACGTACAAAGGGTCCAGAACCGTTGTCAGTATTTGATGTAAAGTCCATTGCTCATGCATAACCGGAGGGTTGGGATGGCCTAGTGGTCTCGACTGCTGCGTTTTGACTTCTAGCAGGCCGGTCACCTCTAGCTTGCGGCTGTGGTTTTCGATCCCTGGTGTGGGATGGAGATAGGGGTGCCTTCTCCAATTGTGGGTTTCCTCCGGGCACGCCGGTTTCCTCCCATTGCTAAAGACCCATACGTGCAAGCGAATTATTGAAATAAAATTAAACCATATGATCGATAGTCCCGAAATGATCTAGTTTGTGTAGTGTGGACGTTAAACCCCATCTCTCTCTCTCTCTCTCTCTCTCTCATGCTTAACCAGGAGTTTGGTTTTTGTGCAGTATCTTTGGCCAAGTCAAGTAAGAGTTGCACCCCTTCCCGATTTAAATCCGATAATTCTTGCATTGATATGAACAAACACAAAATGGGACAACAAAATAGGATTTGATTTAAAAAATGATATCATATATGTCCTATAAAGAAAAACAAATGTTGGATATTGAACCAACATGTAAACAAATGGAATTTTTGAAATGACATTCTTAAATTCATTTCATTTGCGTCAACATCTTATTTTACGACGAGTTACCTCCCTCAGACATTGTTCACAACGCATCCAGGCTAACATTTGTGAGAGAGAGAAATAGGGTTTAACGTCAACTCGACACAAATTACGTCATTTCAGGACAAACATACGGTTTAATTTTATTTCAATAATTCGGTTGCGCGTAGGGTCTTTAGCAATCAGAGGAAACCAGAGTACCCGGAGAAAACCCACGAGGTTGGACAGGCGATCCTACTCCTTGTCATGTACAACCGGGGATTTGAAACCACGCCAGTTGACTCAATGACAGGCCGTGTGATACAGCGCACACGCTAACCATTCGACCATCCAACTCATCGCTAACATAGAATATTTTTCTGGATGATAGAGACTAGAATATAACCAGATCCACTCGTCTGGTATTTATTACGGGGACCAGGTTATATTTCCTGTTACTGTTCAAATCTACATTCACTTGGTTCCTGTCCTTGAAGAACTCTAGAAACCAGACTAAGGTCACATTCCAATTCTGTTTTTTATCTCTCTGGTATGAGCACACATGGTGAGATGTGATAACTTTTTATGAGAATTGGCTGGAAATGTAAAATACATAAATAAATAAACATTGGAGAGAGAGAGAGCGAGTAGGGTGGGGTTTAATGTCCACTCAAAACAAACCAGATCATTATGGGACTAATATTGTAGTATTTATTGGGGGGTTGGGATGGCCTAGTGGGCTAGAGTGCCGCACTTTGACCTCTAGCTGGACGGTCACCTCTGGCTTGCGGCTGTGGTTTCGCGTCCTGGTGTGAGCGTATGTGGCATGGAGATAAGGGTCTCTTCTCAACTTCGTAGGTTTCCTCCGGGCACTCCGGTTTCCTCCCACTGCTAAAGACCCCTACGCGCAAGCAAATATTGAAATAAAATTGAAACCATATGTTAGTCCCAAAATGTCCTAGTTTGTGTTGAGTGGACGTTAAACACCATTTCTCTCTCTATGAGTATTTATTGCAATATTTGTGTGCATGTAGAGGATTTGACTGTGTGAGGAGCCCGAAGAAAGCCATAAGGTGAGGAAAGTGACCATACTGCTTGTAACAATCCACAGAGCTTGTTCTATCTCTCCCAGATCTTCTCTTAGCGTTTGTCTTATCTCTTCCAAATTTTGGGTTAGAGCTTGTTCTTTTTTTCCCAGATTTTCTGTTAGACTTTGTTCTAGGTCTCCCAGATCTTGTGTTCGAGCTTGCTCTGTCTCTCCCAAATCTACGTGGCAAGGAGTAGGGTCGCCTGTCCAACCTCGTGGGTTTTCTCTGGGTACTCTGGTTTCCTCCTACTGCTAAAGAAACCTACGCGCAAGCGAATTATTGAAATGAAATTAAACCACATATTAGTCCCCAGTTTGTGTCGAGTGGATGTTAAACCACATTTCTCTCTTTCTCTCTTTCTCTGTCTCTCCCAAATCTTGTGTAAGAGTTTGTTCTGATTATCACAGAGCTTGTATTAGAGCTTTTTCTGTCTCGCCTAGATCTAGCGTTAGGGTTACAGTTTAATTTGTCTCACCCAGGTATCAGATAGGCAGTTTTGCAAACATCTTTACTTTAGAATTATATTTGGATTCTGTTTAACCTTTTCGAGGAGAGAGGTCATTTGTGAATAAAACAGTGTTTAAATAAGCAACTTATAAAATTGGTGAAAGGCATCATTGTCTGTGTTTTTTTTTTTTAATAAACAATATTTTTATTCAGATTTGTATATGTATAGGGATTTGGGGAAAATCTTAGTGTATAATAATCACCTCTGTTTAATGAACGAATGATTTTTTTACAAGGAGAGACGAAGATGGTTGATAGAGAAATGGCATGGAAAGTGTATATAAAAGTGAAAACTATTTCCAAGCTTTTATCTCAGTGGATCAATAAAGATTTGCATGTGTAAGAATGATAAATGCGATGATGTAAAACTCCTACATAGCAGACTTGAACCACCATAACTAAAAAGGCACCCGGCGCACGCACCCTCTTATTTTTTGAGGTGGCGAATAAGTTTAGCTCCATATATTTTCGCAGGAAAGGAGAACAAGAATAGTTTAGGTTTGAAATTGTAATTTACAGTACTGGTATGAAATCAGTCCTTGTGGGCATATTTTCCACTCAAAAATCATGGGACGGGCTTTGCACTCTCAAGTGAAAATCCTAGGTCTGCCACTGATCCACTACATGCTGATACATTTCGATAAGGTCAACATGATTGGTATGACTGATTTGATAGGATCAGCACGGTTACTCCTCGATTGATTTGTTCTGGTCATGAATTTTACTAGAAACAAAAGCGAGCTGACTAACAATTGTTGTTCTGTTAAGTATTAAAACGTTCAAGAAAAATCAAGATTATTTTCGGTTACGTTGTAGATAAACACTTCCTGTTTTCTCTGACGTTGGAAGCCTGATATCGTGAAATAAATATTCCTTGAGATTATTGAACCCAAGATTGGAAATTTTTGTATTGTTTGTAAAGCAGTGTTTTTTTAAGCATGGAATGAATAGTTGTGCCCGTGGGGAAAAATTCTTTTGTGTTCCAAACATAGTCACAGATTGAATCCGGAATTTAAATGAAATGAGGCTAAAGTCATATTTTTCGCCACTTTCCAATAATGATATCAGGGCCTGGTTCTCCGGCTCATCTGAAATTTAGAAAATGTTCCTTAGCAACCCATATTGGTGTGTACATGCAACCATGGATACAAGGTCTATGTGTACATGTCACCGTGGGTTTTTCATCTCATCTGAACATTAATACAATGTTCCTTGCTAACGTGTTTGTCTTCTGGGTTTCTGCTTTATTGTCACATGATGTCCATCCCTCTAGGGGGATCACAGTGGCTGAGTTGGTGGTAAGACGCTGGCTCACTAACCTGCATTGGACGAGAAAGTTCATCCAGATTTTTTGACGTAGTTTCCGCTTATCAATTATGCAGAATGGGTGGGGGGGGGGGGGGCCTGATAAGGACAGCTGTCTTCTTGTTGGATGGTACATAAAAAACAACGTCTTGTGTATCATTGGTGTGCATCTAAAAGATCCCTTGGCAGTTGGAATTTGATATGAGTAGGCCGTAATGCTGCTCTCTTGGCAAAATTGCTCAACTTCATTAGTCAAGTCCGAGCAGAAGAGTAGCACGATAAATCCCAGTTTATTTCCTATTTTATTTTAAGTTTATTAATTGGTTCAGGTAGCAATTCCATGCGTTATTAGTAAGGATAACATTCTAATTAGTTGACCATTGCATTTTGCTTTGTTTCATCGATTTTCTACATTTTTCTCTGATGTTCATTTTTTTTTTCTTTCCCGATTTAGCAGACGGATTCATTTTGTGAGTTAGTAAATCCGTCAGACCGCAGAAAAAATCAATAACGAGAGTTCCCAAGATACTACTAACTTGCCAATCGGAGCAATCTATTATTGACTTATAGGCTTGTAAATATTATGTTATGTCTTGTTGAAAGGTACTCTCCGTTGGGTTGGATATTTCACGAGAATAACGCAGGCCGAGATCAACACTAATTGATTATTAAATGGCTTTTTAGCGCGTTTATGAGATTATTGTTCGAATTTAATTGATCTTTGTATACACTGACAGACGACAAGGGAATATATATATATATTGATATATTATACGTGATAACATCTCAAGACGCTCAGTAAAGAGCAGACGACTAGCTATGATTTAGCGCTCTTGAACAACCAGTTTGTTGGATATTCAGCGCTTTATAAATAGATTATTATTATTTAATTTTGATTTGATGTATATCAGAATAAAGAAATAAAAGTGTTTGAATTTTTTACCTGGACGTGTTTTTATTTATTTTTTGTATTTATCTACCATTAACATAGAAATACTTTGTCTGCTTTCAGTTTTTGATTTTTTTTAACTGGACATATTTTTTTTTTATTTATTTACCTACCGTAATCAAAGAAATACTTTATATATTTCAATATATATATTGATAATGTATTCATAAGGGTGGGTTGGGGGGTTGAGAGGTTGGGATGGCCTAGTGGTCTAGAGTGCCGCGCTTCGATCTCTAGCTGGCCGGTCACCTCTGGCTTACGGCTGTGGTTTCGAGCCCTGGTGTGAGCGTATGTGGCATGGAGATAGGGGCGCCTTCTCAACCTCGTGGGTTTCCTCCGGGCACTCCGGTTTCCTCCCACTGCTAAAGACCCCTACGCACAAGCGAATTATTGAAATACAGTTAAACCATATGTTAGTCCCGAAATGACCTAGTTTGTGTGGAGTGGACGTTATACCCTATTTCTCTCTCTCTCTCTCTCTCTCTCTCTCTCTCTCTCTCTCTCTCCCTCTGGTATTCATAAGAATGACAGATGGCTACTTAAACAAATAAAACAGTATTGTCTAGAATTAACTCAAAATTGTTTGCCTTATTTTAGCTAAAGATATAGCCCTTTATAAAACTTTTGTTGTTTTAATGTATCAAATACATCAATAAGAAACTATGTGCAAATTTCTGTGTTTCTGAATCAAAGATATTTCTCATAAACAGTGATTGAAAGTTAAGTAAATTCTTAACTTAAGTCTGAGAATGCTTTGTTAAGTCAGAGTCTGGTACTTTTTGTTTAGAGAGACAGAGAAATGGGGTTTAACGTCCACTCGAAACAAACTAGATCATTTCGGGACTAACATGGTTTAATTTTATTTCAATGATTTGCTTGCGCGTAGGGGTCTTTAACAGTGGGAGGAAACCCAAGTACCCAGAGAAAACCCACGAGGTCTGACAGGCAACCCTACTCCTTGCCATGTACAACTGGGGATTTGAAACCACGCCAGTTGACCCAATGGCAAGCCGTATGATACAGTGCGCGCATGCTAACCATTCGACCATCCAACCCCCCACTTTTTGTATAACCCCTTTTAGTTAATGAAAATATTAACTACCCAAAATCGTATAAAAAAAACTAGAGAAAGTTGATCTAGGTTGCTTCCAAGTCCACTTGACACAAACCAGGTCATTTCAGGACTAACATTGGATTTAATTTTATTTCAATAATTCGCTTGGGCTTAGAGGTCTTTAACAGTGGAAGGAAACCGAATTACCTGGAAAACCCCACATGGTTGGATGGGTAACCCTACTCCTTGTCCATTCAAGCCTGGGGGGTTGGGATGGCCTAGTGGTCTAGAGTGCCGCGCTTCAACCTCTAGCTAGTCGGTCACCTCTGGCTTGCGGCTGTGGTTTCGAGCCCTGGTGTGAGCGTATGTGGCATGGAGATAGGGGCGCCTTCTCAACCTCGTGGGTTTCCACCAGGCACTCTGGTTTCCTCCCACTGCTAAAGACCCCTACAGGCAAGGGAATTATTGAAACAAAATAAACCATAGTCCCGAAATGGCCTAGTTTGTGTTGAGTGGACGTTAAACCCCATCTCTCTCTCTCTCTCTCTCTCTCTCTCCATTCAAGTCCACACATTAAACCACTGCGCCATCCTATCCCCTGATAAATTGGGAAGTCAAGAATTATTTTTGAATCAAACATGCGACTTCCAGACTAGCAAGCCAAAGTCTTACCCACTTAGCCACCGTGTTTATGATATTATATAAAATAACGACAATATATTTGTTTATTTTCAGATAAAGACAGTGTTTATGGTGGAAGTAAGATTGTAGGAGTTCCTGGAGCTGGTAGAATTTCTACGAGTTTAAAACAACGACAAACAGCCAGACAAAAGGTCAGTTTTTTTTTAAATGATTTGTTTATGTGAGAATGTATGAAAGCATATTTTCAAATCGAATTAAAGAACATTTATAATCTTTGAATTGCATTTAGTAATTGAACATAATATAACACAACACAGATATCTGGATAACAATCTCTATATTATACACATGACGTTTCCACAAGAATTTTGGGGGGTTGAGTGGCCGAATGGTTAGCGTGCGCGCGCTGTTTCATACGGCCTGCCATTAAGTCAACTGGCATGGTTTCGAATCCCCGGTTGTTCGTTGCAAGAAGTACTAGTAGGGTCATCTGTCAACCTCATGGGTTTTCTCTGGGTACTCCGGTTTCCTCCCACTAATAAAGACCCCCCTACGTGCAAGTGAATTATTGAAATGAAATTAAACCATATGATGTTAGTTCCGAAATGATCTAGTTTGTGTCAAGTGGACGTTAAACCCCATTTCTCTCTCTGTCTCTTGACAAGAATTCGTTCTGCATACACTTTGTAGAACTTAAACATAACAGACTCAAACGGATTTCAATACAGGTTGAAGTACTTTTTGACATTTCAATCTTGTCAGGACAAATAAGTAGATATGGTACAATACAAAGAGAGAGCGAAATGGGGTTTAACATCCATTCGAGACAAACTAGGTCATTTTGGGACTAACATATGGTTTAATTATATTTTTATAAATCGCTTGCGATAGAGGTCTTTAGCAGTGGGAGGAAACCAGAGGACCTGGAGAAAACCCAAGATCCATATAGAGACTGAAATTATGTCCCAAAAAAAGTTATTGAATTGAAATCAGTTCACATTCTCACGAAAAGGGATTTACCAACAAACTGTAGTCCGACTTCATGTTTTCAGCTATACTGTTTCTTTTGAGTTTGGAAAAGAAGGTACATGTTGGGTTTCGATCCAAAAATTATTATTGATGAGGAATGGGGTCACCTGCCCAATCACATCAGTTTTCTTCTGCTCTTCCAGTCTCCTCCTACTGCTAAAACCTCCTATGATTTAGCGACTTATTAAAATAAAATTGAATCATATGTCAATCCTGAGACGACCTTGTTAGTGTTGAGTGGACGTTAAACTCATTCCCTCCCTTTCAAATTCTATTTATTTCAAAATTTTGTCAGCTTCGACAGTACGAGCAGGTATATAGTAGAAAGCCCTTATTTTGAAAAATTTGATGAAAATGCCACTTCCGAGGCAAAATTCTCTCCCTAGCTTAAAATACAAGAAGTGTTAATGAAATGTTAACTCCTTTTCTGTCTTCCGTCTTTCATTTCATTGGTACATTTGCTAAGTCAATAACTTAGTCAGTGAAACCTTATAAATTTGGATGAAAGGAGAGAGCCTGTTTTGTTTGTGTTGCGAGCTATTTTGAGAGAAATGAGGTATTGATCTAGCCTACTGATCGAGTTCTTTCTGATAGAAGAATTGGAAAAATGTCATTCTCCTGATGCTAATGTCTCTATAATACACTGTTTAGCATGCATGAGTTTTCAACAACCATACGATAATGGATTGTCTGCCCTTAATTATGGAAATAAATGTGGGTTACAAGGTTATTTACAAACACAAATTTTCTGGCTAAATATCTTTTCTTTCTTGACGTTGAATGTTTATGCCACTTTTTTTATGTCTGGGTTTTGGATATTTCTATTAGCATTCGAAGTTGACAACACCCTTGTTTTCCCAATATTTCAAAATGTTTTGACTGTCTATTTTGATTATCTGGATAATTATTATCAGTACCAAATCGACAGTATTTTATTCATTGGAATTAGAAAGAGAGAAAAAAATGAAGCTTAATTTTACATAACATCCAGTTTAGCTCCTATAATGGGCTAATGAAGACAGGCATACAGTGTGCTATGAAGGTAATTTTGGCAGGGCAGCGTCACTATAAACTACTCTAAATTGAATTCCAAATGCCAAGGAATCATTTATGTGCAGGCCAATGTGTACACAGGACCTCGTTTTTTTGCCGCATCCTAATGACTAGACATCTGTCATTGCCAAAGCTCTGTGTCGAGCATCACTGACAAGGGATCTAACACGCGACCTACAGAGATAGTGTATAACGTCAACTTGATACAAAGTAGGTCATTTTGGGACTAACATACAGATCAATTTAATTTCAATAATTTTCTTGTCTGAAGGGGTGTAAAGCAGTGAGAGGTAACAGGAGGACCCAGAAAACACCCACGAGACAGGGCATGAACATAAAGTTTGAGATGATTTGAAGCAATTTTTTGATATTAATTTGAATATCTTTTTAGTTCAAATATATGATCAAATAACACAGTTTGTCCCTGGGGGAAAGTATCTTTAAATCTCCTGGGATAAACAAATAAATCAGCTTGTGATTACCTTAGTGAACTCATTACAACATATTGCATTTTTTATTTCCTTAAAGCAGCAATTTCATATTGTAAGTTATATTTTTAAAATATATTAAAATAAAGCCTTAAAATAGATGGTATCTATAAACAGTCCTACCTTGTTAAAGAATAATCCTAGAATTCACCATTGCCAGTTGCGAAATTGGCAAAAATATCACTTTCAACTTTAAATTCAAACATTTGAAGATAGCTATTGCATGGGGGGGAATGGGAAAACAAGGGAGGTAATTGTGTTATTATTTCCGATGTGAAAGATGTTTAAGTGTGGAAAATAATGCCCATGATTGTATAATAGTAAGTTGACAACCTATTGAGCAAAAGACATAGAAATAAATATGTTTTGACTTTCTTAGAAAATATGAAATTCCCACTTTAATCATCTAATATCAAGATTCTGGTTTTGTGCAAAGATTTCAGTATATACCATAATTTACATTAATTTAAACCTCCGTGGATTAGTAGATCAATCAGCTTGTAACATAAGTAAAATCGTTACAAAACGTCTTCATCATATTTTTTATTGCCTTAATTTTTTTTATTATTTTCAAAAAAAATATTAGGAATTAACGAACGCAGATGGTAGCGATCAAACAGTGATATATTAGAGTAATTAGATTAGTATAGGTTTTTGTTTAGGTGTAATCTGTACTTGTGTTTTTAGTTTTCTAGTGGTAAAAACATTGTAATTCATTTTCGTCAAATTAAACGTCCAGGATTTCTTCTTTATTTCCTTTAATGGTGATGTCTATTTTTCGTCGCTCTGTAATTCCATTTAAGGTAACATCCATGATTTGCGGTTGTGTATTTCCTTTAAAGGTGATGTCCATGATTTGTGACTCTATAATTCCTTTAAAGGTGATGTCCATGATTTGAGACTCTATAATTCCTTTAAAGGTGATGACCATGATTTGTGGCTCTATAATTCCTTTAAAGGTGATGTCCATGATTTGAGACTCTATAATTCCTTTAAAGGTGATGGCCATTATTTGTGGCTCTATATTTCCTTTAAAGGTGATGTCCATGATTTGTGGTTCTGTAGTTACTTTAAAAGTGGTGTTCAGATTCCTTTAAAATTGATGTCCAAGTTTCTGGTTCTAGAATTCCTTTAAAGGTGACACCCAGGATTTTTGGTTTAATATTTATACCTTGTTTCTCTTGAGGTACATCTATTGATCAAGAAAGTCCCCCCAAGAATTTCCAGTGTGAATTCCCCTTGTACAGAACAGTTTTCCTAGTAAGGAACAGAGTTGTGTCAGTTGTGCAGGACATGTTTCCTGAAAAGAACGCCAAAGAATCCTTGACAACTATCCAAACAAAATTTCTAAAATGGGATGGGCAGGTGTATTTGTGAGTTAATTAGATTAATCTATAATTAGACTTTATAATAATATGTCACACCTGCATTGATTGGATCAGTAGATAATACATCAATATCCTCTTGTATTGTTAAACAATATTATAGAGAATAACATGTATGTTTATTATATCTCGTTAATGCTCGTTAAATACTAATAAGGTATACCATGATGTTTATCAATGATTGGTATTTGGGCAGATTAAGAGATCACTGGGGTTTAAAGTCCAGTCGACACAAACTAGGTAGTTTCGGGACTAACGTTTGGTTAATTTTATTTCAATAATTCGCTTGCACGTAGGGGGCTTTAGCAAGTGGGAGGAAACCGGAGTGCCCGGAGGAAACCCACGAGGTTGAGAAGGCACCCCTATATCCATGCCACATACGCTCACACCAGGGGTCGAAACCACAGCCGCAAGCCAGAGGTGACCAGCCAGCTAGAGGTCGAAGCGCGGCACTCTAGACCACTACGCCATCCCATCCCCCCACAATGGTTGGAGATGAACGTAAATCAGCAGACTAGCAGATAATAATTAGAATTTGTAGACGTTAGGTTACGTTACGCTGTATAATGCAGCCTATTAGATATAATAATTATGGATGTATGAGGGGTGGGGTTGGGGGTGGATGGCCGAATGGTTAGCGCGTGCATGCTGTATTGTAAAGGCTGTGAGTCAAGGGAGACAAAGTCGCATGTTACGAGCGCCAGAGGTTCGCCAAGTGGCCTTCCACAATTTATCTAGCCTCGTAGTCTACACCCCACCATGTGTCACAACCCCTTGGATATCAATGAGACAAACTTTATCGATTGGATATTCATAAGACAATTCTGAAAGACTAAAGCTCACGTTCTTTCGTGGGGGGTGGCAAATTATCTAGCCTCATAGTCTAGACCCTACCGTGCGATGTATCATATGGCCTGTCATTGACTCAACTGGCGTGGTTTCAAATCCTCGGTTGTACGTGACAAGGAGTAGGGTTGCCTGTCCAATCTTATGGGTTTTCTCTGGGTACTCTGGTTTCCTCCTACTGCTAAAGACCCCTACGCGCAAGTGAATTATTGAAATAAAATTAAACCATATGTTAGTCTCAAAAAAGGTCGAGTGGACGTTAAACACCATTTCTCTCTCTCTATTGATATTCACGAGACAATTCTGAAAGATTAAAACCCACTTTAAGGTAATAATGAGTGGTGAAAAGAGGAGTCTGGTGGCTACAGTATAACAGATTATGTTTAAACTTTAATAGATAGGTTTGGAAATAAAACAAAGATTCTAGACAGAAAAAAACATTGATTTTGTGAATCCGATGTTATTTGTGGTTTTCATTTTGTGAAGTCATTCTTCATTTTCTGTTGTTACAGTTCTCCAAAGAGCAATGATGATACATTAAGATATATTTTTAGATATTTCTGTCACAGGATTACTTGTGGATTAGTTTATGGCTTCGTTTTACAGGGATGTTGAGACCTGCAATGTTTTTGCCGCTAGTTTTAAAGGATACTGGTGGTTGTGCCGTTAGTTTTAATGGGATATTGGGACCAGTAATGGTTGAACCGCTAGTTGTAAAGGGATACTTGAAGTGGTTGAACTGATAGATTTAAAGGGAAATTGGGACCTGCAATGGTTGAACTGCTAGTTTTAAATGGATATTGGGACCTGCAGTGGTTGTGCCATTTGTTTTAATGTGATATTGGGATCTGTTATTGTTTTTTCCTTAGTTTGGATGGGATATTGGGACATATGGTGGTTGTTCATGAGTTTTAAAAGGATAGTGGGACCGGCTATTATTTATTTTCTGGAGCTATCAAGCCAGCAACATTTAAACATTTGGTTATTAAAACATGACTAGATTTATAAATTCTCTGGGCCTTCAGATGGCTACAATTTTAAGTAGATTAAGTAGTAGGCCATTTAAGAATTTAATGATGAAATTGTCAAATATTGTTGCTACGATAGTTAACAATCTACACTATCAGGGAGATGGGTGGCCGAATGGTTAGTTTCTGTGCACGGTATTATACGACCTGTCATTGAGTCAACTGGTGTCGTTTCGAATCCCCGGAGTTGGATTGCCTGTCCAACCTCTTGGGTTTTTCCTGGGTCCTTCGGTTTCATTCCACTGCTAAATAACTCTACGCGCAAGCGAATTATTGAAATAAAATTAAACCCATGTTAGTCCTGAAATGACCTAGTCAGTGGTCGTTAAACCTCATCTCTCTCTCTCCCTCTCTCTTGCCCCCTCTCTCATACTCTCTCTCTCTCTCTCTCTCTCTCTTTCAAACTTCAAACACTCTTATATTCTCACAGAATTATTTAATTTGACGGAAATTTTCAATTTATTTTTCATCTTCTTTTGAACCATTAATAGCAAGAATGGCCATCTTTTTATTTAATTTTTACACAATGTATCTTTGAAGGATTACTATTGATACTTGATCAATCAAGGTTATGAGGAGTAAATTAGTCAGAAATGGGGTTTAACATCCACTCAACACAAACTAGGTCATTTCTGGACTAAGTAAATTAGTCAATTATGGCTATTGTTTGTCCAAACTTTAAACATTCAAAATTTTCTCAGAGTAAATTTATTTGACTGAAATAAAATATATTCATTTTTGGTCATCTATTTTTGAACTATTAATAGCATGAAACGGCCAGCTTTTTATCTAATACTTAATTCTTAATCTATTGACAATATTACAGATCTGTAAAAATGACAAGGGATAGAAATAGATTGAAAAATATATCTTTCGTCATATTGCATTATTACTATGGCAACGATTACACGCATATAGCTTCTCTTTGAAATCAGTTCTTTAAGGCAATCTTTTTGTATCATAATCCGCTAAAAGGAAAACATTGAGTCATTATTAGAAGGAAATGAGTTTTTGCATACTTTTGATCATGTTTTTGTTTTGGTGATCAAACAAATAAAGATTTCTTGTCAGTTTCAATCATTAAGAAATGGCCTAATGTAGACAGCTTACACCATACTATGAGCTATGAGGGAAATTTTGCTCGGGCAGCGTTGCTACAGCCTTACCCTTATATGGAATTCAGACTGCCAAGAGATCTTTTAAGTGCGTGCCACAGATCTTTCTTCAATGTCAAAATTATTTTTTAAAGGTGCATAGATAAAATCAAAAGAACTCAAGTTTGATTTTTTAAAACTGAATTTCAAATGTTTCAAAATGATTTCTTCTTTTATATTCTTTAAAAAGTTGATAGATAAATTAAAAATAGTTACAAATTAAATACGCGCCATGGATGTTTCTGAATGTCAAATAAATTTTTTAAAGTTAAGATAAAATCAAAAGAACTCAAGTTTGATTTTTTAAAACGGAATTTTAAATGTTTAAAAATGATTTCTTCTTTTATATTCTTCAAAAAGTTTATAGATAGATTAAAAATAGCTACAATTTTTTTTTTTACTGAATTTTAAAATGATTTCTTGTTCAATAAATTCAAAATACCTACAGCTTGATTTAAACTGAATGTAAAATATTTTAGATAATTTTTTATATTTTTAAACAGGCTAAAT
This sequence comes from Patella caerulea, assembly GCA_036850965.1. Lineage (NCBI taxonomy): Eukaryota > Metazoa > Mollusca > Gastropoda > Patellidae > Patella > Patella caerulea. Next base: position 4,491,501 of record JAZGQO010000007.1, read on the forward strand.
GCAGGACTTTCTTTGGGACAAATGCTATATGAATTATTAATTATAAACATTTATTAACTTTAAACCATCAGATGGCTCTGATTTTAAATGGATTAGTGTAAGTATTGAATTATTATAGTCGGCTCCATCAATACTCTATACCGGAAAAGTCGGAAAACAACCAGAAAACAACGGGAAAACTACTGGAAAACACTAAATACCAGGAAACACCCTAAATAGGTAGCCCGGAGCCTGTGTGCGGGGCTTAGGGTTAGGTTTTTCCATTGTGGGTTAGGTTTAGGTTTAGTTTACCTATTTTACATAATGCCCCTTTAATATTTAAAGTAGCATCAAGTTTTAAACATTATTAGATAAATTCAAAATTTCCTCGCTTGATTTTAACTGAAGTAAGAAATTCTAGCCTCATGCAGTATGAACATATTTTTTATCTCTGATTTTAAGAAAAGAAAGAGAGAAAGCAGGCTATAGATTCATGTTACTTGATTCGTGTTGGCAAGCCAGATGGCTGATACATGTATGGACAGGGTACATCTGTGCCAGTAGGGAATCAAAATCAGACACATCGTGTATATACACAAGTATATATATATACATGTATTAGCTTTTTAATCCAGACTTTAGACTGACAGTAAGCTACTCAGACTGGCCGTTCTTCCATTCCATCATCCTGGCTATCAAGTCCGTCAATCTATAAAACTGGCTGCTCGTTGTCATTGTGTAGAAAAAGACAAATTGGGTCCTGCCTGACTAATCTAAAGAAGCTGACTGACGAGAAACTGTCACAAGGCTGCCATTATGTATTGACGTGACTTCGGCGGTCAGCACGTTGTTTACAGGTTTTACTTCTGCTACTTTTCTTCGCTTGATTCTAATGATCAGCTCAACATATCGTCGTGGTTACAGGCTGCTTGTGCGGATTTTCTTTTGTTATTTATATCTGGAAAGTTTTTCACACCTACTTATATAATATCATCTGTGAACGTTGACATAGCATGTTACGAAATATCCGAAGCTTATTAGCATGGTAAATGAAGTGAAAATTGGATGACAGTTTATTCAGTGACTAGTGTAGGACAGTGAGAACAAGTGGCAGTGTGTTGATAGCACATAATTTGATTCTGAGAATAAGTCGTTATTGATGTCGGTCGGCAGTACTATAGTCTTTTTAAGAATCAGTTTGTTACATTATTGGTGATTGATTTAAGACAGGAATCTATACGTCGTTCTAGTCAGTTTGTTTTACTGACTGAATCTTCATAATCAAGTGAATTTTATTGAACGTAAAAGGAAGATATCTCTATCGTTAAATTTTCTGTAAATTTGAGACAGATTCCAGCTGTTTTTCTTGATCAAGATTTGCAATTTGTGTTGATTTAAAAAATCCTTTTAAATGAAGTTCATTGGTTTGGAAATATAGAATAGATAGAGAAAAATTAGATTCATTATTCTGGATTGAGTTGAAGTGACAACGTCTTGGTACAGGTAAACATTTGTGGCTTTAATCGTAGGAATTCAAATTTTTGATAACAAAATTTTATATCAGTGCATTTATTGATTAAAGGCAATACATGTTTAGATTCGTTTCTGGAATTAGGATCGTAGAATTTTGTCTCGATGTGGTGTATGAATTAGAGGAGCTTTATTGACTGTGACATATTCTTTATTTATATATAGATTTACGAAGGCAGACGTGTCGTTATCACCGGTGAATACGGTAACAGCAGTGGCAACCTCTCTGAATTACAAAGTAGCATTTCTGTTATTAGAACTAGAATCAGAGACAGAAGAATTCGTTATATAAGATTTCGGCAGTTGTGTCCATTTTGTAATTGAATGTAAGCAGACGTACTCTTCTAACTGTGTTGTTATTGGAATCTAGGAGATAACAAAGCTGAACAGAATACCCATATATGAGTCGTTAACTTACTATTCTGCGTCTGCCATTTGTTTACGCATTTAAATTGTGTTTTCGTATTTAAAAAATAAGATATCGGAAAGAAGACGGGCTATTTTTGTTATTAGTTCTGGGATCTTATAAGTTTGTAATTAATGATCTAGGAAGAGAATCGGAGTACTTGAGACACAAGAACTTGATTGACATTGTGGAGTCACGTCAAGGAGATAGTTTTCCCCAAGAAATTCTACTCCATAACAAGTCGATAAGGATGTATAGATTATTATGCTGCTATCCTTGTTTTATGAGGAAAAAGCGGGGCGGAGAAGAACAGGTATACTAAATTACTTTTACTTAAATCAAATGGGTTTTCACTTCCGATTAGGGCAGGGCCCCGTCTCTGCACTAAGTGCCCTCATTTTGCCCCCCCCCCTCTTTCAAAATTCCTAGATCCGCCCCTGATTATAGTAAGGCAAAACCATAAAATTACAATTTTTATAAAATGTTAGTCCCAAAAATGACAGACTAACTAATTGCATTCCTTCACTGGTGCTTGAATACTCGCAATAAAACATTGGTTAAGCTCACGCATGGTTCTTGTTTACGGGTTATTGAGAATGGGTATCAAGTCAATGAGATCAGTTCAAAAGGAACTTTAATTAAATACTTCTTTTTGGTTCTGCTGTCTTCTCGTATTACAGATTTGTTTCGATAATGATCCGTTTCTGAAATGAAATTAGTTCCATTAGCAGGACATCTTCTGGGTCAATTTGTTCCAGACATATTGTAGTAAATTTATGGGAAGGAAACAAATTTGTCAGTGCATTTTTTGTCAGCACAGAAATTATTACATCTTCTACAGTCATTATGGACTAATAAGAAATAAATTTTATGCTACATCAGTCGATCTCTTTGTATTAATGCAAATATAAATCCTCAAATAACACTCTTTTATGGATAACAATTACTATAGTTTATTTTACTGCGACGTTTCAACAAGATTTGACTAGTCATCGTCAAGCATATTCACAAATAGATAGAAATTAAATAGGGTTTAACGTCTGACTTTTCTGCTCCAAACTGGGCTAATGAAGACGGGCTTAAGCCATACAGTCTGCTATGTGGGAAATTATGCATGGACAGTGGCACTAAGGCCTATTATTATATCAAATTCTAACTGCCAAAGGATCTTTTACGTGCACGCCAATGTGCCCATCCAACCGACTAGACAGCTGCATCACTGACCAGGGGGAGCCACGTGGGGAAATCAGGAAGAACTTTCTTCGGCCAATGCAGGGATTGAACACCTGACCTCCAGAGAGAGAGAGAGAAATGGGGTTTAACGTCCACTCGACACAAACCAGGTCATTTTGGGATTAACATATGGTTTCATTTTATTTCAATAATTCGCTTGCATGTAGGTATATATAGCAGTGGGAGGAAACCGGAGTGCCCGGAGGAAACTCACGAGGTGGAGAAGGCGCCCCTAGCTCCATGCCGCATACCCGACCTCCAGACTAACAGGACAGAATCTTACCCACTTAGCCGCCATGACCATGCAATCTTTCCATATGCGGCCTTAGGCCATGGAGTGGCTTTAGTGGGAAGTTCTTCCCTTTAAGGGGGGTGTTGGGATGGCCTAATGGTCTAGAGTGCCGCGCTTCGACCTCTAGCTGGCCGGTCACCTCTGGCTTGCGGCTGTGGTTTCGATCCCTGGTGTGAGCGTATGTGGCATTGAGATAGGGGCACCTTCTCAACCTCTTGGTTTTCCTCCGGGCACTCCGTTTTCCTCCCACTGCTAAAGACCCCTACGCGCAAGCGAATTATTGAAATAAAATTAAACCATATGTTAGTCCCGAAATGACCTAGTTTGTGTCAAGTGGACATTAAACCCCATTTCCCTCTCTCTCTCTCTTCCCTTTATGTAACTGTTTGGTTGAATAAAAAAAAATAAAATATGATTATACATACCAACATCAGTGCTAACTATCTAATGGTATGCAAGGTGAGCTTGAGTAGCTAGGATTAGCTCTTTACACAATTAAAAGATCAAACAGAGGATTAAAAAGCGATATACACATTATCCATAATTGAAACCATTTTATAAAAAATAAGGCGTACATACTATGAGTAACTAGGGGGTTTGGACGGCTGAATGGTTAGCATGTGCGTGCTGTACCATAAGGTCTGTCATTGAGTCAACTGGCGTGGTTTCGATTCCCTAGTTGTACGTGACAAGGAGTAGGGTCACCACCTGTCGTGGATTTTCTCCGGTTTCCTCCCACTGTTAAGGACCCCTACGCGCATGCGAATTATTTAAATAAAATTAACAATTTGTTAGTCTCAAAATGACCTACTTGGTGTCGAGTGGATGTTACCCCCCCCACTCCCTGATTAATTAATTGTACAAATAAACATTGTATTTCAAGTATGGAATTGTTCAGGTAAAGAAAAATAAACCAATTTCAATCATCCTTTTTTCACAGTTTTAAAAACTGGCTATTCTTAGGGATTGACTTCGAGAATCCTATGGATCTTTTGAGTGCATTTCCTGTCGATAAATGGGCATAATTTGGGTGTCATTGCCTAATTTTTCTGAACCCATTCCCAGTTTTTTCCGGTCACCTCTGGCTTGCGGCTGTGGTTTCGAGCCCTGGTGTGAGCGTATGTGGCATGGAGATAAGGGCGCCTTCTCAACCTCGTGGGTTTCCTCCGGGCACTCCGGTTTCCTCCCACTGCTAAAGACCACTACGCGCAAGCGAATTATTGAAATAAAGTTGAACCATATGTTAGTCCCGAAATGACCTAGTTTGTGTTGAGTGGACGTTAAACCCCATTTCTCTCTCTCACTCTCATTCCCAGTTTGATAATGAAAACTGCTCGCTCTATCTTCAGTAATATTTTAATTGTGATTTCAGTATTTTTAATAGACTACTACCCCCCCCCCCCCAAGAATAATGAACCAGTAAGCTAATTTAATTATTACTTAAGGAATACCATATGTTAGTCTTTAAATGGCCATGGTTTAACAAGTACACATTAAACCTCTCTTGTTACTTGTCGACAGTTTTCCAAATGACTCGAAGGTTCGTTCCGTTTGATAATTATTAATGTCAGTGAATTTATTGGCAACATTTCGAGTTAATGAATAGAATGGAAGGGATAATAATAGACTGTCGCTGGTGTTATGGGAAGAGTATGCACCCTACGGTGGGTTATTAGAAATCCCTGACCACCATATATCGTCATTAATTGCCAGTACCGCTCGAAACCACCTCACTTCAAACTTAATCAATATCACACGAATCTTTCATTTGTGGAAAATTTTCCCCAAGATTTGCGATATCCACCTCGGGCATATTCTACATGCTTGAAGTTAATGACGCCTTTCCTCTTTCTTATTGAATAATACAAGTCATACATTTGTTTATTCTTTTATTCAATTGGAAATACGTTACATGTTTTTTTTAAATAAGAGTTTATTGTGGATGTTCTTTTTTGTGGATTTAGATTTTGAAAAAAGAAAGAGGGAGAGTCTATTGTTTTGTTGTTGATAATATTTTTCTCTTGCTGTTTAAAGAAGAAAGACTTTTGGAGAGAGAAATGGGGTTTAACTAGCTCATTTGGGACTAATATGGTCCAGTTTTATGTCAAACATTTGCGTGCAGGGGTTTTTAGCATTGGGAGGAAACAGGAGGACGAAGGGAAAACCATGAGGTTGGCCAGAGGACCCTACTTCTTGTCTCGTTCTAGTAGGGAATCGAAACCATGCCAAATAACTCAAAGACCAGTATTTTTGAAATAGAAAGACTCATAGGCATAGAATATGTCTTGCTTTAATTCTTTGATATTTGAAAGAAAGAGAGAGTTTAATCTATTGTGCATGTTTTCTGAAAGTTTTTATGAAATATAATGTCATCTAGGCCATCGAAAATGTTTTTCTGTGAGTATTAAAAAATATTTTTTGTAATCTATTGTGGATGTTTTTCTACAAGTTCTAAAAAAGAAATAGTTTTAGGCTATCCCAGATATTTTCTATAGATTTTAATCAAAGATTTTCTTCGATAAGTTTTAAAAAAAAGAAAACATTTTTTCAGTAATTTTCCTCTGATTTGTATTCAAGTCAAAATGCCGAAGTAAAATGAATGTTTTTCGGTTTTAGTCAATATCAGATATCTGTGAGTCGGTGTGAAATCTTAAGACAATTTCTATTTAGAGAGATCTTGAAGCAGATGATTTGTTTAACCAATCATTGAATATAAATGACATTTTTTTTTAACAAACTCGGATAGATTGTTTGCCTTTCTGGAAAAACAGCATCTTTATTAAAACTCGGCTATTATTAAAGAGTGGAATGAGAAGTGAAAAGGAAAAGGAGGTTTAAGTCTTGTGTATGGTAATATTGAGACTAAAGTATGGTAATATTGAGACTAATAATGTATGGAAAAATTGAGATTATGGTAATATTGAGAATAATGTATAGTAAAAATGAGATTATGGTAATATTGAGATTATGTTAATGTTGAGACAAAAATATGGAAATATTGAGATTATGGTAATATCGAGACAAACGTATTGAGACTGGTAATCTTGAGACAATGTTTTATATTGAGTCTGGTAATTTTGAGACTTATGTATTATAATATTGAGACAAACAGATGGTTATATTGAGATTGCGATAATATTGAGACTAATGTATTGAGACTGGTAATCTTGAGACTAATAATTTTGAGACTAAATCTATGGTAATACTGGGACTAATGTATGGTAATATTGAGATTAATGTGGTAATATTGAGACTACAATTAGATATTTAATTCATCATAGTTTTATATGTGTTTGACCAACATTGAACAATTCTCCGTTTGCCTTGGGAGAAGAGGCGATATTATAATTAAGGAGTGATGGGTAATTCTGAGTGGGTTGTGAAGAGTGAGGCTTCATATTGAGTGGTTTGGGAGGAATGAAATGTTAGTCTAGAAATAAAATGTGTTACATGATGTTACCCTCCCCCCCCACCTCCATGCAGTTTAAAATAACATCAACACCTTGTGAATTGAATAGCTGAATGGTTAGCATGTGTGCACTGTGTAATATGGTCTGTTATTGAGTCAACTGGTGTGGTTTCGAGAAGAGTTACCTGTCCATCCTCGTCGATTTTTTTTCGGGTCTGTGGTTTCCTCCCAGTGCTAAAGACCTGGGGCCTTATTCACGAAATTTTAACTAAGATAAAACCAAAATTTTAGTTATATGATTGGATAATATTAGATTGATTTTAGTGGTTAGCCAATCAAAACTGAAGTATCCACTAGAATTTGGATTTTATCTTAAGTTAAGATTTCGTGAATCTGGGCCCAGTACGCGGATTAATGAAATAAAACTGAACCTTACGTTAATCCTGAAATGACCTGGTTTGTGTCTAGTAGACGTTAACCCCATTTTCTCTCTCTGGGTCCTCAGATTTCCTCCCACTGCTGAAGACCTCTACGCAGATTATTGAAATAAAATTGAACTATATGTTAATCCTGGAATGACCTGGTTTGTTTAGAGGAGCCGTTAAACTCTCTCTCTCTCTCTCTCTCTCTCTCTCTGCCACTCTGACTCTCTTATCAATATTGAGAGGTGAGCAACAAGTAATATTAAGAAGATTATTATACGGACTACCAATAATAGGTTTATGATATAAATACCACACGATATTGATTAACTAAAAGATCTGTATAGTTATCAAAAAAACAGAGAATTCTCTTGAATCAGAAAAATATGGGGATTATTATACTAAAAATACATTTATAGAACATATCATATTATGGTTCTATATTCTGTACTTAGATTACATTACAGTACTAAAAATATAAACAATTTGTCTAAAACCAATAGAATATGTCATATTTCAGTCCTAAAAACACATAGAATATTTTACTGCAGTCCTTAAAAACACATAGAATATGTTACTTCAGTCCTAAAAACACATTGAATGTGTTACTACAGTCCTTAAAAACACATAGAATATGTTACTAGTCCTAAAAATACATAGAAAATGTTACTACAGTCCTAAAAATACATAGAATATGTTACTACGGTCCTATAAACGCATAGAAAATGTTACTACAGTCCTAAAAATACATAGAATATGTTACTACGGTCCTATAAATGCATAGAATGTGTTACTACAGTCCTAAAAACACATAGAAAATGTCACAGAATATGTTACTACAGTTCCAAAAACACATAGAATTTGTTACCACAGTCCTAAAAACACATAGAATATGTTCAAAAACAAAGAATGTACCATAACACAGTCAAATTGTTGTCTGAAAAGCACATAGAAAATGCTATTACAGCCAAAAATACATATATAATATACATATATAATAAAAAATGTTACATCACAAAAAATATGTCATAACACAGTGAAAGTGTAGTCCGAAAAACACATAGAATATGTCATAACACAGTCAAATTGTAGTCGGAAAAACACATACAATATATTATTACAAACTGAAAAACAAATAGAATATTACAGGGGCGGATCCAGGAATTTTTGCAGGAGGGGGTTTGTCAGGTTTCTGTTACGGAAATCGGCCATCATCGTTTCCAAATTACATAGGCATACATACAAATTGAGCTTTTTAAACAGAGAAATCATTTTTATACTGATGTAGGATCACTTTGTGATGTAATTTCATTGATGCAAGGCATTATTTTTTTTTATGTAGTTGAGCAGGGGGGGTTGGACCCCCCAAACCCCCCCTCTGGATCCGCGCCTGTATTATGTCGTCATATCACAGTCCTAAGTACACATAGAATATGTCAAATTTCATCAGGATTTTCAGGCGTGGTTCCCCCTTGTAAATAATGTCAAGGAATAGCCTATAGTTGGTTAGATGGGACAAAGATATCGAGATCCAGTGTACACATTGTCGTGTACTGTGCACGTAAAAGAACCTTTGATAGTTGGAATTTGAAAAAGGAGTAATTTCCCACAAGCACACTTATATGCTGTATACCCACAATTGCAGATCCTGGAATTTTTGCAGGAGGGGGTTTTCCAGGTTTCTGTTACGGAAATCTGCCATCATCGTCTCTAAATTACATAGGAATACATACAAATTGAGCTTTTTAAACAGAGAAATCATTTTATACTGATGTAGGATCACTTTGTGATGTAATTTCATTGATGCAAGGCATTATTTTTTTTTTATGTAGCTGCGCAGGGGGGGGGGGGGAGGGGTTGGACCCCTCCCCCCCTCTGGATCCGCCCCTGACCCATCTTCATTATCCCAGTAGGAGCGAAACAGTTGGACGTTGAACTTAATTTCATTTCAGACTTTAAAAGCATTTACAAACTCGTTTAATATCTAATCCTGTATCACTAAAAATATTCAAATTGATCTACAAATAATGTAATTTAATGTAGATATTAACTTATTACCGGAAACCAATTTTGACAGTTGACGACATTTCAACATTTTACCATCCTCGAACTATAAGAGGCGGTAAGTAGACACGACTTTCAGTAACAGCCTTAATCTGTGTTGATTGTAAATTGATATATAATTCTGGAAGAATAAGTGGATGATGGGCTACAGTAATATTCAATAAAATCTGGTCGGACTCCATCATCTCTTTGATTTGATTTGTGTGATGTCGTTGGAAGAGTCTATTTCTAGGCTGGCTGGGGAGGTTAGAAAATCTCACGTGCCGAGTTAGGCACCTCTGAGATTGAGGTTAGTTTGGAGTCAGTGTGGGTATTCAAAACCGTATCCCAGACCCTAACCATAACTAAAATTTCACAAAGATTAATTTTCAATGTGGAATTGTTCTCCCTAACTCACCTGATATCCCTAACTGTCTTGAGAATAGACAACACCAAAGTCGTTACTACAAAATAGACAACAACCGAAGTCGTTACTACAAAATGGCTGCTTTGATGTGGAGATAACTCTCATCATCTTGTCATGTGGTCTGGTTTTATGGGCTAAAGTAGTCAATTTTTATTTGTACATGTCGATGCTTCTGTTTTAAGCATGATCATTAACAAAAATCAGTGTTACATAGAAATGCTGATCTCATGGGCTTTAGAGCAAAAGGTCTGTCATTGTGTGACGTGACATGGTTTTGCTCCCACACTTACACGTGACAAGGAGTAGGGTCGTCTGTCAAACCTTTCTCTGAGTCTTCCAGTTTCCTACGCACTATCGAACTATTGGAATAAAATTACACAATATGGTAATCCCGAAATAACCTATATATGTTGTGCGAGGTTATTTTTGTAAGGTTTTATTACTGCGTGTGTAAGATAGGAGGGGGAGGGTATCTCTCCCTTACTCTCGCAGGGAGAGGTCCTGCCTCGCAAAAATGTGAAATTTTGAGTCTCTGAATGACCTTTCTGAGTTATTTTGGAGAGAAGATCTAACTCCACCGACCCTGGCCTACCGATCATGCTCCTTCCCTTTGACCTTAAAAAATGGTCTGTTGTGTTGAGTTAATGTTAAACCCCCTAACTTTATTCCTGCTATTACTAAGACTTGATTTAAATTAGCCAATCTTCATATCATAATTCAAAGTTGAAATTGTTTATGTTAAATAAACATGAGGCTGTGTTTATAACAACCAGCTGTTTAGTTTAAAGGTCTCTCCCCCAATTTGTGATGATTTATTAGTTCAAAAATTCAAATTTTATGTGTATACATATATCAACATTTCGGGGTGGATGGCGGAATGGTTAGCGCGCGCTTTATCATACAGCCTGCCATTGAGTCAACTGGCGTGGTTTCGAATCCCTAGTTGTATGTGGCAAGGAATAGGGTCGCAGGTTCAACCTCATGGGTTTTCTCCAGGTACTCCGGTTTCCTCCCACTGCTAAAGGCCCCTACATGCAAGCATGTTATTGAAATAAAACGAAACCATATGTTGTCCCGAAATGACCTAGTTTGTGTCAAGTGGATGTTTATACCATTTCTGTCTGTCTCTCTCTTAAACATCTTGAATGTGTGGTGTCGTTTCCTCCTTGAAACTTGTGTAGGATTAATGGCCTGGTCAGAAACAGTGTCTAGTTTTTGGGATAGTATGAAAAACTGATATCCTTTATAGATGTTGACATTCAACGTAAAAGAACTTTGACAGTTTAAATCTGAATTTGGATCTCTTGAAATTTGGAAATCTTCAGTGCAACAGTCAGGGCAAAATTACCTCATAGCACGCTGCATGACGTCTGCCTTTCGTCATTATCCCAGTCAGGGCAGAACACTTGAACGTCGAACTCCACTTTATTCTATTCTCATTTCGTAATATATCTCATGAGGCTTCTTCAGGTTATATCATTAGACAAAATAAATCTAACATTTAGCAAGGTTAAAGTACTTCATGGGTTTTCATATAAAAAGATTTCATTCAAGTAGGGGGGTGGGGGGGAAATGCTAAAAGAAAAAAATTCTCATTTGATTTGATGTGAGATATCCTGTCAGACCAAAGAGGAATATATATCAAGAGGTGTAATATGTGTTGGAGCTCCGAGGCTACATGGTCATGAATTTCCACGATAAAACGTTATTTGATGAAGTGGAGTTGGTCTTGATGAAGGAATGTGTGGAATGTCCATGTCTTCCGTTTCTTCTAGGGTGTTTACATTCAAATCAACGACGTATCGGAAAGGTGTTGACTTAAGATGAATGTCTGAAGATTTTCTATTGGTTACGTTATAATTCTTGGGGCGTTATTGATGTATTGGTATTCCAGACACGACTCGTTGATTACGTTTCACCCGCCAGAATTTACACCAGTTAATGTGTACATACATTTACCAAATCTTTTAAAAACTGACGCTTGAGTATGGAAAGGTTCAACGTTTATTGGTTTTTTTTTGTCAATCAGTGTGTTGGGGAAATAAACATTAAACATACATTATGCAGGAGCAAAGTCTGTCTATTGTAAGTCTTTCTTTAGGCCTTAAATGTTATCTGAACTATTATTTAGAAATTAATTAACGAAACAAGACCATAATTAACTCTTGATGTCAAGAGCAATATCTACCTATTGTAGGTCTTTCTTTAGGCTTGAAATGTTATAAAAACTATTAATTTGTCATTAATTAATGCCATAATCAATTCTCGATACCAAGACTAACCTGCGTTATTTGTTGGATTATAGTTTGATTTGGTGCAAAACTTGTAACGATTAAATGGATAATCAAGACTATTAGTTTTGTCTTACCAACTTTAGTAATGATGATCGAGGCTAAGCAGAACTTTCATTCTCTTAGTTCTCGGTTGATAGTGGATCATTTTGACTGAAATTTTCAGTAAATTGCCTTTACATTCGCCAGAGAGAGAGAGAGAAAGAGAGAAAAATGGGGTTTAACGTCCACTCCACACAAACTAGGTAATTTTGGGACTAACATATGGTTTAATTTTATTTCAATAATTTACTTGCGGGTAGGGGTCTTTAGCAGTGGGAGGAAACCGGAGTGCCCAGAGGAAACCCACGAGGTTGAGAAGGCGCCCCTATCTCCATGCCACAAACGCTCACACCAGGGATCGAAACCACAGCCGTAAGCCAGAGGTGACCGGCCAGCTAGAGGTAAAAGCGCAGCAGTGTAGACCACTAGGCCAACTCAACCCCCCAGACAAATTAAAACAATATCACAGGGATGTATTCATATATGTAAGTAAAAACAGATATCACAGAAAATATAATTAAAAATAAATATATCAATTCCTTTACATACATGAATATTTAAAACACAATATATGATAAGTATATACAATTAAAATTGTGAATAAAAGTTTGTCTCTTTTAAAAATGCTAGCAATTTATCATGTAGCTCCAGTTGAGCAAAATATATAAAACAGTCCATTATTACATTAGCCTACCATTTTCATCGCTAAGCCTCATAAAAAGGTTGTTGGTAATCTTGTCATCTTCTATACATATTTTTAAATTGATTAGATTACGGCATTAGCTTCATGACAACTTTTTATGGCTTTTAACCCATATATGTTATAAGCAACTTGTCAGAATTCGATTATTGCTAAAAACCTGGCCTAGACATGGCCTGCTTAATATATCGTCTCAGAATTAAAAACACAAAACTTTCTGGTATATAAGGCTCGTAAATCATATCTGGTAATATTAGTCTATCTTTCAAACAGACGTTACCAATTTCATGAAAAATGCTTTATTTTAAGAGTTAAATGTGTCTTTTGCAGGTCTTTTTTCTGGTTTCAAATGTTACATAAATTATTTTTTAGACATTTATTTGCAAGCCCATAATCAACCCTAGACAAGTGGATGGGTTTAGATATATGGATTAGAACAGCCTGGCCATTTAAACATACATTATACAAGAACTAAATATGCCGATTGCAGGTCTTTCTTTAGACCTGAAATGTTATCTAAACTATTGATTAGACATTAATTAACCTATTCAGAACATAATCAACTCTCGATGTTGAGGCTAGCATGAGATTTTTGTTGGATTGTAGTTTGATTCGCTGAAATATTTTCCTTCGTGATTTAGAACTAAAAATGGATAACCGAGACTACTGGTTTTGTCTTACCGACTTTAGTAATGATGACCGAGGCTAAGTGGAAATTTCAATCGCTTAGTTCTAAGCTAATAGTGGATCAATTTGACTGAAATTTTCAGCAAATTGCCTTTACATTAGCAAGTTTGTAACTGTTGTAGTGAGAACTGCCAACTTGTTATCTTGTCTCCCCATAATGCATCTTTAATGTATCTTTAACTACTTGGCTGATAGCCGTGGCATCACTCAAATTTATGCCGCCAAGGTCCTCCGATTCGCAAAGGAAAAAAGGGGAATTACCACTTTATGAAAATGTATTTATTTATTTACAAAACCAAGTTGATTAAACTGTCTGAATGGCATTTAGTAATTGTACACATTAAAAATAAACACAAAAGTTATATGGATAACAATTACATGTACTATATTTCTATTAAAGGTACCTTTCAACAATGTGCTTGATAACGATAAGAGAATCATTGTTGAAACGTAGCTTTAATAGAAATATAGTAATTGTTATCCATATAACTTTTGTGTTTATTTTCAAGTTGGGTAACTTTGCTGGTAGTCATTGAGAAGTTCAAAATAATTTGGATGAGATATAAAACTGTTATGCTGGTTATACAGGTCCCACAGAAAGCAGTGACCAATTCGCTATTGACCGATACAGGCCTAGAAACTCTTACACTTTCTGTGGTACCAGGTTACCAGATACAATCTATTATCGATATATCATCTTTGATTTAAATGTATATAATAATGTGGTGGTCATGGTAACCAATAAGAAAAGGGTGGAAGGTAAATGTGATAATTATGATCTATCAACAGAATTTATATTTATGTTGAATATTTATTTACTTACAGCATAACAGTTCACCAGTAGAATTAGATCCACCTAATACATTCCATAAAAGTGATGGTGAGTAAATATCATACATTAAAACATCATTCGATAACAAACAACTAAATCTCTGGGCTTTGGGTTGTTCAAACGGTACCGGTCAGAAGTATCCAGGGCAGATAATTTGACGATGTGTCTCCCCCATGAATAGACCATTTCATTTCATTTATTAAATTGATATATTGCTTGTTTTATCTGCTTTTTGTTTAACAGTGTAATTGCACGGTATGCTTAGATCAAAAAGAATTTATTTAACTAGAATTAGTCAAGATATTCAGACATCAAAATGGCAGGAAAGCCACGCAATGAAATAAAAAATGAATTAATTAATTTAACTAGTATTAGGGCGGGTTGGGATGGCTTAGTGGACTAGAGTGCCGCGCTTCGACCTCTAGCTGGCCGGTCACCTCTGGCTTGCAGCTGTGGTTTCGAGCCCTGGTGTGAGCGTATGTGGCATGGAGATAGGGGCGCCTTCTCAAGCTCGTGGGTTTCCTCTGGGCACTCCGGTTTCCCCCCACTGTTAAAGACCCCTACGTGCAAGCGAATTATTGAAATAAAATTAAACCATATGTTAGTCCCAAAATGACCTAGTTTGTGTTGAGTGGACGTTAAACCCCATTTCTCTCTCTCTCTCTAACTAGTATTAGTCAAGATATTCAGACATCAAAATCGCAAGGAAAGCAATGCAATGAAAGGTATTCAGACATCGAAATCGCAATGAAATAAAATAATGAATTAATTTATAATTAACTTGCATCATTCAAGATATTCAGACATCAACATTCAAGGAAATGAAATAAAATATTGAATTAATTTCACTGTTGTGTTATTTACACACCCAATTTTTTTTTTCACCATGAGATAACAATAATTCTTCATATGACGTCAGTAAACGGAATAAAACTCGAAAAAGCTGTTCAGGGTAATTGTTTATCTCATGTTAAATTTGGCCGTCTATTTTAGTTTGGATTCAGTGATGTAAGTTTGAGTGGTCGTAAGTGATTTTTTATAGCTCCTTTATATACATGTTTGGAGTTTTTATAGGGATATGAAGCTGAACAAAGTGACAAGCCGAGTAATAAAGATCTATATTCCCTGACTTTTATTACGAACATTAAAATATGTCGAAAAATTTACTATCATTCCCTTCTAAAGGTTACTGGGGTCGCGATTTGACTTCTGGTTATTTCTGCTTTACAAAACACGTACACAAACTTGATATATTCTAATTAAGCTCTTGTGAGAGAAATAGGGTTTTACGGCCATCCGATACAAACTTGGTCATTTCGGGACTAACATATGGTCCAGTTTTATTTCAATAATTTGTTTGCGTGTAGGGGTCTTTAGACATATTTTAATGACACAAGGATCCTAATTAAGCAATCTAAAAAGAGATAAGATAAGATAAGATAAGAAGTTTATTGCATCAAAACGTCCATTATGGACAGCATGCATACATCAATCTAATTAAAATATAGATCTATATTTCGTTTCGGTTTTTATACTTTCGATGGCCTACACTCATGTAGATCTAACAAGTTATAGTGGAAGCTCACGTTCTATGACGTCAGGTATCAAGCACGGGACAATCGACCCGATAACGTCAGTCATTCGATTAACCAATTAGCGACCGCCATGCTGTTTAAAATCTACTTTTGTTTTTTTGTGATTTCTATCCGCTGGTAATATCTACCCACAGTTCCCGCATGAAAAGGTCAAACGGTCGATTCGACAGACCATTTGATTGGCTGACCCCTCATTTCAGACAGAACACGAGGTAAATAACAAGTCCTCCAGATCCAAGAGTAGTAAAGACAAGTAAAAACGAAATTTTGAACAATAAAAAACGAAACGAAATTGGATCTGTGTTTTAATCAGATTATGCATACATATACATTTATACATAGTATAGTCATACATTTAATAATACATACACATACATTCATATAGACAAAATACTACATGTAAATCTTGGGCGTTTCAGTTCGATGAAGTTGCCACCAAATTTAATTTCGCTCTCGTATCAAAAGCTAAAAACACATATAAAGCCACGGCCTTGGCAATATATTTTAGTGGGTTAAACAGATTAAGGAATTTGTAGGAAATCATAGGATTTGCTGAGAAGGCTGGATATAAATGGGCTTGGCGTATTTTTTCATACTTGCTACAGTGTAACAAAATGACAAGCACATTGTGATTACATAACGGAGTCTGTGTGACAAAATAGATCTGTCGGTCTTGAAAAGGAAATTAAGCTACTACTTTTCTGCACTAACTGGACTACATACTCCGTGCAGTGATAGCTTTCACTGAACGGAAAGAATAGACACACTTCCGCATAAGTTCAAGAAACAGACGCTATACCAGCAATGGCCAGAGAGGGATTTCTCGGGCCATGGCTTCAGGGATATGACTGGACTAATGACGAGCATAAGCCACACATTGTGTCAGAAGGGAAATTTTGGCCGAGACAGCAGTGCTGTGACCAACTCTATTATGATTTCTAACTGTCAAGAGTACTGACCAATGTTTGTATGGGACTGAATTTTTTTGTCCCATCCTAACAACTTGACAGGTTTTTTATATTCCACTATGGGAAACTGCGACATGGAAATCAGTAGCCATTTCACATTTTCTCTTTTCTCAAGGGGGTTGGATGGCAGAATGGTTAGCACATGCACGCTGTATCATAAGGTCTGTCATTGAGTCAACTGACACTCCGGTTTCCTCCCACTGCTAAAGACTCCTACGTGCAAGCAAATTATTGAAATAAAATTAAACCATATGTTAGTCCCAAAATGACCTAGTTTGTGTCGAGTGGAGTTTAAACCCCATCTCTCTCTCTCTCTCTCTCTCTCTCTCTCTCTCTCTCTGTTTCATTGCATGTACTAATTCAGGCACGGATCCAGGAATTTTTGGCAGGGGGGGGGTCTAGGTTTGATAATTGATTAACTAATTGCTCTCAACCGATTAATTTGGTAAATTAGGTTCAATTTGGTTCATTCTGACGTATTTCCGGAAGGTAAATTCCAAAATTACAGGTCTAAATCGCCAATAAAATCTCATAAAGAATTTTCAAGTCTGAGCAGGGGGGGGTCCGGACCGTCTGGACCCCCCCTCTGCATCCGCGCCTGTAATTTCATTCCCACCGTAGTGGTTCAAGGGGTGTTGTCTGAGAGAGTTAGTCCCGATTTTCCAGTTGGGTTTCCCCTTATCATTCATGCCCGATGGAGGACTTTGTAAGAACATTGTCTAGTCATTTGGATGGGGCAAAAAAACCAAAGCACAGTGTTCACCTTGACATGATTGTAAGAGAACCCTTAACAAATTCCATTTTCAGTGCCCTTATTTTGCGGCGCCCCCCTTTTTAAAATTTCTAGATCCGCCCCTGTGACTCAACCCGCACTCGCTAACCATTCTGTCATCCACCCCCGTTTGAATTATGATGGGGTATCCATTGTTTAACTTTAGCTTTCAATGACTTTTGATGACTCGTTCATATAAATCTCTACCGAATGAGCACACACACACGTCGTCACTGGCTGCAGGCATGTTAATAAGCACATGCATTACATGTACGTCATAAAGGCGGTGATATAAGTCAGAATAAATATTTTAATATAGAGAAATTGTCATGAATGTTTCATGGGTATCGAGGTAGAAAAGCTGTCATTTTAATGTATTTTTTTATGGATGATGTGATCAACAGTTTTATGTGCCTGTCATGGGGATGTTTTATAGGGGTGGGTGGATGCCTGAATGGTAAGCATGTGCGTACTGTATCATAAACCTTGTCATAGTGGTATTTTATACTGACTGGTATGACATTTGACATTGTATGCCTTGACTGCGTTGGTGTGAATCACTGGATACAAGTACAGAAAGGACACCTCTAAAATCCTAGGGGGACTAGGAGTCCACTAGACCACCAAGATGCATCTAGGAAAACATTAAATTGCCCTTCTTATTAGCCAATGTTATGGAAGTATTTTGTCATTAATTATCAGAAGTAAGGGAAGTAGACATGGTTAGCATGTCCATTTAGGATTATGAATTGATACCTTATTATATGTTATTATAATTACAGCATATTTATAATTCACCCTTTCATATTACATGTTCAGGGGCACGTTACAAAGTGACAATGTAATCATGGTCATGTTAATAGTTGCATACAAAGTCAGTTAAAATCTTGTTCAAATAAAATATGTTTTATGTTGTTTATTAAACTAAATGACCTAACTTATTAAATAGAACATGACCATTTATTTTTTGAAGATGAATAGGAGAAATTATAAGGCAATTTATTATATAGAATACAAAACTGTGACCAATTAAAAGAATTTCTGTACAGTGCAAGATTGGGTCTCAGTGACATGATTGGGTAAAGGTCCTCATGAACTTGACCAGACAATGTGGTTAAGGTGCAAATGCCTGTTCCACCTGACACATCCAGATAGATTTTGAACTCACCTGAATAACTTTGAACTTAATAAATAAAGAGAGAGAGATGGGGTTTAACCAGGCTGGACACAAACTAGGTCATAAACTAGGTCATTTCGGTTCTAACACATGGTTCAGTTTTATTTCAATAACTTGATTGCAAGAAGGGGTCTTTAGCAGTGGGAGAAAACTGTCGGACCCGGAGAAAACCCACGAGGTTGGGCAGGTACAACCGTGAAATCACAACCACGACAGTTGACTCAATGATATACTTTATGGTATAAGGCGTACACGCGAACTATCGACCATCCAACCCCACCATGAATATATATCAGTATAGGGGGCATAATTGTCAATATATTTGGAGATATTCAGGTTTCATTCATAGTTTTTGAATGAGTGACGTTTTATGTAATCCCCTGTGTGTACACAATAGTAATTATCTTATTAGTGGTCTTATTCCGCATGAACTATGTTCTACCATTTGACTGATTGATCCTAGATTTTGTGCACACTTGACTGCCTGATAATAAGTACAGGATTAACGGAAAAAAATTGGCCCCAAGCCAGAGTTGCATCGCCCTGCCATTCAACCAGACAAACTGACCACTCTAACACTATGGTTTGTTTATGCAATGTATGTTTATCTAATGTTTATTTGTCCAATCTTTCGTGGGTGCGGGGGGGGGGGGGGAATGGTTAGCGTGAGCGCGTTGCATCATAAACCCTGCCGTTGAGTCAACTGGTATGGTTTCGATTTCCCGGTTGTACATGGCAAGGAGTAGGGTCGCCTGTCCAACCTCGTGGGTTTTCTCCGGGTACTCTGGTTTCCTACCACTGCTATAGACCCCTTACGCACAAGCAAATTATTGAAATAAAATTAAACCGTATGCTAGTCCGGAAATGACATAATTTGTGTCGAGTGGACGTTAATGTCTCTCTCTCTCTCTCTCTCTGTCCAATATTGTCTTCCCTTGTCTCTATGTGTATGCTATTTGCACATTTATTACTGCACCTGTTACATAGACGTATATCGTAAGAGTGTATGTCCTTGTCTGTATGTAGGGGGCGGAATGGTGGAATGTTAGCATGTGGGCTCTGTATCATAAGGTCTGTAATTGAGTCAACTAGCATAGTTGTGATTCCCGGGTTGTGCGTGACTAGGAGTAGTGTCGCTTGTCTAACCTCATGGGTTTATCTGAATCCTACTGCTAAAGACATATATCCACAAGTGGATTATGCATTTAAAATTGAACCATGTGTTAGTCCCAAAATGACTTGGTTTGTGTCGAGTGGATGTTAAGCCACATCTGTCTCTCTCTATGTCCACGTACAGTGCCAGTGGAAGATGCAATATGTAGTTGAAGAGAGTGGACTTTAAGCCCCCTTCTCTCTCTCTCACTTTGGAAGTGGTTCACCCTTGTCAGTGATGCAGAACGGAGGGCCTGACAAGGAGAGCCTAGTCATTTGGATGGTACAAAAAAAACCCTATGGTCCTGTGTGCACACCAAAAATCCCTTGAAAGTTTGAATTCGATATAAGAGTATGCCATCGTGCCACTGTCCAGACAAATTTTCCCTCCGAGCACATGAATGGTGTAAACCCGTCTTCATTAGCCCCGTTCGTAGCAGAACAGTGGGACGTTAAATCCATTTGATTTCATTTTGCTCTCTCAAATAATTTACTCTGTCTGTCCCTGTATATATGCTAGTTGAACATGTAACTTGTAAAATGGCTGAAACAAAAACCCAGGTTAGAGAGAGTTTATTTTAAAGAGATGTCCATAGGTATAACATATGAAATCTGTCTTATCTATATATACCTGACAAGTATAGGTATATAAATATATATATATATATACCTGTTGTAATAATAGTCCAGGTAATAATGATGAACAAGCACCTGTCACTACCACCATCGTCATATCGTCACATCATAATCTACCTGATATAAATCACTCTTTAAACCACAAATCAAAGACAAGAACATGTTTTGTTGGGGAGATTTATAAGTCACCTGTACTACAGGTAGTATAAACACACCACCACCAGGTAGGATAAGACAGGTAGAGGAGAGTTATTACAGTCAGTGGTCTGTCACTGTCTGCACATGTTACTATAGGTAGTCTAGTTCAACCACTTGTTGTTATTGTTACATGTGGTGTTCAGGTTGATTTGTTTCAAGTGTATGATCAGGTAAGAGAGATTTATTAAAACTTAGACAATTTTTATTGGAAATCAATCACTGGTTTTATTTTTAAAAAACATGAGATTTTGACAAATATTCTCTTAAACAAAAACACATATTTATGTAATAAAAGCTACTTAATTTATTTAGGCAACGTATTTAGGCAACGTTTCAAAGAGTATTCTCTCAACGTTATCAAGCTAACGTATTGCCTCGATCCAGTTACTAAATACCTATAAAAGATTAAATATTCTCTTGTTGTTATCAGACACAATTAGATTTAGTAAACTTGATGTCAATATACTTGGGGGGTTGGGATGGCCTAGTGGACTAGAGTGTCGAGCTTCGACCTCTAGCTGGCCGGTCACCTCTGGCTTGCGGCTGTGGGTTTCGAGCCCTGGTGTGAGCGTATGTGGCATGGAGATAAGGGGCCTTCTCAACTTCGTGGGTTTCCTCCGGGCACTCTGGTTTCCTCCCACTGCTAAAGACCCCTATGCGCAAGAGAATTATTGAAATAAAATGAAACCATATGTTAGTCCCGAAATGACGTAGTTTGTGTCAGTTAATGTTAAACCCCATTTCTCTCTCTCTCTCTCAGTAGCAGACAGATTTTAAAGTCTAGTTATAAACTTTACGAAAAATCTGGATGGTGACCAGACCACCCTAAAAAAACAGAAATTAGAATGTACCAGATCAATTGGCTATGGTATATAAGAGAACAGACTTCTACTCTAACCCTAACCCTGACCTTGACGAACATCAACAATAACATGGTTGTTAAGTCTTCGAACGAGCCAAATTATAAACAGAAATGAACCTTATTTATATCTGCTTTGGCCGTCTGCTAGAGCTGGACGTTTCTGTGTACATCATTTTCATTGGAATTAATTGTTTTCATCCGATTACGAGTGACTTCTCTCCTTATTTGGTTGTTGAAGATGAGGCCTGGTTTGTATAACAGCCAAGCAGGTTATCATCGTATTTATTGGATTGTTGATTGAGATTTATTGTGATGAGGTTCACATCTGATGTAGTTGTTTAAATCTTACTATGAGTGACAGATTGTAGAAATATTAAAATCTATTTTTTAAAACACCGACTTAGCCATATAACGATTGAATTAGGTGAATTTTCTAGCCCAGTTGTCAGAGTTGTCGGGGGTAGAGCTGGTTGTCGGGGGTAGAGCTGGTTGTCGGGGGTAAAACTGGTTGTCGGGGGTAAAACTGGTTGTCGGGGGTAAAACTGGTTGTCAGGGGTAAAGATTTTATAGGTTATAAACCCTGCATCCACATCTACTGCTACTCATAGATAAATAGGGCAATCATTTGGACTTCAGATGTTCAACTAAGGACTTGGATTTCAAAAGTTGAAACTACAGTCTGGGTCTTTATTTCAGATGTTGAAACTACAGCAGTAACGAACAGAGTAAAATTCAGAAGTTGAACTAAGCACTTAAAATTTTGAACCTTGGATTTCAGATGTTTAAGTTAAGGACTTAAACTGAAGCCTATGTTAGATGTTGATTCTAAAGCCTTGGATTTCAGATGTTTAAGTTAAGAACTTAGATTCAGACGCTGAAACTAATGCCTTAACTAAGGACTTAGATTTTAAACCTAAGGACTTAGATTTTGAACCTAAGGACTTAGATTTTGAACCTAAGGACTTAGATTTCAGATGTTGATTCTGTAGCCTTGGATTTCAGATGTTGAAATGCAGGACCACATTTATTACTATTCAACGTTTTGACAAGGATACGTCATTTTCAATAACTTCACACCTAGCAGCATAGAAATCATTATGCATGAATACAATACTGTTTTATTTTGGCCTGTTTTAACTGAAAGGACTACAGCTTTATGTTTGTGAGACATGAAACTAATCATTTCAACCTTTAAATAACCTGTCTTTATTCAGCTAAATATAGAATTAATATCTTGTGTAATGGTTCGTTGATTCTCTAAACATCTTGGATATCTTGTAACACTCCAGTGGGACACCAGACTCAGAGTTCACAAAGCATTTTCAGACCTTAAGTTAATAAACTTATTCGTCTTATTTTGACTATAATATAGCCTTTTATAAAACTTTTGTTTTTTAATGTATCAAATACATCAATAAGAAACTATGGGCAAAGTTTTGTGTTTCTGGATCAAAGATATTTCTCATCAACAGTGATCGAAAGTTGAATAAATTCTTAACTTAAGTCTGAGAATACTTTCTGAACTTGCGGTCTGATTAATTAATGTATATCCCAAAAAAGATATCTGGGTTCTCCAGTTTCCTCTAACTGCTAAAGACCTGCAAGTGAATTATTGAAATAAAATAAAACCATGTGTTAGTCCCAAAATGACCTAGTCTGTGTCAAGTGGACGTTAAACCCCATTTCTTTCTCTCTGGTGCAGGATTGAGAAGAATGTATGGAAGGAAAATTCGAGTCCATCTGTGTAATTGTTGTCTTGCACGTAACAGAAAGTAACCTTGATAGTTGGGACGTGAGTGAAGAGTAGCTATATTGGTAGAAATCAATAAAAATAATCAACCATTATTGCTAAATTTAGCCATCGCTAACGAGCCCTTAAAGCTTATCATATTACTTGTGTAATATGTACTTCACCCTGTGATTCTATCAATTATCAATATAATTGCAATCCATTCCACACATTTTGGCAAATCAATAAAATTGTCAATTGTTGCTGCTCCCCTTAGGCCAAACTTCAAAACCTGTATGTTTTTATGTTCTTTAGGGAATTAAAGTATGTAATGTGATGTTCTAATGTGATGTTCTTCAGGATACTGTCGTCAACTTGACAGATACATGATCTGTTAATTCTAGGAACTCTCCTTTAAAGTCAGAAGCTGTTTCTTAATGGATCTAAGTCGCTAACTCAATATCGATATTTAAAACACAAATTATTTGCCAATTCAAATCAACATTGATGGTATGATCTTAAGACAAAATAAACATTTGATGTCAACAGTGACTTTTTATTTTTTTATTCAGGGAGCATTCGCAATAGATACCTCATTGTAAACTGGAAAAACCAGATGCTAGAGATTACCATTCGATTGAGACTTCTGGCGTATTTCACCGAACATAACTGATTAGAAATTAGATTAATCAGTTTATATACATTAATATTACATTATTATCTATGTGTTGCGGCTCATATTGTGTCAATTTCTAGGTCCCAAATATTAGCGATTTAGCTCCTTCAATAAATATATAGCCCCTTTAATCACATAAAAGATTATTTATTAAAATTTCTAAACTTAAAAATTTGAAACTAAAGCTTTTGAACAGTACAAAGCGATATAATATTGTTGCTACTCTTAGGCCAGTTAAATTTTATTACAATATGCTTACATTCATATTTCTTGTAACATACAGCAGATCATGACTCCAGCTGGCATTACACAATGGTTATACTCTGGGTGATATTCCTAATAGTTTTTAAATTTGAATGAAGTCTGTATCACCACAGGCCCAGGACTGTACGGTGGCGTAGTGGAGGCTTACAGCTAGCCTCTGGATCCATTCACTTAATTTTAATTGTTCGTTTGTTTGTGGTCTCTGAGTACGATGTCTTGTCCATATATTTGTTTTTATGTAAATTATGTGTAGCGCAGTTCCCCTCCATTAACAATTGAACAAATAAATGGGGGCTTGAATCTTGTAAAACACGTTTTGTTTTTGCCGCAGTGCAAACAAGTACTTTTGTTTTTTAATTAGACTTTTTCTTACAAATATAAGGTGTTCCAGAAAAACAGAAAATAAAATTGGTGTGTCCTTTTTCCGATCCAGTTCAATTAAAAATCTTGCTAATTGCTTGCTGTTAATTGATTAATAATGAAATATTATTTTTTGTTGTATTTTCAGAATCAGAAGCAAATATTTCCATGCCAGTTTCCAAGACCAGTGTCCACAGCACACATCCTAGCACAGAATTAAAAGATATTTCACGTCAAACGGAGAAAAATCTAGAAAGTTTACAAAAGGTGGACGATAAATCAGCCTCAAATTTCAGTAGTGATAAAAGTATGGCCGACGTGGCGACGACAGAGACACGTAGAGATAGTTCCATCCTTTTGCATCCCGAAGAAACACGTAAAATGCGTCCATTAAAAACATCGAATAGTGGAGCCGATATAACGTTAGGATTAGAAGACGTAGATGGCGCCACAGCAGAAGTGGAAATCGATGTCAATGATAATGAAAGTGAGATTGCTCCAGGTAAGTTGTGCTTCCATATTTCTTATTTATTTGGAAAAAAAAACAATTGGAAAGGAACTGGATTTTGAAGTCATGGTGGCTGTGAATTAGATGTAGGCTCGCTAACCGGGCGGTCTCGAATTGACAGAGAAAGTTTCTCAGGATTTTCTGATGTGGGTCAGAGGACCTGACAAGGACAATGTTTAGTTATTCGGATGTAACTAAAAACTAATGTCCTATTTACTCATTGGTGACCATGACAGTTTTAATTCGAAATAAGAGTAGACAGTAGCACAGCTGTCGGGCAAAATTTCCCTCATAGGACATTGGATGCAATCTGTTTCACATAGAATTACTTACGAATTATCTCTGTAACAGATGACTGTCCACAACATGTGCGTTGACTGCACGTGGTGGTAATCATTGGTTCAACCGCTCGTGCAATGTTTACTTAACACCTAACTGCTTCGGGCAAAATGATGCATTTTACTCATTTTAATACCCATTTACACTAAAAAGGAAATATTTTTTTAACTACAAATACTTCAAACATCTTTATTTATTTTTCTTTTACCTCAAAAAAAATGTTTGAGAATTTAATTTGTCGGAGTAAAAAAGTTAATATGCCGAAATTATTAAGTCTCGTCGATGTCATGCTTATCAGTGATTGTAGCGGCCAAGCAAATATTCACTGCGGGATCAGTTTGCATTGGATGGCGTTAGACTTTTTTCGTTAGCCCAGTAGGATGTTAAACCCTATTTCCTTTCCAATTTGTTTTATCCCATGTATCTTATAATCTGTTTAACACATTGGCATCCACATAAGAGATCGCCTAGCAGTTGGAATTCAATATATGAGTAGGCTGCCGCACGGCTGTCGGGTAAAATCTCCCTCATAGGATATGGGATGGCGTATGCCCTTTTTCATTAGTTCAGTTGGTGCGGAAAAGTGGGGCGTTAAACCCCATTTCATTTCTAATTCCATTCTCTTTCTACATCGGCGGGTTGGGATGGCCTAGTGGTCTAGAGTGCCGCGCTTCTATCCCTAGCTGGCCGGTCACCTCTGGCTTGCGGCTGGGGTTTCGAGCCCTGGTGTGAGCATATGTGGCATGGAGATAGGGGTGCCTTCTCAACCTCGTGGGTTTCCTCCGGGCACTCTGGTTTCCTCCCACTGCTAAAGACCCCTACGCGCATGCGAATTATTGAAATAAAATTGAACCATACGTTAGTCAGGAAATTACCTAGTTTGTGTTGAGTTGACGTTAAACCCCATTTCTCTCTCTCTCTCTCTCTACATCAGAATCTCCAGATAGTTTCAAAATTTCTATAATAGCAAACTGTGTGGTGTATTTCTGTCTTCTTCAGCCCAGTTGGCGCAGAAAAGTAGGATATTAAACCCTATTTGATTTGATATCCTTTAAGTATATAATACCTATTAATACAGGTGTATAATTCTAGCTCATTAACCTGTATTACCTCACCACAGGTCGTTAATATCCCTTTTATACCTAGACAATAGTCCTCGGTCATGACCCCTGGTTATTATAAGGGGTCATCGTATAACCAACTAATCTAATGTGTCTAGTAATATTGTATAGGGGAGGTTTAACTCGACAACGACTCAGACCACAGGTTAATATGACATGTCTTTAGTGTCAGTGATAAGATGGGTAATAAACTAATCTTAGCAACTAATATAGAAGACTCACATTGTCATGGTTACAAGAAATTGTCAATTGATAGTTTCTCATAGATGAAATATTCTAGAGACGCATGGAATTAATGGTTATTTTGAAATCTTGAAATGGAACACCAGTCTTTTACGTTTCAAAACAGAATGTTTTCAATTAGTATTAATCAGGCTTAAAAATCCTCATTTTTTTTATTATCAATTTAAATGAATGTCTGAAAAACTTCCATGGAATCGAATTTCATTACCATAAAATTATATTTTCAAAAACTAGAAATAAAATGAAATTTAAAAATGTTTATATGTTTTAAAAAAAACACCTCAAAACATTAAAATTCGTATAAACTGAAAAAAGGTAAACAAATTGTTTATTTTCTATATTCTTATAAAAAAAAATGTCTGGCTTTGAAAAAAGAAATTTGAGACAATGTTTACTGGGTGATACTTGTAACTCTTGGTTGTGAAATTATTTCATCATCACCGCAGGAGCTGCAGTGTCTCAGTGAGTAAGATGTTGACTCCCTAAACTAGAGGCCAGGTGCTTGATCCTTGTGTTTTTGACCCTTGTCAGTGCGTGAGGAGGTGGGGGTGGATGGCTGTATGGACGGCATGTGCGTGCTGTATCATAAAGCCGGTCATTGAGTCAACTGGTGTGGTTTCGAATCCCTAGTTGTACTTGACAAGGAGTAGGGTCTGTCAAGCCTCATGGGTTTCCTCCGGGCATTGTACATGACAAAGAGTAGGGTCGCCTGTCCAACCTCGTGGGTTTTCTCCTGTTCCTCCGGTTTCCTCTCACTGCTAAAGATACCTACGCGCAAGTGAATTATTGAAATAAAATTAAACCATATGTTAGTTCTGAAATTACCTCGTGTCGAGTGGAGGTTAACCCCATCTCTCTCTCTCTATCTCTCGCACTCTCTCTCTCTCTCTCTCTCTCTCTCAGTGGTGCAGGATAGAGTGACAGTGTATAGTTTGGTTCACACGGAACAAACAAAGTACACATAATAAAAGAATACTTGGCACTGGAGGAAGACTGTAATGCAACTAGAAATAAGTGTTTATTTTTTTAAAAAAAACACCTCAAAACTTTAAAATGCGTAAACTGAGAAAAGGTAAACAGAGAAGACTGTAATGCAACTGTCCGGACAAAATTTCCATCATAGCACACAGTATGGCGTATGCTGTCTTCGTTAGTCGACTCGAACAAGAATTGGATGCTAAACCCATTTCTTTCCCTTACTGCCCACTCAATGAATTAGCATGACAAATGCAAGGTCACAGACGTAAATGTCATTTCTCATGCTAATGTTAGCTGTCAATCTTATTATGACCTCCATTAACAGAAAGCAATAGTTCTTCCACAACTTGTAGACTTGATTATCAAAAGAAGCAATATTGTTATTATTAATTTAGTTTAGAAAAAACAAACCCATCCGTTAGTTATCGTATTATAACCAAGCAAAATAGAACCAAAATTCCTGCCACTGCTGTAGACTTGTTTATCAAACTGCACAATATTGTAATTTAAAAAACACCTTGTCCTGTCTCTGCATGAAATGATAAATCCACAATATTTTCTAATAAAAATACTTTGCTATGGCCATATACATTTTTCAAATAAACTGTTTGAAATAGAATTCTTAAATTAGTTTGCAACAGAAATAAGATTTGTTTACTGTAGGTGACGTGATATATTGAGACCCACACTGATCAGCAGTGAATATTCACTTGGCCGCTACAATGTTGATGACATTGACGCAACTTAATTAGTCCCCCATATTAACTTTTTTACTCCAACAAATTAAATTCTAAAACATTTTTTGTATGTATTAAACAAATAAGTAAAGACGTTTGAAGTAATGGGGGGTGGGGAGGGAAGGGGGGAATGGCCAAATAGTTAGTGTCTGTTAACATGTAATGGCAAGGAACAGCATCAAGCTGTTCGAATGATAAACCAAGTCTTTAACTTCTAGAATATATAAATAAATATGCATATTCAAATATGATGTGAAGGGTGATTAATGACTACAAATTAATTTAGCTTGCCTAAACTTATTGTCACTGGGTGTGTGATGGTGTGTGTGTGAGAGTGTGGTTTAACACGCACACGTGAAATATACTGAGCGCCATAGAAAACGCATCACTTAGTTTTTCGTATAACAAAATGATCTTGTAAACATATCTTATTTATTTTGCTTCTTATTGTGAACAATATTCAAATGGGAACACATCAATAACAACACATTTGTACACTTATGGATGTTTAATCTGTAATCAACGGTACAAAGTCAGAGGCTAAGTGATGCGTTTTCTATGGCGCTCAGTATATAAGGTTTGTCGTTGAGTCAAGTGGCATGGCTATTTCACACAAAAGTGGCTTGGTTTTGATTATCAACTTTTACATGGCAAGGAGTAGTGTTTTCTCTACATGTTAGTCCTGAAATAACCTAGTTTGTGTTGAGCGGATGTTAAACCCTATTTCTCTAGCACTGTCCCTCATTGCAACTTTAACAAAAACATCCTATATATTTTTAAAGATTTTAGAAATTGGAAGCCAGATTTAGAAACTAAACCAGATTTTTTCAGTGTCTAAATTTGTAGATGAAATGTTTTTTTCAAAGCTTTATTAAATAACTGAAAAAATATAATAAAATGACTTTGGTTAAAAAAACGTATGTTTGGTCTTTAGACTGCCTATTAAGGTTGTTGACATTTTTTTCCAAGGACAAATTAAGGTCAGTGTTATTTTTGACATGCAGCTAGAGTTGATGAGGTTTTTTTGGTTGTGTTTGTGTTGGTATATTTTGCATAGTCTCAGGTTTCACACATTGTTGTTATTAATGTACCTTGAAAGACATGCTAGCAAGGACATAGAACAGGTCTTATATTTAATTATAAACAGATTAAAAATTGGTCCTAAAAAATGATTGATTTTATGTAAACAGATATACAGTAAAACCTCTCTAATCTGACCAGAGCTGTGGTGGCTCAGTGAGTAAGACATTGGCTGGCTATAATAATCAGTAAAACCTCGGTAATCTAACCAGTTCAAAAAGAATTGTATAACCAATAAATTATAATTGTATGATGATTTGCGTTGATATCATGTTGAACCCTTCCTGTTGCAAGCATAAAATTATCGCGGTTAATAAAATGAAATCCAATAAAATGAAATGAAATGGGGTTTAGTGTCCTGCTTTGACCAGACTCATGAAGATCGGCAATTGCCATGCAGTGTGCTAAGAGGGTAATTTTGCCAGACATCAAAACTTTAACCCACAATTGAATTCCAATTGTCATGCCCTTCATTTTGCACTACCGACACAGAGAAACGATAATTGATAACCCTGATCAATTTACTAGGTCTACACTGGAATCTAACCCAAGAGTTTCAGGTTTTTGAGCAAGCACCATACTCACTGAGTCACAGAAGAAAAAAATGTTTGAATTAGAAAATCACCCCACTTTAACAGTCGGTAGATTTCATGTGGTGGTCAGATTTACAAGGTTTTACTGTATAATAAAATAGATAATAAATATTTGAAAGCTCATGAACATATCTGAGTTGAGTGTATTACTATAAAAAAAATTATTGCATTATGGTAAATTTAATTATTAATCCTAAAAAAAAAGACCTTATTGTATCCGTGAACTTTTTATGTCAAAGTTTGTTTGATTTGAGGTTTGTATGACGTAAATGGATCACCTTGACAAGATAAGCCAGAGATTTACTTATTGTTGAAAATATGATAGTATTAAACCTGTATTCCTTTTATACAAAGGACTTGAATTATTAAATCGTATAAAATGAAAATGAAAGGTAAAGAAATGGGGTTTAGCGTCCTACTGTTCTGCTCCAACAGGGCCAATGAAGGCGGCATACGCCATACAGTGTGCTATGTGGGGAAATTTTGCCCACACAGCAGTACTACGTCGTACCTGTACACTGAATTCGAACTGCCAGGGGATCTTTTACGTGCACACCATTGTGTACACTAAATATGAAAAAAAAATTATCTCCAAACATCATTATTTATTTTTGTAAAAACTTCCAAAAAAAATGTTAAAGAATTCAATTTGTTCACCAATGTCAACCCTATTCGTGATTGTAACGGCCTAGCGAATATTCACTGCTGATCAGTTTCTAATATGAGTAATTTAGCGTGTAATAAACCCAGATCCATTCACTTTATTTGAATTGTTCATTTGTGATTTGTGAGTGTCATGTCTTGTCCATATATTTGTTTTTGTTTAAATTATGTGTTGTGCAGTCCCCCTGCACATATTAAAAGAATCTCATCGAGGGTATAAGCTGATAAGTTAAAGGAGATTATAATGATTTATTAATGTGGATTGATCAAGAAAGTTTGAAGGGTCAGTGACTTGAATAGCTGACTTGTTTGAATCGATTAGAATATCTTTTTCCTTCTGGCACGGTTTTCTCCAGGTCCCAATTTTCTCCCACTGCTAAAGACCCCTACACAGAATCAAATTATTAAGATAAAACTGAACCATATGCTAGTTCCAAAATAACCTAATTTGTGTCGAGTGGGTGTTAAACCCCATTTCTCTCTCTCTCTCTCTCTCTCTCTCTCTCTCTCTCTCCTCTGGGTGAGAATAAGTGTGCTGGGTAATAATATATCCCAGAGTTTTGTTACGGTCCAATAATAACAATGATTGACAAGCGTCCTTTAAAATAAACTGACACATATAGTTATACGCTTGACTTAAAAAAATATATTGAATGTGAAGAAAAATGTCAGTCATTCTTTCTAAATCCTGTTTTTATGCACAAATTGTATAAATAATTACCTAGATAGATTAGCTGTATGGTCATCCTCGGTTACCCAGTGTACGCATTCTGTTCTACTCCACTATACTCCAATAAAGAATACCCCCAAAACATGGCTACCTTAGTCCGTTCTTGCACACTTTACAAAATACCTACCGCGTAGTAGAAAAATCAGTTTCATTTAAGAATTTCATGGCAGAACTTTCCCTGCCATCTTTTTGTGTGCATGTCAATTCTTTTATATTAAATCTTTTACAAACTTTCGCATAATCGATCAAACAAGCCGCCACATTGTTTGTAAACAATGTAGTTCTATGACATAAAAAATTACGCTAAAGAGTGTACGTAATACTGGTTTGTAAACTGTTTTTTGATTGGTTCGTACACTCTCACTACATTCAGATAGTTTGAAATCTTGGAAACCCTATGGATTAACCCAGGGTATAGTGGAGTAGAACAAAATGGGTACACTGGGTAACCGAGGATGCTGTATGGTACACTTCATCTTAAAGCAATAATTATAATAAATTTAGATATGAACATAATTTGACGTATGTCTTCATAATAAACTATAGTATAGTGAATTTTATTTTGTCCTAATCGTCTTGTCTCAAGTCACTTGTGAATCATGACTCAGTAAATATGCTGCTGGCGAAGTAACAAGGAAATTTGGGGGTGGATCCTGGTGTTAGTCTATAAAGTTACGTTGGATTCCCTCTAAACTGCACTACTGAAAAAGGGGTCCCACAGTGAAAAATACTGAGGATATTTCTTGACCAGCACCTCCTGAAATAAAATTGAACCATATGTTAGTCCCGAAATGACATTGTTTGTGTTGAATGGACACACGCCATTTTTCTCTCTCTCTCTTTTAAAGATGCCGGCCTGTGTGCAAACTTTGTGATTTGATTTTATATTTGGACTCAAAAGATATTCAAGCTAATTAATCTATGAATAATTGGCTTCAAATCCCTCTCAAAACATTGTATAAAAAATTTATTTTTAAAAGCCATGTTACCACAATCAACTTAATTGTGGTAGAGTCCATATTACAGAATATATTTGTCATCACTTCTTGTCCATTTATCATACATATTGAAGCTTAAGTCCATTCTTCTAGAATTATCTTCTTTTTCTGCCGTTTAATTGTAGAGTCTGTTGGACGATTAAACACCTCAATGTTCCCCAAACCATCTATCAACTCGCGTGGTTTCGAATCCCCAGTTGTATGGACAAGCAGTAGGGTCGCCTGCCCTACTTTTATTGGAAATAACAACCATATAGTATAAATAATTTCATGGGAATGTATCTTTATCTATCTGTCATATGCAGAAGGCATGATATCATTTATTTGGGAATCGGGGGTGGTGGGGATGGCCTAGTGGTCTTGAGTGCCACGCTTCGACCTCTAGCTGGCCGGTCACCTCTGGCTTGCGGCTGTGGTTTCGAGCCCTGGTGTGAGCGTATGTGGCATGGAGATAGGGGCGCCTTCTCAACCTCGTGGGTTTCCTCTGGGCACTCAGGTTTCCTCCCACTACTAAAGACCCCTACGCGCATGCGAATTATTGAAATGAAAATAAAACCATATGTTAGTCCCGAAATGACCTAGTTTGTGTTGAGTGGATGTTAAACCCCATTTCTCTCTCTCTTTATTTGGGAATCCTGCTGCTGTTGTTATTTTGTATTTAATAATTATACAAAAGCACCAGTTATAATAAAATAACTTGATTATTATTTTCAGAGGATATACCAAGAGGAAAAGTACGCAAAGCTTCCATAGTTGAAAAACTTAGTAAGACCAAAGCATCTGAAGCCTACGTAGCTACTGTAAAGGTAAGTTTTGTCCACCTAATTCTAATTGCATTATGGGGTTTATGGTCCAATGGTTAATATGTGTGCATGAAATCACGAGGTCTGTCATTGAGGCACGTGACATGGAGTAGGGTCGCCTGACCAACCTCTCTGGGTCCTCCGGTTTCCCCCCACTGCTAAGACCAGATGCGCAAGTGAAATATTGAAATAAAATTGAACCGAATGTTAGTCCCGAAATGACCTAGTTTGTATCAATCATGGACGTTAAACCCCATTTGTCTCTCTTTCAATGCTTTGTGATGATTGTATGGGTTAATGATTAATACATGTGCATGAAATCACGAGGTCATGTGGTTTTGATTTCCTCCTTGAAAGTGACAGTAAGGATGTCAGTTCAACCTTGTAGGTTTTCTCTGGTTCCCCCCAGTGTTAAAGACCCGATGAGCAATTGAAATATTGAATTAGAATTGAACCGAATGGTTTTGATTTCCTGCATGTACATGACAAGGAGTAGGGATATCGATTCAACCTTGTAGGTTTTTTCTGGGTCCTCCCGGTGATAAGGACCCAAAAAGCAATTGAAATATTGAAATGAAATTGAACCCTATGTTAGCACCGAAATGACATACTTTGTGTCAAATGGAATTAAACCCTCTCTCTCTTTCTCTCTCTTTCTCTGTCTCCGCTCTCTCTTTCTCTCTCTTTCTCTCTCTATCTCTTATTTCTGTTGTAATTGAACGGAAGTTTATGTTTACTGGACTATTTATTAATTGCTTGGGGAAATTGGTTGGTCAAATGGCCTAATGTGTGCCAATCTGATTAAAACACATATCAAATTTCGTTTCGTTTTTTATAGTTCTAAATTTTGTTTTTACTTGTCTTTACGACTCTTGGATCTGGAAGACTTGTTGTTTAAGTCGCGTTCTGCCTGAAATGAGGGGTCAGCCAATCAAATGGTCTGTCGAATTGACCGTTTGACCTTTTCATGGGTGGAATTGTGGGTAAATATTACCAGCGGATAGAAATCAAAGCAAAGCAAAAGTAGATTTTAAAAATCATGGCGGTCGCTAATTGGTTAATCGAATGACTGTCGTTATCGGGTCAAACGTCGAGTGCTTGATACCTGACGTCATAGAATGTGAGCTCCCACTATAACTTGTTAGATCTACATGAGTGTAGGCCATTGAAAGTATAAAAAAACGAAACGAAGTATAGATCTATATTTTTTTAATTAGATTGAACGTATGCGCTTTAGAACAAAAGGTCTGTCATTAAGTCAGGTGGGCTGGTTTTGATTCTGCCTGTACGTGACAAGGAGTAGGTTTACCTGTCCAACCTCGTGGATTTTCTCTAGTTTCCGCCAACTATTGAAGACCTCAGTAAGCAAGCACATTTTTTAAATAAAATTGAACCGTTCCCAAAGTCTAGCTGGCAGACAACAAGCTATCGGGTTGACAGTTAGTAGTGATACCCTGACTCTTTTGCTCAGCGCTTGCCTCATGGATGTTTTTCATGGAATCAGTATTTTTCTAGTAAAATTGATTGTCTTTACTTTCATTTATTCAAAATTTGACATATTTTTATTGGAAATAAACACCTGGTCCCGAGTTCACAAAGCATTCTCAGACTTCAGTTGAGAATTTACTCAAAATTGTTTGCCTTATTTTAACTAAAATATAGCCCTTTATAAATTTTTTTTTGTTGTTTTAACATATCATATACATCAATAAGAAACTATGTGCAAAGTTTTGTATTTCTGGATCAAAGATATTTCTCATTAACAGTGATTGAAAGTTGAGCAAATTCTCAACTTGAGTCTGAGAATGCTTTGTGAACTTGGGGCCTGAATCCCGCCTGATAAATACTTTCCTGAGAATTCATCTTTAAAACTCTAAATTTTATTTCATTTTTCTTCAGGAATCAGCCGAACAAAGACAAAAGGATTTTGAAAAGTTATTAAATGAACACGCAGAAATAGTTCAAGAAATCGGACGTACAGCGAGCGCAGAGAATCTGAATTCAGATGAACGAGACCCTTAGTGCCATGACCTTATTTTTGAACCACAGACAATTAAAAAAAAAAAAGAAAACATTTAGAATCTTGTACATGGTGTACATAAACTGTAATAATGATGTACGTGATTGTTGTGTGTGTGCGATGGCTGGCAGACGGTTACTAGGATGTTTATAATTATTACCATGGATACCATATAATCTTAGGAGAATAAATATATATATATATCTTCACTTGGATATCGTTTTGAAGAAAGATTGTGTATATATATATATGTATACATGCATGTATACAGACTTTGTAAGATTTAAAATAGAAAATTATTTGTTAGGAATGATCTGAGGTAGAGTAGTTATTAAATGCTGTTTACACGGAATATTTATATTAAAAAAGCCAGATCTGACACGTATTTTTTGTTTCTAATTGTGTAAAATTGCCAGTGGGAATGTTCATACAAGGCTTTAATGTGTAGAATAATCATAATAATTAAAAAAAAGGTTTAAGGTAGATGATTATTTGTTCAAAATGATTTGAAATAGTTTCTGATGATTTATTGGATATATGGTTTCTTATTCTGCAAATTTGCCAGTGGACATGCCCAAACCAGGCTTTCATATTAGTTAATGGTTAGAGCATTTTTAAATGTGAAACTTAATTATGAATTTCACGAAAGGATCAAAATATAAACGCAATCCTGGATTATTTTTTTTATGAATATGTTTGGCACTGCCAGGCCTTTCATTTGGATCACATAATTGATTGGTCGACAGAACAGTTCATCTGTCTCTCATTTTACCTGCTATTAAACTACAATTTCAAAGAATTTTATCTTAGTACAAAATAAATACCATTTAAATTTATAGGTTTTTTTTATGTGGAAAAAACACTTACAAATGATATATTAATTGAATAAAATGATTAATGCTATATTATTTGATAAAAATATCTGACATTAAGCACAATAAATACGATTCAATTTATAGTTTTTATATGTAGAAGTACTTACAAATGATTTATTTATTGAGATAAAGTTGGACGATTATTTGATAAAAATGTCTGACGTGACAATTCTCAGATTGACAAATTACGTAAATGGGGACGATTTTGAAGTAAGTGATAAAATGAAACGTGCCTATGACTTGATCGATTTAACAGAAAGTTTTACACTTCATTTTCAGTGCTTAAAAATTTAAATTTAAAATTTAATTTTCTTTCTGTTACAAAAGTTTTATGTCTTATTCACAAGAACTAAATAGATGAAACAATTTTCATATTTTCAAGAATTTAATGCAAGAATAAAAGTCAGACTGGACAAGAATTAAATGGATGAAGTAGTTTTCAAATTTTTTTAGAATTTAAAAGCACGAGTGAAAGTTAGACTGGACAAGAAATGTGATATATATAATATCCTCATCATGGCACATGTCTTACCTTGACTGCGTTCGCTGATTTTATTATTCATTGGGGTGAAAATTAATGTATTTTTTAAAAAATTGAGAAATATAGAAGAATGGTGTTTGTGATCCTCTCATTACAAGTATCTGGTCTTGACCAGTTGAAGGAAACGAAAGAAAATTTAAAATTTGGGCAAGTGACTACTCGTGAATTGACTAGCTTTGCGTGGATAACATCCATGTTGTATCTATAATTGACCAAAAAGAGAAGTTTCCCGGCGTATTTATTATGGGAATGTTGTTAAATGGGTACAAGTGATTTTCATGTGTTGTTAATCAAGTGCACTCTGATAAAGACAGCCAACATAGTCAAGATAAAGTGCACTCTGATAAATTCTCATGATAAAGACGGCCAACACAGTCAAGGTAGACATATATGTAAAGTACTGGTAACTTAACAGTGTGAAGATGTATAATCACTAGCATGGAGGATATTGAACAAAGTTTATCCAACCCTACTTGATAAACAAGATATGTGTTGAATCAATATCTTGAGCCATAGTAACTGTCCCCATAGTAACTGTTGCGGTTACTAGGGCTTATCCCAAATACTCGAACAATTTTTAAAAAATATATTTATGGACCCAGTTACAAACCAACATTTTTTGAATGAATTGAAAAGGGTAAAAATAGATCTTGAAAGAGGGTATATGGAATTATAAATCAAATTAGTTTCTATGGATTACGTTATTCAACATATAAATATCCTATGACCCCTTTATTTGATCTAAGGGGCAGACAACTCAGTCTAGGTGAGATTTGTTTTTTTTCCAATGTACAGAAAGACTAAAACACATATCAATATACATGTAATTGTACTTGTAGAATATTTTTATTTGATGTTTTCAAATTACTGTAAAACATTGAATTACTTGTTTTGTAACCCTTTTATGATGACCTAATAAGGATATCAATTTATGCGTCCTTTGTACAGAGGTTAAACTGTTATTATAAAGGATATTAAAGGAGCCATCCCATTTATATTTAAAATATGAAATTAAAAGGTGTTTAACGTGAATCCCAGGTTGTACGTGACAATGAGTAGGGTCACCTGTCCAGCCTTCTGAGTTTTCTCCAGGTCCTCCGGTTCCCTCCTATTGCTAAAGACACCTAAGCGTATTATAGAAATTAAATTGAACCATATGTTAGTCCAAAAATGACCTAGTTTGTGTCGAGTGGACATTTAAACCCCATTTCTCTCTCTCTCCCTTTCTGAACGTACTGGCATAAACAAGACAGGCATACGCCATGCAGTTGGACATGAGGGAAATTTGAATTCCAGTTTTCAATGGTTCTTTTATTTTCATGCGAACATATACTTGAGACCTCAATTTTTTATCTTGTCAGAAAGACAAGACACTGTTCCTTGCCGGACCTGCTGTCCTGCACCACTGAGAAGGGGGAAACCCTGGTTGAAAAATTAAAGTCTCCCCTATATCATTGGTGTAGTCAGAAGACCCCAAACATCGTCTAATATATAATATTAAATGGTTCTCATTGTCTGCGCAATCATCCAAGGTAGAAACTACAAACGGATGTAAAACCCAACGAATAAGAGTGGGATCTGTGAAGAGTGACGGCTTAACGTAAACTCGTAATAAATACATCAGTGTTAAACTCCCTTTTCGCTGGTTGCAGTACATTTGATATAAAACCAACTTTTTCACTACCAAAAAGGCGTACAGAAACGCATTAAAAGGAGTTCTATAGTAAAGTCCTAGTGTATCGCTACGTTCTCTTTTATCCACACTTTATGTTTGCTTCCACCTGAAGTTGGGATGGCTCCTTTAAGTGATTACGTTATACAAACTGAAAGAGATGAAATCAAATAACATGTAATAATTGTTTGTAAATAATTTGACTATTGTATTATATATTTAATGTAGATATTTGATTCTATGATATGGAGAAAGATAATACATCATAATGTGTGTACTATTTTGTTTATTTAACATAGTATTCATCCAAATTAAAGGATCTAGAGACAGTTTAGTCTGGAGTAATCAAGACACAAAAATGTATTTTGTAGGCACTTCAATTTTTAAGGAGAAAATTTAGTCTGCAGTAATTGAGACCAAAAAACATGTTTTATAAGGACTGTTTAAGAGTAGCTACTCATTTAGATAAGGTTATCCAGGAACTCGCATTTCAGTCAGGGACATAGTTAATTGACCAGTAAGGGCACTGAGCTCTCAAATAGAATGTCCTGGTGTGATGGGCCTTTTTTCAGGCCGAGTTCCAAGTATGTAACCAAATCGGCTAAATTGACGTGTAGTTATTTCATACACTTTTCTATGGTCTTTATACGATGATTTAAATTCTTTATTTTGGAAGACTCAATCTCAGATATTTTTATGAATGCAGCCTTTTCATTGGCTCAGAGCTCAAATATGTACTTTTATTTAAACTCTCGACCAATGAAAACGCCAAATCCATCAAATATTTTTTATGAACGTAGGCCTTTGATTGGCCTATAATTTCAAGCCTCAACCAATAAAAAGGCCAAGTCCATCACATATTTTCATAAATAAGGCCCTCGGTGTGTTAAGTGCATTTTTAAATTCTTCAAATATGGAATGCTAGAAGTTTGAGTTTGAGATTAAGCCTTCATGTACCGTAACCATAAAGACATTTGTACAAAGTTTATATTGGAGTTTAAAAGATATTCCAATAAATTATATTATATGAATGATTAGTTTTGAGGTTTTTGTTTTGTTTTGTTTTTTTCTTGCTCATTATGACATGATATATACCGGTTAATTTACGTAAGATATATTTTATAATATACATAGTGAAAGCTAATGAATGTACTGATAATAATTGAAATTCCAATAATATTGAAAGCAATGTAACTTAACGCCAGAGATCAAATCTTGATATTATGTTTTGTTAAGGGGTTCCATGGTCATGTGGTTTAATGCATGCTCTTGAAATCATAATATGGTTTATTGTTTAGTCATGTGACATGGATTCCCCACTTGTATGTGTCTAGGAGTAGCATGGATTCGTCACCTGTTTTCTCAGGGTTCTCCAGTTTCCCCCCACTGCTAAGAACCCCTATTCGCATGCGAATTATTGAAATAAAATATGTTCGTTCCAAAATAACCTAGTTTTTGTTGAGTGGACTTTAAACCCCATTTCTCTCTATATATATACATTTTGTTGACAAATAGATTTATGTTTTTCGGATAG
The DNA here is from genome assembly GCA_036850965.1 of Patella caerulea. Classification (NCBI taxonomy): domain Eukaryota; kingdom Metazoa; phylum Mollusca; class Gastropoda; family Patellidae; genus Patella; species Patella caerulea. The sequence continues at coordinate 4,531,618 of JAZGQO010000007.1, forward strand.
ACCAGGCCCGGTCATCTGACTTCGTGAAGCTTTTCATAAATATTGGGATGTTCTTATTTACATTATAAACTTTGTGAAAAAAACAAATTTCTTAAGATGAAAATAATGCATATTTTTGGCTTTTGTAAACTGTCTTTTTCTATTTATAATAGAAATAACGGGAGGACATGACAAATTATATTGACACCACAAACAACCAACGCACACATATCGAGTGAATGGATCCGGGGGCTAGTCATAAGCGTCCACTGTGCTGTCCAGTCCTGCTTCTGTTGTGAGACAAACTTCACTCAACACGAAAAACAAACCAAAAAGAAGGGAAGCAACTAAAGAAAAGGCAGGAATATTTCCCCCATGTTGGTGTACATGGCAGTAGTACAGCAACGTTAAATGCACTGTCATTCTTTGATCTGAATCATTTTGACAGTGTTTTATATGTTGATTTGTTATGTGGGATAATAAATTAACTTAATTCTAACTTTTTCTTCATTATAAGAAACCAATGTTTAGATGTAACTGATTTAATATACAGCTAGAACTCTATGGAATATAAAATAAAGACTTATGTCTAGAGAATCCTTGTTGACACCACACGGCTCTCTGTAGATAATAAACTGTGATTTTAGTCTGAAGAATTATGTCTTTTGTGTTTCCATAAATACCATGGAAACCGATTTAAGACTGTTGTATAGATCACTGTAATCCTAAAATTTATGGATGTAAAATTTGTAATAAGACTGATGCTTAACTTTTTAAAACTAAACTCTAATGGCAATGCTGAGGTTGTATGGTTGCTAATGGAAGCCACAAATCCGATAAATATATTTCACTGTTTTAAAAAGTTTTATTCTCTTTAAGAATCTTACGTTCAATTTATCTGGTCTGCTGTGACCTGACCTGATGTATTGTTTATAAAGGGTTGTGTTGCCTTCTGCTGGTTTGATTGAAGCCACACACCAACAGAACAGGGGCCTAATTGACAAAAACTTCAACTAAACTATTTTAAACATAGGCGTTCCTGATTTCATTTTTCAAAAGCTTTTACCTAAAAATAAATTATGAACAAGGTTATTTATACATTTATTTTTTGTTTACGAAATATTCTTTGTTTTCAATAAGATTTGGAAAGATTTAAAGTATGAAGAGAATACAGAAATATATCAAATAGATTTTGTTGTATGTGCATTGTTATAAAAGTTTGATATTGATAATATAAATATATAATATATGAATTCTAGATTATTGAGAAATTATAATTCTAGATTTATTGAGAAATAATACAAATTTTAAATTCATTAAGAAATTGTATTAATTCTAGATTAATTGAGGAATTATACAGTTTCTTTTGAGAAATTATATTTTTTCTTTTGACAAATTATACAATTTCTTTTGAGAAATTATACAGTTTCTTTTGAGAAATTATATAGATTCTAGATTTATTATGAAATTTTTATAAATTCTTGATCTTTTGAGAAATTATATACTTTTTAGCTCTATTGAGAAATTATATGAATTCTAGATTATTGAGAAATTATATAAATACTAGATTTATTGAGAAATTGTACAAATTCTAGATTATTGATCAGACATTATACAAATTCTAGATTTTTTTGAAAAAATTGAAATTAGATAAATTCTAGATTTCATCAAATTATATTAATGCTAGTAGACTGTTGAGAAATTCTAGATGATTGATAAATTTATATAAATTGTAAACCTATTGAAAAATTATTGACAATAATAAGGATATTAATTTTAAACTCTAGATTTATGAAGAAATTATATAAATTTTAGATCTGTTGAGAAATTAAATAAATTCTAGATCGATATGAAATTATGTTATTTCTAGATTTGTTCCGGAATAGTATTAATTCCAGATTTATTGAAATTGTATAATTTCTAGATTTATGTGAAATTGTATAATTTCTAGATCTGTTCAGAAATTGTATAATTTCTAGATCTGTTGGGAAATTCTAGATCTGTTCAGAAATTGTATAATTTCTAGATCTGTTGGGAAATTATATAAATTCTAGATGTATGTGAAATTGTATAAATTCTAGATTATTGAGAAATTGTATAAATTCTAGATTATTGGGAAATTGTATAAATTCTAGATTATTGAGAAATTGTATAAATTCTAGATTATTGAGAAATTGCTATTGTTGTGTTAGAAGAAATTCATTTCATTTTTATCATCAAATTTTGTCACAAAATATGGTGGATTTTGATATGCTGTATAAAGTTTATTTACAGCTGAATAAAATGTGTGTATATCATAAATTATAAATTATCAGGAATAAATTATTACTTGAATTTTGTCTTTTTTTTAATTTTACAAGAATGTAAACATCAATACCAGAATTTTGAAAAAAAGAGGGAGGCTAAGTTCCAACAAAAAGATGGCCGAATTTTTAGTATCATAATAATGAGTATATTTATAATGCGCTATATCCATAAACCAAGTTCATGCTCAAAGCGCTACACAATTATTATCCCGGTCTCTAGGATACAGGTAAAGCCTGATTACCTCCCTTTACCCCTCCCTCTCAGAAAGAGCCCCAACATATGCTGCCCCAAGGAGCGCAACAGTTTTTTTGTGTAATACATACACCATCCTACCGGTACCCATTTACAGCTGGGTAGACTGGAATACAGGGATAAAGTGTCTTATTCAAGGACACAAGAACTCGACGCACAATTCGGGTCTCGAACCTGCAACCATTCGGTCACAAATCCTACTCTCTAACCATTGCGCCAAATCCCTCCTTGAGGTCTGTCATAGATTTAACTGGGGTGGTTTCGATTCCCAGGTTGTACTGTTGTATGTGAATAAAACTAGGGTCACCTTTCAGCCTCGCGCAAGTGAAATGGCTGGGGTTGGATGGCCAAGTGGTTAGCACATGCGTGCATGCTGTATCATAATGTCTTTCATTGAAGGGGGGTTGGGATGGCCTAGTGGTCTAGAGTGCCGCGCTTCGACCTCTAGCTGGCCGGTCACCTCTGGCTTGCGGCTGTGGTTTCGAGCCCTGGTGTGAGCGTATGTGGCATGGAGATAGGGGCGCCTTCTCAACCTTGTGGGTTTCCTCCGGGCACTCCGGTTTCCTCCCACTGCTAAAGACCCCTACGCGCAAGCAAATTATTGAAATAAAATTAAACCATATGTTAGTCCCGAAATGGCCTAGTTTGTGTCGAGTGGACGTTAAAGCCCATTTCTCTCTCTCTCTCTCTGTCTTATTCACAGCTACAATTGATTCACTATTCGAGGTTCTGCGCAAGTCAAATTAGGTTCAATTGCAAAATTTTCAGCACACATCATCACATTTTGCATGGAAATAAGTTATTATGTTACAAATAATGAAGAGTGGAACACTGAAATCTTAGTCTTTTGTCGAGGTGACGTGCGTGCTCTAATTCTTGTTCGGTGGACATTTTAAAGCCCCAATAACACTCTTGTTGTAACTGAAAAATATGTCCCAATCTTCATTCTGGTCAACAAATCGTATTATTTTAGAATATTCCAATTAAATGATGATATAAATTTCATCTTAACACACCTATTTTAAAAAATTGGAAAAATTCAACCAATTGATTTGAAAAGTCTAACGTAAACCTTTTCAAATGTGACTTGGATTTTAAAATATTTTCGAACCCTCTGGACAAATAAAATAGGTTGTAATGGATAATTTACACAACAGGTAGGACATTTAAACATCTAGTACTTAGAATAAGGGTATTATTTATTTTCTGGAGCTACCAAGCCAGCAAGAATGTTATTGTCCCTTTAAAATGGACAGAAATTCCCCGCAGCAGTTGGGTTTTATCGAATCATTTAATTATGCGGTAAGGTTTAATTTTAAGCCAGTAAAAACTTGCTCCAAGGAAGACCCAAGACAATAGCCGGACCATGGTTTTTCGTCCCATCCGAACAGTAAATGTTAAATCTCATTCCATTTCAACGTTACAGATTGACTCAATTGATTCGTTTATAAATAAAGGGAGGTAACCCAGTTAAGAGATGGTTTCAGACCACAGATGCTTTCTACAATTATTAGTGAAACATCATGTAACAATTTTTATACTTATTCCCAGTCGAATCATGACCCCTATGGATTTTAGTGCATGCACAAACCCCAGAGATAGACCCGATGCCATATGTTTTCGTGTGTCTATGTGTTGCGAGAGGCCACAATTCTTAATGGATCACATTGAAACTTGACACATTAATTATTCCGTAAGATCGACAACTATTGATTTTGGTGAATGCCCAACCCCAGGGGGTGGTGCACGCCCATATTTTGTTACTTTTTTTGTCTGTTAATTATCTATAGATCGCATGTATTAACAGATTTTATTCAAATTCGACATGACCATTGGCCAATCATTACAATATCAGGATTGTACTTATTTATATTGGCCCGTCAAACCCCCGTCCAGCCCCCAGGGACAGAGACACGCCCAATTAAGGAACTTATCACCTTGGACCATATTGCAACTTAGCATATTATTTCCTCATAACCTAAGGACGGCAACTATTGATTTTGGTACATATCCCTAAAGTTACAGAACCACGTACATTTATTTGTGTGTTTCGCCTGGAATGGAATATCTTCGTACTTGGTATACGTATAAGGAAGGCAGCAGCACTATTGATTTGGGTGTATGACCTGACCTCCAAGATTGAAAGTTCTGTCAGCCCCCACCCCCCGCCTCTTCAAACCGATCTTCTTTTAAACCATTTATTAATGTTCATTAGAGTAATAAATATTATATGGATGATTGTGGCTGCTGAAAGTATGTTTAGTATAGGCAAAGAAATGATGTTTTGTTGCCGAATAGATAAAATGTCATGTCGAACTGGAACATGTTCCTTTCTATATTTTATTTCATAGTTATACCGTATTAAATATATGCATCAAAATCAATTCAAATCGGATTTCAGAAAAGAAAGGAGGTCCCTTTCTATATATTATATTGAATAGTTAAACCCTATTATGTCTTATGTCTTTTGCTCAATAGGTTGTCAACTTACTATTTTACGATAATAGGCATTATTCCCCACACTTAAAAATCATTCACACCGGAAATAATAACATAATTACCTTCCTTGTTTTTCTATTCCACCCATGCAATCGCTATCTTTTTTTTAATATATTTAAAAAATATAACTTAAAATATGAAATTGTAGCTTTAAATACCTGTATCAAATAGCTATACTATATTATGTTTAATAGTTATATATACTTGTATCAAATACCTGTAATAAAACTTAATTTTCGTAATGATAAGTTTTCTATTATTGATCTAATGTGTGTGTGTGTGTGTGTGAAATAGCTTTATTTAACGTCCGCTTCCACCGACCTGTAAATCAGACTTGCAATTAATACCATTCACAAAGGATTACTTGATTAATCCCATTCCATATTGGTAATCCGTTAATCCCTGCACTACTATTGGATTATTTATTTTATTTACCTAACACCAATGGTGTCCTTGGTGACACGTGACATGGAATACATGTATATAAGTTAACGTTGACTCTATCTTTAACATTGACTTTCTGTCTTCTACACTCCTCTTCACTTGTTAACCCTTTAAACTTTCAACATGAGAGAAATCGTTCATATGCAAACTGGCCAATGTGGCAACCAGATTGGCGCTAAGGTAAGTTCAATATTCGGCCATCTTAGAAAGTAAATTGTTCATGATAAAATGTTTGTTGATCCATTTTCTTAGTTTCTGGACGACACTAAGAGGAAATTAATTGCATAGCTATTGTATATCCCCTGTAATAAACCATAACATATATCGGAACTGGTACTGACAATTTGATTAGAATACAGCTCTATATTTCGTTTCGTTTTTTATACTACCGATGGCCTACACTACAATGATGATCTGATAAGTTATAGTTCAAACGCGCTGCTTTTGACCCTATGACGTCAGAAAAATATTGCTTAATCAGCGTTGACGTTTCTAGTGGTTTACCCACAGTTCCGTGCATCAAAAGGCCAAGAACTCACCGTAACAGGCCGTTTGATTGGTTAATCCCTCATATCATCCAGAACGCGTCAATGATAACAACTTGTCCAGTTCCTAGTGTAGTAAAGACAAGTAAAACGAAATTTTGAACTATAAATAAGCCGAAATACGACCTGTGTTTAAACAGATTGATTTACTTAAAAATAAACTCTAACACTATGGCGTTTTATCTTTCAGTTCTGGGAAGTAATCTCTGATGAACATGGTATCGACCCAACTGGAACTTACCACGGTGATTCTGATCTTCAGTTGGAGAGAATCAACGTTTATTATAATGAAGCAACAGGAGGAAAGTATGTACCCAGAGCTGTTCTCGTCGATTTGGAACCTGGTACCATGGATTCTGTACGATCAGGACCTTTTGGTCAGATCTTCCGTCCAGATAATTTTGTCTTTGGTCAGAGTGGTGCTGGTAATAACTGGGCTAAAGGACATTATACAGAAGGTGCCGAGTTGGTTGATTCTGTTCTAGATGTGGTCCGTAAAGAAGCTGAAAGCTGTGATTGTCTACAGGGATTCCAGTTGACCCATTCCCTGGGTGGTGGAACTGGTTCTGGTATGGGAACTCTCCTCATCAGTAAAATCCGTGAAGAATATCCAGATAGAATCATGAACACCTTCTCTGTCTGTCCTTCACCCAAGGTAAGACGATTTTCAAATTTAATTCACTTAAACTTTTTTATAACACACATAGGCCTATCTGTTCAAAGATGTCGTATTTAAAAATCCGCAAGCTCCTCCGGTTCCATCTTCATTAGCCCAGGTTAGGAACAGAACTGTAGGACGTTAAACCCCATTTCATTTCATTTCATTTCATATGTACCGGTATTTAAAAGTCAGTCTTTGGGTATGAATGATTATACCTTAATAAAATGTGTCCACTGTTTCAACCATCTTATTAACTGTTTTGTTTATAATTTCAGGTATCAGATACAGTTGTAGAACCTTACAACGCAACACTCTCAGTTCATCAACTGGTAGAAAATACAGACGAGACCTACTGTATTGATAACGAGGCTCTCTATGATATCTGTTTCCGTACCCTGAAATTGACCACACCTACTTACGGTGACCTCAATCATCTGGTGTCAGCCACCATGTCTGGTGTGACCACCTGTCTACGATTCCCTGGTCAACTGAATGCTGATCTACGTAAACTGGCTGTCAACATGGTACCTTTCCCCCGTCTGCATTTCTTTATGCCTGGTTTTGCTCCACTCACCTCTCGTGGTTCCCAGCAGTACCGAGCTCTCACTGTACCCGAACTAACCCAGCAGATGTTTGATGCCAAGAACATGATGGCTGCCTGTGATCCTCGTCATGGTCGTTACCTGACAGTAGCTACCATGTTCAGAGGTCGTATGTCTATGAAGGAGGTAGATGAACAGATGTTGAACGTTCAGAATAAAAACAGCAGCTACTTTGTTGAATGGATTCCCAACAACGTAAAAACAGCTGTCTGTGATATTCCACCAAGAGGTCTGAAGATGTCAGGAACATTTATTGGTAACAGTACTGCTATTCAAGAACTGTTTAAGAGAATATCTGAACAGTTTACAGCTATGTTCAGAAGAAAGGCTTTCCTCCATTGGTATACTGGTGAAGGCATGGATGAGATGGAATTTACGGAAGCTGAATCTAACATGAATGATCTGGTATCTGAATATCAACAATACCAGGATGCTACAGCTGAAGAAGAAGGAGAATTTGATGAAGAAGAAGGCGAAGAAGAAACATAAATAGAAGATACGCAAAAATTTAAATTATTATAAATTATTTTAATCATTGTTATTATTTATTCTGCATTATGTAATTCATGAATAAATAAATTAAAATATATCTTGGCTTGGTCGTTTTGATGTATATTGTAATAGTTGTCGTCCGGGATAAAATGATAGAAAGATAAAACCAGTATGAAAGCCAGTTATCTGAACATTTCTAGGGTGAATAAAAGGGTTTAACGTCCAGTCAACACAAACTAGGTAATTTCAATAATTTGCTTGTCTGTAGGGGTCATTAACATTGGGCTGAAACCCAGGGACCCAGCGAAAACCCACGAGGTTGGACAGGTGACCGTATTCCTTTCCACGTACATGTGGCGAATTGAAACGACACCACTTAACTCATTCATTGACAGACCTTTTGATCCAATGCGCACGCGTATACCTTTGTCCCCTCCCCCAACATTTCAAAGGTATCGAAAATATTCACAAAGATTAAAATTTCGTTATGCTTAGTGGGCGTATTATGTCGTCACTCCTATCTGGTTGTGGGTCTGCAATTCTGAATGGATTGCCTTGGTACTTGGTGTACGTATTTTGTTACGCTTTAGTATAATGTGGGCCTATTATGTCGTCACTCCTATCTGGGTGTGGGTCTGCAATTCTGAATGGATTGTCTTGGTACTTGGTATACGTATTTCTTATAAGGACGGCAGCACTATTGATTTGGGTGCATGACCTGATCCTCAAGGGTGATAGTTCTGTAAGCCCCCCCCCCTTTTTGTTCTTCATGGAGAGGAACGTACAGAATATTTAGATAATTTTCGTACTTGAAGAGAATGCACTTAAATATCTGCGTGTAGTATACGTATATTCTTTTAAAAATAACTACACATGTTCTACACCAGAGATATTGGGGGTGGGGGGTTTAACGTCCACTTAACAGAAACTACACGTACTAGAACATTTAGGGACAGGTTTATTTCAATAATTCTCTTGTGCGTTGGGGTGAAACCCGAGGACCCTACGAAAACACACGGGGTTAAGCAGGCAACCCTCCCCTTGTCACGTACATGCTTGAGACCAATACCTAGATAACAAATCTCACCTCTCAACCCTCCGTGTTTCGAGTTAAGAGATGATCCTATATAGTTCAACGTAACAATGCGATTGCGAATCACACTCGCTAAACGTAAGCAAAATTGACAATATTATTGAATATTTTTCATCCAAACAACGATTGATTATTGGTATTTATATTATTTCTGCCACACCCTGCACCACGATTAAGCATATAATCCTACCTGAAACAGGGGAGCGCCGCAAAATAAAGGCACTGACCGCGGAAACGGGGCACGCTGCTGAGAGGGCAGTTGGCGCCCCAAGGAAGTTATCCGTCATTTCCTTGCATCTGTAGCCATTCAAAGTGCTATTTGGCTGATATTTTCGTCTAAACGTTCGGAAATCGTTGAAAAAGAGCCCCCAAATCGAGCAAAAAAATTAAGGTGAAAGGCACTTTCAGAAGTAAAGAAGGGCACTGTCGAAAATTAGGGGGGGGGGGGGGCGCCCCCCTTTTTCTGCCTCTGTGAAACGGGTATAAATCATCGTATTTAAAATCGAGGCACGAAGCCGTTCCTAAGAGCGCTGTCTTTGTAGACGGGAGACGTATGGCGGTGTATGTGGCATAAAAACAACGCTTCGTTAATTTAAAAGCGAATACTTGGAGTAAAGCGATAGTTGTGCCACTACGTTAGCCTCTGTAAGTTTAATTAGTCATAATATAATAAAATTATCTGATTTTGAAGCTGTTACATGCATTAATAAAAGAACCGAGTTTGCCACTTGGAACTATATATACCCAATCGTAGCTAACCAATACCCAACACTTAGCTCAATGACAGACCTTCGATCTAACCTAATCGAAAGCTGACGTATGTCTTGCAATCAATCACCTTGTAATCATCGCCAATTAGTGGCGAATTATAGTCGTAAACCCATTCACCAGCATATTCCTCGCCCAAGCTTTCCCCAAACATGACTTACACGTATATACACGCCAACCAAACGCCTTGAAATCAGCCCAGAAAGGCGACGATCACTCAAGTAATTCAAATCTGATTTCAGAAACGATGGAGGTTCCTTTCCAATATGTTATGTTGAATAGTTATACTTGTATCAAATAGCTATACTATATTATGTTTAATAGTTATATATACTTGTATCAAATACCTGTAATAAAATTTAATTTTCGTAATGATAAGTTTTCTATTATTCATCTAATGTATGTGTGTGTGTGAAATAGCTTTATTTAACGTCCGTTTCTACCAAACTGTAAATCAGACTTGCAATTAATACCATTCACAAAGGATTACTTGATTAATCCCATTCCATATTGGTAATCCGTTAATCCCTGCACTACTATTGGATTATTTATTTTATTTACCTAACACCAATGGTGTCCTTGGTGACACGTGACATGGAATATATGTACAGTGTATATAGGTTAACGCTGACTCAATCTTTAACATTCACTTTCTGTCTTCTACAGTTGTCTTCACTTGTTAACCCTTTAAACTTTCAACATGAGAGAAATCGTTCATATGCAGACTGGCCAATGTGGCAACCAGATCGGAGCTAAGGTAAGTTTAAAGCGACAGCCTTTGAAAGTATATTGTTCATAATAAATGTATATACATCCAATTTCTTTCTTTCTGGTCGACGCTAATAGGGAATTAATTGCATAGCCATTGTATATCCACTGTAATAGCCAATATATATATTAAAAATACAGCTCTATATTTCGTTTCGTTTTTTTTTATACTTTCGATGGCCTGAACTACGTGATGATCTGATAAGTTATAGTTCAACCGAGCTGCTTTTGACCCTATGACGTCAGAAAAATATTGCTTAATCAGCGTTGAGGTTTCTAGTGGTTTACACACAGTTCCGTGCATCAAAAAGCCAAGAACTCACCGTAACAGGCCGTTTGATTGGCTAATCCCTCACATCACCCAGAACGCGTCAATGATAACAACTTGTCCAGTTCCTAGTGCAGTAAAGACAAGTAAAACGAAATTTTGAACTATAAAAACGACCGAAATACGATCTCTATTTAAACAGATTGATTTACTTAAAAATAAACTCTAACACTAAGGCGTTTTATCTTTCAGTTCTGGGAAGTAATCTCTGATGAACATGGTATCGACCCAACTGGAACTTACCACGGGGATTCTGATCTTCAGTTGGAGAGAATCAACGTTTATTATAATGAAGCAACAGGAGGAAAATATGTACCCAGAGCTGTTCTCGTCGATTTGGAACTTGGTACCATGGATTCTGTACGATCAGGACCTTTTGGTCAGATCTTCCGTCCAGATAATTTTGTCTTTGGTCAGAGTGGTGCTGGTAATAACTGGGCTAAAGGACATTATACAGAAGGTGCCGAGTTGGTTGATTCTGTTCTAGATGTGGTCCGTAAAGAAGCTGAAAGCTGTGATTGTTTACAGGGATTCCAGTTGACCCATTCCCTGGGTGGTGGAACTGGTTCTGGTATGGGAACTCTCCTCATCAGTAAAATCCGTGAAGAATATCCAGATAGAATCATGAACACCTTTTCTGTCTGTCCTTCACCCAAGGTAAGACGATTTTCAAATTTAATTCCCTTAAACATTTTTATAACACACATAGGCCTATCTGTTCAAAGATGTATTAAAAATCCGCAGCTCTCCCGGTCCCATCTTCATTAGCTCAGGTTAGGAGCAGAACAGTAGGACGTTAAACCCCATTTCATTTCATTTCATTTCATATGTACCGGTATTTAAAAGTCAGTCTTTGGGTATGAATGATTATACCTTAATAAAATGTGTCCACTGTTTCAACCATCTTATTAACTGTTTTTGTTTATAATTTCAGGTATCAGATACCGTTGTTGAACCTTACAATGCTACCCTCTCAGTTCATCAACTGGTTGAAAATACAGACGAGACCTACTGTATTGATAACGAGGCTCTCTATGATATCTGTTTCCGTACCCTCAAACTGACCACACCTACTTACGGTGACCTCAATCATCTGGTGTCAGCCACCATGTCTGGTGTGACCACCTGTCTACGATTCCCTGGTCAACTGAATGCTGATCTACGTAAACTGGCTGTCAACATGGTACCTTTTCCCCGTCTACATTTCTTTATGCCAGGTTTCGCTCCACTCACCTCTCGTGGTTCCCAGCAGTACCGAGCTCTCACTGTACCCGAACTCACCCAGCAGATGTTTGATGCCAAGAACATGATGGCTGCCTGTGATCCTCGTCATGGACGTTACCTTACCGTAGCTACTATGTTCAGAGGTCGTATGTCTATGAAGGAGGTAGATGAACAGATGTTGAACGTTCAGAATAAAAACAGCAGCTACTTTGTTGAATGGATTCCCAACAACGTAAAAACAGCTGTCTGTGATATTCCACCAAGAGGTCTGAAGATGTCAGGAACATTTATTGGTAACAGTACAGCTATTCAAGAACTGTTTAAGAGAATATCTGAACAGTTTACAGCTATGTTCAGAAGAAAGGCTTTCCTCCATTGGTATACTGGTGAAGGTATGGATGAGATGGAATTTACGGAAGCTGAATCTAACATGAATGATCTGGTATCTGAATATCAACAATACCAGGATGCTACAGCTGAAGAAGAAGGAGAATTTGATGAAGAAGAAGGCGAAGAAGAAACATAAATAGAAGATACGCAAAAATTTAAATTATTATAAATTATTTTAATCATTGTTATTATTTATTCTGCATTATGTAATTCATGAATAAATAAATTAAAATATATCTTGGCTTGGTCGTTTTGATGTATATTGTAATAGTTGTCGTCCGAGATAAAATGATAGAAAGATAAAACCAGTATGAAAGCCAGTTATCTGAACATTTCTAGGGTGAATAAAAGGGTTTAACGTCCAGTCAACACAAACTAGGTAATTTCAATAATTTGCTTGTCTGTAGGGGTCATTAACATTGGGCTGAAACCCAGGGACCCAGCGAAAACCCACGAGGTTGGACAGGTGACCGTATTCCTTTCCACGTACATGTGGCGAATTGAAACGACACCACTTAACTCATTCATTGACAGACCTTTTGATCCAATGCGCACGCGTATACCTTTGTCCCCTCCCCCGAACATTTCAAAGGTATCGAAAATATTCACAAAGATTAAAATTTCGTTATGCTTAGTGGGCGTATTATGTCGTCACTCCTATCTGGTTGTGGGTCTGCAATTCTGAATGGATTGCCTTGGTACTTGGTGTACGTATTTCGTTACGCTTTAGTATAATGTGGGCCTATTATGTCGTCACTCCTATCTGGGTGTGGGTCTGCAATTCTGAATGGATTGTCTTGGTACTTGGTATACGTATTTCTTATAAGGACGGCAGCACTATTGATTTGGGTGCATGACCTGATCCTCAAGGGTGATAGTTCAGTAAGCCCCCCCCCCTTTTTGTTCTTCATGGAGAGGAACGTACAGAATATTTAGATAATTTTCGTACTTGAAGAGAATGCACTTAAATATCTGCGTGTAGTATACGTATATTCTTTTAAAAATAACTACACATGTTCTACACCAGAGATATTGGGGGTGGGGGGTTTAACGTCCACTTGACAGAAACTGTATACACGTACTAGAACATTTCGGGACAGGTTTATTTCAATAATTCTCTTGTGCGTTGGGGTGAAACCCGAGGACCCTACGAAAACACACGGGGTTAAGCAGGCAACCCTCCCCTTGTCACGTACATGCTTGAGACCAATACCTAGATAACAAATCTCACCTCTCAACCCTCCGTGTTTCGAGTTAAGAGATGATCCTATATAGTTCAACGTAACAATGCGATTGCGAATCACACTCGCTAAACGTAAGCAAAATTGACAATATTATTGAATATTTTTCATCCAAACAACGATTGATTATTGGTATTTATATTATTTCTGCCACACCCTGCACCACGATTAAGCATATAATCCTACCTGAAACAGGGGAGCGCCGCAAAATAAAGGCACTGACCGCGGAGACGGGGCACGCTGCTGAGAGGGCAGTTGGCGCCCCAAGGTAGTTATCCGTCATTTCCTTGCATCTGTAGCCATTCAAAGTGCTATTTGGCTGATATTTTCGTCTAAACGTTCGGAAATCGTTGAAAAAGAGCCCCCAAATCGAGCAAAAAAATTAAGGTGAAAGGCACTTTCAGAAGTAAAGAAGGGCACTGTCGAAAATTAGGGGGGGGGGGCGCCCCTTGCGCCCCCCTTGAACCCGCCTCTGTGAAACGGGCATAAATCATCGTATTTAAAATCGAGGCACGAAGCCGTCACTAAGAGCGCTGTCTTTGTAGACGGGAGACGTATGGCGGTGTATGTGGCATAAAAACAACGCTTCGTTAATTTAAAAGCGAATACTTGGAGTAAAGCGATAGTTGTGCCACTACGTTAGCCTCAAACTGATCCCGCAGTGAATATTCGCTTGGCCGCTACAATCACTGATAAGCATGACATCGACGAGGCTTAATAAGTACGGCATATTAACTTTTTTACTCCGACAAATTAAATTCTCAAACATTTTTTTGAGGTAACAGAAAAATAAATAAAGACGTTTGAAGTAATTGAAGTTAAAAAATATTTCCTATTAAGTGTAAATTGGTATTAAAATGAGTAAAATGCGTCATTTTGCCCGAAGCAGTTAGGTGTTAAGTAAACATTGCACGAGCCGTTGAGCCAATGACTGCAGTCAACGCACGTGCTATGGACACTCATCTGTTACAGAGTTAATTCCTAAGTAATTCTCTGTGAAACAGATTGCGTTAGCCTCTGTAAGTTTAATTAGTCATAATATAATAAAATTATCTGATTTTGAAGCTGTTACATGCATTAATAAAGGAACCGAGTTTGCCACTTGGAACTATATATACCCAATCGTAGCTAACCAATACCCAACACTTAGCTCAATGACAGACCTTCGATCTAACCTAATCGAAAGCTGACGTATGTCTTGCAATCAATCACCTTGTAATCATCGCCAATTAGTGGCGAATTATAGTCGTAAACCCATTCACCAGCATATTCCCCATCCAAGCTTTCCCCAAACATGACTTACACGTATATACACGCCAACCAAATGCCTTGAAATCAGCCCAGAAAGGCGCCGCGCGATCACTCAAGTAATTCAAATCTGATTTCAGAAACGATGGAGGTTCCTTTCCAATATGTTATGTTGAATAGTTATACTTGTATCAAATAGCTATACTATATTATGTTTAATAGTTATATATACTTGTATCAAATACCTGTAATAAAATTTAATTTTCGTAATGATAAGTTTTCTATTATTCATCTAATGTATGTGTGTGTGTGAAATAGCTTTATTTAACGTCCGTTTCTACCAAACTGTAAATCAGACTTGCAATTAATACCATTCACAAAGGATTACTTGATTAATCCCATTCCATATTGGTAATCCGTTAATCCCTGCACTACTATTGGATTATTTATTTTATTTACCTAACACCAATGGTGTCCTTGGTGACACGTGACATGGAATATATGTATATAGGTTAACGCTGACTCAATCTTTAACATTCACTTTCTGTCTTCTACAGTTGTCTTCACTTGTTAACCCTTTAAACTTTCAACATGAGAGAAATCGTTCATATGCAGACTGGCCAATGTGGCAACCAGATCGGAGCTAAGGTAAGTTTAAAGCGACAGTAAATTGTTCATAATAAATGTATATACATCCAATTTCTTTGTTTCTGGACGACACTAAGAGGAAATTAATTGCGTAGCTATTGTAAATCCCCTGTAATAAACAATAACATATACCGGAACTGGTACTGACAATTTGATTAGAATACAGCTCTATATTTCGTTTCGTTTTTTATACTATCGATGGCCTACACTACAATGATGATCTGATAAGTTATAGTTCAAACGAGCTGCTTTTGACCCTATGACGTCAAAAAAATATTGCTTAATCAGCGTTGACATTTCTAGTGGTTTACCCACAGTTCCGTGCATCAAAAGGCCAAGAACTATCCGTAACAGGCCGTTTGATTAGCTAATCCCTCACATCATCCAGAACGCGTCAATGAAAACAACTCTTCCAGTTCCTAGTGTAGTAAAGACAAGTAAAACGAAATTTTGAACTATAAATAAGCCGAAATACGACCTGATTTACTTAAAAATAAACTCTAACGCTATGGCGTTTTATCTTTCAGTTCTGGGAAGTAATCTCTGATGAACATGGTATCGACCCAACTGGAACTTACCACGGTGATTCCGATCTTCAGTTGGAGAGAATCAACGTTTATTATAATGAAGCAACAGGAGGAAAGTATGTACCCAGAGCTGTTCTTGTTGATTTGGAACCTGGTACCATGGATTCTGTACGATCAGGACCTTTTGGTCAGATCTTCCGTCCAGATAATTTTGTCTTTGGTCAGAGTGGTGCTGGTAATAACTGGGCTAAAGGACATTATACAGAAGGTGCCGAGTTGGTTGATTCTGTTCTAGATGTGGTCCGTAAAGAAGCTGAAAGCTGTGATTGTTTACAGGGATTCCAGTTGACCCATTCCCTGGGTGGTGGAACTGGTTCTGGTATGGGAACTCTCCTCATCAGTAAAATCCGTGAAGAATATCCAGATAGAATCATGAACACCTTCTCTGTCTGTCCTTCACCCAAGGTAAGACGATTTTCAAATTTAATTCCCTTAAACATTTTTATAACACACATAGGCCTATCTGTTCAAAGATGTCGTATTTAAAAATCCGCATGCTCTCCCGGCCCTATCTTCATTAGGCCAGGTTAGGAGCAAAACAGTATTACGTTAAACTCCATTTCATTTCATTTCATTTCATAATACCGGTATTTAAAAGTCAGTCTTTGGGTATGAATGATTATACCTTAATAAAATGTGTCCACTGTTTCAACCATCTTATTAACTGTTTTTGTTTATAATTTCAGGTGTCAGATACAGTTGTTGAACCTTACAACGCAACACTCTCAGTTCATCAACTGGTTGAAAATACAGACGAGACCTACTGTATTGATAATGAGGCTCTCTATGATATCTGTTTCCGTACCCTCAAACTGACCACACCTACTTACGGTGACCTCAACCATCTCGTGTCAGCCACCATGTCTGGTGTTACCACCTGCCTACGATTCCCTGGTCAACTGAATGCTGATCTACGTAAACTGGCTGTCAACATGGTACCTTTTCCCCGTCTACATTTCTTTATGCCAGGTTTCGCTCCACTCACCTCTCGTGGTTCCCAGCAGTACCGAGCTCTCACTGTACCCGAACTCACCCAGCAGATGTTTGATGCCAAGAACATGATGGCTGCCTGTGATCCTCGCCATGGTCGTTACCTGACAGTAGCTACCATGTTCAGAGGTCGTATGTCCATGAAGGAAGTCGATGAACAGATGTTGAACGTTCAGAATAAAAATAGCAGCTACTTTGTTGAATGGATTCCCAACAACGTAAAAACAGCAGTCTGTGATATTCCACCAAGAGGTCTGAAGATGTCAGGAACATTTATTGGTAACAGTACTGCTATTCAAGAACTGTTTAAGAGAATATCTGAACAGTTTACAGCCATGTTTAGAAGGAAGGCTTTCCTCCATTGGTATACTGGTGAAGGTATGGATGAGATGGAATTTACAGAAGCTGAATCTAACATGAATGATCTGGTATCTGAATACCAACAATACCAGGATGCTACAGCTGAAGAAGAAGGAGAATTTGATGAAGAAGAAGGCGAAGAAGAAACATAAATAGAAGATACGCAAAAATTTAAATTATTATAAATTATTTTAATCATTGTTATGTTTATTCTGTATTATGGCAATCATGAATAAATAAATAAAATATAAAAAGATGCCTTTTTATTTGACTTCAGTGGAGTATAAAGATGGGACCGTTTCAACTTCTCGCTGTTAGATTCTTGGCATGGTCGTTTTGATGTATACATGTATTATAATAGTTATCGTCCGGGATGAAATAAATAAATAAATAAGGCCAGGATGAAAGCCAATTTTCCGAAACTTTCTAGGAGAAAGAGTGAGAAATCGGGTTTAACGCCCACTCAACACAAACTATGTCATTTCGGGACTAACCTGTGGTTCAACATAATTTCAGTAATTCGCTTGTCTGTAGCGGTCTTTAGCAGTAACCCAGAGACGTTGGACAGGCGACCCTACTACATATTCCTGAAGCAATGGTCAGAGAAATCCATCTCTTTAGTGGATTAGCTCTAATACAAACGAAACACTGCGAGGAGTATGCCCTACTCATTGCCACTTATAAGCCATATTCCTGAAGCAATGGGCCGAGAAATCCCTCTCTGGTCATTGCTGGACTGGCTTCTGATACTTGAATTTTTGGGGGAGTGTCTGTTCTTCCCGTTCAATCAAATTTATCACTTGAGTACAGCAACATGACAGCCCTACCTTTAATCTTGGTCTTCCTTAAAACTTTTGACAGTGATTTAAGGTATTAAAAAGGGTGAAAGTGTTTCCGTTTACAACCAGAATTGTTTACATTTTATTCGATTTGATAGCATCGTTTGTCACGCAGTTTGTTTTCCTGCAATATTCTGCTATGCACTGGTTAATTGGGGCATAAAGAAATCGTGAAGCATGACGTAACGTTATGTAAACATATTCGGTCCAATTTGGCGCTTTGTTTTAAGATTAATGCGTTTGTAACGCAGTTAGGGATTGGTTGTTAATTGGACTATTGACCAATCATAATTTAGAACAAGAATTTTGATTAGCTATAATCAAACGAAAAACTGCGAGGAGTATGCTTACAAGCGGGGAATTGAAGCCACACCACATGACTCATTGACAAGAGCTTCTGATCTACCCCCCCCCCCTCCAGTATTCCCACAATGCTAAAGAATCCCACTCTTTATTGAAATGAAATTGAACCATATGTCAGTCCCTAAATATATCTCAATATGTACACCGGACACTCGTTTTCCATACCATCCGAACGACTATACATTGTCTCTTCCCTGACCCTAACCCTCAATCATTTATCAGCCCATCAATCCCGTCTCAGCTAATGCAGGGATAGAACACGTG
Organism: Patella caerulea; assembly: GCA_036850965.1. NCBI lineage: Eukaryota > Metazoa > Mollusca > Gastropoda > Patellidae > Patella > Patella caerulea. The sequence goes on from JAZGQO010000007.1 coordinate 4,550,510, forward strand.
ACCTCCCGGTTACGGAGCTACAATTCTACTCATCGAGCCGCTGTGGCTCCATGTTTTTTATTACACAATCATGTTTTAGAGATGATTCGTTTATAAATAAAGGGAGGAAACCCCAGTTAAGAGAAGGATTCAGACCACATATGCTTTGTTAGTTGTGTTTGTGAACACTCTACAGGTCACAATTTTGATCCGATTTCAATGAAACTTGAAATATAGATTTATCACCCTAAGATCTCGGTTCCTTTCGATATTTGCCTTTTATCTGACGATTGTAACTTCATGGATCATGGCCCCTGATTGTACGAAAAATGACGTTTTTAGCTTATGAACACAATAGAGGTCACAATTTTTATCCGATTTGGTTGAAACTTTAAAGGTATGTTTATAACCAACGGATCTTGGTTCCTTTCGATATTCGCGCATATCGGACCATAACATAACTACCTCAATTATGGCCCCTGGTTGTACGAAAAATCGCGTTTTTAGCCCGTGGGCCCTATAAAGGTCACCATTTTTATCAGATTTAAAAAAAAAAAAAAAAAAAAATTCGTTTGAATATATCACCGTTACACCCTAGGGGTGGTTGAGTTCGAAACTGACGGACAAAATGGCCACCCCTCGTTCGCAAATAGTGTCAAAATATTGTGTATCAGGATTGTGGAACCTCTGATGAAACTTGAAATTCATGTTTATAACCTAAATTTCTTCAGGGACCACAAGCTAAATACGCGATTTTTTTGTACAATCAGAGACCGGACTGATGGGCCCCATAAGGGAAAATGTATAGTCGTTCGGATGGTATAAAAACGAGGGTCGCGTGTACATATTGAGATATGCAGGGACTAACATATGGTTCAATTTCATTTCGATAAAAGACGTAGGTGTCTTTGGCATTGCGGGAATACTGCAGGGGGTGGTGGGGTTAGATCAGAAGCACTTGTCAATGAGCCAACTGACGTTGTTTCAATCCCCCGCTTGTACGTGACAGTGAGTAGGGTCGTCTGTCCAACCTCGTGGGTTTTCTCCGGGTTACTGCAAAAGATTGGAGACTGGACGTTAAACCCTATTTCACACTCTCGGAAGACAACTATTACAATATACACCAAAACCATGCCAAGAATCGAACAGTCAGAAGTTGAAATCGTCCCATCATCATACTGCACTTAGGTCAAATAAAATGGGTTCTTTTCATATTTTTATTTATTTATTCATGATTGCCATAATACAGAATAAACATAACAATGATTAAAATTTATAATAATTCAAATATTTGCGTATCTTCTTTTTACGCTTCTTCTTCGCCTTCTTCTTCATCAAATTCTCCTTCTTCTTCAGCTGTAGCATCCTGGTATTGTTGATATTCAGATACCAGATCATTCATGTTAGATTCAGCTTCTGTAAATTCCATCTCATCCATACCTTCACCAGTATACCAATGGAGGAAAGCCTTTCTTCTGAACATAGCTGTAAACTGTTCCGATATTCTCTTAAACAGTTCTTGAATAGCTGTACTGTTACCAATAAATGTTCCTGACATCTTCAGACCTCTTGGTGGAATATCACAGACAGCTGTTTTTACGTTGTTGGGAATCCATTCAACAAAGTAGCTGCTGTTTTTATTCTGAACGTTTAACATCTGTTCATCTACTTCCTTCATGGACATACGACCTCGGAACATGGTAGCTACTGTAAGGTAACGACCATGTCGAGGATCACAGGCAGCCATCATGTTCTTGGCATCAAACATCTGCTGGGTTAGTTCGGGTACAGTGAGAGCTCGGTACTGCTGGGAACCACGAGAGGTGAGGGGAGCAAAACCAGGCATAAAGAAATGCAGACGGGGGAAAGGTACCATGTTGACAGCCAGTTTACGTAGATCAGCATTCAGTTGACCAGGGAATCGTAGACAGGTGGTTACACCAGACATGGTGGCTGACACCAGATGATTGAGGTCACCGTAAGTAGGCGTGGTCAGTTTGAGGGTACGGAAACAGATATCATAGAGAGCCTCGTTATCAATACAGTAGGTCTCGTCTGTATTTTCTACCAGCTGATGAACTGAGAGGGTAGCGTTGTAAGGTTCAACAACTGTATCTGATACCTGAAATAATAAACAAAAACAGTTAATAAGATGGTAAAAACAGTGGACACATTTGGTTATGGTAAAATCATTCATACCCAAAGACTGACTTTTAAATACATATAGCTTCAGTCATAGGTAAAGCGTTGTGAATTTTTCTTTTAAAAACGGCATCTATGAACAGATATATATGTTGTAAAAATGTTTAAAGCTATTATATTAGAAAATCGTCTTACCTTAGGTGAAGGACAGACAGAGAAAGTGTTCATGATTCTATCTGGATATTCTTCACGGATTTTACTGATGAGGAGAGTTCCCATACCAGAACCAGTTCCACCACCCAGGGAATGGGTCAACTGGAATCCCTGTAGACAATCACAGCTTTCAGCTTCTTTACGGACCACATCCAGAACAGAATCAACCAACTCGGCACCTTCTGTATAATGACCTTTAGCCCAGTTATTACCAGCACCACTCTGACCAAAGACAAAATTATCTGGACGGAATATCTGACCAAAAGGTCCTGATCGTACAGAATCCATGGTACCAGGTTCCAAATCAACAAGAACAGCTCTGGGAACATATTTTCCTCCTGTAGCTTCATTATAATAAACGTTGATTCTCTCCAACTGAAGATCGGAATCACCGTGGTAAGTTCCAGTTGGGTCGATACCATGTTCATCAGAGATTACTTCCCAGAACTGAAAGATAAAACGCAATAAGGTTATAGAATTGTATTTTTGAGTAAAGTACCAGTTCCGATATATTCCCAGAACTGAAAGTTAAAACGTCTCGGTATTAGGGTTTTTTAAAAAGAAAACATCAGTTCCGATATATGTTAGTGGCTATTACAGTGGATATACAATAGCTAATCATGATGTTAAGCGACTCGGTCAACAGAAATAAGCGCATCTCAGCGTCGACCAGAGAGAAATAGATTGCATGTATATACATTAATTATGAACAATTTACTTTCAATGATAGCCGCAAATTAAACTTACCTTAGCTCCGATCTGGTTGCCACATTGGCCAGTTTGCATATGAACGATTTCTCTCATGTTGAAAGTTTAAAGGGTTAACAGGTGAAGACAACTGTAGAAGACAGAAAGTGAATATTAAAGATAGAGTCAACGTTAACTTATATATATATATATATTCCATGTCACGTGTCACCAAGGACAACATTGGTGTTAGGTAAATAAAGTAGATAATCCAATTGTAGCGAGGGGATTAACAGATTACCAGAATTGAATGGGATTCATCAAGAACTCGTTTTACACATCGGTGGGAGTGGACGTTAACTAAAGCTATTTCACACGTATATTCATTCAGGGGCGGATTGAACCATCGGGCAATCGGAGTGCCGGTCAGACAAAAAAATGAAAAAAAAAAAATAATATTGTCCAATTCGTCTAAAACACCCTTTTCTGCTGAACATTATATGGGCTGAGGGGGGGGGGTATTGGACCGGCCATGGAGCGACAATGATCATGTTGTATGTGGCCGGTGGCTTTAACCGGCCCCGCCACGCCATCACTGCAGTCTGGAATGGGCTGCTATAATAGACTTTCAGTGCCGGGTGTGGACCGGAATTCGGAATCCTATCAACTGCAGTTTGGAATGGGCTGCTATAATAGACTTTCTGTGTCGGGTGTGGACCGGAATTCGGAATCCTATCAACTAGCGCTCCCAGCAACAAAAATGGAACATTTTTAACTGACAATATTCCTACTTATTCAATATTCCTAACTGGTTATTCAAATTTTAATGGTCCCATTTTAACCTATTGACTCTTGACGTTAATACGTTAATTAATATTATGATGATATGATAATGTCACAGGTTGATGGTTGTAAGTTACTTGCAGGTCGGGGGTTTTGGCCTGAATTAATCAATTTATGAGATATATTATTTGACATAGATTAAAATCAGATATGCCAGCATATCGCATATAATTTGGGGTTTATTTTTTCAAAATTTTCCAGGGGAAAGGCCCTCGGCAAAAGATGCCACTCCCCGACACGGGAGCCCGGGCCAGTTCCCGGTCCCAATCCGCCCATGCATACATTAGATGAATAATAGAAAACTTATCATTACAAAAATTAAATTTTATTACAGGTATTTGACACACGTATAACTATTCAACATAATATATTAGAAAGGAGTCTTCATCTTTTCTGAAATCAGATTTGAATTACTTGAGTGATCGTCGCCTTTCTGGGCTGATTTCAAGGCGTTTGGTTGGCGTGTATATACGTGTAAGTCGTGTTTGGGGAAAGCTTGGGCGAGGAATATGCTGGCGAATGGATTTACGACTATAATTCGCCACTAATGCGCGATGATTACAAGGTGATTGATTGCCAGACATTCGTAAGCGTTCGATTGGTTTAGACCTAAGGTCTGTTATTGAGCTAAGTGTTGGGTATTGGTCTCAAGCATGGACCTGACAAGAGGAGGGTTGCCTGCTTAATCTCGTCCTCGGGTTTCACCCCAACGCACAAGAGAATGATTGAAATAAAATTGTCATTAAATATTCTAGTATATACGAGTAGTTTCTGTCAAGTGGACGTTAAACCCCCACTATCTCTCGTGTAGAAATTTTTAAAAGAATATACGTGTACTACACGCATAATATATTTCAAAGTTCCAATAGCATATTTTTAAGTTATATTTTGAAAATGTATTAAAATAAAGCCCTAAGATAGATTGAACCTATAAACAGTCCTACCTTGTTAAAGAATAATCCTATTAATCCTATGATTCACTATTGCCAGTTGAGAAATTGGCAAAATATCATTTTCAACTTCAAATTCAAACGTTTGTAGATCGCCATTACATGGTAGGGGATGGGAAAACAAGGGAGGTAATTGTGTTACGATTTCCGCAATCAGCCTGTGTCAGCCTTTTTAATGCCCAAACAATTTGCCCATGATCGTATAATAGTGAGTTGACAACCTTTTGAGCAAAAGACATAGAAATAATTATGTTTTGACATTCATAGAAAATATGAAATTGGAACTTTAAGTTCATTCTTTTGAAGTACGAAAACTATCTAAAGATTCTGTACGTTCCACTCCATGGTGGGGAGCGTAGTTTCCCCTTGTCAGTGATGCATGACGGGGGGCCTAACAAGGACAGCTGTCTCGTCGTTCGGTTGGTACAACAAACCACGGTCCCGTGTACACCTAAGCGTGCACTTAAAGATCCCTTGCCAGTTGGAATTCGATATAAGAGTAGACCGTAGCGCCGCTGCCCAGGCAAAATTTCCTTCATAGCAAACTATATGACGTATGTCCGTCTTCATTAGCCCAGGTTAAGAGCAGAACAGTAGGAAGTCAAACCCCATTTTATTTCATTTCATTTAAGCGGAGAGAAAATGGCGTTTCGGAAACTGGGAGCAATAACTGGCGCATCGGCAACTGAGAGCAACAACTGGCGTTTCGGCAACTGGATGCATCTGAAAAAGGTCGTCCTGAGGACCGTTTACAACTTAAAGCAACTAGTTCCAGTTCGAGACGACATCTTAGCTGTTCTGACAACATGGCAGCATTACTCTGCCTTTATCGAACATATCACTTTATTCTTATAGGCATTGTGTGGCTTAAACGAAGGTCGGTGAGAAGAAGGCGGGATAGAACTATCAACCTTGAGGATCAGGTCATGCACCCAAATCAATAATGCTGTCGTCCTTATAAGAAATACGTATACCAAGAACCAAGACAATCCATTCAGAATTGGAGACCCACACCCAGATAGGAGTGACGACATAATATGCCCACATTATACTATAAGCGTAACGAAATTTTAGTCTAATTTCAATTAGATCGGGGACTAAGAGTGCAGTCTGTGTGAATATTCTCGAAACCTTTGAGAAGGAGCAACGGTAAACGCATCGGCTTTAGATCACAATGTATGTCAATGAACCAAGTGGTGTCGTTTCAATTCGTCACTTGTACGTGGAAAGGAATAGTTTCACCTGTCCAACCTCCTGGGTTTTCTCCGGGTCCCCCGGTTTCATCCCACTGCTAAAGATCCCTACCGACAAGCAAATTATTGAAATTATCTAGGTTTGTGTCGAGTGGGCGTTAAACCCTATTTTTCGCCCTAGAAAGGTTCAGATAATTGGTTTTCATCCTGGTTTTATCTTTTTATAATTGTATCCCGAGCGACAACTATATACATCAAAACGGTCAAGTCAAGATATATTTTAATTTATTTATTCATTAATAACATAATACAGAATAAATAATAACAATGATTAAAATAATTTATAATAATTTAAATTTTTGCGTATCTTCTTTTTATGTTTCTTCTTCGCCTTCTTCTTCATCAAATTCTCCTTCTTCTTCAGCTGTAGCATCCTGGTATTGTTGATATTCAGATACCAGATCATTCATGTTAGATTCAGCTTCCGTAAATTCCATCTCATCCATACCTTCACCAGTATACCAATGGAGGAAAGCCTTTCTTCTGAACATAGCTGTAAACTGTTCAGATATTCTCTTAAACAGTTCTTGAATAGCTGTACTGTTACCAATAAATGTTCCTGACATTTTCAGACCTCTTGGTGGAATATCACAGACAGCTGTTTTTACGTTGTTGGGAATCCATTCAACAAAGTAGCTGCTGTTTTTATTCTGAACGTTTAACATCTGTTCATCTACTTCCTTCATGGACATACGACCTCGGAACATGGTAGCTACTGTCAGGTAACGACCATGTCGAGGATCACAGGCAGCCATCATGTTCTTGGCATCAAACATCTGCTGGGTGAGTTCGGGTACAGTGAGAGCTCGGTACTGCTGGGAACCACGAGAGGTGAGTGGAGCAAAACCTGGCATAAAGAAATGTAGACGTGGGAAAGGTACCATGTTGACAGCCAGTTTACGTAGATCAGCATTAAGTTGACCAGGGAATCGTAGGCAGGTGGTCACGCCAGACATGGTGGCTGACACCAGATGATTGAGGTCACCGTAAGTAGGTGTGGTCAGTTTGAGGGTACGGAAACAGATATCATAGAGAGCCTCGTTATCAATACAGTAGGTCTCGTCTGTATTTTCTACCAGTTGATGAACTGAGAGGGTAGCATTGTAAGGTTCAACAACTGTATCTGACACCTGAAATTATAAACAAAAACAGTTAATAAGATGGTTGAAACAGTGGACAACGTTGGTTATGGTAAAATCATTCATACCCAAAGACTGACTTTTAAATACATATAGCTTCAGTCATAGGTAAAGCGTTGTGAATTTTTCTTTTAAAAACGGCATTTATGAACAGATATATATGTTATAAAAATGTTTAAAGCAATTATATTTGAAAATCGTCTTACCTTAGGTGAAGGACAGACAGAGAAAGTGTTCATGATTCTATCTGGATATTCTTCACGGATTTTACTGATGAGGAGAGTTCCCATACCAGAACCAGTTCCACCACCCAGGGAATGGGTCAACTGGAATCCCTGTAGACAATCACAGCTTTCAGCTTCTTTACGGACCACATCTAGAACAGAATCAACCAACTCGGCACCTTCTGTATAATGTCCTTTAGCCCAGTTATTACCAGCACCACTCTGACCAAAGACAAAATTATCTGGACGGAATATCTGACCAAAAGGTCCTGATCGTACAGAATCCATGGTACCAGGTTCCAAATCAACAAGAACAGCTCTGGGAACATATTTTCCTCCTGTAGCTTCATTATAATAAACGTTGATTCTCTCCAACTGAAGATCGGAATCACCGTGGTAAGTTCCAGTTGGGTCGATACCATGTTCATCAGAGATTACTTCCCAGAACTGAAAGATAAAACGCAATAAGGTTAGAATTGTATTTTTGAGTAAAGTACCAGTTCCGATATATTCCCAGAACTGAAAGTTAAAACGTCTCGGTATTAGGGTTTTTTAAAAAGAAAACATCAGTTTCGATATATGTTAGTGGCTATTACAGTGGATATACAATAGCTATGCAAATCATGATGTTAAGCGACTCAGTCAACAGAAATAATTGCATCTCAGCGTCGACCAGAGAGAAATAAATTGGATGTATATACATTTATTATGAACAATTTACTTTCAAAGATGGCTGCATATTTAGCTCGTTTGAACTATAACTTATCAGATCATCATGTAGTCGAGACCATCGATAGTATAAAAAAAAAACGAAACGAAATATAAAGCTGTATTCTAATCAAGTTGTCAGTACCAGTTCCGATATATGTTATTGTTTATTACAGGGGATATACAATAGCTACGCAATTAATTTCCTCTTAGTGTCGTCCAGAAAAAAAAAATTGGATCAACAAGCATTTTATCATGAACAATTTACTTTCTAAGATGGCTGAATATTAAACTTACCTTAGCACCGATCTGGTTGCCACATTGGCCAGTTTGCATATGAACAATTTCTCTCATGTTGAAAGTTTAACGGGTTAACAGGTGAAGACAACTGTAGAAGACAGAAAGTGAATATTAAAGATAGAGTCAACGTTAACTTATATACATATATTCCATGTCACGTGTCACCAAGGACAACATTGGTGTTAGGTAAATAGATAATCCAATTGTAGCGAGGGAATTAACAGATTACCAGAATTGAATGGGATTAATCAAGCACTCGTTTTACACATCGGTGGGAGTGGACGTTAACTAAAGCTATTTCACACTTACATTCATTCAGGGGCGGATTGAACCATCGGGCAATCGGAGGGCCGGTCAGACAAAAAATGAAAAAAAAAAAATAATATTGTCCAATTCGTTTAAAACACCCTTTTCTGCTGAACATTATATGGGCTGAGGGGGGTATTGGACCGGCCATGGAGCGACAATGATCATGTTGTATGTGGCCGGTGGCTTTAACCGGCCCCGCCACGCCATCACTGCAGTCTGGAATGGGCTGCTATAATAGACTTTCTGTGCCGGGTGTGGACCGGAATTCGGAATCTTATTAACGGCAGTCTGGAATGGGCTGCTATAATAGACTTTCTGTGTCGGGTGTGGACCGGAATTCGGAATCCTATCAACTAGCGCTCCCAGCAACAAAAATGGAACATTTTTAACTGACAATATTCCTACTTATTCAATATTCCTAACTGGTAAATCAAATTTTAATGGTCCCATTTTAACCTATTGACTCTTGACGTTAATACGTTAATTAATAATATGGCGATATGATAATTTCACAGGTTGATGGTTGTAAATTACTTGCAGATCGGTGTTTTGGCCTAAATTAATCCATTTATGAGATATATTTTTTGACATAGATTAAAATCAGATATGACACTAAATCGCATATAATTTGTGGTTTATTTTTTCAAAATTTTCCAGGGGAAAGGCCCTCGGCAAAAGGGGCCACTCCCCGACACGGGAGCCCGGCCAGTTCCCGGTCCCAATCCGCCCATGCATACATTAAATGAATAATAGAAAACTTATCATTACGAAAATTAAATTTTATTACAGGTATTTGATACAAGTATAACTATTCAACATAACATATTAGAAAGGAAACTTCATCTTTTCTGAAATCAAATTTGAATTACTTGAGTGGCTGATTTCAAGGCGTTTGGTTGGCGTGTATACTCATGTAAGTCATGTTTGGGGAAAGCTTGGGTGAGGAATTTGCTGGTGAATGGGTTTACGACTATAATTCGACACTAATGCGCGATGATTACAAGGTGATTGATTGCCAGACATTCGTAAGCTTTCGAATGGGTTAGACCCGAGGTCTGTTATTGAGCTAAGTGTTGGGTATTGGTCTCAAGCATGGACCTGACAAGATGAGGGGTTGCCTGCTTAATCTCGTCCTCGGGTTTCACCTCAACGCACAAGAGAATGATTGAAATAAAATTGTCATTAAATACTTAAATATTCTAGCATATACAAGTAGTTTCTGTCAAGTGGACGTTAAACCCCCACTATCTCTCGTGTAGAAAATGTGTAGTTATTTTTAAAAGAATATACGTGTACTACACGCATAATATATTTTAAGTTCATTCTTTTGAAGTACGAAAACTATCTAAAGATTATGTACGTTCCACTCCATGGAGGGGAGCGTGGTTTCACCTTGTCAGTGATGCATGACGGGGGGCCAGACAAGGACAGCTGTCTCGTCGTTCGGTTGGTACAATAAACGACGGTCCCGTGTACACCTAGGCGTGCCCTTAAAGATCCCTTGACAGTTGGAATTCGATATAAGAGTAGACCGTAGCGCCGCTGCCCAGGCAAAATTTCCTTCATAGCAAACTATATGACGTATGCCCGTCTTCATTAGCCCAGTTTAGGAGCAGAACAGTAGGAAGTCAAACCCCATTTCATTTCATTTCATTTAAGCGGAGAGAAAATGGCGTTTCAGCAACTGAGAGCAACAACTGGCGTTTCGGCAACTGGCCTCAATTGGATTCATCTGAAAAAGGTCGTCCTGAGGACCGTTTACAACTTAAAGCAACTAGTTCCAGTTCGAGACGACATCTTAGCTGTTCTGACGACAAAGCAGCATTACTCTGCCTTTATCGAACATATCACTTTATTGTTATAGGCATTGTGTGGCTTAAACGAAGGTCGGTGAGAAGAAGGCGAAGGGGGGGGGGGGGCTGGTTGATAGAACTATCAACCTTAAGGATCAGGTCATGCACCCAAATCAATAATGCTGTCGTCCTTATAAGAAATACGTATGCCAAGTACCAAGACAATCCATTCAGAATTGGAGACCCACACCCAGATAGGAGTGACGACATAATATGCCCACATTATACTATAAGCGTAACGAAATTTTAGTCTAATTTCAATTAGATCGGGGACTAAGAGTGCAGTCTGTGTGAATATTCTCGAAACCTTTGAGAAGGAGCAACGGTAAACGCATCGGCTTTAGATCACAATGTCTGTCAATGAACCAAGTGGTGTCGTTTCAATTCGTCACTTGTACGTGGAAAGGAATAGTTTCACCTGTCCAACCTCCTGGGTTTTCTCCGGGTCCCCCGGTTTCATCCCACTGCTAAAGATCCCTACCGACAAGCAAATTATTGAAATTATCTAGGTTTGTGTCGAGTGGGCGTTAAACCCTATTTTTCGCCCTAGAAAGGTTCAGATAATTGGTTTTCATCCTGGTTTTATCTTTTTATAATTGTATCCCGAGCGACAACTATATACATCAAAACGGTCAAGTCAAGATATATTTTAATTTATTTATTCATTAATTACATAATACAGAATAAATAATAACAATGATTAAAATAATTTATAATAATTTAAATTTTTGCGTATCTTCTTTTTATGTTTCTTCTTCGCCTTCTTCTTCTTCAAATTCTCCTTCTTCTTCAGCTGTAGCATCCTGGTATTGTTGATATTCAGATACCAGATCATTCATGTTAGATTCAGCTTCCGTAAATTCCATCTCATCCATACCTTCACCAGTATACCAATGGAGGAAAGCCTTTCTTCTGAACATAGCTGTAAACTGTTCAGATATTCTCTTAAACAGTTCTTGAATAGCTGTACTGTTACCAATAAATGTTCCTGACATCTTCAGACCTCTTGGTGGAATATCACAGACAGCTGTTTTTACGTTGTTGGGAATCCATTCAACAAAGTAGCTGCTGTTTTTATTCTGAACGTTCAACATCTGTTCATCGACTTCCTTCATGGACATACGACCTCTGAACATGGTAGCTACTGTCAGGTAACGACCATGACGAGGATCACAGGCAGCCATCATGTTCTTGGCATCAAACATCTGCTGGGTGAGTTCGGGTACAGTGAGAGCTCGGTACTGCTGGGAACCACGAGAGGTGAGTGGAGCAAAACCTGGCATAAAGAAATGTAGACGTGGGAAAGGTACCATGTTGACAGCCAGTTTACGTAGATCAGCATTCAGTTGACCAGGGAATCGTAGACAGGTGGTCACACCAGACATGGTGGCTGACACCAGATGATTGAGGTCACCGTAAGTAGGTGTGGTCAGTTTGAGGGTGCGGAAACAGATATCATAGAGGGCCTCGTTATCAATACAATAGGTCTCGTCTGTATTTTCTACCAGTTGATGAACTGAGAGGGTTGCGTTGTAAGGTTCCACAACTGTATCTGACACCTGAAATTAAAAATAAAACATTTAATAAGATGGTTGAAACAGAACACATTTAATTATGGTAAAATCATTCATACCCAAAGAGTGACTTTTAAACACATATAGCTTCAGTCGTTGGTAAAACGTTGCGGATTTCTTTTTTAAAAAACGGCATCTTTGAACAGATATATGTGTTATACAAAATGTTTAAAGAAATTAAATTTGAAGATAATCTTACCTTAGGTGAAGGACAGACAGAGAAGGTGTTCATGATTCTATCTGGATATTCTTCACGGATTTTACTGATGAGGAGAGTTCCCATACCAGAACCAGTTCCACCACCCAGGGAATGGGTCAACTGGAATCCTTGTAGACAATCACAGCTTTCAGCTTCTTTACGGACCACATCTAGAACAGAATCAACCAACTCGGCACCTTCTGTATAATGACCTTTAGCCCAGTTATTACCAGCACCACTCTGACCAAAGACAAAATTATCTGGACGGAAGATCTGACCAAAAGGTCCTGATCGTACAGAATCCATGGTACCGGGTTCCAAATCGACGAGAACAGCTCTGGGTACATATTTTCCTCCTGTAGCTTCATTATAATAAACGTTGATTCTCTCCAACTGAAGATCAGAATCCCCGTGGTAAGTTCCAGTTGGGTCGATACCATGTTCATCAGAGATTACTTCCCAGAACTGAAAGATAAAACGCCATATTGTTAGAATTTTGTTTTTAAGTAAAGTATCAGTTCCGATGTATGTTATTGGCTATTACAGTTGATATACGATACCTATGCAAACCACGACCTGGTTAAGCGACATGGAGAACAAAAATGATTTCGTCTTAGCGTCCACCAGAAAGAAAGAAATTGGATATAGATACATTTATTGTGAACAATATACTTTCAAAGTATGAATAATATATCTAACTTACTTTAGCTCCGATCTGGTTGCCACATTGGCCAGTTTGCATATGAACGATTTCTCTCATGTTGAAAGTTTAACGGGTTAACAAGTGAAGACGACTGTAGAAGACAGAAAGTGAATATTAAAGATAGAGTCAACGTTAACTTATATACATATATTCCATGTCACGTGTCACCAAGGACACCATTGGTGTTAGGTAAATAAAGTAGATAATCCAATAGTAGCGAGGGGATTAACAGATTACCAGAATGGGATTAATCAAGCACTTGTTTTACACATCGGTGGGAGCGGACGTTAACTAAAGCTATTTCACACATACATACATTCGGGGCGGATTGAATGTATGGGCGATTGGAGGGCCGGTCGGACAAAAAATGAAAATAAATGATTTTGTCCAATTTGTCTAAAAACCTTTTTTTTTCCTGAACATTATATGGGGGGGATATTGGACCGACCGAGGAGCGATGATAATGTTGTATGTGACCGGTGGCTTTAACGGGCCGCCACGCCATACCTAGAGTCTTTAATGGGCTGGTATAATAGACATTCTGGGCCGGTTGTTCAGGATGTGGACCGGAATTCGGAATCCTGTCAACTAGCGCTCCCGGCAACAAAAATGGGACATCTTCAATGAAAATATTCCTACTTATTCAATATTCCTAACTGATTAATCAAATGATCCCATTTTTAAACTGTTTAATTCTCTTGACTCTTGACGATACAATGGTAATACGTTGATTAATAATATGACGATATGATAATTTCACAGGTTGATGGTTGCAAATTACTTGCAGGTCGGGGTTTTGGCCTAAGTTAATCGATTTCTGAAATTTATTATTTGATAGAGATTATAATCAGATATTCCACCAAACCGCATACTTGGGGTTCATTTTTTCAAAATTTTCCAGGGGGAGAGGCCCTCGGCAACGCGGTCAGTAAAAGGGGCCACTCCCCGACACGGAAGCCTGGGCTAATCCGCCCATGCATACATTAGGTCAGTAATAGAAAACTTGTCATTACGAGAATTAAGTTTTATTACAGGTATTTGATATAAGTATAACTATTCAACATAATATATTAGAAAGGAACCTTCATCTTTCCTAAAATCAGATTTCAATTGATTGAGTGATGGACGTCTTTCTGGGCTGATTTCAAGGCGTTTGGTGGGTGTGCTTATACGTGTAAGTCGTGTTTGGGGAAAGCTTGGGCGAGGAATATGCTGGCGAATGGGTTTACGACTATAATTCGTCACTAATTGGCGATGATTACAAGGTGATTGATTGCCAGACATTCTTAAGCTTTCGATTGGTTTAGACCTCAGTAGGTCTGTTATTGAGCTAAGTGTTGGGTATTGGTCTCAAGCATGTACCTGACGAGGAGGGTTGCCTGCTTAATCTCGTCCTCGGGTTTCACCCCAACGCACAAGAGAATGATTGAAATAAAATTGTCATTAAATATTCTAGTACCTACGTGTAGTTTCTGTCAAGTGGACGTTAAACCACCACTATCTCTCGTGTAGAAAATGTGTAGTTATTTTTAAAAGAATATACGTGTACTACACGCATAATATATTTTAAGTTCATTCTTTTGAAGTACGAAAACTATCTAAAGATTATGTACGTTCTACTCCATGGAGGGGAGCGTGGTTTCCCCTTGTCAGTGATGCATGACGAGAGGGCCTGAAAAGGACAGCTGTCTAGTCGTTCGGTTGGTACAACAAATCACGGTCCCGTGTACACCTAGGCGTGCACGTTAAAGATCCCTTGACAGTTGGAATTCGACATGAGCGTAGACCGTAGCGCCGCTGCCCAGGCAAAATTTCCTTCATAGCAAACTACATGACCTATGCCCGTCTTCATTAGCACAGTTTAGGAGCAGAACAGTAGGAAGTAAAACCCCATTTCATTTCATTTCATTTAAGCGGAGAGAAAATGGCGTTTCGGAAACTGGGAGCAATAACTGGAGCAACAACTGGCGTTTCGGCAACTGGCCTCAACTGGATGCATCTGAAAAAGGTCGTCCTGAGGACCGTTTACAACTCAAAGCAACTAGTTCCAGTTCGAGACGACATCTTAGCTGTTCTGACAACAAAGCAGCATTACTCTGCCTTTATCGAACATATCACTTTATTCTTATAGGCATTGTGTGGCTTAAACGAAGGTCGGTGAGAAGAAGGCGGGGGGGGGAGGGGCTGGCTGATAGAACTATCAACATTGGGGATCAGGTCATGCACCCAAATCAATAATGCTGTCGTCCTTATAAGAATAAGAAATACGTATACCAAGTACCAAGACAATCCATTCAGAATTGGAGACCCACACCCAGATAGGAGTGACAACATAATACGCCCACATTATACTATAAGCGTAACGAAATTTTAGTCTAATTTTAATTAGATCGGGGACTAAGAGTGCAGTCTGTGTGAATATTATCGATACCTTTGAAATGTTCGGGGAGGGGACAAAGGTAAACGCGTGCGCACTGGATCAAAAGGTCTGTCAATGAATAAGTCAAGTGGTGCCGTTTCAATTCGCCACATGAACGTGGAAAGGAATACGGTCACCTGTCCAACCTCGTGGGTTTTCGCTGGGTCCCTGGGTTTCAGCCCACTGCTAAAGATCCCTACAGACAAGCAAATTATTGAAATTACCTAGGTTTGTGTAGAGTGGGCGTTATATCCTATTTTTCACCCTAGAAATGTTCGGATAGTTGGTTTTCATCCTGGTTTTATCTTTCTATAATTGTATCCCGGGCAACAACTATATACATCAAAACGGTCAAGTCAAGATATATTTTAATTTATTTATTCATGAATTACATGACACAGAATAAATAATAACAATGATTAAAATAATTTATAATAATTTAAATTTTTGCGTATCTTCTTTTTATGTTTCTTCTTCGCCTTCTTCTTCATCAAATTCTCCTTCTTCTTCAGCTGTAGCATCCTGATATTGTTGATATTCAGATACCAAATCATTCATGTTAGATTCAGCTTCCGTAAATTCCATCTCATCCATACCTTCACCAGTATACCAATGGAGGAAAGCCTTTCTTCTGAACATAGCTGTAAACTGTTCCGATATTCTCTTAAACAGTTCTTGAATAGCTGTACTGTTACCAATAAATGTTCCTGACATCTTCAGACCTCTTGGTGGAATATCACAGACTGCTGTTTTTACGTTGTTGGGAATCCATTCAACAAAGTAGCTGCTGTTTTTATTCTGAACGTTCAACATCTGTTCATCCACCTCCTTCATGGACATACGTCCTCTGAACATGGTAGCTACTGTAAGGTAACGACCATGACGAGGATCACAGGCAGCCATCATGTTCTTGGCATCAAACATCTGCTGGGTGAGTTCGGGTACAGTGAGAGCTCGGTACTGCTGGGAACCACGAGAGGTGAGTGGAGCAAAACCTGGCATAAAGAAATGTAGACGTGGGAAAGGTACCATGTTGACAGCCAGTTTACGTAGATCAGCATTCAGTTGACCAGGGAATCGTAGACAGGTGGTCACACCAGACATGGTGGCTGACACCAGATGATTGAGGTCACCGTAAGTAGGTGTGGTCAGTTTGAGGGTGCGGAAACAGATATCATAGAGGGCCTCGTTATCAATACAATAGGTCTCGTCTGTATTTTCTACCAGTTGATGAACTGAGAGGGTTGCGTTGTAAGGTTCCACAACTGTATCTGACACCTGAAATTAAAAATAAAACATTTAATAAGATGGTTGAAACAGAACACATTTAATTATGGTAAAATCATTCATACCCAAAGAGTGACTTTTAAACACATATAGCTTCAGTCGTTGGTAAAACGTTGCGGATTTCTTTTTTAAAAAACGGCATCTTTGAACAGATATATGTGTTATACAAAATGTTTAAAGAAATTAAATTTGAAGATAATCTTACCTTAGGTGAAGGACAGACAGAGAAGGTGTTCATGATTCTATCTGGATATTCTTCACGGATTTTACTGATGAGGAGAGTTCCCATACCAGAACCAGTTCCACCACCCAGGGAATGGGTCAACTGGAATCCTTGTAGACAATCACAGCTTTCAGCTTCTTTACGGACCACATCTAGAACAGAATCAACCAACTCGGCACCTTCTGTATAATGACCTTTAGCCCAGTTATTACCAGCACCACTCTGACCAAAGACAAAATTATCTGGACGGAAGATCTGACCAAAAGGTCCTGATCGTACAGAATCCATGGTACCGGGTTCCAAATCGACGAGAACAGCTCTGGGTACATATTTTCCTCCTGTAGCTTCATTATAATAAACGTTGATTCTCTCCAACTGAAGATCAGAATCCCCGTGGTAAGTTCCAGTTGGGTCGATACCATGTTCATCAGAGATTACTTCCCAGAACTGAAAGATAAAACGCCATATTGTTAGAATTTTGTTTTTAAGTAAAGTATCAGTTCCGATGTATGTTATTGGCTATTACAGTTGATATACGATACCTATGCAAACCACGACCTGGTTAAGCGACATGGAGAACAAAAATGATTTCGTCTTAGCGTCCACCAGAAAGAAAGAAATTGGATATAGATACATTTATTGTGAACAATATACTTTCAAAGTATGAATAATATATCTAACTTACTTTAGCTCCGATCTGGTTGCCACATTGGCCAGTTTGCATATGAACGATTTCTCTCATGTTGAAAGTTTAACGGGTTAACAAGTGAAGACGACTGTAGAAGACAGAAAGTGAATATTAAAGATAGAGTCAACGTTAACTTATATACATATATTCCATGTCACGTGTCACCAAGGACACCATTGGTGTTAGGTAAATAAAGTAGATAATCCAATAGTAGCGAGGGGATTAACAGATTACCAGAATGGGATTAATCAAGCACTTGTTTTACACATCGGTGGGAGCGGACGTTAACTAAAGCTATTTCACACATACATACATTCGGGGCGGATTGAATGTATGGGCGATTGGAGGGCCGGTCGGACAAAAAATGAAAATAAATGATTTTGTCCAATTTGTCTAAAAACCTTTTTTTTTCCTGAACATTATATGGGGGGATATTGGACCGACCGAGGAGCGATGATAATGTTGTATGTGACCGGTGGCTTTAACGGGCCGCCACGCCATACCTAGAGTCTTTAATGGGCTGGTATAATAGACATTCTGGGCCGGTTGTTCAGGATGTGGACCGGAATTCGGAATCCTGTCAACTAGCGCTCCCGGCAACAAAAATGGGACATCTTCAATGAAAATATTCCTACTTATTCAATATTCCTAACTGATTAATCAAATGATCCCATTTTTAAACTGTTTAATTCTCTTGACTCTTGACGATACAATGGTAATACGTTGATTAATAATATGACGATATGATAATTTCACAGGTTGATGGTTGCAAATTACTTGCAGGTCGGGGTTTTGGCCTAAGTTAATCGATTTCTGAAATTTATTATTTGATAGAGATTATAATCAGATATTCCACCAAACCGCATACTTGGGGTTCATTTTTTCAAAATTTTCCAGGGGGAGAGGCCCTCGGCAACGCGGTCAGTAAAAGGGGCCACTCCCCGACACGGAAGCCTGGGCTAATCCGCCCATGCATACATTAGGTCAGTAATAGAAAACTTGTCATTACGAGAATTAAGTTTTATTACAGGTATTTGATATAAGTATAACTATTCAACATAATATATTAGAAAGGAACCTTCATCTTTCCTAAAATCAGATTTCAATTGATTGAGTGATGGACGTCTTTCTGGGCTGATTTCAAGGCGTTTGGTGGGTGTGCTTATACGTGTAAGTCGTGTTTGGGGAAAGCTTGGGCGAGGAATATGCTGGCGAATGGGTTTACGACTATAATTCGTCACTAATTGGCGATGATTACAAGGTGATTGATTGCCAGACATTCTTAAGCTTTCGATTGGTTTAGACCTCAGTAGGTCTGTTATTGAGCTAAGTGTTGGGTATTGGTCTCAAGCATGTACCTGACGAGGAGGGTTGCCTGCTTAATCTCGTCCTCGGGTTTCACCCCAACGCACAAGAGAATGATTGAAATAAAATTGTCATTAAATATTCTAGTACCTACGTGTAGTTTCTGTCAAGTGGACGTTAAACCACCACTATCTCTCGTGTAGAAAATGTGTAGTTATTTTTAAAAGAATATACGTGTACTACACGCATAATATATTTTAAGTTCATTCTTTTGAAGTACGAAAACTATCTAAAGATTATGTACGTTCTACTCCATGGAGGGGAGCGTGGTTTTCCCTTGTCAGTGATGCATGACGAGAGGGCCTGAAAAGGACAGCTGTCTAGTCGTTCGGTTGGTACAACAAATCACGGTCCCGTGTACACCTAGGCGTGCACGTTAAAGATCCCTTGACAGTTGGAATTCGACATGAGCGTAGACCGTAGCGCCGCTGCCCAGGCAAAATTTCCTTCATAGCAAACTATATGACCTATGCCCGTCTTCATTAGCACAGTTTAGGAGCAGAACAGTAGGAAGTAAAACCCCATTTCATTTCATTTCATTTAAGCGGAGAGAAAATGGCGTTTCGGAAACTGGGAGCAATAACTGGAGCAACAACTGGCGTTTCGGCAACTGGCCTCAACTGGATGCATCTGAAAAAGGTCGTCCTGAGGACCGTTTACAACTCAAAGCAACTAGTTCCAGTTCGAGACGACATCTTAGCTGTTCTGACAACAAAGCAGCATTACTCTGCCTTTATCGAACATATCACTTTATTCTTATAGGCATTGTGTGGCTTAAACGAAGGTCGGTGAGAAGAAGGCGGGGGGGGGGAGGGGCTGGCTGATAGAACTATCAACATTGGGGATCAGGTCATGCACCCAAATCAATAATGCTGTCGTCCTTATAAGAATAAGAAATACGTATACCAAGTACCAAGACAATCCATTCAGAATTGGAGACCCACACCCAGATAGGAGTGACAACATAATACGCCCACATTATACTATAAGCGTAACGAAATTTTAGTCTAATTTTAATTAGATCGGGGACTAAGAGTGCAGTCTGTGAATATTATCGATACCTTTGAAATGTTCGGGGAGGGGACAAAGGTAAACGCGTGCGCACTGGATCAAAAGGTCTGTCAATGAATAAGTCAAGTGGTGCCGTTTCAATTCGCCACATGAACGTGGAAAGGAATACGGTCACCTGTCCAACCTCGTGGGTTTTCGCTGGGTCCCTGGGTTTCAGCCCACTGCTAAAGATCCCTACAGACAAGCAAATTATTGAAATTACCTAGGTTTGTGTAGAGTGGGCGTTATATCCTATTTTTCACCCTAGAAATGTTCGGATAGTTGGTTTTCATCCTGGTTTTATCTTTCTATAATTGTATCCCGGGCAACAACTATATACATCAAAACGGTCAAGTCAAGATATATTTTAATTTATTTATTCATGAATTACATGACACAGAATAAATAATAACAATGATTAAAATAATTTATAATAATTTAAATTTTTGCGTATCTTCTTTTTATGTTTCTTCTTCGCCTTCTTCTTCATCAAATTCTCCTTCTTCTTCAGCTGTAGCATCCTGGTATTGTTGATATTCAGATACCAAATCATTCATGTTAGATTCAGCTTCCGTAAATTCCATCTCATCCATACCTTCACCAGTATACCAATGGAGGAAAGCCTTTCTTCTGAACATAGCTGTAAACTGTTCCGATATTCTCTTAAACAGTTCTTGAATAGCTGTACTGTTACCAATAAATGTTCCTGACATCTTCAGACCTCTTGGTGGAATATCACAGACTGCTGTTTTTACGTTGTTGGGAATCCATTCAACAAAGTAGCTGCTGTTTTTATTCTGAACGTTCAACATCTGTTCATCCACCTCCTTCATGGACATACGTCCTCTGAACATGGTAGCTACTGTAAGGTAACGACCATGACGAGGATCACAGGCAGCCATCATGTTCTTGGCATCAAACATCTGCTGGGTGAGTTCGGGTACAGTGAGAGCTCGGTACTGCTGGGAACCACGAGAGGTGAGGGGAGCAAAACCTGGCATAAAGAAATGTAGACGTGGGAAAGGTACCATGTTGACAGCCAGTTTACGTAGATCAGCATTCAGTTGACCAGGGAATCGTAGACAGGTGGTCACACCAGACATGGTGGCTGACACGAGATGATTGAGGTCACCGTAAGTAGGCGTGGTCAGTTTGAGGGTGCGGAAACAGATATCATAGAGAGCCTCGTTATCAATACAGTAGGTCTCGTCTGTATTTTCTACCAGTTGATGAACTGAGAGGGTTGCGTTGTAAGGTTCAACAACTGTATCTGATACCTGAAATTATAAACATAAACAGTTAATAAGATGGTCAAAACAGTGGACACATTTGATTATGGTAAAATCATTCATACCCAAAGAATGACTTTTAAATACATATAGCTTTAGTCATAGGTAGAACGCTGTGGATTTTTTTTTAAAACCGAATCTTTGAACAGATATATACTCATACTCAAAGACTGGCTTGTAAATATATATCGCGCTTCAGTCAAAGGTAAGGTGTTGTGATTTTTTTTTTAAAACGGCATCTTTGAACAGATATATTTGTTTAAAGCAATTAAATTTGAAAATCTTCTTACCTTAGGTGAAGGACAGACAGAGAAAGTGTTCATGATTCTATCTGGATATTCTTCACGGATTTTACTGATGAGGAGAGTTCCCATACCAGAACCAGTTCCACCACCCAGGGAATGGGTCAACTGGAATCCCTGTAGACAATCACAGCTTTCAGCTTCTTTACGGACCACATCTAGAACAGAATCAACCAACTCGGCACCTTCTGTATAATGACCTTTAGCCCAGTTATTACCAGCACCACTCTGACCAAAGACAAAATTATCTGGACGGAATATCTGACCAAAAGGTCCTGATCGTACAGAATCCATGGTACCGGGTTCCAAATCAACAAGAACAGCCCTGGGAACATATTTTCCTCCTGTAGCTTCATTATAATAAACGTTGATTCTCTCCAACTGAAGATCAGAATCCCCGTGGTAAGTTCCAGTTGGGTCGATACCATGTTCATCAGAGATTACTTCCCAGAACTGAAAGATAAAACGCAATAAGGTTAGAATTGTATTCTGAGTCTCATCAGAGATTACTTCCCAGAACTGAAAGATAAAACGCAATAAGGTTAGAATTGTATTTTTGAGTAAAGTACCAGTTCCGATACATTCCCAGAACTGAAAGATAAAACGTCTCGGTATTAGGGTTTTTTAAAAAAGAAAACATCAGTTCCGATATAATGCTAGTGGCTATTACTGTAGATGAACAATATAGCTATGCAAATCATGATCTGGTTAAGCGACTCGATCAACAGAAATAATTGCATCTCAGCGTCGACCAGAGAGAAATAGATTGCATGTATATACGTTAATTATGAAAAATTTACTTCCAATGATAGCCGCAAATTAAACTTACCTTAGCTCCGATCTGGTTGCCACATTGGCCAGTTTGCATATGAACGATTTCTCTCATGTTGAAAGTTTAAAGGGTTAACAGGTGAAGACAACAGTAGAAGACAAAAATTGAATATTAAAGATAGAGTCAACGTTAACTTATATACATATATTCCATGTTACGTGTCACCAAGGACACCATTGGTGTTAGGTAAATAAAGTAGATAATCCAATTGTAGCGAGGGGATTAACAAATATGAATGGGATTAATTAAGTAATCCTTTATGATTTTAAGTATGATTTACACTGAGAATAGGGGCCACGGTGGCTAAGTGGGTAAGACACTGGCTCGCTAGCCTGGAGGTCGGGTGTTCGATCCCTGCATTGTCCAAGAAAGTTCATCCAGATTTTACTGTCGTGTCATCCGTTATGCGGGATGGAGGGTCTGACAAGGACATGTGTCTAGTCATTCGGATAGGACGATAAAACGAGGTCCCGTGTACACATTGGCGTGCACGTAAAAGATCCCTTGCCAGATGGAATTTGATATAAGAGTAGGCCGTAGTGCCTCTGTCCAGGCCAAATTTCCCTCATAGCACACTGTATGACGTATGCCCGTCTTTATTAGCTAACCCAATTCGGAGCAGAACAGTAGGATGTTTGACTCCCATTTCATTTACGTGAGAATATTATGGGAGATTTAGATAAAGAGTTGGCAATTCTCATTATAATATTCAAAAAATAGACAATGTAAAGGCAGAGGGGGGGGGGGTGCTGACAGAACTTTCAATCTTGTGGGTGAGGTCATGTTGCCGTCCTTATGGTAGAGATACGTATACCAAGAACGACGATATTACAATCAGAATTGTTGCAGCCTATAGGCGATAAACACAAACAAATGTACGTGGTTCTGTACCTTGGGGTGGAGATATGTAGTTCAGCTCTGAATGTCGGTCTCATTACACTCACCCTGACCGTTCAGGGACTCGCCTATTCAATCAATGTCGAAAATAATTTGAACCCCAGTCAATTTTACTGGGCAACTTTTCACTGCGAAACATCGGAGTGTCAATCCGTTTTGACGTATGTACAATGTAAAGGAACATCTTAGTGACAAAATAGCACCTTGCTTACCTCGCTAGACTCAGTATGAGCGAAACAACACGCTGTTTAAAATACGTCCCCTCCTATCAATCTGTCCTTTCGCCACCATGACACAGCGTGTTGTGATGCTCATACTGACTCTAGCGAAATGAGCAAGGTCTTATTTTCTCACTGAGATGTTCCTTTACACTGTACACGTGTCCACACGTACGGAAGCCCATAAGGGTCAATCAAATGAAAAAAAAAATTCTGACTATCTTGTAATTACAAGATAGGCTATCTTGTTATTACAAGATAGCCTAAGATAACCTATCTTGTTATTACAAGATAGCTATCTTGTAATTACAAGATACCGAGATGCCAATTTAAAGGTCACCATACACCGATTTCATGCTCCCATAAATACCATTGCTTTCATACACCCACCAACTGCATACGGAAGCCCATAAGGGTCAATCAAATGAAAAAAAAATATTCTGGCTATCTTGTAGTTACAAGATAGCTATCTTGTAGTTATTACAAGATAGCCAAAGCCTTCTGACTATCTTGTAATTACAAGATAGCTATCTTGTAATTACAAGATAGCTATCTTGTAGTTACAAGATAGGCTATCTTGTAGTTGTAGTTACAAGATAGGCTATCTTGTAGTTGTAGTTACAAGATAGCCTATCTTGTAATTACAAGATAGCCAAATTAGTTTTCTTGTATTTCAATGTCGTCCCCCACTGATTTATCGGATAGTTATAAGCCAAAGTGTGTGTGTGTGGGAGAGAGAGAGAGATAGAGAGAGAGAGAGAGAGAGAGAGAGAGAGAGAGGGGAGGGAGAGGGGAATGGGGTTTAACGTCTACTCGACACAAACTAGGTCATTTCGGGACTAACATATGGTTTAATTTAATTCCAATAATTCGTTTGCGCGTAGGGGTCTTTAGTAGTGGGGTGGGGGTTGGATGGCGAATGGTTAGCACGTGCACGCAGTATCACAAAGCCTGTAATTGAGTCAACTGGCGTGGTTTCGAAACCCCTGTTGTACGTGACAAGGAGTAGGGTCGCCTGTCCAACATCGTGGGTTTTCTCCGGGTCCTCCTCTTTCCTCCCGCTGTAAAAGACGCCTACGCGCAAGTGCATTATTGAAATAAAATTAAACCATATGTTAGTCCCCAAATGACCTAGTTTGTGTCGAGTGGACGTTAAACCACATCCCCCTCTCTGTTTAGCAGTTGGAGGAAACCGGAGGACTGACAACCTGATGATGCCGATCCCGTAACATACAATAATACTTCGTTGAGCTGGAGGGTTGGCAGGTCGATTTGTTAGCACATGCGCACTGTATCGTAAAGCCTGTCATTGAGTCAACTGGCGTGATTTCGACTCCCCCGTTGTACGCGACAAGGGGTAGTATCGCCTGTCCAACATCGTGGGGTTTCTCCGGGTCCTCTGCTTTCCTCCCACTGCTAAAGATCCATACGTGCAAGCGATTATTGAAATTTAATTATATGTTAGTCGCGAAATGACCTAGTTTGTGTCGAGTGGACGTTACACCTCCCCTCACTCTCTTTAGCAGTTGGAGGAAACCGGTGGACAGGCGAGGATGGACAGGCGATCCTACTCCTTGTCACGTACAAATGGGGATTCGAAATGACCTAGTTTGTGTCGAGTGGACGTTAAACCATATACCCCTCTCTGTTTAGCAGTTGGAGGAACCCGGAGGACTGACAACCTGATGATGCCGATCCCGTAACATACAATAATACTTCGTTGAGCTGGAGGGTTGGCAGGTCGATTTGTTAGCACGTGCGTGTTTTATCTTAAAAGCCTGTCATTGAGTCAACTGACGCGGTTTCGAATCCCCCTTTTGTATGTCACGGGATCGGCATCACCAGGTTGTGCCCTCATTAAATACTATTCATACTCTCATTAATTTCATTCCCTCATTAATAGCATTTATGATACATTGATTTCATGTTCTTCTTAAAGATACCTTCCGCGCGTACAAACTGTGTGATTTGATGATATATTTGGGCTAAAAATATATTCAAGCTAATTAATCTATCAAACGTTTGCTTCAAATCCCTCTCAAAACATTGTATACATCAGGAGATACTGCAAGCTATAAATAATCTGCTTTTAAACGCTATGTCAGTCAGCTCATTTCATTGATGGAGGGTCCGTTTTTCAGAATATCCCTTTCCTTACTTACTTTTCAAAAATCAAAATTTAAAGAAGTTTGAAAAATAGAAATAGCGTTCTGTGGCTTCAAAGAGCGTATTAAAATTGATGAGTCATGATATAAATATGCAGTTGGTGGGTGTATGAAGGCAATGGTATTTATGGGAGCATGAAATCGGTGTATGGTGACCTTTAAATTGGCATCTCGGTATCTTGTAATATTCTGACTATCTTGTAACTACAAGATAGCCTATCTTGTAACTACAAGATAGCTATCTTGTAATTACAAGATAGCTATCTTGTAATTACAAGATAGTCAGAAGGCTTTGGCTATCTTGTAATAACAAGATAGGCTATCTTGTAATTACAAGATAGGCTATCTTGTAACTACAAGATAGTCAGAATATTTTTTTTTCATTTGATTGACCCTTATGGGCTTCCGTACACACGGAGTGACACCCATCGTTTAGCAGTGAAAAGTTGCCCAGTAAAATTGGGGGTTAAATTATTTTCGACATTGATTGAATGGGCCAGTCCCTGAACGGTCAGGGTGAGTGTAATGAGACCGACGTTCAGAGCTGAACTAGGAGATATGCTACAAAACCAATAGCTGCTGCCGTTAGACTATAAGGAAAAAATATGACAAGTTCTAATATTTCTCAAGGTGGCAAACACAAAAATTGGGTGTCTATATAGTTTCACTAATAACTGTAGAATTATTGTATACTGTCACAGTGAGCAAGACCACAGATTGGTACACCATATCACGGAAGGTCACCTCTGGCTTGCGGTTGTGGTGTCGATCCCTGGTGTGAGCGTATGTGGTATGGAGATAGGGGTGCCTACTCAACATCGTGAGTTTCTTTCGGTCCGAAATGTCGTAAGTCCGAAATGACGTGGGACCGAAATGACATGTCACGTGCCTACTCAACATCGTGGGTTTCTTTCGGTCCGAAATGTCGTAAGTCCGAAATGACGCGGGACCGAAATGATATGTCACGTGCTCGTGATATATAATATTTTTTTTTCGTCTTGACATGTGAATTTTTCCGTCTTGAGGTGTTTTTTTTTTTTGTCTTGACATGTGAAAAATGCTTGGAAGGTGATGAAAAAATTGTTATATACTCGATTTTTTCTCTTTCCATACAGAAAAACGGTCTTGTACGGAAGCCCATAAGGGTCAATCAAATGAAAAAAAAAATATTCTGACTATCTTGTAATTACAAGATAGCCTATCTTGTAATTACAAGATAGCCAAATTAGTTTTCTTGTATTTCAAGGTCGTCCCACACTGATTTATCGGATAGTTATAAGCCAAAGTGTGTGTGTGTGGGAGAGAGAGAGAGAGAGAGAGAGAGAGAGAGAGAGAGATAGAGAGAGATAGAGGGGGAGGGAGAGGGGGAATGGGGTTTAACGTCTACTCGACACAAACTAGGTCATTTCGGGACTAACATATGGTTTAATTTAATTCCAATAATTCGTTTGCGCGTAGGGGTCTTTAGTAGTGGGGTGGGGGTTGGATGGCGAATGGTTAGCACGTGCACGCAGTATCACAAAGCCTGTAATTGAGTCAACTGGCGTGGTTTCGAAACCCCTGTTGTACGTGACAAGGAGTAGGGTCGCCTGTCCAACATCGTGGGTTTTCTCCGGGTCCTCCTCTTTCCTCCCGCTGCTAAAGACGCCTACGCGCAAGTGCATTATTGAAATAAAATTAAAACATATGTTAGTCCCGAAATGACCTAGTTTGTGTCGAGTGGACGTTAAACCACATCCCCCTCTCTGTTTAGCAGTTGGAGGAAACCGGAGGACTGACAACCTGATGATGCCGATCCCGTAACATACAATAATACTTCGTTGAGCTGGAGGGTTGGCAGGTCGATTTGTTAGCACATGCGCACTGTATCGTAAAGCCTGTCATTGAGTCAACTGGCGTGATTTCGAATCCCCCGTTGTACGCGACAAGGAGTAGTATCGCCTGTCCAACATCGTGGGGTTTCTCCGGGTCCTCTGCTTTCCTCCCACTGCTAAAGATCCATACGTGCAAGCGATTATCGAAATTAAACTATATGTTAGTCGCGAAATGACCTAGTTTGTGTCGAGTGGACGTTACACCTCCCCTCACTCTCTTTAGCAGTTGGAGGAAACCGGTGGACAGGCGAGGGTGGACAGGCGATCCTACTCCTTGTCACGTACAAATGGGGATTCGAAATGACCTAGTTTGTGTCGAGTGGACGTTAAACCATATACCCCTCTCTGTTTAGCAGTTGGAGGAACCCGGAGGACTGACAACCTGATGATGCCGATCCCGTAACATACAATAATACTTCGTTGAGCTGGAGGGTTGGCAGGTCGATTTGTTAGCACGTGCGTGTTTTATCTTAAAAGCCTGTCATTGAGTCAACTGACGTGGTTTCGAATCCCCCTTTTGTATGTCACGGGATCGGCATCACCAGGTTGTGCCCTCATTAAATACTATATATTCATACTCTCATTAACTTCATTCCCTCATTAATAGCATTTATGATACATTGATTTCATGTTCTCCTTAAAGATACTGTGTGATTTGATGATATATTTGGGCTAAAAATATATTCAAGCTAATCAATCTATCAAACGTTTGCTTCAAATCCCTCTCAAAACATTGTATACATCAGGAGATACCGCACGCTATAAATAATCTGCTTTTAAACGCTATGTCAGTCAGCTCATTTCATTGATGGAGGGTCCGTTTCTCAGAATATCCCTTTCCTTACTTACTTTTCAAAAATCAAAATTTAAAGAAGTTTGAAAAATAGAAATAGCGTTCTGTGGCTTCAAAGAGCGTATTAAAATTGATGAGTCATGATATAAATATGCAGTTGGTGGGTGTATGAAGGCAATGGTATTTATGGGAGCATGAAATCGGTGTATGGTGACCTTTAAATTGGCATCTCGGTAATAACAAGATAGTCTATCTTGTAATTACAAGATAGGTTATCTTAGGCTATCTTGTAATAACAAGATAGCTATCTTGTAATAACAAGATAGCCTATCTTGTAATTACAAGATAGTCAGAATTTTTTTTTTCATTTGATTGACCCTTATGGGCTTCCGAGTCTTGCAATTAATTCCGCTTTGGCTAACCATCGTTTTCACTGCGATTTCTCACAATAATGACGTAGATTTCAAGATAAAGGTATAATATGCAGTGGAAGGCACTAACAGGCAACCGTAAGAGAAACGAGTGAAATAGAAACATCCCGTGCATTTCCCTGTTTTTATTCATTCTGCTCTTAAAACATGGTAAGGTTCGATCATGCCAAGGCGCGGTTATGATTCTTAATTCCCACCTACAAATACATGTACGTCCGAATTTCTTCTCTGCAAGCTATTTAAATGTTGCTCCACCTCTTTTGATATTTTGAAGGGTGTGATAAAGCATAAACCGGCAACACAAATTTTACTTGATTCGGACAAAATTCGAATAGACTAGCACTGACGTTCAAGTTCGCTCGAAACAGGATTATTTTGATTGTATTTTCAACTTCATGTCAACAGTTCTCGTTATCAATGTATTTCAATTGAATTTAACAAAACCTTTTGAGTTTTTAACAAATCCTTCATTGAAATAAATAAAAATTATTTTTTAAATTCTCTTTTAGTTGGAGTCAATGTCATATTCTAACCAAGTTAGTCTTCTTCCAGAAAAAAAATGAAAACGCTTATTCGTTTATCCCTCAGTAAACATTAAGATATATAATTGTTCTGATATGTTTTTGTTAGAAGAAATGTTTACTTCAACTTGAATTGAACCTTTTAAGTATATGAGGCAGACGAATGAGGAAAAATGGGTACAAGCAGAAGTACATGTGAAATTTTTGTCTGTGGAATTGTCTGTTTGTTGACATTTTGTGTAACAGAAATTTCACCTAGCACCGACACAGAGAAGCCAGCAGTTACAGGCAGCAAAAATGTCAATCGTAATTCAGATCTAACTATTATGAAATTAGGTAAGTTTCTAGTTCAGCTCTGAACGTAGGTCTCTTAGTGAGAAAATAAGACCTTGCTTACCTCGCTAGAAGAACCAGTATGACCAACACATTACTAAGATGTTCATTTACATTGTTCAGGCGTTCACATGGACTGACACACGGCCGTTTAGCAGTAAAAAGTTGCCCAGTAAAATTGACTGGGGCAGATTCCAGTTTCAACATGTATTGAGTGGCACGGGACCTGAACGTAGTACTTGCGGGTGTGTAATGAGACCTGCGTTCAGAGCTGAACTAGTAAGTTTCAGACTAGTTCAGTGTTCAGTTCTGATTGTAGTCCTTAGGACAAGTGGTTCTCAACCAGTGTACTGTGAAATTTTGAACGGCACACTAAGAAAATGCGAAAAACCACATCACCATAATTGAGTATTAACCGGTGTCTACTGGTACGTTCATAGCCATGTTTTTTCTTTATTTAGTTCGAGTCAGTCGGTGTGTCTATCACTAGTCTGTGTCTACGATTGTATACCGCTATGACTTGCTATTTTTATAAAACTCAACCACATGTGCCGCTATTTTTTCATGTGTCCCAAGGTGTGCTGCTGGGAAGAAAAGGTTGAGAACCACTGCTTTAGGAACTGTCTCTGATCGGACAGTTTACAGCTGCAGTATGAAAATATGGTAAAATACCTCTCTTCCCCACCTCTGTTCTCAGGCTATTTTGGAACCCTTACCTTTTATTGAACTGGTTTCGGACTATCCTGGTATGTGACAAAAAGAAATGGAGATGACATGAGTATGAGAGGAACTCATTTTATATCGATTCCATCTCTCGACGTCTGGAGCTCATTTTATATCAATTCCATCTCTCTACGTCTAGAGCACATTCTATATCTATCTCTCTACATTGAGTGGCACTCATTTCATATCTATTATATATCTTGCCCTCCTTGGAGAGTACATGTACATCAAGTTTTAGTTCTATGGTATGTTTTTTATTGCTTCAGGTTCTGCTAAAAGATGTCCTGGTTTATATTGTGGCTATGTTGGAAATGGAGAGTGTGGAGTGAGTTTTTATCATTAAGATATTTTACTACATTTCACAAAAAAGATTAATTTTGAAAGTTTTTTTTTTCTTCCATGTGCTAACATTGAGTCTTCTTGCAGCACATTTAGGCAATAATGACGTAAACCAGTATGATACAATTTTGGGGAAATAATTATTAGTTTTCATTTCATGTAAAGTCTGTATTACAACAGAACCGGGACTGAACAATGCAGTAGATGCTTATGCATGACTAAGGCTTTACTTACAATAAAAACAAAATAACATTTAGGGAGACAATTCATGAAAAAAACTGTTTATTATAACTATGTATGCATGTTATGTTGAATTTGGGGAGTAGAATGGACAAACGGTTAAAGTGTGCGCACTTTATCATGAGGTCTGTCATTGAGTCAACTGGCGTAGTTTTGATTCCCCGGTTATACCTGATAAGGAGTAGGGTCGCCTGTCCAACCTCTTGGGTTTTCTTCGGGTTCTCTGGTTTCCTGCCACTGCTAAAGATCACTACACACAAGCAAATAATTGACATAAAATAGAACCATATGTTAGTCCCGAAATGACCTAGTTTGTGTTGAGTGGACGTTAAACCCCATCTCTCTCTCTCTCTCTCCCTTTAATACCTGAATGTATAGAAAACTGTTTATTTATATATAACTATGTATTTAATTTAATGATTTCAGGCATGTCCTCGTGGCTATCAATTGAATATCTGAATGTATAACAAACTGTTTATTTATATATAACTATGAATTTAATTATTTCAGGCATGTCCTCGTGGCTATCAACCGAATTCTCAATCTGAATGTATAGAATGTAATAGTACACCATCGTTCTATGATTGTTTATATCTCGGCTTTATGGCTCTCCTATCTCTGGCTTTAAACTGGTTCTTTATAGATTACAAAACAAGAGGCAAGAGGTGAGAAAATTAAACTTGTATTCAAAATGGTAAAAAAAAAGAAAACAAAAAGCCGCTGGTCGTTTTTTGTGGGATTTAATTCAACAATATTGTGAAACTTGAATCTGTAATAGTAATATCAGTCCAAATATAGATAATTTCCATTCAGCCATTCAGTATTCACCAAGAAATGATGATTTGAAAAGTTTGCGATATATTGCATTGACAGAAGCATCTGAGATACTCACAGATATTTGTATTAAAATCAATAATGATTGAAAACAAAGTACAATGAAATGAATTCTTCAAAACGTATTTGGTTTCTCGCTTTATTTTTTGGTTTTCCCTTGTCAGTGGGGTAGAATGGAGGTTCTGGCAAGGAAAGAGATTTAGTCAATCAGAGGGTATGGAAAAAAACGATTGTCTCGTGCACACTAAAGATCCACCAACTATTGGAAATTGAAATCGGGTTAGTCCGTAACACACTCCATCGCTCATATACATTGTAGGTCTTGAGTAACCTGGTTGGTAAATGAAATGTTTATGGAATGCTTTTCTTCTCTGACTGGACTAATGAAGACGGGTGTACGCCATACAGTGTGCTATGAAGGAAATTGTGCCTAGATGGCCTACTCTTATATCGATTCCTACTGCCAAGAGATCCTTTACTTGCATTTCACTTTTCCATGATTTTATAATATTTTGTTTTTTTTATCTATGATAGGTCGGTAGTTGTTCTACATGTGAGTGCACTGATAGAAAGTGTGTTGGCAGCTTTGTTGACGTTGATTTTATCTGATCCTATCGGACCATTAACCATTAGATCGTGCCAAGCTAATTATTTGTCTGATTGGTACACGCTATTCTATAATCCTAGTCCAAACTACACGACAACACTGCATTGTACGCAAGAAATAGTTTATCCACTGTAAGTATTTCAAATCATCTCATTTATATTCTTGTCTTCACTCTTCACTACACCACAGATTAAGGATAAACCAATCAAATGGTCTTTTGAGTCGAATTCATATTACATGGCGCGTTGAACTGTGGATAGACATTTACAACCATGGGAAATAGAATGAAGGTTGTATTTCCAAGTGGAGTTGGATGGCCTAATGGTTAGCAGGTGCTCGCTGTATCATAAGGTCTGTCATTGAGTCAACTTGCAAGGTTTCGATTCCTCAGTTGTCTTTTTAATCTCGTAGATTTTCTCCGGATCCTCGGTTTCCTTCCACTGCTAAAGACCAGTAAATTATAGAAATAAAATGGAACCATATATGAATGTTAGTCCTGAAATGACATAGTTTGTGTAGAGTGGATGTTAAACTCCATTTCTCTATCTCTAGTACAGTGCGACTTTTCAGCAAAGTTTCCTTCATAGCACACTGCTCTAGTAGAGTGCGTTTCCATCATAGCACACTGCATGATATATCCCATCTACATTAGTCCGGTTAGATCAGAAAGAAAGGATATTAACCCTTAACCTGTCACGGTCGCATATTTGCATCACAACGTTATATCCAAAAGTGGTCACGGTCGCACATTTGCGACCATAGCAAGAACTTTTTTTTATAAGCCGCATTTGAGTATTTAGTTTCGTATTGAATTGATATCACTACGAATGCGTCTCAGACACGAACTTTTCTTGTCAATAACACTGAGAAAAACATGTCTTCTATCAACATTTTTGACAAAAAGGTAATTTAACGAAATCGGGAATCTTAAAGGCCCTCAAAGTAATTGAAATGCCTATATATGATTCTGACTCGGATTATATCGATGACGCCAATTCTGAAGACGATATTTCAGATGAAAATGATTTAAAATGATTTGCAAATTATAGATCAACTTATCTTCTTCAATTTATTATTGGTGTCAAGAGTCTATCGCTTATAATTATTCCTGGCAGTAGTCGATTGTAATATGCATATGTCAAAACGTCAAAATGACGTCGACCAGTTAAGAGTTAAACCCCATTTTACTTCATTTTATTACAATTGGCCATCTCATTTCCATGGTGAAAATTAAAAGCCCCATTAACACAGCTCCCTGATCTGGCTCAGACTAAAACCCTTTTTAATTTCAAGGCCTATTATTTATTTTTGTCTTCTACACATGTTATTCCAGGTATACGATGGTCATGGTATATTACGCCTTCTCGCTGGTTTTCTTAATGGCGATCCGGCCGATCGTATCATACAAACTGGTGGATGGTCGAGGTACCAAGTCAATTTACGCAGCCCTTTATTTCTTACCAATACTTATCGTAGTTCATGCTGTATTTGCTGGGTTATTATGTAAGTATGAAGAAAACAAGAATGTCCTACTGTTCTGAGGGGGGTTGGATGGCTGAATGGTTAGCGTGCGTGCGCTGTACATGTATCATAAGGCCTGTCATTGAGTCAACTGGCGTGGTTTCGAATCCCAGGTTGTAAGTGGCAAGGAGTAGGGTTGCCTGTCCAACCTCGTGGGTTTTCTCCAGGTACATATATTAGTCCAAAAATGACCTACTTTGTGTCGAGTGGACGTTAAACCCCAGCTCTCTCTCTTTCTCTCCCTCTGGTACATGTAAATATAAATATTGACCCCTCCGCCACGCCAGTTCCTGGCAGAAGATTTGGTGATATATTAAAGGCAGCAAATCTCTAACTTATAAATT
Organism: Patella caerulea; assembly: GCA_036850965.1. NCBI lineage: Eukaryota > Metazoa > Mollusca > Gastropoda > Patellidae > Patella > Patella caerulea. Next base: position 4,584,881 of record JAZGQO010000007.1, read on the forward strand.
TTTGTGAGAGTCCTAAATGATACTGAATAATCCTTTTTATTTCCTCCCACAGCTATAGAATTATAAAAATTGAACCATCAATTATTCTTGAAATTAACAAATTTGTGTCAAGCGGACGTTAAATCCCATTTTCTCTCTCTGTTTTCAGATTATGCGTTTCCATTTATTGTAGTGGTTGTATCCGTGATAACTAGCGCTATACATTTATCATGTATGGATGAACAGGTAAATTTATACACTTTTATAGTTTCGCTACTCATCTTGTTAAACTGTTTCAGTGGCATTTAGGGGAATCACGGTGGCTAAATGGGTAAGGCGCTGGTTAGCTAGCCTGGTGGTTGGGTGTTCGATCCCTGCATTGGCCGGAAAAGTTCATCTCGATTTTCTGGCGTGGTTTCCCTTTGTCAGTGATGCAGAAGGACAACCGAGGTCCTGTGTACACATTGGCGTGCACGTAAAAGATCCCTTGGCAGTTGGAATTTGATGCAGAAGGACAACCGAGGTCCTGTGTACACATTGGCGTGCACGTAAAAGATCCCTTGGCAGTTGGAATTTGATATAGGCGAAGCACCGCTGCCTGGGCAAAATTTACCTGTATGGCGTATGCCCGTCTTCCATTAGCCCAGGTTAGATGCAGAAGAGTAGGACGTTAAACCCCATTTCATTTCATTTCATTTCAATGGCATTTTGTGATTGAACTGGAGTATACAGATCACAATTCTATGGAATACAATTACTGCTTCTTACTGAGCGACGTTGCTTGATAAAGACTTAAGGAGCTTAGTTGACACGTCACTCAGTAATGAGCAGTAATTGTGTTCCATAGAATTGTGACCTGTATACTCATCTTGTTGTTCCCCTTGGGAGTGAGAGAGGGAGAAATGGGGTTTAACGTCCACTCGACACAAACTAGGTCATTTTGAAACTAACATATGGTTTCATTTTATTTCAATCATTCGCTTGCTCATAGGGGTCTTTAGCAGTGGGAGGAAACCGGAGTGCTCGGAGGAAACCAACGAGGTTGAGAAGGCGCCCCTATCTCCATGCCACATACGCTCACATCAGGGCTCGAAACCACAGCCGCAAGCCAGAGGTGACCGAGCAGCTAGAGGTCGAAGCGCGGCACTCTAGACCACTAGGCCATCCCCCACCTCTTGGAAGTTGGAGGGCCGAAAGGTTAGCATGTGCACACTTTATCATACATGTACATAGGTGTCTGTCATTAAGTCAGCGGACTTAGTTTCGATATTCTGGGTGTATATGACTAAAAGTAGGGCCACCTGTTCAACCTCGTGGGTTTTTTCCAGGTCCTCCGGTTTACTCCCACTGCTAAAAAGACTCCTATACGCAAGCGAATTATTGAAATAAAATTGAACATGTGTTAGTCCCGAAATGACCTAGTTTGTGTCGAGTGGCCACAGAAAACAAAATGTAAATATATCAATTTATTTTATTATTTCAGAATATGAAGAGCCTGTTCATCAATAGTTTTACGAATGGAAGAAATGCTACGATATTGATAGGTCACTGGATACTTCATGCTTATGGTGTAATAGCGATAACGAAGCTTGAAGATCCATCATTTCACGCTACTTTGATCGCACTCGTTCCATTCCCTGCCATCTTTTATATATTGACAGTGCGATTCTCGAATCCAGACAACCTGGAAAAAGTATGAACAGCCTGTGATACTAAATATAAACCTGGAAATAATGATTTTAGTGAAGCTGGACCTAACATTTTCAACTATATGCTGGACATGTGTTAAAAATATCAAAGAAAAAACTGAAGGCAAGACAAATTTGTGCCGAACTTAATGAGATGGTACCTGACAATGCCTGAATTTATGTCATGACATTATGTGGTATGGTTGCCTATATTCAGAAACGTTGGTATTGCATGTGATGGAATGTTATAATTACGATGGATTGATAGATTACACATGTGATGGAATGTTAGGTTTTGTTGATTACATGTGATGGAATGTTAGGATTGAAAGATTACACATGTGATGAAATGATAGGATTGATAGATTATTGGTAGATTACACGTGATGGAATGCTAGGATTGATAGATTACACATGTGATGGAATGCTAGTATTGATAGATAACGTGATGGAATGTTAGGATCGGTTGATTACATGTTATGGAATGTTAGAATTGATAGATTACACATGTGATGGAATGTGAGGATCGGTTGATTGATAGATAACATGTGATGGAATTTTAGGATCGATTGATTACGTATGTATCAATATGTTTTTTATCAATTGTATATGTACATTAAGTCACGTATTAAGATGTTTTCTACGTATTTGTGTGACTGGTATATTTGAATGTGATATAAACTACAAAAGAATAATAAATGTTGTTTTTAAGTCTTTTGCTGCAGGTGGGTGTTGCTTACACAACAGTGTCATGCTATGTAACGGGTACATTTCCCATTATGCAATCTTTATATTGTCATATCAATATAATTATGTGGTTTCCTCAACCTTTTTTTTTAATTTGCTTGTAGGTAGGGGTCTTTAGAAGTGGGAGGAAGAACCCAGAGAAAACCCATGAGGTTGGACAGGCAACACTATTCCTTTTCACGTTCAAGCAGGGAATCAATATCGTGCCACTTGACCCAATAAAAGACCTTATGATCCAAAGTGCATGCGTTAAAACATTCAAACACCTGGTCTTCATTTAACGAAATAAAATAAAATGGGGTTCTGCTCCGCACTTCGCTAATGTAGACGTGCTTACGCCATACAGTGTCCTATGACTAAAAATTTTCAACGACTACGGCCTACTCTTATATCAAATTTCAACTGTAAAGGCATCTTTTACATGCACATCAATTTGTACACAAAGCCTTGGCTTTTTGACCCATCTGAACGACTAGACAGCTGCATCACTGACAAGGGAACAATGCTGGAAGATCTGGATGAACTTTCTCGGCCAATGCAGGTTTCGAATCTTTTAAACAGGTCGATGCATAAACTGGAACATTGAAACTCAATTTCATTTAATTTTCCATCAAAATAACTGAACAACATGTAATTCGTGAAAAATTTATTTCGAAGAAAATTTTAGCAATGGCTCTTTTTTGTTTAAAATGAAAATGTGTTTCAATAGAGTGGATAATGGATATATTGTGACAATTGAAATTGAAAAAAAAAATTTTTTTTTGAATAAAAACACTTATAACAAAACACATCTATAAGAATTCTCACACTATATCAAATTTACCGCGGGGAAAAAAACTTACATCACATTAAAATGACTATTTTTAGCCATCATGAGAAATGGATGAGTTACCTGCCCTTTGTATTGGAATTATTTATTTATACACCGTAGCAATAACCTTGTTTTCCGTCAATTTCTTTGACCAATCAATATGTTATGTCTTGTTGTCCTGTCGTCACTTGTTCTCATATTAATATTCAATATTTGAATTCAAATAGTTATTCCAAGCTTATTCAAACGTTTTTTTTCATATTTTTTTTTGGGGGGGGGGGGGGGTATTTGTTATTCAATGTCTATGAAATATTTTCGAATATTACTTCAATGATATTCAAACTGATAACAGAAAAGAAATTGTTTTATAAAGATTGATGCTAGAAATATAAACATGCACCCAAGAGCAATCCAAAAAAGGATAATTTCAATCAAATAAAATATCCAAATAGCATTCAAATTAAAATAGTATATCGGCTTTTGTCGTGACAGTTTGTTATCACAGGTCAAAATCATTCGCAGCTAATAATGAAATTGGTCACGAGACTCAGAGACTCACGATAGTATACAGGACTGAGTCATGGCTAGTGCTGACAGGTTAATACGTGTCCGGGGCTGGTGCGTACAGATGTTAGGGGCTGGTGCGTACAGTTGTTAGGGGCTGGTACTGACAGGTGTTCGGGTCAGGGGCAGGCAATTCACCATTTTTCTCATTTAAACATATATTTTAATATACATGGTAACATGGAAAGACAATTTAATAAACAAAAATATCAATAGCTCATGTAATTGTTTCACTCTGAACTGGCTCTCAAACAGGCAGTGCTAGTGTAAATAGACAGTTCTAACTTTGATTTTTACGGCAGCCCTTTTAACTCATAATTACCCTAACTTAAAAATATTAGTTTTACAAATAAACATAATTTGTTTCATTCACAAACCATGAGTATTTTTCATAGAAATATATAGTCATACATTTCCACATCAAATGAAACAATTTTGATAATATACAAAATGGTCTAAGGGGAGTTAACTTCTGCTCCCATTAATATTATCTCCCCTTTGACATCCAAGGGAGGTAATCATAACTCCCGTTAATATTATCTCCCCTTTGACATCCAAGGGAGGTAACCAGAACTCCCGTTAATATCTCCATTTTGACATACAAGGGAGTTAACTACTGCTCCCGTTAACATAACTCCTCTTTGACATCCAAGGGAGGTAACCATAGCTCTCCTGTTTATATTATCTCCCCTTTGCTGTCTACGTGGATGTAACCATATTTATTTCTCCCGTTTATATTATCTCCACTTTGATGCCTAAGGGGAGGTAACCACTGCATTAGTTTTAATTATCTCCCCTTTGATCATGCCTTAAAAGGAAAATTACTGAACTATCTATCAAGTACGTATTGCCTTACTGAAAATCTCACAAGGCGAGAAACACATAAATATTCTTCTGTTTTTCTAATATTTAAAATAAAATACACACTATATCATTATGTACTAGGATGAACGCTTAACAAAAAAAATAAAATTACTTTATTTTCTGGTGATCACCACATTATGCTCGATAAACTTTATAACTTGTTATATTACACCAGGAACGTTGGTGTCTAGATGTAGAATTTCACATCTTGACGTTTTGAGTGCAGGGGGATTTAAATTTGTATGCTTTGAAGGAGCAAAAATGTCAAATTAATTATTACACCTTGGCAAAATTGAATGTAGTTAAATGATTAATCTAGAGACATCTGAATTATCTTTTAAGTAAATTCAAATGGAATAAAACACATTTCAAGGTTTTCACCCTTCTTATTTACAAAGAACTCCAGGAGCTACACACTTCTTGAATTTAGATCTGATGTTTCATCATAGAGAACAAGTCATTTAACAAAATCATTTTTTCCGTTTATCTTACAAGTACCATACGAAGAAGGAACTGAACCTGACTTCGTTGCCGCCATCTTAGAATTGTGACGTCATATCAAAATCAAATTCAAATAATCAATGCCCAATTGTCCAAAGAATATGCAATCGATCGTACATGAATTGGACAAACCAATGCTTTTTGCAAAGAGTGTCCCCCCCCCTCCCACTCAAAAACAAGAAGAACAGTGTTTTCAGTCCAGTTCCTGATTCAAAAATTTCCTGGTGCAATATAATGAAACGGTCAGCTAGAATCAAATGCCAAGTTAATTAACAATAGAACATTAATTTATTAATTAATTATCTTTAATTAAATTAAAATTCGAGAGAAGTGTAGTATATCACATTTAATTGAGCAGATAAAATGCTGGGAAATAATTTTCATCAAAAAACGAAACCAAACTACAACATTTATGTGCTTTTTTATATTATTATTTTAAAACTATCCACAGAATTATGACCAAACATGTTTTACGTATGTACGTTATGTGTATAAAAGGAGAAACAACAACGTATAATTATATTAACAAGAAAACACCAAACAACATACAACACCTTTCTGTAATAAGTGTATTAATTTAACCAAAATAACACATTGACTTGATAGCATGGAAAAATCAGTCGGAAGTCACAGGTTTGTTGACGATAAATGAACAAAAATGTCGCAATAGGCTAAAAGTGTTCTTTTTTTTTCAAATTTAAATTTTTACCTTTCTTGTTGTATCATTACAAAAGATATTTTTAGCCGATTTTAACACTCATGTTCATTTGGTAAGAGACTGGCGGTGTCTAACTCATTTTTCTATCACAGGTAACATTACATCTCGCAAATAATTAAGGGCTTCATCTATCATTTGCATTTTCGCTGAACTATCAAATTTACCACGCCTTTATACAACGTGGTACTTTACTTTGAGAAAAAAATCTGCAGGAAGTTAAATTCATCAACCTGACTGCTGACTGAAATATTGCTGACAAATCCCCTTTTAAGATTTAAGCGAACCCAAATTTCCCTCTGAATTCCGTAACGAGTTTGTGATCAAGTCGATGTGTTATCTTTGATATAAAAAGACAGCAGTCTCACAGATTACCATAGCAACCACTGAGTATATCTGAATATCATGCTAATAATAAGATAAGAATTGCTTACGACTTTTGGAAAAATTTCGATAAAAATTAATTTCGAGGAAATTGTACACCTTAATATTGTTTTTTTGGGGGTGGGAGTACAAATCATACCATCGCTAATAATAAGAAAAAAATAATATTGAATATTCAATAAACACATGCAGATGTAAAAAAAAGTAAAAAAATATGATATGGTAAGAGAATTGACATGGTGCATCCATTTATTATAAGTGACTTTAAATTTCAGGGGGTAAACAAGGGCCTGGATAATGACTTATTTTAAGTGATGGATTACGTATCTTGTAAGGGACAAATAGGGCCCAAGATAATAGTCATATTTTATGTGATGGGTTACATTTGTGCGACTAAATGTTACTAATGTCAATCTTTTTAACATTTGAGGCACATTTTCCTCGTCCTCTATAGCCCTTAAATTAATTGTATTCATTCATTTGAAATAGATAATAAGCCCTATTTGCCCCACTAAAATGACCCTAAAATTAGCAGTTGTCTGCATTTCTTTGAAATATAATAATATTTAACAGTAGAACACGACAAATAGAGAGGGGTTAGGGTTAGGGTCATAGATATTGATAATAATAGTTGGGACCCCATCCACATTTGAGCCCCATTTGACCTGTCCTAAATGGCCCTAAAATCAGTTGTCTTAATTCGTTTAACTGTAGAACACACAAGAAATAGCAAGGGTTAGGTTTAGGGCTATAGATAATAATAATAAGAAGATTATATGATATACAACTAACGTAATATATTATTTAATAAAAATACATAGAACTATTCAACACAGAAAACGTCATTCACGAAGATTGGTTAAAAAAAAAAACATATACTATTAATAGAACCAGTACTAGCAGGACTAGATATCGAAATAACAAACTACCTAGTCTCAATCAAACCAGACATTAATAATAATGGTTATTGATAGACCAAGACTACAAATTATGCAGTCTCACGTAACCAGACATCTTTGGTATAACATTAATGTATATCAAAATATCTAATAGACCAAGACTACAAATTAAGCACTCCGATCTATCCAGAAATATTTAATAATAGCGGTTACCAAAAGACCTGTTAGACCAAGAATACAAATTACGCAGTCTGATCTATCAAGAAATCATTACTATTAGTGGTTATCAAAAGACCTGTTAGATCAAGATTATAAATTATGCAGTCGCATCTATCCAGACGTCATTGGTATACCACATGGATATCAAAACATCTAGTAGACCAAGACTACAAACTATGCAATATTTATATCGACCACAATAGATAATTGACAATAATTATAATATAATAAAAAGATTATATTCTAGTGCTCTTGTTTAATTAATTCATTAATATTAATAGTATAAAATATCTATTCTATCAAATACAGATACATCTGTTCGTTTCCGTATCCAAGTTCTGGGAAATTTAAATACTGCAAATATAAAAAAATATGGTAAAACAAGAGATCAGGCCCCGAGTTCCCAAAGCATTCTCAGACTTAAATTAATAATTTACTCAAAATTGTTCACCTTATTTTAATTAAACGATCAAATACATCAATAAGAAACTATGTGCAAAGTTTTGTGTTTCTGGATCAAAGATATTTCTCATAAACAGTGATTGAAAGTTGAGTAAATTCTTAACTTTAGTCTGAGAGTGCTTTGTGAACTCGTGGCCCGATTTAACGCAGAGAATAAATATAGAATTATACATGCCATGTGGAATGATACGAAATTAAGAGGAAATAAAACACAACCTCCTCACTTCAATTTAATTTTTACGGACATATAACTAAAATTATTTCTTTTTGTCTTTTTTTAAAACGTAAACTTGTATTTTCAAAAGCGGATCTTTCTTAAATGAAATAAAAAAAAAATGCTGAAACTTGTTATAATATTTTTGAAAAATATTTCAATTTACCTCACTTTGAAGTAAATCTTTCTAAACATAAAAAAAAATGCTGAAATGTATCGTGGTATTTTTGAAAATTGACTTTTATATAAATAAAAAATAATAGAAAAATGCTGTTTTGAACGTTTTGAATATATTATCAATATATTTTAGTAGCTATACTTGAATTTGAAGTAAAAGGTCTGAAGAAGTATGGGCGATGAATCTTTAAAAACGTTTATTACCCTGATAAACAAAGGGAGTCTACTAAACCAAAACCCTCACAAAACCACGGCTATTCAAAACTTAGACTATATTCAAGCGCGAGTACAATTCATTTGATTTTTGTTGGAACATTTTTGTCCTTTCCTGAAATCCGGAACATCCTCTACTTTGAATTATGATTGTTTATAATGAAGAGAGAAAGAGAAAGAGAGAGAGGGCGGGTTTAAAGTTTAAGGTCCACTGGACACAAACTAGGTCATTTTGGGACTAACATCTGGTTCAATTTTTTTTCAAGAATTCGCTTGTGCGTAGGGGTCTTTAGCAGTGGGAGGAAACTGGAGGACCAGTTGGATCCTACGGGGAATAAAACCACACCACTAGACTCAATGACAGACCTTATGATACAGCGTGCACACGCTTACTAATGAATCATCCACCGCCCCCGCTCACTCTCCCGAAAAGGAAGCAAAATTTGAATAAATGTTCCCAAATACCAGTGTTATCCCTCAAGTATTAACGAGCCCAGGTTTGTGAGGATGAATTTAGTAGCGACTACTAAAGTAGAGTATTTCAAAAGAACGATATCTCTTAATTACCACTAATTATCTAATTAATAATTTATCAGACTGGGAATTTTTCTGACCTTTTTAAAAACCTGAGGGTTGTATATTCAAATTACTGCTTGTCCATATTGTAAAATTATTAAAGTAAGACTCTTTAGTCTGTTTTCTTAGTGAGGTTTGTATTGGTTAAGAAAATGACTTTAGGATGCAAATTCTTGATAACACCCATCACTCAGGATTCCTCAAATATATTTTTTTCATGTCAATTTTAGTAATGCATAGGATTTAAGTAGTGATAAATATGAAATAATTCAATGATTCTTTTTCTTATTCAAATTTTTGTTTTATTCACTGGTAACAATAGAATTTTTAACGCCATAACCAATAATGTGTGTTTCCAAGAATTTACGAAACGTGAGCATTGGTTTTAGATCAGCATTGTTTTTGTTTTAGTTAACAAGGACGTATGTGGCACCCAAAAATTGTTGTTTTTACAAAATCTGACTTAGTTTCATTTGAATAATAAATAAGAGAGTGGAAAGAGAAATAAATTTAGTTAACTGATGATAACTGAAGAGGAAAGATCTTGAACACAGAGAGATTCGTTCACAAACAGATCATGAATAATTATAATTACATAAAAATACTTTCCTTAAATTTCAAAATAAAAAAAATATTATATATTATCATTCTAAGATCTGAACTAAATTGAAATAGATAGTAACTCCATTTGAACTAAATTCAAATGGTTACTTAATTCAAGTAACTATATCTGAACTGAATTCAAATAACTATATCTGAACTGAATTCAAATAGTTATTTCATTCCAATACTAAATTCAATAGTTATTAAATTCAAGTACAGAATTCAAATAGTTATTAAATTCAAGTACTAAATTCAAATAGTTATTAAATTCCAAGTACTGAAGTCAAATAGTAATTACTGAATTCAAATAGTTATTAAATTCAAGTACTGAATTCAAATAGGTATCTCATTCCAGTACTCATTCAAATAGTTATTAAATTTCAGTGGCTATAACTAAAATACAGGATATCAAAACTGTTTTGTCCATGCCCAAACAATACGAGGTACAGTAGTATTTTAAAGAGACATTCCGTTTATGTCTGTGCCTAAACTCGAATGAGGTACAGTTGCAATTTAAAGAGACAATCTACATACAGATTTCAGATAATAAAAAATCATTCATAAAACGAAAATAGTAACAAATTCAAATAGGTAATGAACTGTCCAGTTTCAAAATGTGAAAATACCATATATGGTAGAGTTTTGAAGTCAAAAGATCACATATGGTACAGTTTTGAAGTCAAAGTACCATATATGGTACAGTTTTGAAATCAAAATACCATATAAGGTACAGTTTTGAAATCAAAATACCATATAAGGTACAGGTTGGAAGTCAATATACCATATATGGTATTGTTTTAAATTCAAAATCCATGTACCATACAATAATGTAGAAGGTATGGTCTTATAGTCAATATACCATATAATATAATATAATATAATATGAGAACCTAAGATATACAGATGAGGTTATTAAATATATGATGATGATATAGTATGAATAACAGATAACAGATATATTAACATTTAGTGTGTGGTTTTATCCTATATCAACTCAATAGCTAAATATAACTCTCTGTTTCATAAACAGACCATTGTAACAAAACTTGATATTAAACCCAAACCCATAATATGGAACACAATATCTATTTTCATTAAAGCGATGTTTGTTTACGGTTCTCTAAACGTTTTCGTCAATTATTTCAGATAACTCTCCCTCTCATAATGCAATGAACTGGAGTTTAATGTCCTACTGTTGTGAAATCTAACCTTTGTTATTATGGTTATTGAGCTCTAACCTTTGTTATTACTGTTACTGAGCTCTAACCTTTGTTATTACAGTTATTGAGCTCTAACCTTTGTCATTACAGTTATTGACCTCTAACCTTTGTTATTACAGTTTTTGACCTCTAACCTTTGTTATTACAGTTATTGACCTCTAAACCTTTGTTATTACAGTTATTGAGTTCTAACCTTTGTTATTACAGTTATTGACCTCTAACCTTTGTTATTACAGTTATTGATCTCTAAACCTTTGTTATTAAAGTTATTGAGTTCTAACCTTTGTTATTATGGTTTGTAAATACGAGATAAAGCCGTTGTTTAGCTATTGAGTGAATGATAAGATAATATTATAAAGAGACACATGTGGTAATATTAAGAACTTGAAAATGTATGAATTGAAAATCTTGAAAAGGGAGAAAGCTGTCATGGGGGAGGGGAAGAAAAACAATAAAAATGAAATAACAAATGTAATTCTATTTATACATCTACAACCATTTTCTTGTGAACATCCATAGTGCCGACAACCTGAAAAAAACAAAAAACAAAATGAAATGAAAAAGGGTTTTAATCTTTAAAGCCCCAATAACACTCTTGCGTAACTGAAAAATATGTCCCAATCTTCATTCTAGTCAACAAATCGTATTATTTTACAATATTCCAATTAATTGATGATATAAATTTCATCTTAACACACCTATTTCAAAAAATTGGAAAAATTTGACCAATTGATTTGAAAAGTCTAACGTAAACCTTTTCAAATGTGACTTGGATTTTAAAATATTTTCGAACCCTCTGGACAAGTAAAATAGGTTGTAATGGATAATTTACACAACAGGTAGGACACTTAAACATCTAGTACTTAGAATAAGCGTATTATTTATTTTCAGTAGCTTCCAAGCCTGTAAGAATGTTATTGTCCCTTTAAGAGGCATTTAGTAACTGGAAGGAGCATTAAACTATAACACATACTTCTGGAAGAACAATTACTGATTTATTTAGGCGACCTTTCGAACAGTATTCTCTCAATGTTTTCAAGCAAGTACAGCAATAAATGTGTATGGCAATTATATATAGAATTGTTGTTATTGCTTGTCTATATATAAATGCCATACACATTTATTTGTTTCTGTACTTGCTTGAAAACGTTGAGAGAATACACTTCGAAACTTCGCCTAAATAAATCAGTAATTGTTCTTCCATAAGTATGCGTTGTAGTTTAATAAAACAAGGTTTAACTTCCTACTGTTTTGCTCTAATTGGGCTAATGACAAAAGCGGCGTTACAGGCTACTCTTAAATCGAAATCAAACTGCAAAGTGATTTTTTACATGCATGCCAATTGCCAATGTGTACACTGTACCTGGGACCTAAGGATTTCGTGATATCTGACGCCTTTATCCGATGATCTTTCTCGATCAGCACAATCACTATCCCAATTAACAATTGATATATAATGATTAATTTTTCAGCTGTGGTCAGGAAATCAAATACTTGTAAATTGGACACTTATTATTAAAATTAATCTGTCAGCATTAAACTGAACAAAGTTCAAATTAGATGATTTGGGGTGATTTTAAATGATTTTTTTTTAGCTATGTTATCTACAGACACATGAACAGTAGCGCCCAATCAGACGTTGTGACACTGCGACCTCCACGGAAACCTTGACATTTAACAAACCTTGAACTTTGCAACTCCATTATCACAGGTACACATTTTAGCATGAAAGCGCGAGACTTGGTATTCGTGAAGATCAAGGAATCTGATAGGCCCCAAGCTGTGTGAATACCCAATCGAAATTAGTGCCTAAATATGCAGGTTATTACGTGAAGGCCCTCAGTTGATAAGATGTACATAGTTAAATCAAGATCAAGCCTTTTATTCAATATGCAGAGACAGACAGATGACGAAGTAAATATTAACTTACAGAACAGAATTCTTCAAAAGATATTTTTCCATCGCCATCTGTATCAGCATGTATTATAGTTTTATCGACTATTTGTTGTAATTGTGTATCTTTCAAGTTATTTCCTACCATCATTTTTAGCACCTGGAACAATTCACCATTCGATATGTACCCGTCCTTATCCATATCATAGATCTTAAACGCAACTACAATAAAAAAAAAAAGTTAATTAGAAAGTTTCATTAAATGTAATAGACTGAGAGAGAAATGGGGTTTAACGTCCGCTCGACACAAACTAGGTCATTTCAGCACTAACATATAGTTCAAGCTTATTTAAATAATGCACTTGCGCGTAGCGGTATTTAGCAGTGGGAGGAAACAGGGGGACCCAGAGAAAACCCACAAGATTTGACAGGTGACAGGAATCGAAAGCACATCAGGTAACTTAATGACAGACTTTATAATACAGTGTGCACATGCTAAAAATTCATGCATGCAACCCCAGAGAGAGAAAGAGAGAGAGAGAGAGAGAGAGAAAGAGAGAGATCAGTGCAGGAATAACATATCGTTCGTTTTTATTTCAATAATTTACGAGCAAGTAGGATTTTTTTTAGCAGTGGGAGGAAACCAGAAAACCTGAATAAAACCCACAAGGTTGGGTATACATAAGAATATTAAATGCTTTGATGGCATCTAAACTGTCTGAGAGGATAACTCTTTGTGAAGCTTGTGTCATTATTGGTCTATGGATCTATTCACTTGATTTGATGTGTTTGTTGTCTATCTGCTTGTTGCAGTGTCTTTGACTTATATACTTAATATCATATCAGGAGGGGGGTGTGCAAAGGTAATTTTAAAGTAAAGGGGGGGGGGGGGCTGTTTCATCATACTGAATTTCAATATTCTTCGAATTGACTAAAAAAAATTTAATTCTTATTTTTCTTGTATTTAATTCATTTACAGAATACTTAATAAAAAAAAAAAAAAAAAAAAAAAAAATAATGTTTGAACTGCTCATCCGATCTTTTGATTATCCTGTATAATTTTCTAGACTAGAAAATATGTTGCTCTAATTAGTCTAAATCGAATAAAATTCTCCCTCCCTCCGACCGTAATTAATAATAATTCACGACTCTTCGGGAATTGACTTTACGAATAGAATGTCTCAAAAGCTTGCCTTCCAACTTCTGTTCCAACCATTTCCATCCATTTTAAAGTCTTTTGTCGAATAGTTTGGTGTCACGTCTCGATATACGACCTTAGCCATAGCGCGAAAGAACTGACGATGATTATGTACCGTACCATCATAGGCACGATAGAGAAACTCTATGTCACTTGTAATGACAGGCGATCTCGTTCAATCTCGCGAGATTCTACGATACGGTATTGTTAATGTTTACATCGCTGACATCCGGTCGGCAGATTTTAAAGTTATTGATAGATATTTTGAAGTTAACCAGTTTGTCAGGAAAAAATTAATGATTGTTTGGTTTATGATATTATGCTTTTGAAACAAAGTGCTTGAATTAATTAAAGCGGAACAATATCATAACAAAAGCGTGACCGACCGCAAAAAATCAGAACCTGACGGGACAAAAAAGCGGAAATAAGCTTTAAAGCGGGAAAAAATCATGTCTGGCTTATACATGTAGTATGATCCTCCAGCACGGTCAATTTCACTGCCAGGAAAATATATCATGGTAAAAAGCCTTAAATTTCATCAAGACGATAACTTACATCTTAATTTGGATTCTTTGTCACCTTTTACACTAAATTGAGATATGCCTTCTATAAATTCTGAAATAAAATTTTTACAATCTGTTAACAATTTGTGAACTTTAGAAAGGAGAGAGAGAGAAATGGGGTTTAACATCCACTCAACACAAACTAGGTCATTTCAGGACTAACATATGGTTCAATTTTATTTCAATAATTTGCTTGCACGTAGAGGTCTTTAGCAGTGGGAGGAAATACGAATACCCGGAGAAAACTTTAGACAGGACATTACAATTACACCTCACCACAATTTGACAAATCATAAAATGATCAGCAATGTTTTTATGAATAATCTTCTAATCTGAATCAAAATTATTTGTCTAAAAATTCCCAATCTGTTTCACAGAGAATTACTTATAATATCTCTGTCACAGATGACTTTCTTCAACACGTGCAATGACATCACACGTCGTCAATCATTGGCTCGTGCATGTTTACATAAGACGTAACCGCTTCGGGCTAAATGATCCTTTTTACTCATTGTAATACCCATTTACACTAAACAGGAAATATTTTAACTACAAAAACTTCAAACGTCTTTACTTATTTACTCAAGTCATTGAGTAAAATGGGTACTGTCAAAGATGGGCGATCAACGCAATTTGAAGATTGTAAACATTGGACAAGACACGAGCGACGAAAAAGGGTAAAACACACATTTATTAAAATATTTGAATCTAAATTTCCGGCCTTGACGAGCGTGATTCCAACTCTAAAAATAGTTTTTCGTGCGCTTTGGACACTTCCTCAATGAAATGAAGTTTAAGGTAGCTAAGTCTCTAACTCATTATCATCGAAAGTCTTCTACGTTGAAAACACAAATTATTTGTCAATTTAAATCAACATTGATGACGTTGTCTTACCAGGAAAAGGTGGGCTTCTGATATCCAATATTTAAGACGAAATAATTTTTTTTCTATTGGTACACGAAGTACTACATGGCGTTTCAGACTCATTTTCAGCTAGGGACCCAAAGAACAAGGCTAGGTATACTCCACATTACATCTCAAACGGTGAGCATGCGTAATAAATACTATGTAGACTGGAATAACCAGATGCTATATATATTGTGATTCAATTGAGACTTCTGGTGTACTTCGCCAAACATAACTGATTTGATATTATATTAAAAACAGAAACGATTCAATGTAAATCAGTTTATACACATTCATATTACATTATTATATGGCTTGTGACCCATTTGTGTCAATTTCTAGGCCCCAAATATTAGCGATTTAGCTCCTTTTAACAAACGCCCTACTGTTCTGCTCCAAACTGGGATAATCAAGACAGACATATGCCAACTTTCTCGGCCAATGCAGGGATCGAACCCCGACCTCCAGACACGCGTCTAACCCAATTAGCCACCGTGACCCACCAAGACCTCCCTAAAATGCACGTCCTGCAGTAAAATGGACCCAATAATCAAAACGAAATGATACAAACCTTTAAAATCTACTTCGCCATTACCATCTGTATCAAAGATATCTATAACTCTTTGTACTAGTGGATTCTGTTGTAACTCTGGTAACGTCATAAATTCCTCCACGCTCAGAGAACCGGAATTATCGAGATCAAGTTTACGAAACCTTTTTCCTAAACGTTTAATCTCATCTGCATCAACTGTAAAACACATTTTAATTCATTAATTATGATTAATAAAGTAGGACGTACATGTAAGTTATACTGGGAGTTCACAATAGGGGTTAAACAAGAGGCTTTTGATCCTATGACTTCTAAAATTAATTAATCAATCGGTGTTGACGTTTCTAGTGATTTAGTAAATCCACAGTCTGTGCATCAAAAAGTGCCAGAACGCGTTGTAACAGATCATTTCATTGGCTAGCCCTCACATCATTCAGAAACAAGTCAATGATAACGACTCTTTCAGATCCCTGGGTCGTAAAAACACGTAAAATGAAAGTTTGAACTATAAAAATAAAATAGGATCTGTATTTTAATTAGATTAATTCCATTTTAATTCTTATCCATTCTTTGATATTGGAATCAAAAAAAATTAAAGCATCTATAACAATCCATAATATGGATGAGTTGACACTTGTCGGGCTTTGAAACAATTTTGGAGATTCGCAAAATCAAAGAGGTCAGCAGGGGAAAAAGAGAGTTTGTGAAAAAAGTAAAATGTTGTCATTTATTTGGACAATAAATTTCAGTAACTGTTTAGGAATGATGATCATCTTGCTATTGGGTTTGGTTGATGGTGTAACTTGGTTTTGGATCAAAATGGATGTTATGAAATCTAGGTCATTTTGGGACTAACATATGGACTAATTTTATTTGAATAATTTGCTTTGCATGTACGGGTCTTTAGCAGTAGGAGGAAACATCCCCCCACCCCCCACACACACTACATGTAGGTTAGGAAAAAAAGGTAAATATAGAGTTTCCTCCCCCTGCTATGCTAAACACTCTTAACATGTATGCGCAAGCGAATTATTAAAATAAAATTGAACCATATGTAAGTCCCGAAATGACCTTGTCTCCCCCAAACGCCACTAACATAGGAAAGCTGACAGAACAGAGTAAACGTAGATGTTGTAAGGGGGTCTTGGAGATTTGTAAGGTGTCCCAAGTGCAGAAAACGCTGGGAAGCTCTGAATTAATTCTCTGATAGAAAATAAATAATTATCAGATATGCTTCACCTAACGCTGGATTAATTCCCCAGATAGTTAACAGGAATCAATATGATTATCTATAATTTCAGTCCGATAACTTTACAACCTGACACTGGTGTAAGTCACAGATGGTAGACTACAGTACATAGAAGGAAAAGTGTATGCGCGATCTCATTCACACAAAATATTGATTTAATTAGAGAACGAGTGGATAAAATTGTAAAACTGTTGTAAAACTCACAAGTAGAACAAAGTTCTAATGGAAGGCTGTTTTCATTCCCCTGGAAAATAAACAATACAACAAATGTTACATCATTTTACTACACACATTTGATTGAACCCACTCATCAATCATAATCAACAAATATATATATAACAATAAGTCCCGTTTTTTTTCTTTGTTAAAATTTAACATCAATTTAATCATTGATATACTCAACAAATATATATGACAATATGTCCTGGGTTTTTGTTAAATAAAAACTAGACGTCAATTTAACCTTTGATATCTAGTTTTGTATACATGTATATCACATACAGCATATCTATAGCGCACCCTTTCTTTTTAACGCTGCGTCTTTAGGGGCACTTGACGAAGTGTCAATATAAGTAGGCCACTAAAGTAGGGCTGGGTAAATACAACAATATTTCACACAATATTTGACACACCAAGTGTTTCTTAAAGATACAATCCCAGAAAAGTATTTGCTTGATAACGACACACGTAGCATGTTAATAAAATTGAGAAGAAGTACATGTATATTTATCTTTAGTAAAAAGCATGTTTAAATAAGTGTTCTAAGATGTTCTAAGAGGTACTTGGGAACTAAAGAGTGCTGACCATTAGAGAATAGTTGAACAGATTTGGACTTCAAAAGTAATTTACCGTAATGTAATGTTCTAGTATGTAATGTTCTATACGTATACATGTACTTGTAAACATTGTACACATTAATTATAACCATTATTAGAGAGCCACACCACACACAAATGATGAAGACACGATAAATCTTGATTTTCGTTTAAATAAAACAAGACATCAATTTAGCCTATAGATATCAAAGGTTTTCCGCAGTAAATGCAGGAGAACTGAACCACACACAACCAGAAACAAAGATGACACAGCAAGTAATAAACAACAAAGGCACTATTAATTAAAGTGGCTAAGTCTCTAACTTAATATCACCCAAAGTTTTCGACACTGGAAACGCGAATTATTTGTCAATTTAAATCAACAATGCTGTTGTGAGCTTACTGGGAAAAGATGGGCTTCTGATATCAGATATTTAAGACATAAAAAACATTTTACCATTGGTACACAAATCGTGTACCATAATGCGTTTCAACATCATTTTATAACAAGGGACTTGAAGAACTTTGTAATGTCAATAAATGTCTAAACAATAAATCTACAAGGCCTTGGAAGCCAGAGAAAAAGACTTGCAACAAGCAGATTTAGCTCCAGGCTTAGAAATAATGAAATTGTACCTGACATTTTCAACTTAAGAGTTGGACATGTATTAATAATATCAATATACATGTAGAGACAAATCAGTGCTAGAAAAAATGACAGGCACCAGAGGTTTGGTGTCTGACATTGTCAGTGACTGGTGCCGTATTTCCAGGCTCGGTTAGCTCTTCTTACATAATGCAACTTTAAAGGAGCTAAATCGCTAACATTTAGGACATAGAAATTGACACAAGTGGGTCGCAATGCATTAAATACTGTAATATGAATGTATATAAACTGTTTTACATTCAATGGTTTCCGTTTTTACTCTAATTTCAAATCAGTAATGTTCAGCAAAATAAGCCAGCAGTGTCAATCGAAGGGCCATTTCGAGTGTCTGGTTATTCCAGTCTACATACGCCGTTTGATTTGGTGTAATGTTTCTAGCCTTGTTCCACGAGTCTCTTGCTAGAACTGGGGCTGAAACACATTGTGGTAACACATTGTGGTACACGATTCGTGTACCAATGGTAAAATGTTTATTTTGTCTTAAATATTGGATATCAGGAGCCCATCTTTTTCCGGTAAGATCACAGCATCAATGTTGATTATAATTGACAAATAATTTGTGTTTTCAATGTTGAAGATTTTGGACGATATTGAGTTCGAGACTTACATGTAGCTACTTCAAGGATTTGATCAGTGCTCACATGAATAATGAAAATCATGAAATCAGATTCTTGAAACGAAATGAGATAAAACATATCATTTTTGTAAGCTAATATTTATATTAACAATGTTATCAAACATTGTGCATCTGTACTGCCTGCTTTACATCATGTTACTGAAGCAACGATTGCAAGTTTTATAATATAGACATTGCTACATGTACATTTGTCTGAATTCTCAAACTCACTGTCAGGGTAAAGTTCCCTCATAGAACACAGCATGGCACGTGCCCATCGTTATTAGCCCAGTCAGAGCAGAACAGTAGGACGCTAAACCTCATAACATTTCCTTTGGATTTAAATGTTTTGAAGTGTTTAATGCTCAATTTTGAACGATAAATAAGATTGAATATGTTTTTGGTCTGAATATATTATCAAATCACACAGTTTGTATGTAGGAAGGCATCTCTAAGAAAATGTTTATATTTAGTCAATTTCAACATTCTTTGTTTACAGTTACTTTACTGGTCCCCTAAATAGGGTACATATAGGTCGATCTTGTATTATCTATTACATGTACCTTAGGATTTCTGGCTTAAAATAGCATTATGCAAGAGCAAAATCTGCTTATTACAGGTCTTTCTTTAGGCCTGAGATGTTATATAAATAATCAATTAGACATTAATTAACATATCCAGACCAAAATAAACTCTTAAATTCAAGGCTAGCCTTCGATGTTGGCGGATTGAATTCCTATATGCCGCTTAATGGCCATTGATAATTAAATCAATCAAGTGGATAATCGAGACTATGCTGTTTATATTAATGATTTGAGTAATGATGACCGAGGCTATTTGAATATTTCAAATGCTTTTTTCTCGGCTAATAGTAGACCAATTTGACTGAAATTTTCAACAAATTACCTTTACACTACACAGGGGTGCACAATTACCATCGCCCGACGCCCGGGACAGGTAAATCATTTTGTTGGACAGCTGATATTACGTATTCCGGCCGCCCGCGGACAGGCCTATTTTCTCTGACAGAAATTCTTACTTTGTGATTACAATGTATTTAAAGCATTTTAGTTCCAGTCCGCGTAATAAGTTTTTAATAGTTGAATAGCAGAATAGGCCAGTTTCAGTCACAACTGGGCACACGATAGTGCTACCGGCTTGTACCGGTAGCTTCCGTTACTAAAAATAACTCTTCTAAAAATAAACGAGTATTGTCGAATGACAGCATTCCATACCGATACGAATACGCATTTTTCTCTCTCTCTCTCTCTCTCTCTCTCTATTTTGTTAAAATATGTCTTCCTTTTATCGTCATTTACCGCAATAGATACTGTTATAAATTTCCAAGAATTCATTTGACGAAGATTGCAAACGCCGTGATATAGCGTTTTCTCATCACATGACTTTTCCACACGACCGGTGGTACTGTTGTTAGAATTGCCCCTGTTTCTTCTTGATTTTTCAAAGGACTCGTTGATTTTCTGATTAAAATATATTTCATTATATAGGCAGAAATATGAATAATGCTAAGTGTACGGTGAGGTATCGGTAGACTGATTATCAAATGTGTCATGGTGGTCCGTAAATCGCATGATCCCAAAAAACGCTATTTATTTTGGGTAATGGCTATTTTTTTGACACAGCAGTGGACTGATGTTGTATGGTTTAATTAAGTATTCTTGCAAGGTTTAAATGAATATCTTCCAATATCGAACCTGTAGCTATAAAAATGGCCGATAGACAACACAAACCTTTTTTATTCCTCCGTTTATGGTTCTTGTTGTCTATTAGTAATAATGTCCAATACATTATTGATGATATATGGAAAGGTTGAGACAATATTGGAACATTTGGATGATTAAATATTTGTTTACTTTGTTATTATTTTTATGTTTGGTCATTAAAATAAATTAAAAACAATAGGACCATAATTTATATTTTGGGCAGGTATATTTTTCTGTCGGGCTAGCAAATTTTGTCATGACACCCGTCCATGGGCTAGTGGTTCAAAAGTGAAATTGTGCACCCCTGCACTACCTTTTTTTCAACTATTATAGTGAGAACTGCCATCTCTTTATCTTATCTCCCATAATGTAACTTTAATAAATGAGTTAGATTAGTAAGAGTAAGAATATTAAGATTCTTAAAAATAATAAAGAAATGTCAGTGTTGGAATTTCTCCAAAGAAAGACTGGAAAATCGATAAAAAAAAGAGTTTAGGGTCGGTGATTTGGGCTAAAAACCATAGGGTCTGTTGGGTAACTGTAAGGTCAATAAATTTGTTCTTTTGCCTTCCGGTAATGGTAATTACATGTAAAACTGATAAAGATACTAGATTGGCCATACTAAGAATCGGTGAAGATGGAATTCAATCCCATTTCTTGTCAAACATTACACTGGTAGTAACTATGTTCAGAATAAAGTAATTTGACTGAAATTTTCAATATATTCTTGTTTCATCATCTATTTTTGAACTGTTATAGCAAGAAGGGCTAACTCCTTACAAAAATCTCCCATAATGTATCTTTAACCAAAATCCCCACCAAATATGATTTCATGAGCAAACACCGTCTTATTCCGATCTCTGGGAACTCATTATAAATACAGAAATATTTCGTCTTATTCCGATCATTGGGAACTCATTATAAATACAGAAATATTTCAAGTGCTTATGATGGAGAACTGAGCTTGGGACAGTAATGACATAGCAAAATGTGACAAGTTACATGTAGTGAATTCAGGGTGTGTATTTCATCAATCTCTTGCTTGAGAGAATGGGAAGAAGCTTTTTCTGGAAAGACATGCATCTCCACCAAAACGAAATACAAGTGAAGAAATTCAACTGTCAACAATTGCTGGCGCCTTTCAGTGTGTGAGCATTGATAAAGAATTGTTCCTGACAACTGTAGTACGATACTTTCATACTGTACATGTGAGAAACTGATATTAATATTAGTACCCCCCAAAAAGGAACAAAAAGATTAACAGTCAACATTTAACAAGCGCTGGCACAGCTACTTCCCAAAATATGAGTGAGCACTGACCCCTGAAAATTTTATGTCTCTGATGACCATCAATTGGAACTGGTAGCGGTGTGTGTGAAAGTGCTGAAACTGAATTGCTATCCAGTATTTCACTTTCAGGCCTTAGGTTAGGCATGGAAATATCAGTACATTGTATTAAAGGATTGGCCTAGTCTACATACAGGTACCTGTAAGTAGACAGGTACCTGTTTAAACACTTAACCCAACATATTTCAATAAATATTGTATTGTAATCAAATTCAATGAACTAAAGTGAAAGGATTAACGGATTATGCCTAGCCTAAGCCTATTCCTCCAGTTGTGATTGCACCAACCAGAGTTACCACTACCAGGATTAATGATGACGATGGGTTCTTCTTAACGACTAATAAATCTTGTGCAAAAATATAAATTCATTGGCCTTCACAGAGCAAGCAGAGAATTTGAGCTATGTGTATAATTAATGCTACTACAATGTAGACTGCAACGCCTGTGGCACTAGGCCTAGTACAAAACAGTGTTGATCCTTTTCAGGAATTGTCAGTTGATATGATTATGATGACGGTCTGGAAACCTGAAACCATTCGAGATTTCAGCAGAATTCTCTCATATTTCACAAGTTCTAATATGGCCGATTGGTTACTCAACATTTGGGGCACCCATTATTCCACCTTAGGAATCCTAAACTTACCATTTTAAATTAAATATTCCGACTAAAGTGCTATCCCTAATATTTCCAACATGCACTTTCCTGTAACTATGACATCCGGGCATTGAAAGAATACGGATGCCTTTGTGCGCAGGCGTCGGATATTGACTTGCAACGTAACTTCCTTTTATCGGGAACATGGCGTCGGGTGTAAGTAGAAGCCGGCAGCATGTATCTAATCCGTGTAATATCGAAGCAATCGCTTGCTAAATTACAATAAATTTTCCTCCATGATATGCCCACGTAATATTTGTTCAATGCGAAATACATATTTTGGTTTTATTTACAGACATTGTACACTTTCCCAAACAACTTCAGGGCATATAAAGCTCTGATAGCTGCCCAATATAGTGGTGCTAAACTAACTGTTCCAGCTGACTTCAAGTTCGGCGAAACAAACAGGGACAGTCAATTCCTTAAAAAGTTCCCGTTGGGAAAGGTAGGTGTGATAATGAATTTTTTTTCAAATTCATCTATAAATATTGAAATAATCTAACTGAACCAATTTATAAATTTGGCTTTCAAATGTGAGTGGCAGGCGTAGGCCTAGGGACTAGGGCCGTAGAGGTAAGTGATGCAACCATCTGCCAATTTTTAAGAAAGGGGTAGTAATTAATTTAGGACTATTAATCTCTCCCACTTCTCTCCACGCCACCAACTGGAAACAGGCATAACTGTTTTGATTACTAATGGTCTGTCACTGTGACATATAATAGTCATTATTGATTCAATCTCGCGGGTTTTCTCCGCGTCCTCCGGTTTCCTCCCACTGCTAAAAAAAACCCTATTATTTCTCTCGCCCCTCTATTTCTCCATCTCTTTCCCACTCACTCCCCATATTTACAAAGGATCACATTTGGATTTTAATATTTCTCCTTAATTTGTCAATTAGATGGTTAATTTTACTATCTTACTTCAAAAATAGATAATGAAACAGGAGTGTATTGATTTATTAAAAATTTCGTTCAAATTACTTTATTCTGGACTAACTTGGACTGTATTAAGATGAAACGTACATTATTCACTATCGTAGCAACAGTACTGGACAACTGAGACTAAGGAATATTTAACTCTTACATAATACATCATTAAACCTGTCTTTCCAGGTACCCGCCTTCGAGTCAAAAGATGGAGTTGCATTGTTTGAAAGTAACGCTATTGCTGCATACGGTAAGAGAATTATCGTAACAGTTATGAAACTTAAATTTATAATTCCGTAACAAAATTCTGTTTTACTGGATGTAAAAGCTGCAATTTAATATTCACTGATATGGAAATTGAAATAATTTTTAAAGCAATATTATGGCTCAAGTCTCAACATGGTTTTCACTCAATAACATGGAGGAATTTAAAAGCAAGATTCAAACAAATTCCCATCTTCATTTGCCCAGTTCAGAGCAGAACAGTAGGACGTTAAAACCCATTTCATTTCGAACAAATTCCAGAAGCAAGGACATCAGTCTGTCCAGCAGTGGTTAAGTAGGATTAGGCATAAACAAAACACTGCAAGGGTTTCCAAATATCAAGGATAAAAAAACCTGAAAGGCTGATTTCAGAAGGTTCTCTCCCCTTTTATTTGGACATGGACATGGGATGAAAAAAAAAAAGGCCTGTGTAGATGTTGGCATATAATACTTTTGTTTTCATTTTAGTTGGCAATGCCAAATTAAATGGAGAAAACCCTGAGAATGCTGCTGAAGTGTTACAGTGGATCAACTTTGGAGATAATGAGATTTTACCGAATGCCTGTACGTGGGTCTTCCCTTGTCTTGGATTAACACAGTTCAACAAACAGGTTCGTCTATAATTTGTGATGGGTTTGATGTCGAAGAAAAAATTGTTTGGCTGATTATGTTTCATTTGTGGTCATCAGGATTCATTGATTCTGTAGGCTACATGTAGTTCATTTTACGAATGAATTTGGATATTGGAACAGCTGACAAATATCTGATAAGCAACCATTTACAATGATTACTGTACGTCAAGAGTTGTGGCCCTAGTTTCACTTTGTTCAAGCTTGTTATTGCTTGATTGATGAAAGTGATCATCCGATGTGTATGGAATTTATATGCATCATGGGGTATCAATAAAGTCTGTCATTGAGACAACTGGCATGGTTTGGAATCCCAGGTTTTGCGTGACCAGGAGTGTGGTCGCCTGTCCAACCATGTGGGTTTTCTCGGGGTCCTCCGGTTTCCTCCCACTCTTAAAGACCCCTACGCTGAAGCGAAGTATGGAAATAAAATTTAACTTTGTGAAACTCCGGTCTATTGAATTTCTGTCTATTGTACCTAGAGTTATGGCCCTTGTTTTACTTTGTGAACCTGTTGAAGGTTCGAATGACAATAGTTATCATCCGATCTGTATGAAATTATTTAAATTAGTAAAACAAAAAAGCCTGTCAAATTACAAAATTTTCTGTAAATTTCCAGAGTTCAGGCTCATGTTTCTGATTGTAGAACCTTGGGAACCTGATCGGTATGAAACAATCTTGTAAATGCATCCACTTTCCTACAAAAGAATAAATATGTGACAACCACCGTCAACTCCTCAAACGATTTAGCTGCCGTGGGCGTACGTTTCCTTGTCTGGCAACCTGTCTTAAATTATGAAATGCATTGACCGTTGTATTTTGTTTTATTGTCATGGTTATTATTGTGTTACAGGAGACGGAGAAAGCCAAACAACATATTAAGAAGGCTTTAGGTGTTTTAAATGATAGACTTTTAACGAGGACATATTTAGTTGGTGATAGAATATCTCAAGCCGATATCAGCGTAGCTTGTAATCTACTTATGCTCTATCAATATGTAAGTTACTCTTGGTTTAAATCATATCACTATTTCATAGATTATATTAATACACACCCATCGCAACGAAATTCAACTGTTTTGGGGGCCTTGCGTACCCTGAAGCTTTTCATGGGTTTCGACGGACCGGTAGTAGTTTGATGAGAATACTGGGCTTGGAATAATGTCCTGGAATCGTTGAAAACTTTCACTCTTTTGAGAGTAATTTCTTGAATTGATATTCATAGTTTGTCTTGTCTGCAGGTTTGTCGTTCGTTAGGATGATGCTCCTGCACTTACTATTGGAGGTTAACAAGGACGCGTCTGTCTGTCCAGATGGTACAAAATATTGGTGTACTTTGTTTGACCAGTGGTCACCGGGGCACTGGATCAGGGACTAGAATCTCAGGGGTATCAATCGGGCCATGATCAGAAGAATTTAAGGGTTTGCAAAGCAGGGTTTAATATTGAAGGTTGAGTCCGCACCGTGACGTTGGAAGTGTCTGTTTAGACAGGATATTAGTGTGCTCGTAAAAGATCCCTTGACATTTGGATTTATCAAAGGCAAACTTGTATTCATGCCAACATTCTCTTCTCGTAATGCGTGCGAAACCATTGAAATATAAATGAACATGTTTCAAAATGACCTTTGGGGCCAAATGGTTAAAGTGTACACAGTGCAACATAAGGTCTGTCGTTGAGTCGAGTGGCGTGGTTTCGATCCCCCAATTATACGCAATAAGGAGTAGGGTCACCTGTCCAACTATATGTTAGTCCCGAAATGACAGTTTGTGTTGATGTTAAACCCTGTTTCTCTCTCTCTCCATTCCATTATTAAACCCAGAAAGTAGTGCTTGTTTATAGAACCCATGGCTTTTGGAATTTTATAGAATTGAATGTTTTGATACTTTCCAGGTTTTGGAGCCAGCTTTTAGAAATGACTTCCAGAATGTTAACCGGTGGTTTAAAACCCTCATCAATCAGAAAGAATTTAAATCAGTTATTGGAACTATTAATTTATGTGATAAAATGGCCCAATTTGATGGTAAGATATCAGTACAATTAAAGACACATTATTAGAGATTTAATAAAGCGCTGTCAGTTCTCACTATGATAGTGTTGAGTGGACATTAAACCCCATTTCTCTCTTTCTCACTAAAATAGTTAAAAACTAGATAATTTAAAGGGAATTTGCTGAAAAGTTCAGTGAAATTGATCCAGAGAATTTCACGATTGAATTTCGGGCCAAACCTTGATCATTACGATAGTCAGTTCGATAAAAACACAAGTCTCGCTTATCCAGCCATTTCTTGATTTAGTTGAGCAGCAAATCGGATCCTAATCCAAGAAATATTGAAACGTTCACGTAGCCAACCTTGTATATAAATAATATCTATCCTCTTCAAAAGGCACGTTTGTAATTATTTACATATTGTGTAAGTTAGGGAGGTAAATAGAGTATCATATGAAGATATATTAACTCAACCTGTTATTACGGTGGGTTGGCTAGTATCTTTATGATTACACATCTTTTTACACTGTAACACGGTATCATTTAATCTCGGGAGTAGAACGTTGAACCCAATTTCATTTCGTCTGATCAAATGCTAATAAATCAAAGTCTGACATTTTGAACATATTCTGGAGAGTTTTTGACAATTGGGGGGTTGGGATGGTCTAGTGGTCTAGAGTGCCGCGCTTCGACCTCTAGCTGGTCGGTCACCTCTGGCTTGCGGCTGTGGTTTCGAGCCCTGGTGTGAGCGTATGTGGCATGGAGATAGGGCGCCTTTCAATCTCTTTGGTTTCCTCCGGGCACTCCGGTTTCCTCCCACTTCTAAAGACCCATGGCTTGTGTTGAGTGGACGTTAAACCCCATTTCTCTCTCTCTCTCTCCCCTCTTCTTTAATGTTTAAAATCAATTGTTTATATTCCACGTTTATATTGACTTCAGCCAAGAAATACGCTGAAATTCATGGTGGTGGTAAAACTAAAGAGAAGAAAGCCCCTGCACCAAAAGCAGAAAAGGTTCGTGAAGTACTTTATATTTTCACCGAGCGTCACAGGCTAAGTGAATAAGACGCTGGCTTGCTAGCTTGGAGTCCCATGTTCGATCCCTGCATTGGCCAAGAAAGTTCCTGAGTGATTCCCCCTTGTCGGTGATGCAGGACAGGGTGGACGTGACAAGTACAGATGTCTAGTTCTATAGATGGGACAAAAAAAAACGACGTCCCGTGTACACATTGGCATTCATATAAAAGATTCCTTGACAATTTGTATGGATATAAGAGTAGGTTGAATTGCGGCTTTCCAGGCAAAATTTCCCTCATAGCACACTGTATGACGTATGCCTGTCTTCATTAGCCCGATTCAGAGCAGAATAGTACTAGTAGGACGTTAAACTCCATTTTATTTTCGTTTCATATTTCACATTGCATCACAATGATTTCAATCGTGTTAACATAACAAACGAAATTTCTGTTCCAATTTACCATCAGTTGATGTAAATGATTTAACAGATACACTTTAGATCATAAGGTCTGCCATCGACTCAAATGGCGTGGTTTCGATTCCCAACCTGTATGTGACAAGGAGTAAGGTCGCTGCTCTATCTAGTTTCCTTTCCGACCTGATTTCATCTAATTTGTAAAGACCCCTACGCCCAGGCAAATTTTTGAAATAGGATTGTACATGTTAGTCTCCAAATTACCTAGTTTGTGTAAAGTAAACTTGAATATATCTCTCATGCTTAAAAACATAATTCATTGTCATAAATTATGGTCTTTAAATTACATGGATATGTCATCATTAATCTTGCAGCATGTTCAGGCAATCATTTAGTTTGTTAATTGCTATAATGTTACATCATACAAAGAAATCTTTAATAAAACCAAGAGTTGTGTTCAAATTTATTTCATGCTATTTATTCATTCTATACTAACAAAAGTAAAATGTCTTTACAGAAAGCCGAACCTGCACCAGTGGTGGATGAAGAAATGCCAGCCCTTCCTAAAGAAAAGAAAGATCCATTTGGTGAATTCCCTAAAGGGTAAAACTACATATATTTTTCTTTTGTATCTTTTTCAATTATATATTTATATTAGTCTCGGCCTTCTGGCCGAATGATTAAGTCGTGTGTTTTGGATCAGACTGTCAGTGAGTCGAATGGTGTGGATAGGATTACCTGCTTGTACATGACGGTGAGGTTGCAAGTTTTCCCCAGGACCTACAGCTTCCTCCCACTGCCAAAGACTCCTACGTGCAAGACAAATATTGAAATAAAATTGTCCTACTTTGTGTCGAGTGGATCCCCCTCCCCTCTCTTTCCGATTGTGTCCGAGGGCTTGACAAGGATAGCTGTCATGTCGTTAAAATGTTACGGAAAACTGGAAGTCGCATGTACACAATGCGTGTGCAAGTAAAAGAACCTTTGACTTTTGAATTCAATAAAGTAGTCTGTAGAACTGCTGTCAAATTTGATTTACCTCATAGCACACAGTATGAGTGTATGCCCTTTAGTTGTGCAG
Source organism: Patella caerulea (assembly GCA_036850965.1). Classification (NCBI taxonomy): domain Eukaryota; kingdom Metazoa; phylum Mollusca; class Gastropoda; family Patellidae; genus Patella; species Patella caerulea. Next base: position 4,614,219 of record JAZGQO010000007.1, read on the forward strand.
CCTGTGAAAAATGTGGTTAGCGTGCGAGCGCTGTATCATACGGCGTGCCATGGAGTCAACTTCGAACCCCCAGTTGTATGTTGCAAGGAGTAGGGTCGCATGTCCAACCTCATGGGTTTTCTTCGGTTTCCTCCCACTGCTAAAGATCCCTACGCACTAGCGAATTATTGAAACAAAATTAAACCATATGTTAGTCCCGAAATGACCTAGTTTGTGTCGAGTGGATCTTAAACCCCATTTCTCTCTTTCTGTAGAAACGTTGTATATTTCATTTTACTTTGCTAAAAGTTAACATTTTATTTGATGGGATTAGTTACTAAACACAAATTTTATACAACTAGATTTTTTGGTTCTTTTTTTTTAGAGAATTCAACTATGATGAATTCAAACGAGTTTATTCCAACGAAGATACAGTAGCTAAAGCTATACCTTATTTCTGGGAACATTTTGATAAAAATACCCAATCTATCTGGTTCTGTGAATATATTGAAGACCTATCTAGTAACATGTCTTTTATGACCGCAAACTTAGTCGGTGGTAAGTAATAATATTTCGTATGTGGACAACTTGACGGGTCAAGGGGGTGGGGGGGGGGTGGACGAATGGTATACCGGTGCAGGCTGTATCATAAGGTCTGTCATAAGGTCTGTCATTGAGTCAACTGATGTGGTTTTGATTCCCTGGTTGTACGTGACAATGAGTAGGGTCGCCTGTTCAGCCTCTAGGTTTTCTCTAGGTCCTCTGGTGTCATTTGTTTCCAGCGAAGGTGGAGATGATGTTTTTCACGTTAGACTTCTGAATCTATTTGAAGAATAATTTCAACTGATCCACTTAAAACAGAAATTTTTATTGTTTGAATGTCCACTTGAAAACTACGATATTGTGAAAGTTGAACAGACCAATAAACATTGAACTTTGTTGAGTATTTAGTCAACACCAGTCAGCACCCCCTATGATTTCAGCTGAATGATCACGCTCACAGTATTACTAATTATAAAACAAAACACAACTAAGTAAATTGATTAAATGTTGAGCTTTTAATCTGATGTAGCCCCTTTGTTAATATTGATTAGAGCAATATACACAAGGATAATTGATTGGCAGTGGTTTCCATTCGTGGGCTACTGAACACTGTTAATTTTATTATACCCGATAGTTTACATCACGCCATGCACTTAGTTTCGTCGTCTCCTGGATTTTATGATTTAGCACAAAATATGCTATTTTTCCGGCGTGCAAAATGACCTACGGGTCTGATCCAGATTCGGTCATTTTCCAAAGCCGTAGGTCCCGACCGGCATATACGGCCGAAATGGAACCCATGCACTGTACAATACACTTCAAAAGGTCTCTCATTGAGTCATGTTTGCACGGTTTCGATTCTCCGCTTGTACGTGACCAGGAGTATGTTCGCCTGTCCGACAGCGCGAGTTTTCTCCAGGTTCTTGAATTCCTTCATAACTAAGGCGTGCAAGCGAATTATAGAAATAAGAGTTTGTTCTGAGTGGATGTTAAACCCCATTTCTCAGCCCCCTTTTTTTTTCTCTTAATTAAATATTTTAAATAATCAATCCAATTACTTATTAGTCTGGAATAAGACTTGTAAAGTTTGATATTTTCAACAAAAAAATCCCCTTGATACAGAAATTTTGTTTTGCCAGTGTCTTTAGTTTTCATACTGTCAAGGGCTCTTGACCAACTTGTGAATCGTGTTGTGATTTCCTGCCCCTTTGACCGCACTTCGACCTCTAGCTGGCCGGTCACCTCTGGCTTACAACTGTGGTTTCGAGCCCTGGTGTGAGCGTATGTGGCATGGAGATAGGGGCGCCTTCTCAACGTCGTGGGTTTCCTCCGGGCACTCCGGTTTCCTCCCACTGCTTAAGACCCCTACGTGCAAGCGAATTATTGAAATAAAATTAAACCATATGTTAGTCCCAAAAAATACCTAATTTGTGTCGAGTGGACGTTAAACCCCATTTCTCTCTCTCTCTGCCCCTTTGAACTTCACCAATGATGGAAACAAGGATGACAAGTCAGACATAACCATCGAGTTAAAGCTCTGAGTGAAATATTGTAGGCTATGCCACCCTATCCCCCTTTTGTACAAAGGTTTTGTTTGGAGATGATGTTTTTCACGTTAGACTTCTGATTCATTTCATGAAGATGACTTTTTACTGATCCACTTAAATAACCACGCAAATGTCAATGGCAAGGAGGGGTACGGTTTCCTGTCCTAAGCTTGTGGGATTATCTGATTTATTAGCGCCTGTCCAATTGGCTTAATCCTCGCTAAAATGTGAATTATTTTACATCTAACTAAGATCATATTACGATAATCTCTCAGTATAGATTCCACAATATTGTATTTTTGCCAAATGAAATGAAATGGGGTTTAACGTCCTACTCTTCTGCACCTAAGCTAGGTTAATGGAAGATGGGCATACGCCATACAGTGTGCTATGAGGGAAATTTTGCGCTACGGCCTACTCTATTCTCAAATTCCAACTGCCAAGGAATCTTTTACGTGCACGCCAATGTGTACACCGGACCGTGTTTTTTTTTTGTCCCAACCGAACGACTAGATGGGTGTCCTTGTCAGGTCCTCCGTTCTGCATGACTGACAAGGGGAAACCACATCGGATAATCGAGATGAACTTTCAGGGATAGAACACTCGACCTCCAGGCTAGCAAGTCGGTGCCTTACCCACTTAGTTGCTAATTTACTTAGTTGCTAGGAATTTAATTTAAGGGGTTTGGGTGGTCTATTGGATTAACGCATGCATGTCTTTTGGATCATAAGGTCAGTCAACGAGTCAAGTGGCATGGTCTTGTTTCTGCGCTTGAGCGTGATAAGTAGGGTCACCTGTTTTAACCTCATGGGTTGTCACTGCTAAACCATGTTAGTCCCAAAATAACCAGTTTGTGTCCTTAAATCCCATTTCTCTCTCTGTTTATATACGATGTTGTTACTTTTCTTGCGGGAGCTATAGTTGTCATAGAGTAGATTCCCTCGTCTAACCTTCCTGTTGTTCTGTGTCCTGTAGGTTTCCCTCACTATGGGAAAGTTTGAATTAGAATTTATGAATTTTGCACCAAAGTGACATCTTGTGGAGATGATGGTTAAAATATGTTTTTACTTCTGAATTATTATTGAAGAATTGCAAACTGATCCACGTTTTCCTTCTCTCACAACTTGGTGAATAACTTGATAGAATTTTAAAATTTCATTAAATGCAAGTTGCTAATCCCCACTTAATGACAATTCGGAAAAATTAGATGCGGGTCCTTGCTAAGCCTCCCCTCATGCACTATTTACAAGCGGAAACCAGTGAGAAAATCCTAATGAACCTTTCTCTCCTGGAGACCGTGAGCCACCAAATTATACATTAAAATATAAGTGATAACAATGTGTTGCAACTTGATCCTTTGGATTGAGGGGGGGTGGGATGGCCAAGTGTCGAGAGTGAGGCGCTTCGACCTCTAGCTGGACGGTCACCTCTGGCTTGCGGCTGTGGTTTCGATCCCTGGTCTGAGTGTACGTGGCATGGGCGCCTTCTCAACCGCATGTGTACTCCGGTTTCCTCCCACTGCTAAAGATTCTTACACGCAAGCGAATTATTGAAATAAAAAAATTAAACCATTTGTTAGTCCCAAAATGACCTAGTTTGTGTCGAGTGGACGTTAAACCCCATTTCTCTCTCTCTCCCCCTTTGGATTGAGAAGTATGGCTTAATGTTGATTTCACAATAGCTCACAATGCCATGAAATACATTAGGATTGGATGGCTAAATGATTAGCACATGCACGCTGTTTCATAAGGTCTGTCATTGAGTCAACTGGCCTGGTTTAGATTATCCAGTAGTGCTGATATCAAATAAAATTTTATGCATCGATGCATCGGAGCAAACATTGATACTCGCATCGATGCATTGGGAATTTTTTGCCGCCATTTTGTTTTTCAAAAAATTTCTGAAATAACATTAGTATTTATGATAGAAACATAGATTTCCTCAACATTATCATTATTATAGAAATGTTGATTATTTGAATAATTTATTTCCACAATATTCTTCAAATATCGTTTGATTCAATTGACACTCGTTAGCCATTGTCGTGACTGTCGACGTGAGGGCGTGCGTAACTGTAAGGCGATAACAAGAGCAAGAGGCGGTTTGCAGGTCGTACCAAAGCCTGTCTATGCTCTATAGGGATTTATGAAATACATTCTTTATAGCCTGTTACAAAAAATAAGACTAAATAGTTTTATTACTAGTATTTAAAACGGGCTGGGAAATATTATCCCCCTAACATAGTTCTACTAAGTTCGCTGGGCTATGGACAGATGTAGTGAATTTGACCTCGGGGTCGAAGGGCATGAAAGCGGAAGTAAGAAACGAAGACAGTTCTATTAGTCACTGGGAAATCGAGACAAACATAACGGAAGCGTAACGTAAACAGGTGAAGCTGGGCTGGCCTAATAGTCTACGTGCGGGATTCAATGAATTATTCCGTTACAATGTATATTGTTTTTTCAAATAAAAAAACCATGGAAAATGTGTTATTTATTCTAGTGGACGCTTTAAGGTAATTATTGGTATTTTTGCCGATGCATCGATACTATGAAAGAAGGGCGAGAATCGCATCGGCGTCTGCTGAATTGATGCATCGCCGATGCATCGATACTTGATATCAGCACTATTCTCCAGTTATACGTGACAAGGCACAGGGTCGTGTGTCCAACCTTGTATTTTTTTTCCTGGTCCTCCGGTTTCCTCCCGCTGTTAAAGACCTCTCGTGCGAAGCGAATTATTGAAATAAAATGGAACCATATGTTCAGCCCAAAATAATCTAGTTTATGTTGAGTGGAAGTTAAACGCCATTTCTCTCTGTTTTTAATAGAAGTTATGCTTTTTACTGAGCAACAACATTTGGACTTTTCTTCTCCAGTCATTATAAGTAATAAGGAGTAATTATATTCTATACAATTGTGTGCTCTGTGTGCTTATTCTAGTTTGATTACTAAAAGCCATTAAAACAAACTTATTTGTGGAAATGATGTTTAAAATATGTTTTTACTTCTGAAAAATTTATGAAGAATAAGTCGCTGATCCACAAATAATCATTAATTTTATTATTTCATCTCGTTTTAAGTAATTTGATATTGATTGTCTTTTTTTAATTTCAATTTTAAGGTATGTTCCAGAGACTTGACAAAATGAGAAAAAATTCTTTTGGTAGTATGATAATCTTTGGCGAGAACAAGAAAAACCAAATTTCTGGCCTTTGGTTTTGGCGTGGCGATAAGCTTGCCTTCGAGGTTAGTATATGCTTTTATTATATTTAAAATTGTAGTTTTACTACAATGAAATTCTCTGTTATGGTAAGCGGGGTTAGATGGTTCACATGTGCGTGCTGTATCATAAAGCTTGTCATTGTGTCAACTGACGTGGTGTCAAATCCATGGTAGTACATGACAAGGAGTAGGGTTGTCTGTACAACCTAGGGTGTTTTCTCCGTTAACATTGAGGGGGGGTGGATGGCACACTATATCATAAGGTCTGTCATTGCATCCTCTGGCATGGTTTAGAATCCCCGGTTGTACTTGACGAAGAGTAGGGTCGCCTGTCCAACCTCGTGGGTTTTCTCCGGTTTCTTCCCACTGCTAAAGATCCCTATGGGCAAGCGAATTATTGAAATGAAATTTAACCATGTTAGTCCCGAAATGAACTAATTTGTGTCGAGTGGACATTAAACCCTATCGTTTTAGCGATTCAACAATATTGTACATTACAAGGGATTCAAAATCGGGGGTCATGATGGCTTAAGCGGGTAAAATGATGGCTCATTAACCCGGGAGTTCAGGTGTTCGATCCCAGAATTAGCGGAAATAGTTTCCGACACCATTCCCCTTATCAGTGATGCAGGTTGGAGGGCCTTTTGAACGGGATGGAAAATTGAATTCCTTTGTATATATTGGTGTGCATGTATAAGATCCCTTGACAATTAGAATTTGATATAAGACTAAGTTGTAGTGCCACTGTCTGGGCAAAATGTCCCTTATAACACACTGTATGGCGTATGCATGTCTTTATTAACCCAGTTTGGAGCAGGGTTGTTGGGATGGCCTAGTGGTCTAGAGTGCCGCGCTTCAACCTCTAGCTGGCCGGTCACCTCAGGCTTACGGCTGTGGTTTCAAACCCTGGTGTGAGCGCATGTGGCATGGAGATAGGGGCACTATCTCAACCTCATGGCTTTCCTCCGGGCACTCTGGTTTCCTCCCACTGCTAAAGTCCCCTACACGCAAGCGAATTATTGAAATAAAATTAAACCCTATGTTAGTCCCGAAATGACCTAGTTTGTCGAGTGGACGTTAAACCCCATTTCTCTCTCTGTTTGAAGCAGAAGAGTAGGACGTTAAACCCGATCTCATTTTGTTTTGATTATGTATTTTCAGCTCTCTGAAGACTGGCAGATCGACTATGAATCTTACTCCTGGAAGAAACTAGATCCAGAAGCACCAGAAACAAAGAAATTAGTTACAGATTATTTCACACACGAAGGAGATTTTGGTGGTAAAACGGTCTACGAAGGAAAAATATTCAAATAAACCGTGGCCTTTTAATTGACAATTTAAAAAAACAAAATCAACAAAAAAAAAGTGTAAAAATATTTATGAAGTACTGGGGTCAGCAATAAAATGTGATGAAAGGCAAAAGAATTGTTTTCATTTGTATTTTCATTTTTTCCTCGCCTTTTGGAGATACGGCTATTATTGAAAAAAGGTTTGCTATATACATACATTTTAACTAACCCTTCATGTAATACCCCGCATATTTTGCCGGCTTGAGCCTATCAGATTCATTGGTTGTCGTGAATACGAAGTTACACGCTTCTAGCTATAATGTTTAAAATCGAGTTGCAAAGTTGATCAAAGTCAAGGTTGCTGGTTTTCCCTGAGTTTCTCAATTTAAACAAACTCTAAACGACTGTAAGCTATGGAGGGCGCCATGTTTGTTTACAATGTGTTTTGTGCCACAACCTCTGATTGGACAATGCTAATTAGTCACTTTTAAAAACAACGGGCACAAAAGTTCACGAAAGTTGAGTAATGAAGCAACAGTTAGATGTTGTAAAACTCATGTGGAGGTTGCTTAAGGAACACGGGGAGACAATAACTCTGCTTGTAAGTTTGATTCGAGTTGGAACTGTCAAACTTGGTGTAGACCATGGGTTCCAGCTCAGCATTATTTGCTTGTCAAGACTGGCCGACGGTGGCCTGGTGACCCATGGGTTTTGCTGGGGTAACAAGATCCCGTCCAGGTCCCCCATAAAACAATATTTGTGTGTGCACGCCAGGAGAGGAGAGGGGTTGGGGGGACAACGGTCTAACAAAAGGATTATGATTAGAATGTTGAAAACCACATTGAAATGGCCTGATAGTTTACCATTTGCGAGGGGGCACAAAAACTGATGAATATGCTTTCTGTCAGAGCAACTGAAATGCTGAAAGATCTTCGAAAAACCATATGCCAGTCCTTTTTCATCCAAATCTTTAAGACGAACTTTAAAACATTTATTTAAAAAATGCTTTTGAATTGTGAATGCACTTAGAAACAGTCATGTGTAATGAATCGTTATATAAATTGGAACAATACTAATAATAGCGTGTCTCAGTGAGTGTTTCTAGCTCACTGACCAGGTGTTGTCATGGTTTCCTCTTAATAGAGCAGAACAAGGCTTGGCAATGAAAAGCGTCAATTGGGTTTTATGATGCAGAAACTTACCACCATACGTTTCTGTTTGCTTACAACAGGTGCATGGGCTTGCTAGAACAACTTCTGGTTGCTAGGAAACATTTGTGGGTGGGTAAATTAAATATATATTGGCAAGTTGGTGAGTAACCTTTCCAGAAAGCATGCCCCCCCCTCCTCCCTATAACAAAATATTGGGAATTCCCTCCAAACGCCACAGCTTTGATCTTGACATGAAATAAAACTTTTCTGCCCAAACTGGTCCAATAAAGACAGTGGGCTATATGGGGAATTTTTGCCCGGACAGTAGCTATGGTCTATTTTTTTTTTCGAATTCCAACTGTCGAGGGATCTTTTACAGGCATGCCAATGTGTACATGGGACCATGGATTTGCATATCATAGGCACGACTAGACACTGTCCTTGCCATACCCGCCGTCCTGAAAAGAGGAACCACGCCAGAAAAGCGTGAACAACTTTCTCAGCCAGCACAGGAGCAAACTTGTGATATTCTGCAGCTCCATCTTCAATTGTAAGCTTGATCTGGCTTTAACCCCGTACATCTTATCAAGCCCATCACAAAATATCCTGCATATTTCGGCACCAAAAGTCGAGCGTTCCAGCTAAAATGTTATCTGTGGTAATAAAATTGCTAAGTTCAAGGTTCGTTCAATGTCAAAGTTTCAGTGCAGTTCGCCATGTTTAAATTGAGTTGGTTTGTGTCACAACCTCTGATTGGATGCTACTGGTCTGTGGTAAATGGAGATAACTGTGACTTCGGGAATTGCAAAGCTGTGTAGCAACGTCTAAATGTTGTAAAACTCTAGGTCATTGCTTTGGAAACATACTGCAGTGCCCAATATGTATTTTTTTAATGGCCGAGGGCGAGACATTTAGTAATTTATTGTAACAAGAGGAGCGAGGCCCGAGTGGTTTTACTATATATTACGCAATGTCTTAAGCTCGAGGGGGTAGGGATGGCCAAGTGGTCTAGAGTGCCGTGCTACGACCTCTAGCTGGCCGGTCACCTCTGGCTTGCGGCTGTGGCTTCGATCCCTGGTGTGAGCGTATTTGGCATGGAGATAGGGGCATCTTCTCAACCTCGTGGGTTTCCTCCGGGCACCACGGTTTCCTCCCACTGCTAAAGACCCCTACGCGCAAGCGAATTATTGAAATAAAATTGAAAATATCTGTTAGTCCCAAAATGACCTAGTTTGTGTTGAGTGGACGTTAAACCCCATTTCTCTCTCTCTCTTAAGCCCATTAAACAACTTAAAATACAGACACTTGCACCTGCTTTGCAATGAAATACGTCACCCCGGTTCAATATTTTAACTAGTTAACTTGATACATTGTCCGTATTTTCCGTTTGAAATAATGGTACGCCAATAATAAAAAAAAAGACTTCTTCTAAATGGTTAAAATTTTATTGAGCGAGTAAAACAAATACTGGTCGCAAGTTTAACAGGTCAGTTATAATATTTAAAACTACTGTGTAAAGTGTAAATAGTTATGAAAATGACGAGATGCATCAATTGTTGAAATGATCAAATGAATTTCTTATCAACAGAAATAAGATAAAATATTGGGTCCATATTCACAAAAGCTTTAAGAATGCAGCCATTTCATTAGCTAAGGGCTAAAATTGGTACTTGGGTTTTAACCCTCGGCCAATGAACATGTTGCAGTTTTTAAATAAGTCTTCATAGATAAGGCCCAGGTCGTTGGTTGGTGTAAAACAAAATGGTGGATCCTTAATTTTATTTTTAGGATATGTAGCCAATGCAATTTGATTTTCGTTCATCAGGGTTTTGATATATAATTAGCCACTTGAAATCATGAACAATGTTTGCATCAGGGTAAATATTTTTTAAGACATGATCAAATGAATTTCAAATCAATAAGACCACAGAAAATTAATTTTTAGTTCCTCGGATAGCTTGATAATAGTTAGCTGAATTTTAATAAGTCATTCCCAAAGAACAAAAAATTGAATTGGTGTGGCCTACTACAGATTGTATGTAATTGCTATGGTAATGTAATCCCTATTTGAACAATTACATATAAATGATATCCAAATAATTACATCTCTGACAGTACATGTAATTCCTATTCAAATAATTACATCTGACAGTACATGTTATTCTGATTTGAACAATTACATCTGAAAGTACATGTAATCCCTATTCAACAATTACATTTGACAGTAAATATAACCCATATCTAAATAATTACATCTGAAGAAACAGGTACTCCCTATTTTAACAATTGCATCCCTATTTGAATAATATCCGAATTACATGTAATCCCTGACAGAACATGTAATCTCTATTTGAACAATTGCATCTGAAAGTACATGTAGTTCCTATTTGAATAATTACATCTGCTTTACATGTGATCTCTATTTGAACTATTACAAGACAAAATTGTCAATATTTAGAATAATACTATTATGGAATTACATGTGATCTCTATTTGAACTATAATCGTCAATTTTTAGAATAATACTATTATGGAATTACCATTTATTGTAACATTCATAAATAGAAGATTTATGCTTCCTGAACAAAATAAATCACAAAATAAATCAATGTTCAAATGACAGAACAGCAAATAAAGTTTTAATTCCATTATCTACCACAGTGATCTGCCAAAATTTGTGAAACCATATAAGGACAATTTTCATTGTTACCTACAAAATCGGGGGACTAAAGACACTGACGATAAGATGAATGCCAGCATATGTAAGTTGTTGGAATGGCTAATTAATGAAGGTTAAAAACTTGGTCTACATGATACTAATCTAAGGCCAAATAAAACGAATAGTTTGGTTCTCTGATACTTCTGTAGCACTTATAAAGAGCTGCATGACTTGTTTAAATTCTCAAAAAAATATAAATAGTCTCATTAATTATCGCAGGTAAATGTTTTCTCTGGGTTACAGTAAGAATCCGAGTCACAGTCACGACTCTGGGCTACAGTCAGAAACTGGGTTACAATCAGAATCCGAGTTACAATCAGAATCCTGGTTACAATCAGAATCCAGGTTACAGTCAGAATCTGGGTTACGGTACAGTCAGAATAAATGTTGTGTCTTCCACCCTGATGTTTATGAGAAGTCATTTAGACCACTTGTTTTTTTCGACAAATAAAAACAATTTTTTCAGATTATGGGAGATTTACCTAGACATCAAATCTTATTTTTGATAAGTTACCTAGTAATGAAATCTTCTGGATTGATTTTAGTTTAGAACTTAACTACCATACATGTATATTCTTATTCTTGATTTAACAGTAACTCTAACTAAATCTTAAACAAGCCTTAATTCAAAAGTAAGATTCATATTTCCATCTCAATCTCATTAACAAATGCACAACACTCATTGTTTCTTCCTTTATCTTATCGTAAAGCTTCGAGCAATCAAATATTTTACCCTCTGATTAGCCTAAATAGAAAATGTCGATTAGAAATTAGTGCTTTACCAAATATTAAAATCTATATTAAAACTGATATTAAAATCTATAATATACAGATTAATAAAGTGATATTAAAATATATATATAGATTGATAATGTGATATTAAAATCTATATAAATACTGATAATGTGATATTAAAATCTATATTTAGATTGAAAAAGTGTTATTAAAATCTATATTTAGATTGATAAAGTGATATTAAAATCTATATTTAGATTGATAAAGTGTTAGTGATATTAAAATCTATATTAAGTTTGATTATATAATATAAAATCTATATTTAGACTGGTAATATAATATCAAATATTGAAAATTGTGGTTCTTCAGTTAAATTATAATACCAAGTTAGTGGATACATTAAACAGCAATTATATTTAAGGCAGCGCAAAAAATGAATACAAACATAAAATGTGACCGGTGACAGTCAAATGAGTCTATTGGGGTAAAAAATAATATTTTCTCAAGTTCTGCGACCATCGTGCCATGACTTTATTTCAACTTTGTTTGAGCATAATTATTTCTTTATTCATCCAATCTTTACATTTTATATATCATCAAAAAAGCTTATAACACATACTTTCTGAATATATGCATAACTCAAAAAAGCTTATAACACATATTTTCTGAATATATGCTTAACTCAAATATTATTTTTCACCCCAAGTGACTCATTTGTCACCGGTCACAAATGTTTCAATGGAATTTAGTAATTGAACTGGAATAAACAATTGACAATTCTATGGAATACAATTACAGACAGATTTATATTTTGTTATACTTTCGATGGCATACGCAACATGAAGATCTGACCGGTTGTAGAGGGTGGTCGTATCAGGGGTCATACTTCAATCAGCCATTGACTCTATGATGTCAGGGGGGATGGCCTAGTGGAGAGAGAGAGAGAAATGGGGTTTAAAGTCCACTCAACACAAAGGATGGCCTAGTGGTCTAGTGTGTCGCCCTTCGACCTCTAGCTGGCCGGTCACCTCTCGCTTGCGGCTGTGGTTTCGACCCCTGGTTTGAGCGTATGTGGCATGGAGATAGGGGTGCCTTCTCAACCTCGTGGGTTTCCTCCGGGCACTCCGGTTTCCTCCCACTGCTAAAGACCCCTACGAGCAAGAGAATTATTGAAATAAAATGAAACCATATGTTAGTCCCAAAATGACCTAGTTTGTGTTGAGTGGACGTTAACCCCCTTTGTCTCTCTCTCTCTCTCTATGATGTCAGACGTTTGATGATATTGAGTGTGATGCTTCTAGTAAGATACCTAGTGTAGTGAACACATGTAAAACGAAATTTTGAACTATATATATCGAAACAAAATAGGATCTGTGTTTTAATCAGATCAAATCAAAACGTCGCTCTGTAATAAACATTTATGTATTCCATAGAATTCAGTCCTTTGAATAACAGAAATATGACACCATTTTAACAGCAGAGGAAACAGTCATAATATTATTAATGAAAATGAATGCAGTTTTATTGTAAAATAGGTCGAACCTGACTAGAATCAACACGAAACAAGTCAATTGTTTTTCAATCCTAGCGGAGTTAACATATTTGCGTCCTTGCCAGCGAAAACATTAGTCTAACGCAAATGTTATCATATTGTTTCCATGTAACCTGCAAAGACGTGCACAGAAATGCCATGGAAATGCGTACATGGAAAAATGGCCTTGCGGATGTTGATTCAAAAAATCCACACTCAAAAAAAGAAAAATGGACAGTGAAAGGCCCAAATTTGGTTAGAATATTAATTTCTATAAAATTTTCTGTTAAAAGTTACTGACCCTGTGCAACCTCTAATGTCCTCACTATAGTCAAGTACCACTGAAGAGTGAAATTAATATTAACATGGTTAATTAAAATAAATGATAAAATATTGTAGGCCATATAAAAAAAAATATTCAATCTCTCAGACAATCCTGTGTCACTTTAAAATAAAAATTAAGTACCGCACATAAGTATTTCAACATGGTTACAGGAAGTAGACTCATTTATCAAGTATTCCAATGAGACTGGATAATCATACATTCCAATAAACAATACGATTGATGTTTATGAAAGTCATTTAGTCTAAATAAAAAAAAAACTAAAAAAAACCCTCCTCCCTACTGCATCAGATTTTTGACAAAGGTCGTCTGAAAACAAGAATATTTTTCTTGTATCGCCCTATGCATGAAAGACGATGTTAGTACAATGTTAATATTTAAAGTTGTAGGACGAGACCAGCTGACGATATGTTATCGCCGCCTCCGGCCGTCTGCAAAACATTCGTACAAACTAAGACGGGAGCGACACAAATCTGGTAGTCGTCCTCATCCCAACAGGACACCGGACGGTTTTCAAGGAAATTAATTTTATCTGTTGAATCGGAAACACTTCTGGCAAAGGAATCGTCCATAATTAACTTGGACTTAAGAACGTCTATATAACTGGAACCGCAGACATGACGATGAGCCGTTAGTGAAGCTTTGGCGGCTGCAGACATTGTATTTTTCCAAGATGAAGATTTGGTTGTTAAAATGGCCTGATAGGCTAACGTGTGGACATGAAGACGTGTTAATTTTCTACCTGTACGATGACTTTTTCGCATTTTATTATACACTAAGCGCATCTGGTCTAGAACTGTCGCTACTCTGGGATAGCTTTCTGAAACCAGAGTTATCCTCCCATGTGTTAACAAGCCAACCAAGTTAGGTAACTCTTGTTCATTCATACCCAGAGAATCGGAATGAGTCATTACTGTTGTGTAAATTTCTTTTAATAAAGCTGAATCGGTGAAGGACGCCATCTCGAAATGAATTTTGGTCGAGGGTGAAACTTGAGCAAGTAAATTCTGTAATTTGTGTAATCTTTCTAATCTTTGACCTGACAACAAAACAATAATTTTAATTACATTAAATAATTCATTTTAAAGATGAATAATGTGTGTGGTTTATGGTCGAGAGAGAGAAATGGGGTTTAACGTCCACTCAACATCACCTAGGTCATTTTAGGACTAACATGGTTTAATTTTATTTCAATAATTTGATTGCGCGTAGGGGTCTTTAGCAGTGGGAAGAAACCAGAGTGCCCAGAGTAAACCCACAAGGTTGAGAAGGCGCCCCTATCTCCATACCACATATGCTCACACCAGGGTTCGAAACCACAGCCGCAAGCCAGAGGTGACCGGCCAGCTAGAGGACGGAGCGCGGCACTCCAGACCAATAGGCCATCCCAACCCCTCTTTAATGGCCGAGAGCGAGACATTGCGTAATATATTGTAACTGTAACAATATATTACGCTGTTAAGCTCTAGACTGTTAAACTACACACATTAAAGTAGCACAGTCTCTAACTCAATATCATCCAAAATCTTCAACATTGAAAACACAAATTATTTGTCAATTTAAATCAACATTGATGCTGTGATCTTACCGGAAAAAGATGGGCTTTTGATATCGAATATTTAAGACAAAATAAAACATTTTACCATTGGTACACGAATCATGTACCATAATGCGTTCCATCCCCAGTTTTAACTAGAGAGTTGAGGGACGAGGCTAAACACGTAGACTGGAATAACCATTAGACTGCTGGCTTATTTCGCCGAACATAATCAGTTTATATACATTCATATTACAGAATTATATGTGTTGCAACCCACTTGTGTCAATTTCTAGGTCCCAAATGTTAGCGACTTAGCTCCTTTAAGTAATATGTTGTAACAATATGAGGGCATGTTTTTATAATATAATACGCAATGTCTTTAGCTCAAGACCATTAAACTACTTAAAATACACACACCCTGCACGTGAAATACGTCACACTAGTCCAATATTTCACTGGTGTGAATAATGTACGATTGACAAGATGCCCGTACGCCAACATCAAAGGGTGACGTTATATCTGTATTTTAAGTTGACAGTTCTCGCTATAATATTTCATATAGATAATGAATAGAGATATGTTGAAAATTTCAATGAATGTTTAGGAGAATCTTAGAATGCTTTGTGACCATGGGGCTGGCTCTTTAAACTTTGAGCAGGCAGACGACTCCATGAGTATGATATTGACTGAATCTTGTTTTATTTTATGGGAGTTTTGCCAACCTCCCTCTCAGCCCCTTTTATTAATTCTAATGGAGTGTTACCATCCCCCGTCTAACTTTTATTAGTTTTAAGAAAGTGTTGCAATTCCCCTCCCCTTTCATTAATTTTAAGGGAGTGTTGCACCCCATAACAATCCCTTCAATTAATTCCCCATCCCCTCTCTTTTATTAGTTTTCAGGGAGTGTTGCCATTCCCCCTCCCTGCCTCTGTGTTGTTGTTCCCTCTTCCTATGTCATGTATAATAAATTATTCACCTTCTTCAAATGGGAAATTATCCATCATTTGTAACCCTCCAATTACAACCAGCGATGGTTTAAATGTTTTTAATTCTTGTTGAAAGTCTTCCAATGACTGAAGATATGGATTACTGTTATCACTGTGTAGGATTAACCTGAAAAAAAAAAAATTCATAAAATATCAAACCTGCGGATTACCATTTGGTCTATACCCCATAGACCATTAAAGTGCAGGGGCCACATCCGTAAAGGGGGAGAGAGAGAGAAATGGGGTTTTACGTCCACTCGACACAAACCAGGTCATTTTGGGACTAACATATGGTTTAATTTTATTTCAATAATTTGATTGCGCTTAGGGGTCTTTAGCAGTGGGAGGAAACCGGAGTGTCCGGAGGAAACCACGAGGTTGAGAAGGCGCCCCTATCTCCATGCCACATACGCTCACACCAGGGTTCGAAACCACAGCCGCAAGCCAGAGGTGACCGGCCAGCTAGAGGTGGAAGCGCGGCACTCTAGACCACTAGGCCATCCCAACCCCCCACATCCGGCTGATTGCTTAGCATGTGCGCGCTTGTCATTGTAATCTCGCAGCCTGGGAAAATTTTCGTCATAGCATACTGTATGGCGTATGCCACTCTTCATTAGCCCTGTGTAGTAGAAGGACGTTAAACTCCAGTTTTGGGAGGATAAATGGCTGAACTGTTAGCACGTGCGTGCTGTATCATAAGCCTGTCATAGAGTCAACTGGCCTGGTTTCGATTTCCCACTTCTACGTGACAAGGAGTAGGGTAACCTGTCCAACCTCGTGGGTTTTCTCCAGGTCCTCTGGTTTCCTCCCACTGCTAAAGACCCCAACGCGCAAGCGAATTATTGAAATAAAATTAAACCATTTCTCTCTCTCCCCCCTCCCTCTCACTCTCTCTTTCTTATATATACCTGACATAATATTCTTGTGTACTTGTCCCTGCAAGTATAGGATCGAATATTCAAAACCATGCTAGTTGACTCAATCAAATACCTTATTATTAAATGCTAATGTGTTTGACAAGTCCACAGCCTAAGCTTTCCAAAAATGCAAATCTTTTTAAATGAAGTTGTGCCACAAGCGTCTGGTTTTGTGGAGTAGGTCACATATAACATACAAACTCTTTTGTTTCGGATCAGTAATTTTATCTTTTTGTAAAAAAAAAAGCAGATGAAAGCCTATTAAAATACATTAAATTTATCAGGTATGTTATATTTAACACGCCCACCCATCAGTAGGAATGCAAACTACGTATATCTTTAGTGTTATTAAAAATTTACATACTAAACACATAAATAATATTTTAAAAGCAATAAATATAAAATATGTATATTTTCAACAATAACTAATTTACCATGACACCATAAAAATTTTGTTCTTAAATAAAAACGTTAGGAAATACAGAATTGATTATTCACTTTGCCATTTTGAATTTCCTGTACTGTATTCATGGATGGTTTGTTCTTTGTGACTCAGCATTTGTGTAATAAAGTCAATAAAAGTGTAACTTTAATTAATTTCTGTATTTTGCAAATGCAAAACAATAAAATGGTGTTTTATGATAGCATCAAAGAGCTGTACTGAATAAACATACCGTGATGACAATTAGAAAAAATAAATAATATCACAAGAAAAAGACAAATATCACAGTGTAGTAATAATGACATCAAATATGTATGAAGTTATGTCATTGTATAAAAATATTTTAAATCTACAGTAACTTCCGTCTGCCAAATAATTTGATCTTATTTTAGATCCTAAAATATCTTATATTAGATACTAAAATGTGATCTTGGATCTTAAAAAATCCTAGGTCTTGAAATGTGAATGTTCACAAAATGCTATCTTACTTCATAAAATGTCGTGTTACACCCTAAAATGTGATCTTGCATCCTAAATTGTGATCTTAATTCTTGCATTCTAAATTGTGATCTTAATTCTTGCATCCTAAAATGTGATCTTGCATCCTAAATTGTGATCTTTATTCTTGCATCCTAAAATGTGATCTTGCATCCTAAATTGTGATCTTAATTGGATCCTAAATTTTGATCTTACATCATAAAATGTGATCTCACATCATAGAATGTTCCTAGAATATAATCTTACTGTTAAATCCATAAATGTATCTTACATTGTAAAATGCAAAAGAATGTCTGAAATGTAAATCTATAATTTCTTTATTGTTTTGTTGAGCAGCAAGCCTGGAAATAAAGCACCTGTCACAGACAATTGTCAGTCACAGATTCAGACTCTGTCTGGAACTATACCTCTGGTACCTGTCATTTTGTCTGGCACTAATTTGTTTTCCTTATTGATATTATTAATACATGTCTGGCACCAAGTTGAAAATGACAGGCACTATTTCATTAGTGCTTGAAATTTGTTAGAAACATCTAAAACCTTTATTTCCAGGCCTGTTGAGCTGTGACTCAGCTTTGTATTATATGTTATTAGAAAATGTTCAAATTAAATCATTTTCTGTATCAAAAAGAAAAGGGAAAAACAAAAAGGGAAAAACAAAAATGGAATTGGTGATATGTAAAAATAAATAAATGTATAAATTACCTGTTGGCTCTAGGAGAGACATATCTTCCCCATTTCTCCCCTGTTTTATATTCCAGTATAATATGAACATCTTCTTCTGAGGATGTTGTTTTACCAGTCACTGAAATTTATCAGGAGAATGGTCAGAAAGTCTGGATGTAAAGTACCTCTCAGAGACACTGTCACAAACATTTAAGGTGGAGAGGGAGAGAGAGGGAGAGAGAGAGGGAGAGAGAGAGGTAGGGAGAGAGAGGAGAGAGAGAGATAGAGGGAGAGAGGGAGAGAGAGATAGAGGGAGAGAGAGAGAGGGAGAGAGAGAGAGAGAGGGAGAGAGAGAGGGAGGGAGGGGGAGAGAGGGAGAGAGGGAGGGAGGGAGGGAGAGAGAGGGAGAGAGGGAGGGAGGGAGGGAGGGAGAGAGAGGGAGAGAGAGAGTGAGAGAGAGAGAGAGAGAGATGAAATGTATGTGTGGACCTTGGCCTAGAAAGTTCATTCACAATTTACGAAGTGATTCTCACTTGTCATTGGTGCAGGATTGAAGGCCTGACAAGGACAGCTGTCTAGTTGTTTGGATGGCACGAAAAACCAAAGTCCCATGTATTCATTGGCATACACGTAAAAGATCCCTGGGCAGATCGATTTCAATATTATAAGCGTCGACTAGAGAGCCGCTGTATGGCATATGCATGTCTGGATAGCCAAGTCGGAGCAGAACAGTAGGATGCTAAACCCTATTTCATTTTATTTGTGATGGACAGTTGCAGGGCTCAGATCAATATTTCGTTCGTGACGGGAGAGAGAAATGGGGTTTAACGACCACTCGACACAAAATAGGCCATTTTGGGACTAACATATGCACTTCTTTAAGTGGCATTTAGTAACTGAACAGTAACACAATAACATGGATTAACAATTACTGGTTTATTAACATGCCTACTCCATGACACCTACAACAAGGGATTTGACAATACGCCGGTTGACTCAATGGCAGGTCCTATGATACAGCACCGCGCACGCTAACCATTCGACCCCCCCCCCCATTTGTGACGAACAACTGCAGCAAAATGTGTGAACAAGACTTAACAGAAATAAATTATACCACCTTTCACATTTGGTGCTAAAGAGCTAGCAAGGTTATTGGTCAATCGGGCACCTAAGAGAACATCCAGTCCCTCTAACGCCATCCTGTTAGCCATCACGGGAGCATTTCCACCGAGGTTCCAACGTCGTCCCTGGATACTGTCACTGATGTCCAGAATAGTTTGAAATAATGATGCATTACTGACATACCTCCTAAAAAAAAAATAACAAATTAAAATTCTTCTAGTTAAACATACGTATGCAAGAGCTAACGCTGCCAATTGCTCTTCTTTCTTTAGACCTGAAATATTATCTATAAATTATTAATTAGACATTATCCAGACCATAATCAACTCTCGATGTCATCACTAGCCTGCGCTATTTACTGAATTAGGATCAGATTTGCTGCTGAACGCACAATGATAATTAAATCATAAATGGATAATCGTTTTTTATCGTACCGACTCACCAAGTTGTCGTGGTTCATTCAAAAAGTAAAACGACATGAAATTAATGTCCAGCTTTTCTGAGATAATGAAAATGGTCACAATATGAGTGAAATTTTCCCGTAGAGCAGCACTATGGGCTACTCGAAGACCAACTTTCAAGGGTTCTTGTGTGTGTACATCAATGTGTACCAAGGACCTTGTTTTTTATGCCATCCTAATGAATAAACATCGTCTCATGCCAGCCCCTCCATCCTGCAGCTCCTCAATCCTGCAGGAAAATCTCAAGGAACTTTCTCGGGTAACACCCTAATATTTACTGACTGACCCTTGAACAGGTTCAAATGGAGAATGCAAGACGACTCATCCCAAGACCATTCAGCCCAATAGAAGACCAATCATCCCAACATAGAAGACTGCTCATCCCAACATAGAAGACCACTCATCCCAACATAGAAGACCACTCATCCCATCTCATCCCAACATAGAAGACCACTCATCCCATCTCATCCCAACATAAAAGACCACTCATTCCAACATAGAAGACCATTCATCCCAACATAGAAGACCACTCATCCCATCTCATCCCAACATAGAAGACCACTCATCCCATCTCATCCCAACATAGAAGACCATTCATCCCAACATAGAAGACCACTCATCTCATCTCATCCCAACATAGAAGACCATTCATCCCAACATAGAAGACCACTCATCCCAACTCATCCC
Organism: Patella caerulea; assembly: GCA_036850965.1. NCBI lineage: Eukaryota > Metazoa > Mollusca > Gastropoda > Patellidae > Patella > Patella caerulea. The sequence goes on from JAZGQO010000007.1 coordinate 4,634,599, forward strand.
AACATAAAAGACCACTCATCCCATCTCATCCCAACATAGAAGACCACTCATCCCAACTCATCCCAACATAAAAGACCACTCATCCCAACATAGAAGACCTTGTGTGCCAAGTTTATAAGACCACTCATTCCAACAAATAAAGTTTATTTTGAAGACTATTCGGACCAGTCTGATTTTATTAAAACTTAATCAATTTTATAAAAACAATATCAATTTTATTAAAACAATAATTTTTTATTTGAAAATCAGAGTGGTCTGAGTGATATTAAAACAAATACAACTTTCACTTTATTTGTCGTGGGGTCACGGTGGCTAAGTGGATAAGGCGCTGGTTCGCTAGCTTGGAGGTCGGTTGTTCGATCCCTGCATTTTTCCGGCGTGATTTCTCCTTGTCAGTAATGCAGAAGGAGGGCCTGACAAGGATAGCTGCCTAGTCATTTGGATGGGACGGAAAACTGAGATCCTGTGTACACATTAGTGCACGTAAAAGATCCCTTGGCAGTTGGAATTCGATATAAGAGTAGGCCTTAGCGTAGCTGCCTGGACAAAATTTCCCTCATAGCACACTGTATGACGTATGCCCGTCTTCCATTATCCCAGGTTAGTTGCAAAAGAGTAGGACGTTAAACCCCATTTCATTTCATTTATTTGTCGGAATGAGTGGTCTTCTAAACTTAGGATGAGTGGTCTTCTAAACTTGGGATGAGTGGTCTTCTATCTTCAGACGTATAGTCTCTTAAACTTGGGATGAATATATGTCACATAAATTCTGATGCACTAAGATTAGCCTAAATTAATTTTACAGAATTACCATTTTGTTATGTCATTGTCTAGCTATGAGAACGTAGCTAAAAACGTTGAGATATACTGATGTATTTGTTTTTAGCTACGATTTGAGGCCTTTAGTTCCAAGTTGCAAATTCAATTTCTTTATTAATGCATGTAACATCTTTAAAATAAGATCAGTTAATACTATTATCAATAATTAAACTTACAGAGGCCAATGTGGTGGCACAACTATCACCTAATACAATGATTAATACCGGTTCCAGGTAGGATTCTATGCTTAAATTGTAATTGGGTGTGGCAGAAATATTATGAATAACAATAATCAATCATTGTTTTGATGAAAAATATTGTCAATTTTGCATAATATTAATAAGAGCGATTCTGATTCACAATTGCACTTGCAACTTTGAACCAAATGGGGAGAAATTTCATCTGGAAACACTGAGGGTTGATAGATGAATTTTTTTTTATCTAGTCAATAGTCATTGTCCATTGATAAACTGGTTTGTACTCGATTTGTAAATTTTTGGGCTATACTGTCTTCTAATTTCTATAGTATTACTATTAATCAGGCTCCTTTATACTAGTTCAGCCCTGAACGTCGGTCTCATTACACTCACCCTGACCGTTCAGGGACTGGCCTATTCAATCAATGTCGAAAATAATTTGAACCCCAGTCAATTTTACTGGGCAACTTTTCACTGCGAAACATCGGAGTGTCAATCCGTGTGGACGTCTATACAATGTAAAGGAACATCTTAGTGACAAAATAAGACCTTGCTTACCTCGCTAGACTCAGTATGAGCGAAACAACACGCTGTTTAAAATACGTCCCCTCCTATCAAACTACCCTTTCGCCACCATGACACAGTGTGTTGTGATGCTCATACTGACTCTAGCGAAATGAGCAAGGTCTTATTTTCTCACTGAGATGTTCCTTTACACTGTACACGCGCCCACACGGAGTGACACCCATCGTTTAGCAGTGAAAAGTTGCCCAGTAAAATTGGGGGTCAAATTATTTTCGACATTGATTGAATGGGCCAGTCCCTGAACGTTCAGGGTGAGTGTAATGAGACCGACGTTCAGAGCTGAACTACCTTTATACTTACTCTGCTGCCGCACCGTGTTGAAAAAAATAAGCAGCTAGTTTAGCAAGCTGTTCTGTGCTGTTGACGGAATCAAAATGTTCTGGGGTTTCGGGTGGCAACAGGTTCAATCCGTTTATCACCGATAACGCGTCGACAAAAATATCAGAACAACTGCCAAATCCCAAGGCAACTCGCGTTTTTGGTTGTGGAACTTTTCTTTCGGCCCTCAGCAATCCCGATAAAACGTGTCCCATACGATCATTTAAATTGTCGTTCGCCTGTTTTCTGTACAAATAGGCAGCCAATACAACAAACAGTGTGATCAAACTTCCGACCTTCACAGATATCGACATGTTTTCAGTTTTGTCGTGCTTGTGTCACACTTCGATCACCAATCATGTCAACAAGTTAAGTTATACGGAGAGTTACTTCCCTTATACTCCGAGTCCACAAAAATACTGTAGTTGTTTCCCTTTGATCACATGTGGACCGACCAATGATGTGGATATATATCTGCTACATCATCGCGGCCTGCTAATATTATTTATAGCGATAACACTAAGGCCGTCATCAGTTTCAAAATCCTAATTTCAATAGTGCGGCCGTACCCGATGAAATTAATATTATATTTGGTTCAAGATATGCGCAACAAATCACCAGTGATTTTGCACAATATATACTTCTGTGAAAGCAGATGGTAAAAATAATGCGCAACCGTTGGAAAATCTTAAAGAATATATGATTTTTTTAAAAAAAAAAAAAAAAAAAAGGAAAAAAAAAAAGAAATGTACACGGCTATTTGCTAGAAATGGTTCCACTACTGCTGTCTTCCGTCTTACTCCAGTCGCAGTTTAAGGTAATAAGTATAGTTACTAGGCTATTTGCTAGTTCAAACCAGCCACCAAACAGCCCAAGTATTCATAAAATAGTCCACACCCTGATAACATTCATTGATGGGTACCATATGGGTACCATGTGTCATGTGATATGGGGCCATGATGGGGAGCCCATACCGGACCCCGACATTTTTGCACCCAACATCCATATGGGATCCATATGGGCTCAACCATATGGGTACTAAATGGGGTTTGTGTGGGGCCTATATGGATAACTGATTTAAAATAATATGGGTGCTAAATGGGGCCTGTGTGGGACCTATATGGCCATGTTAAGAAATATAATATGGGTACTATATGGGACTCATATGGGGTACAAATAAATGATATATGGGCATAATATGGGATCCACGTGGGTACTAAATGGGGTTTGTGTGGGTTCTATATGGGTAAATCATCTAAAATAATATGTGTGTAATATGGGACCTATATGGTCTTGATAAGACATGTAATATGGGTACTATATGGGACTCATGTGGGAGTACAAATCAATGTAATATGGGCATCATATGGAATCTGTGTGGATATGCCAGGATATTAATTTGGGCACTAAATGGATTTCCTGTGGGATTCTAAGAAATATTGTACTGAGCTTATTTGTAGTGACAACACATATATGGACAGTAAACTATTTATACCAGAAATTATAGCCGAACTTAGACTAATTTAATACAAGTATGAAATTATCTTCTAATGTAGGATCATTTGATATTACATGCTAAACACTATTTTAATGATAATATCAAGTGTGCTACACAGCTCCGTGTAACTTTGATGAATTCTCTAGTTCTAAGCATGGTAAACAACAAGTACCGAATCAGTCTAATAAAATAACAAAACTGTTTATTTGGTTTCATGTTTTATTATAATGCTTTTTTGGTAAGACAGTTGAAATTCGTTGGGATCTCCCACCATCCCTGCCCCTTGAATTAGCCAGGAAGCAACTAACAGCTGTTTTGATTTCTTCGTTTGTAGTGTTCACAAACATTGGATTTCTTCTGACCGACTCTGCAATTCAAAAGAAAAGCACATTGATTAGGTCTGTTGATGTGCAGCCTGACAAAGTAAGACAACTCTACCCATATTTTGCGCCGATATTGAATTAAATCAATATCTTTGGGATACAAACACATATTTTAATTTTCATAAAAATCGGATATAAATTCTGACCTGTAGTCTCCACATACAGTAATTAATACAAACAGAAACTCATCATTGTCTTTTGGCCCGGAACATGTGAAATAGTTGACCAGTGCTTATGTTGTCATTTTAATTCTTTAATCTGTTGTTTCAAACGGATTAAGCTGTAAAAAGACCAGATTTAGCATTTATTATATCTTTTGTTTTAAAGTGCGTTTATTTCATCTTTACCAAATTCAGTTATATATATATGTCATTTGTATTTCGTTGTATAGCTGATAAAACTTTCAAGCGTTTAGTCCAGCGAGAGCAAGAAACATATTTTGCCATGAAAATGGAAATAGTCACCTTTCTGGAAATGACAGCTTTCTTGTTTTAGAGTTTACCAATATTCTGTCAAATCAAAATAACTAAGAAAAAAAGAAACATCTATTCAAATCTATTCTTATATTATTACAAAACTTTTGTATAAATACTTTGATGCACTTGTATATTTCCACAGAAAATGATCAACTCATTTGTATCAGTTATTTTCCAAAAGACATTTTTTCGAAATATAGAAACTTTAAAACCTTTCATTTAATTTGTTTTACCCAAAAGCCATTAAGCTTATTATAGTATGAAAGGATGGGAAAAATTTACCTTTGATTAAGTTTTGTGAACTGATTTCAGAGATGTGTACCACTTTCAGCAGTTTCTTCTTGTTAGTACTAATAATATACATACTTCTACATTGTAGAATCTAAATTTCAGCCAGTGACCAAACATACTTCAAGAGACTAAATTGGTTGTTAATGATGACTGGCTGACAGGTTTTCATGGGTGGCTTGGTGACCTCCACAGTAAAGTTAGATATTATATAATTTGTGTACAGAATCTGCTATAGTCATTAAAATCGTACTAGCAAGATACTACCAGCCATGATGTATTCATAATAAATTTGAGTAATAACGGGTCCTATTTGGCTTTTTTTAAAAAAGAATAAGTATTAGCGACTCTTTTTGCTTTAAAGCTCCACAAAGACGGGCATTTGATTCGAAAGGCGGGGTGGAGTATTTCTTAAAGTGAAAACATGTATCACAATTTCATTCATAAATAAACTCTATTTTTTTTTATTCATGGTAAACATATTATTATAGTCTGTCATTTGGTATACCAGTCAGTTAGGAGAATTTTACTGTAATCTGTATAATCTCTGCAAAGTCCATATCAGTGCATCACTAAATTTCTAGTGTTTCGACTGTTATTTTATTTAAGATATAAAAGCAATTTCTGTACGACAGTAGACTAAATCGTCTACCTATGGAGTAACTATTTATATTACACGTAAATCTTCAGGGCAATTCCATGTCAAAGTATACAATTAGGTGACAAATTTAATTAGTTGAAAAGTTGGTCAATGTTTACATTCTTAATGTCGAATTTGTAAATTTTTTGTATTTTCTTACTTTGTGTTTGTTTGATTATTCTGAATCACAACGAATGATTTGGCATTCATTATCTGACAATGTATATAAACATGATATTTATACATTAAAATATAAAAATAATATAGTTTTGCAAAAGTAACTAACAATGAAAAATATTACTATGAGAACCTACGCCTGTTACCAAATATTTACATTTTTTCTCTCTCATTCATATGATTTATGTATGGAATAGTTTAAAACTTCATTATCTAAAGCAAGAATAACCCATTCTTATAATACTGTCCATAAAAAGAAAAGATTTAAAAAATTCTCAGTAAACTTTGGTTTTCATAGATGCACGTCCAGTCCATTAATTTTCACAGTATTTCATGTAATCAAATATTTACAGTTTATCTCTCATTCATATTTATTTATGGAACTGTTCAAAAACTCATATTCAAAGCTAACATCACCCATTCTTGATATTATGACCGTAAAAAGAAAACATTTGACAAAATTCTCTGATTCACTTGCGGGATTTCAAAGACGTATGTTCGTCAGCTACCAAAATTTTAGGGTCACAATATTTTATTCAAGGAGTAATGTTTTTTCGAAAGTAACTGCTCCATTAATTCAAATGAGTTAATAATTATTATTATGTATCAGTCCGATTATTTGAAAGTTTACATATCTCATGTAATGGGTTTGCAATTTGCACTTGTACATCTGTTACAAGAAAATATGTACGTCCGTTACCACAATAATTTCTAATTTACTGGATTACAAGAATCCAAATGTGACCATACAGTAGACATTTAGTATTAGTGTCCTTTTTTACAAGCAGAAAAACTTTTCAATTCCACCGGACAATTCAACTATATGTACATATGTCAATTGATATTTTAATCATATGTTTTAATACTAAATAAAACCAAAACGGTTAATTATTCATGGTTAGATAATATTGGAGGTAATAAAAATATGACGAGTTCTAAATGTACGTTTGTTACGGTGGAATTGCCCTTTAGCAGATTTAACTGTAGAAACTACATCAAAGAGAAATTTGAAAGATATTTAGACAGCCTCTCTCATTTGGAAAACTGTGTGTAATCTTGGCCATATTACAGATTTGCACAAACGTTTAAATGATATTAGATTCATGTTGAAACAGATACAGGTGTGAGTAACCCCATATGGATACCACATTGGAATTACAATGTAGATATATATTATATAGATATATTGGCCCCTGATACACGCGTGGGTAATCCCATATGGATACCATGTTGAACCCACATACGTAATACACATGAATAAGGTCATATCATATCCATACCACGCAGATTCCAGGTGCACATGTTGGTAATCACATCTGCGCATATCGGTTCAAGGTACATACAACTAAAAGTGTGGGTTCAATAATGAGCTAACATATGCAAATAAGTAATCCCATATGGATGCAATGTTGGCCCCAGATTTACAAAATTTATCATGTAATCCCATACAGATACCATATTATCCCCAGATACACAAATGGGTAATCCCATATGGACACCATATTGGCCCCATGTTTACAAAACAGAGTTTTAATGTGGGTAATACCATATAAATCCCATATTGGCCCCAGATACACACACTATAAGGTCAGATTATCAATGTAAGAAAGAAGTCCATGTAACCATTATATCATTTGGCGTATCTCTGGGATATTATTATATATGAAATAAAGCGTATTTGCCTACATTTGTATGTGGGAAGATAATATGGGTTCAGTATGGGAACCATATGGTATGATCTGGGCCCACAGCTCATTTTCTCCCCATAATGGTCCCCATATTGCAATGTTTATGGGGCCCATATGGATACCATATTGGACCCAGACCTATTTAATTATTTCATATGTGGTAAATAAACCATATATATTATTTTGGACCCAGAAACACATGTAGGTAACTCCATATGGATACCATATTAGAATTAGATATATTATATGTGGGGGAAATGCCATATAGATATATTGACCCCAGATACACGTGTGGGTACTCCATATGGATACCATATTGGGCCCATGTACATAATATACAGGAATGTTGTTATACCATATCCATGCCACACAGATTCTGGTTGCACATTTTGGTTCAAGGTACAAACAAATAAAAGTATCGGTTCAATAATGAGCTAACATACCCAATCCCATATGGATACCATGTTGGTCCCAGATATACAAAAGTTAATATGTAATCCCATAAAGATACCATATTATCCCAGATACAAACATGGGTAATCCCACGTGGACACCATATTGGCCCCATGTTTACAAAAACAGAGTGGTTAATGTGGGTAATCCCAAATACATCCCATATTGGCCCCAGATGCACAAATGGGTAATCCTATATGGACACCATATTGGCCCCATGTATACAAAAACAGAGTTGTTAATGCGGGAAATCCCATATAGATCCCATATTGGCCCCAGATACACACACTATAAGCTCAGATTATCATTGTAAGACAGAAGTAAGCATTATATCTTTTGGCTTGTCTCTGTGATATTAATATATATGAAAATAAAGTGTATTTGCCTACATTTGTATGTGGGAAGATAATATGGGTCCAGTATGGGAACCTTGTGGTATGATCTGGGCCCACAGCCCCTTTTTTCCCCATATGGTCCCCATGTTGCAATGTTTATGGGGACATAAGTAGGTCATTTCAGGACTAACACATACATGGTTAAATTTTATTTGATAAATTTGCTAGTGCGCAGCGGTCTTTAGCAGAGTGAGGAAACCGGAGGACCATGAGAAAACCCACGAGGTTGGACAAGCGACCCTACTCCTTGTCACGTACAACCGGCGATTCGAAATCACGCCAGTTGACTCAATGCCAGACCCTATACAGCGCGGACGTCATGCGCGGATCCAGAGGCACCCTCCGCCCGCTCAGACTTGAAAATTTTTTATCCGATTTTATTGGCGATTTAGACCTGTAATTTTGGAATTTACCTTCCGGAAATACGTCAGAATGAACCAAATTGAATCTAATTTACCAAATTTGCAAAAAATCCTGGATCCGCGCCTGGGACGTGCTCACCATTCGACAACCCCCTTCCCCCAGAACCAACAAGGTATTGTAAGTATAACGAAATAAAGACGGGGTTTAACGTCCTACTTTTTCTCTCCAACTGGGCTAAATAAAGACGGTCATACGCCACGAAGTGTGCTATGATGGAAATTTTCCCCGGACAGCGGCGCTATGACCTACTCTTAGTCCTATATCGAATTCCAATTGTCAAGGGTTCTTTTACATGCACGCCAATGTGAACACGGGACCTCCGTTTATCGTCCCATCCCATTGAAGTTAATTTGTCGCACCGCGTGCTAGTTTATAACCCCGGAGGGTACACATTGTATGCTATCATTATACAAAAACATAACGTATAAAACTTTAAAGCACCACTTGACACGGACGAATTTGGAATTTAAAAGGGCCTACGAATAGATAAATCAGGCCCCGCGACTATGCATAGACAATTTAAAAGAGCACATCAAATGGCCTCAAATTTTTTTCTAGATTGATAATCCATGGTTATATTATCCACTGGCGTCTGAGGAGATTAAGAGTGTTTTCGATAATTGGCAAAGTCGTTTTTACGGGAGGTCTATTTTTACGACTTTGAGTGAAGATAGCTGAATTCATTTTAGTTTGATTGATGTGAATTTGTCGTAAAGTGGATAAAATAACCATGGACTGCTCATATAGAAAAATTGTCAGGACCATTTTATGTGCACTTTGACAATGTCGCCTGGCACCACGTAATGTGAAAATAATCGAAACAAGTGTAAAGTAACGCTGCTGTCAGGGCAAAATTTCTATCATTGCGCACTGCATAGCGCACGTCCAATTTTATTAGCCCAGTCGGTAAAATCCTTTTTTTTTTTTTTAATTTCATTTTGTTTTCCTCGCATTTATATTTAAAGCAGCTTATGACAGCCTTCTTCGGATGAGACTAAAAGCCGGGTTCCCGTGTACACATTGGCGTGTACATTAAACAACTCGTAAATCACTCGGCAAATCTCGGCAGATTCCGTAAACTAGGCCTACATCTAGTTAAATTGCCCGAAATCTTCCGAGTTTTGCCGAATGGTCGTAAATTTCACTCATAGCTCACTGCATGGCGCACGCACGTCGATATTAGCTCAGTCGGAGAAAAACAGAAGGACGATAAAACCTAGTTCGGCTCTGAACGCCGTTCTCATTCTGAACGTCGGTCTCATTACACTCACCCCGAACGTCCAGGGACTGTCCTATTCAATCAATGTCGAAACTAATGGAGCCCCAGTCAATTTTGCTGGGCAACTTTTCACTGCTAACAATGGGGTGTCAATCCGTGTGGACGCATGTTCAGAGCTGAACTAGATAAACCCCATTCTGTACGCCTTGTCAGTGATGAAGAACGGAGGGCCTGACAAGGACAGCTGTCTAGTCGTTCGGATGGGACAGTGGAATGGAATAAGTACACTTGGTAACCGAGGATGCAGTGGTGTGAGTGGCCGGAAATCGTTGCTGAAGCCTGTAGATAGTCCAAACTTTGACCTAAAAGTGATTGGCAACGGTTTGGGCAATGTGACCAGCGTCGAGTCTTCCAAGCGCCTGGTTCCTCTGAACTGTCTTGAGTCGGTATTAGGGGTGCATTGCATCTTGAAGCTGAAAAATGCAACGTAATGAAATGAAATGGGGTTTAACGTCCAAAGGTTCTGCTCCGAACTGTGCTAATGAAGACGGACATACGCCATACAGTGTGCTTTGAAGGAAATTTTTCTAGGACAGCGGCACTACTCTTATATCGAATTTCAACTGTCAAGGGATCAATGTGTACAGGGGACCTCAATATTTCGTCCCATCCGAACGACTAGACACTTGTCCGTCTTGAATCACTGACAAGGGTGAACCATACAGGAAAATCTGGATGAACTTGCAGGAATCGAACATCCACTTATCCACCGTGGCCTCCAAAATACGACTTAAAATAAATCCTCTTTTTCTTCATCCACCGAAGCATTTATAAAGACATTTCTCCGTGAGAATATATTGTTTATTATTTACCTACATAGAATTAATAAGCCTTTTAAATCAATGTGATATTCTGGAGAAGAAAGAGTAATAGAATTTCGAGGTCTATTGGCTTTTAAAAGAAAAAAAAAATCGAATAAAAACCAGAACAGCTTGCAAATTATCAATAAAACCACGTCGTGTGAAATTGTAAATTTATTTGGTTTTGATGAAAGCTAGATTAGTTCGTATGTTCTGAATTGATTAAAACGCCCCCTATGATTTTGATCGCTAGGACAGATTTTCAGGTTTTTGTCCACTGCTCAAGACCCCTACTAAAATAAAATTAAACCATTATTACCGGCGTGACATAGATTGTGTCGAGTGGAAGTTAAACCCCATTTCACTCTCTTTCCATGTTGAATTCGATAAAAGAGTAGGCTGTACCGCCGCTGTCTTGGGAAAATATCCTTCATAGCACAATGTACGGCGTTTGCCCGTCTTCAAAAGCCCAGTCGGAACAGGACTTTAAACCTCATTTTATTTTATTTCAGTGTTTAAAGAATTAAATCCACGGAAGAAAATCTCCCGGCATGATAATGTCGTCTACGGTGGCAACTGATTTTCCCGCGCTGTATCAATCAGTAAGAGACTGATATTGAAATGTGTTCCGTCCGTCCGCCCGCCCGCCCGTCCGTTCGTATGTCTCCTAAACTATTCCAGATAACTTTGACAAACTTTGTACATACACCAAGATATTATGGTCCTTGTGATTTATGCTAATTGGAAATCTCTCAGATTAATCTTAAATTTCCATAGAAACAAATTTTGACTTATTAGTTTTGGGTATGTTCTCGTCGCCCAACCTAGATTGTTTTCTGATGGGGTGATTATTAATCCCAGTTGGGCTCTTGTTAAAGTAGCTAAGTCTTTATAACCCAATAACATTGCAAACACGAATTATTTGTCAATTTAAATCTTACCGTGAAAAGATGGTGTTCTGGATATCGAGGATGTAAGCTACCCCCCCTCCTCAAAAATAAAGAAACAACAATCGTGGACGGTACCAGAATGTGTTGTAGCGCCATTTTTAACAAGGGAATCTAAGAACGAGGCTAGACTTATTCCACATGTCATGTCAAAGGAGAACGCTAGATCGGAGACGGTCCTACGCAAATTGTGACGTCATATGTGAATTGTGGGTTAGGGTAAGGGTTAGGCTTGATCATAGGTTAGGGTTAGGGCTAGCCCTGTTTACACCTCGGGACTTTGACCAAATCTACAGGTCCTAGCCCTTAACCTAACCCTAACCCATAATCTATATATGACGTCATCTGTGCTAAAGTGCGTAGGACCGTCTCCGATCTAGCGTTCTCCCATGTCAAACGGCGACGCTATATTCTTATCTGGAGAGGATGCGCAATGAATACTATCGGCGTAGACTGGAATAACCACGCGCTAGAGATTGCTGTTCGATTGTGACTTCTGGCATATTTCGCCGAACATAATTGATTTGAAATACGGAAACATTTGTGTCAAATTCTAGGTCCCAAATATTAGCGATTTAGCTCCTTTAAAGACCTAAGCCCTACATTCAGGATGCAGCATCAGCCGGATGGACTGACAAAGAATGTGGGGCGTTTTGGTTTGGGCGCCGAATTAGTCATTTTTGAGGAATTCGTGAAATTTGTGTATAAGCTAAAAACTCCAGGACATACCACAGAAAACAATTTCAGTCAGTCCATTAACAAGAGGAAGTGGTCGATTTCGAAACCTCATTTTTTAAATGTTGTAAAACCATGTAATATATAAATATACAAATATAAGACGTGGACTATTCAATATATTGACTATAAGTAACACTATACCTATATGTGCTGATCCAAATACTATAATAAATCTAACCAATAACCATCTGTCATATATTACACGAGTTTCTGTGTTTTGTATTTTTTGTATCACTAAAGAAAAAAGAAATGAAGAAAGTCCAACTAAATTATACAGAAAGGCAACGGTTACCAAATAATTAGAGAGAGAGACAGACAGACAGAGAGAGAGAGAGAGATGGGTTTAACGTCCACTGGACACAAAAGACTAACATATGGTTTAACTTTATTTCAATAATTCCCTTGCGCGTAGGGGTCTTTAGCAGTGGGGGGACCCGGAGAAAACCCACGAGGTTGGACACGCGATTTAAAAAATAAGGAAGATCGTTCTGCTGTGACGTAAAACAGAGGTGACGTGTCTATCGTTGACAGCGGATTACAAATCATCGTAGCGCATGTCCGCCTCTAGTAGCTCGGTTGGCTAATAGTACAATAAACTAGAGCTGGGCGATATTCCTGGAAACAGATATCGCGATATGTTTGGAATATATCACTACATCGCAGGGATCGAACAGCCATCCTCTAGACTAGCAAGCCAGCGTCTTACCCACTTAACCGCCGTGTACCCCCCCCCCCGCCCCGAGTCTAATAAAACAAAACAACACGTGTATGATATCACCCAAACAATTTTGTTTTGATCACCGATATATTTATACATAAACAACAACATATTGATTACTTAGTGTAATAAATCTAATATGATTAAATTACTACGAATACAGGCGCGAATCCAGAGGGGGTGCACTCGGGGCACGCCCTTCTTTTTTTGAAGTGGCGAACAATTTTTAGCTCCATATATTTTCGCGGGAAAGGAGAATAAAAAATGGTTTAGGTTAGAATTCGTAATTTACAGTACTAGTATGAAATTAGTCCTTGTAGGCATTTTTTCCACCCAAAAATAACGGGCCGGTCTTCGCACTCCCAAGTGGGTGCACCCCCCCACCTGCAAATCCTGGATCCGCCCCTGTAATATACTATAGCAGAATATTGAAAGGGATCGACTTTTCAGTTACTAAGGTACAAAATGCTATAGCGAGCAGTCCGTCAATACAAAATTAATCTAATTTCAGGATTAAGTGCATGGATATAACATTCCGATGTATTTGAATATATTACTGGTGTTTTTTTTTTTTTATTAGTTTTCATCGATCGCAGGCAGAGGCAACAAGTTCACATTCGCTGTATATTTTGTTTTAAAAGATTTATGAGCTATGTACGAAAGCGTAATAGGGCCCCTATTGGATTTTCAAATTACTAACTAGAATAATAAAAAAATATGTGGCCCTATTACGCTTCCGTAGCTATGTCTTTCTATTATGTAAAAAATAATATAAATAAATAATTAGGGGTTATAAATAAAATTGAATAAACTACGCGATACAACTATTTTTTTTTAGAAATTTTAAATATATCATTTTAATAAAAGGAATGACAAAGAAAGAGAGAGAGAGAGAGAAATGGGGTTTAACGTCCACTCAACACAACTAGGTCATTTCGGGACTAACATATGGTTACAATTAATTTCAATAATTCGGTTGCGCATAGGGGTCTTTAGAAGTGGGAGGAAACCGGAGTGCCCGGAGGAAACCCACGTGGTTGAGAAGGCGCCCCTATCTCCATGCCACATACGCTCACACCAGGGCTCGAAACCACAGCCACAAGCCAGAGGTGACCGGCCAGCTAGAGGTCGAAGCGCGGCATTCTAGACCACTAGGCCATCCCAACCCCCCTAAATGACAAAGAAAGGGGCAAACCAAACTCTTAACACACAAAGGAACTAAAGACCTCTTGATAAATGTATCTACTTTTTAAGTTTTTATATAATAAAGGACCCTAATAGTAAATGCAGGGGGACTGCACCACACACAATTCTACCCAAAAACAAATATACAGATAAGACATCATGCTAAGGGACCACAAACAACAACAAATCAAAAAGAGTGAATGGATCCGGGGGCTAGCCGTAAATGTGACATTTAAAGGTATATTATGGGAGTGGTTTCCCCTTCTAAGTGATGCGGAACGGAGGGCCTGACAAGGACTGTCTGGTCCTTCGGATGGAACTAAAAACCGAGGTCCTGTGTACACATTGGCGTACACGTAAAATATCCCTTGGTATATGGAATTCGATATAACGCCGCTGCTTGGGAAAAATGTGCCTCATAGCACACTGTACGGCGTATGCCCGTCTTCATTAGCCCAGTTTAGCTGAAGAATAGAACGATAAACCCCTTTTCATTACATTTCATAATGGAAGATTACATATAGCACTTCTCGCTATAATAGTTAACGGGAACAGAGAGATTAGCGATTGAATTTCGGACCTAGCATCGATCATCATTACTAAAGTATGTCGGTACGATAAACCCCCCCCCCCCAAAAACAGTCACGATTATTCATTTTTGGATTTAAAGGACAATATTGGTGTCAGTCATTATCACATATGTGATAAAACTGGTTCAACACTTTCCAAATGTAATTTTAACAAAGAGATCATTGCTACGATAGATGAGTAATAAAGGTTTCAAGAATCGGAAGTGACGAACGCAAAAGGAAAACACGCGAAATCCCTCTATATAACTGTCTGAAGTGACGAGTGATAACAGATACATGGACAAATTTCTGCTTACTAATAATTCTACATAATCCTTGAGCGGCATTTAGTGATTGAGCACATTAAAAAACACAACACAATTTATATGGAAAACAATCACTGGTTTATACACATATAGCACGACGTTTCGACAAGTATTCTCTTATCGTTATCAAGTACAAATAATAAATTAGTAAACTAAAAGGTAATATTTATAGTGATATAAGAGGAAGCCATAAGACCTATGTTGTTACAATACATAGTGTGATTGACAAGGATTAACAAATAACACAGTGTGAGGAAAAACATGAGGCTAATTAACCAATTATTAATACAAATTGGTGAAACCCTTTGACCTAAGAATGTGCATTTTACCCCTTGTTTGTTTAGCATGATAACAACTCCACAAGCCGACCAATAGAGAAGAAAAATAGAAGAATAATAATAATATGGGGTTAATTAATTATGGATGGTTGACCGGATGATCATTAGGTAAAAATTGTTTATCAAGTTAATGAACACAAAGAATGCAAACTGAGGTGAAACTAATATTTCAAAGACAAGTAATTAAAGAAATCAAATTAAGAGAGATTGGATATAAACTAAGACAAATTGGAATATAATTTAAAACAAATTGAAATATAAATTAAGACAAATTAAAAATATGATTTAAGACGAATTAAAATAAAATAAATTAAATTGAAATATGAAGTTAGAAAGGTTATATATTGTGAAATTAAAAAATAATTATCATTTCTCCATCTTTATAAGTTCATCGTAGGCCCTTGGGATGTATAAACCTGTATCTCTGTTCAGTTCTGGGCTGTGACGTTTGATTTGTATAGCTTCTATGATTTTCCTCTTTTTCTTTTGGTGTTTGTGGACGGCTAGGGTTTGGACGTTGTTTCAGTCTGGTTTGTGGCCCTGGTTCTTGGTGATGTGTTCTGCTATTGCGGATACATTAGTTTTGGCTCTAGACTTGTGTTCTGCAATTATTTTGTCTAAAGGTCTCTTCGTTTCTCCAATGTAAAATCTGTTGCAGGAACAATCAACTTTATAGACCACTCCTTTGGGTTGATTTGGGTTGGTCGGTGGTAGTTTCCCATTTGCCTTGAGTATCTGTTTTAAGGTTGTGGAAGTGGAAAAGGATGTTCCAATATTAACTGTTTTCAGGATTCTGCTGACTTGATAAGATAGTTTCCCATAGAAGGGCAATGTCACTCGGATGTCTGGTTTTTCAGGTTTGGGTTTATCTTTTTGGTTGGTGGTTCAGAGTTGATTTAATAATATTGTTGACAAACTTAACAGGGTAGTTGTTGAGGGTACAAAAGGCATATCGGAGGTGTTCAAGTTCTGCTTTGAGATATTCAGGTTCACATATATTATGGGCTCGTCTGACTAAACAGGAAACGACAGAAGCTTTGACATTGGTGGGATGTGTAGAGTTAAAGTTTATATATTGGTCTGTATGGGTAGGTTTACGGTACACACTGGTTTTAATAGCATTGTTACTTTTATGAACATGAACATCTAGGAAGGGAAGTGATTGGTCGACCTCTCTCTCCATAGTAAACTTAATCCTCGGATGCTGGTTGTTGAGATGGTCGAGGAGAACTGCCGGGTCATCTTCTTCCTCAAGGATGACAAAAGTATCATCGACCTTACGCAAATAACAAATAGGTGTTATTGGGGATGATTCCAGGGCGCGTTCTTCGAACTGTGTTAGATAGATTTCTGATATTAATGCAGATAAAGGGCTTCCCATCGGTAGGCCATGGATCTGTTCATACGTTTCATCTCCCCACGTGAAGTAAGTGGAGTTAATGCACATCGTGAATAAACTGACTATATTTTCTGTTGACAAGTGGGTATCCAGCGGTTCTTCAAGTTGGTTGATACGTGATCGTAGGGCTTCCATGGCTTCATCCCGGGGCACATTGGTAAATAAGTCGACTACGTCATAAGATACAATTTGGCTTGGGTCGCTTATATTTCTAATCTTTTCGCAGAACATGGTGGAATCTGTAATGAATGAGGACGCGGCCTTGCCTAACGGCGAGAGAAGCTTGCTGAGATGCTGGGCAACATTGCAGAAAACAGAGTCCCTTGAACATATTAGTAATCTTGATCTTATTGGGTTCTTATGTGTCATGATAGTGGCCCGGACATACGGTGGTCGTGGATGACAGCATCGGAGTTGGTGAAACTGGTTTTTGGTGATCTGCTCCCCTTCTCTTATTTCTTCTAGCTTGTTATTTAGTTGTTTCTCTAGCTTGGTGGTAGGTTCCTTTCTTATTCGCCGGTAGGTTGACGTATCTTGAAGTAGATTATTAACTGTGGATTGGTAATCTTTGGTATCCATGACCACTGTTGATTTCCCTTTGTCCGCAGGTATTATGGTTATTGAGGGGTCTTTCTTGAGGTCTAAAATCGCTCTTCTTTCTTCTTTATTAATGTTGTTCTGTTTTTTACTGGTTTTCGATTTAGTAATTAAGTTGGCGATTTGGTGGCGGAGAAATTCAACTTTACCCCCAGGTGCTAATTCTACGTTGAATCATATGAATACCCCGAAGACAGCTATTATTATTTACTAGCTTTCCCTGTGTAGTGGATAAACGCTAGATGACCATCAATACTCCCCTAACACAGCAGGATAGGACCATATAAAAATACTACTTTCAGGTTCTTCCTAACTTACAAATGCTACCAACTACTCCATATTTTCAATTGTTCATAATGTCATAGAAATAATTCGCTTGCGCGTAGAGCTCTTTGGCAGTGGGAGGAAATCGTCAACCAGAGAAAACCCGCGAGAAATCAACGCCACTTCCAGCAAATCCAGAGAGAGAGAGAGAAAGAGAGATAGAGAGAGAGGGGGGGGGGTACGTCCACTCCACATAAACTAGGACATTTCGAGACTAACATTGTTCAATTCTATTTCAATAATTCGCTTGCGCGTAAGGGTCTTTAGCAGTGGGAGGAAACCGAAGACAACCCACGAGGTTGGACAGTGGATGAACCGAAACCACGTCATTTAACCTAATAGAACTTGTGATGCAACGCACATGCGTTACCAATCGATCACCCCAAGCCCCTAATTTATTATACAAATTCC
The DNA here is from genome assembly GCA_036850965.1 of Patella caerulea. Lineage (NCBI taxonomy): Eukaryota > Metazoa > Mollusca > Gastropoda > Patellidae > Patella > Patella caerulea. The sequence goes on from JAZGQO010000007.1 coordinate 4,652,570, forward strand.
ATAAATTTAATAAATAAAATATTGTTTAAATCTATAAATGAAATGTTTGTTTATATGGTGTTTAATAAAAAGGGCTTGGTTTCTAATATATACGTGTGTCAATGAAACGGATTGCTTTTTGTTTATTAATATGGGATATAATCGATGGTAAACAATATATCAACTATTGTGACCAGTATATCATGTAGTTAATGAATACCCAGCTGGACTAGACAGGTATTAAACGCCATATAAATTTGACCAACCCTACATCGGTTCGGCAGTTCTCGATTTTTCTGGTCAAGTAGCAGACAAGACAGAACCACGACGATGTTAGCTTTCATCATTTTATTTTTGTTCCAGGGGACGTTGGCTCAGATTCCCGGTAAAGGAATTACAACTTCTTTTTTTGTGTTTTTGTTTTCAAATTTAAAGTATCTGTGCGTCATTTGGTATTTTAGGAAAATACCACATTTTCCACGGATTAATATCCACGCTTACTTAGATTGATAATTAGAGATGATATGGAATTTGGTTTAACGTCCTACTGTTCTGCTCCAACCAACTGTGCTAATGAAGTCAGGTTTTGAAAATTTAATTTAAAGAGAGAGAGAGATAGAGAGAGAGAGAAAGAGAGAGAGAGAGAGAGATGGGGTTTAACGCCCACCTGACACAAACATCGGGACTAACACACGGTCCAATTTTATTTCAATAATTCGCTTGTGTGTAGGGATCTCTAGTGGTGAGAGAAAACTGGAGGACCCGGAGAAAACCCACGAGGGTTGGACAGGCATTATGGATTAAACGTTTTCAGGGAAAATCAGAGGTGATGCTTGATGGTGTTGACTATGTGTTTAGTGGATGCCGAATGTTGACAAATTTTGATTTATCATACCTAGGTTAATACTGATAAAACGTGAACATATTTTTGGACTGATATACTTTTTAAAGATTGATCTTTCGTTGTTTTGCAATTTGTAAAGGTTTCAAAATCTCTCGAATGACCACCAACGGCTTTAATGAAAAACCGAAAATAAATTTCGAGCGAGGTACATCCTGCATGCGATTATCGACTTTAAGTGCGTGATTTCCCCCAAGATATTAAGATTGTGTTTGGTGAAGTCAACAAATCAATAAAACCAAATGGAATTTAACATATTATCGTTCTGCACCAGCTGTTACCCGGAAAACGGCATTACGAACTATTCTCATTTCGGTTTCCAAGTGTTGGGGATCGTGAACGTGCTGTCAGTGGTGTACACTTTACCTCCGTTTTTAATATCATCCGAACAACTAGATACATTTCTAGGCCATACCCTCCGACGTGTAGTACTGACAAACGGGAAACTAAACTGAAAAATATCGAGGAATCTTTTCGAACATAACTTGAATGAAACCTGAACCAGTCTGCGGTTAATGGACCAATGTCATGTTGACTAAACAGCCCCCTTCCCCATTCAGCAAAATCCAGAAATTGACTGTTTTCTAATGTATTTCGATTTAATGTTTAGAACAGCATCATTTTATCCCATGAACTGACTGTATGGCCAAACGAAAAGACAAATTTCAAAGTTCTTATAGGCTAGTTACAATTAAAGTAACTATTAATCCACTGATTAATCGAAATCAAATTCCAAACACCAACGCCAGCGATTATCTTCACGTTTGGATTCAATCGGATTTAAATTGGGTTCATTAATTTGGTTACCAAGGGAACAACAGAGAACGAAGGAATAAAGGGAATAACAATCTGACTAAAATACGGATCTATATTTCGTTTCTCTTTTAATGCTTTCGATCGCCTACACAACATGAATATCTGACAAGTTGTACTGGGAGGTCGCGTCAGGGATCACACGAGCGGCTTTTGACCCTATGACGTGAGACATTTCATTAACCAATCAGCGTTGATGTTTCTAATGGGTTAATTATCTACAGTTCGGTGCACCTTACGCCACAACAACTAGCCGTAACATGCCGTTTCATTGGCTAATCCCTATCATTACATAACAACTCTTCCAGATTCTAGTGTAGTAAAGTCAAGTAAATCGGAATTTTAAACTATAACAAACGAAACGAAATAGGATCTATGTTCCAATCAGATCACATATGTTAGTCCCGAAATGACCTAGTTGAGTGGACGTTAAACCCAATTTCTCTCTCCAATCAGATCGATGGAATTACAGGGTCTCTATAGCGCTAAAATCAAGCTCGGGGTCTATAAATCAAGATTACGACTTTGCACCTTGTTCATAATTTTAAAATTTGTTTTTAATAATTTCACAGGCAAACAATGTGGTGGTGTCGTCTGCCTGGATAATAGTGACGTCACGTGTATTTCCGGTAATAATACGTGTCAATGTAAAGATGGAATGGTGGGAAATGGACGATTTGGATGCGTGGATGCTGGTATGTTTTCATTATGTTAAAGCAAGAATTTCATATTTTTAAATATTTTTAAAATAAAGCCCTAGTATAGATTGTACCTATAAACAGCCCCATCTTGTTAAAGAATAATCCTATTGATCCTAAATTCACTATTGCCAGTTGAGAAATTGGCAAAAATCATTTTCAATTTCAAAATTTTAACGTTTGAAGATAGCTATTCCTTGGGGGGGGGGGGAATAGAAAAACAAGGGAGGTAATTGTGTTATTATTTCCTGTGTGAATTATTTCTAAGTGTGGGAAATAATGCCTATGATCGTATAATAGTGAGTCAACAACCTATTGAGCAAAAGACATAAATTTTAACATGACTTTTTCAAATTTTAGCTACGAGTTGCATTTGTTATCTCTATGGCGATCCATACGTCACAGCTTTCTCACAGAGTGTGATGTCAGCACCATTACCATGCCACCACGTTCTGACAGAATTTACGACACCAGACGGAATCTACGTGAAGATTACCGCCACGGCATCATCAAGAAATGATCGACCTTATCCAAGTTTTGTGTTCGAAGATGGTTTATCATTCATCGCTACAAAGGGCGACACCATGGCAAGAGCCTTATTCAGAAGAGATGGATTTTGGGTACGCCCATTTGTATTTATTTCCTAATTTCGGATGACATCGCGTGGCACAACTGTCACCTACTCCTTGTCACGTACAACTGTGGATTTGAAATCCCACCAGTAGACTCAATGACAGGACCTTATGATACAGTTTCTCATTAGGGATATAATGTTTTCAATTCGTCACGACATTTCACTTCATCTCAGTGGGTAAGATATTGGCTAATTTACCAGGAGTTCGTGATGCCGACCGATAAAGAACCTCATCTGTTCCCTTATGTCGATACTGCTGGATGGGGCTAGAAATCGGGGTCCTGATCTGTATAAGATCTCACTGTCCAGGCAAAACTTTCCTCATAGTACAATACATGACGTCTGTACCTCTTCATTTTATCCGTAGGTGTAGAAGAGTAGGACGGTTCCTCTACCCTGACCCTTCTCCCCTTCCCTGTTTTATTTCATATCCATTTTTTTTTGATTGATGTTTTGAAAAAAAGAATTTAAATTCGAGCATGCAATTATCTATATATTAGTTTTAAAAAAACAAACATTTTCTGGCTTGTTATTTTGTAGAATAAAGGATTGAAGTTAAAATTACCCGTCAGAAGTAATTTTCCTGATTTTGGATTGTATTGTTGGGCTGATCCAGCTCAGTATTGGACTCTAGAAATACCCAGATTTGGTGTCGTTGTACGTTACAGGTAATTTCTTTTTAAATAGATTCATTTATTATCGTCATGCGTAACCATGGGTTAAGCGTTCGGCTGATGTTAGCGGTGGGGGAGTGGCCTAATGGTTGCGTTTGCGTGATCCGTTCATCATAGCGCGGCTGAAACGTAGAACCCGTTGACCCACCCCTATGTTGTTTGTCGCGTTTACGTGTTGATGAACAGTGTTCCTGTATTAAAAATAATGTTTTGATTTTATTTTCAGGAGTGCCGATTCATCCGTTACTATAGAAGCACCTAAAAACTCCCAGTATGTCAGAAATACTCTGTGTGGCGATTGTGGGGATCCTAAAACGACCTACCGAACAATGGCTCAAGCGGCTGGTATGACGCTCAGTGAATGGTCGCTAGTTGGAACAGTGCTAAATTTAGATGCAGAAAACGAGTAAGTTTTGTAAATATATGTCTCTATTAATTTAGTTCCGTGAACATACAAAGAGAATAAATCAATTTAATTATACAATGCAGATTTTGATAACATCATGACGTCACACGGTAGTTGACGTCAAAGCCGTGGTTGACGTCACATTTCATTTGTAACTCGTTCGTGAAATAAATTGATGTGTTTTTAAGATAGTTTTAAGCTCTGGATGAAAGAAGACCCTCGAAGAGTTTTGGGGAGATCATTCCACGTTTTAACTGGTCTGACAGAGAAAGCATATTCACCGGAACGTTTATTACATTTTGGAATCCTCAATATGAATTAGTTTGCTTTCATGGCCTCACAGTGGTGGGCACATGATATTTGGTTAAGGGCTGGGCATGGGTGTTCTCCTTTTGAAATATCGGGGTGTGAATGGTGATTTGTGTAGCATATCTTGACCGGAATATAACATTTAGTTTCATCAGAAAATAACTCAAATTTATTCGTTTCATAAAACAGAGTAACAAATGACTATTTGATACGGTTATTTGGGGGATTTGATCTACCCCTGGAATTACTATACTAAGCCGGTAAGACGCTGACTCGCTGGCTTGGCTGTCGCAGGTTCGATACCGGTGTTAGACGAGAAAGTTCATCGTGATTTTCCAGCGTGTTTTCCTATTGTCAGTGGTGCAGGATGGAGAGCTTTCTAGTCGTTCGGATGGAACGAAAAACTGAGGTCCCGTGTACACAATGGCGTACATGTAAAAGATCCCTTCGCAGTTACAATTCGATATAAGACTTGCCTGGGCTACATTTCCCTCATAGCACACTGTATTGATGCCCGTCTTCATTAACCCAGTCGGAAAAGGCCGTTAAACCTACATTCCATCGCATTTCATTGTATTTTCTTTTTTCAGTGAAAACCCGCAATGCAAAAACCTCGACCGGGTATTCAAGAGCTGCGGAGACGACAAAACAGCTGAAGCCTTGAAATTTTGTGGGGCTCCTTTCAGTCACAACGATATAGGAGAGTGTTTTGTACAGGCCTATGGTCGAGGAGAGATCCTCTCGATGATGAACGGATGTATTGAAGCTTTCTGTGGTAGTGGTGTTACTGACAGTTGGTGCAGAAAGACCAACACAGCCAAAACACAATGTACCAAACAAGCCGATTTCTCAGTTATACTTAATAAATGTTAGTGGTCTGAAGCCTTCTTTGTGTTAATTGAGTTACTTCCCTTGATTAATAAAAGGCTTTGATCCTAGATGGAATTCTGGGATGGAGTGGAATGTAAGATAGCTGTTTTTAATTAGCCCCTGTTGTCTTAATCAGCCCAGGGCCCTGTTTTTCGAAATCTTAACTCCAAATTTGAGTAGATGTTTCTATTTTGATTAGCTAAGCACTATAATCAGTCTAATATCATACTTATCAGCAGTGAATATTCGCTAGGCCGCTACAATCACTGATAAGCATGACATCGACGCGACTTAATTAGTTCCCCATATTAACTTTTTTCCTCCGACAAATTAAATTGTAAAAAATTTTTGTGTACTAGAAAAATAAATGAAGTCGTTTGAAGTATTTGTAGTTAAAAAGTATTTCCTATTTAGTGTAAATGGGTATTAAAATGAGTAAAAGGCACTATTCTCCTAAACCAGTTATGTAAACAATGCACACGCCATTATGTAAATGCACGTTGACGTGTTGAAGTCAGTCATCTGTGATAGAGATATTAGAAGACGACTTTCGTAATTCTCTGTGAAACAGATTGTCCGATATTATCCAATCAAATTGTTAAAATTTGGATTTTATCTTAGTTAAAATTTCGTGAAACAGGCCACGAGGCATCTGGTTATCTATGCAGCCCAGTACCACTTTACAATACCATTTTCATTTTCTGGGACACGGATCGGGGTTGGGGAGGTTTCGACAAACGTGTTGATGTTCACGTAAAAGATCCCTTGAAAGATGGAAGTCGAAAAAAGCAGGCGAAATCGCCGCTGTCCAGGCAAATTTCGCGCATAGCACAATGTCCCGTTGGATCGGTGTGAGGGTTTGGGATGGCCTACTTGTCTAATAGTGATTGCGGAAGGACCGCGCTACACGCAAAACAAAAATCTACAATATAAACCTGCGAACAAGACAGAAAATAGACACTGAAAAAAAATAAACAGATATCAAATAAGATTGATGCAGTCCGAGCTCTACTTGGCCGATCAACTCTGACTTGCGGTTGTGGTTTCGATCAATGGTTTGAGAGTATGTAGCTTGGTGGTAGGGACGCCTTCTCAACCCCTTGGATTTACCCCGGGTACTCCGGTTTCCTCCTACAGGAACGACCTCTGCGCATGCACTTATATAATAATAAAAGTAAAAATAGTGCAACTTGTCTGCGATATCACCATCGGTGGAAGCGGACGTTAAACACCAACAACAACAGCCTCACGAATTAGGAGGTTAAAATCCCATTTCATTTGTTCATTTCCACGAGACCCTGTCTCTTATGTTAAATGCATGATCACTGGGCATGTCCCCGAATCAGGGGTTGGGATGGCCTGGTGGTCTAGAGTGCCGCGCTTGCTTCGAAATCTAGATGGCCGGTCACCTCTGGCTTGCAACTGTGGTTTCGATCCCTGGTGTGAGCATATTATGTGGCATGGAGATAGGGGCGCCTTCTCAACTTAGTGGGATTCCTCCGGGCACTCCGGTTTCCTCCCACTGCTAAAGACCCTTACGCGCAAGCGAATTATTGCAATAAAATCAAAACCATATGTTAGTCCCAAAATGACCTAGTTTGTGTCAAGCGGACGTTAAACCCCATTTCTCTCTCTCTGTCCCCGAATCACAGTTCCTACAAACTTAGTGCAGTTACTGTTGCCCGATATTTAATTTTGAAAGTTACAGGAGCTCTTGTTCCCGAGTCGCAGTTCCTACAACCCGAGCGCAGTTACTGTTGCCCGATATTTAATTTTGAAGGTTATAGGAGCGATTAAGGAGGCTATAATAATTCTGTTTGTTAAAATCGATTGTTACATATCAATAACATACCTCTAACGGAATGCATGTCGCCATTCAAAATCAATATCAGACAAACTTAATCCTTCAACGACTTAACAAATTTTAATAATCTTTCTTCACATTGCTTGATCCTCCTTTCATCGAAACTGTATTTTATTGATAAATAGGCCTGGCTTGACGATAAATCCACAATATCTAAGTTTAGAAAGCAATAAACTGAATGAAAAGAAAAAACCCGTGATATAATCCACAGTGACGCAAGAACATAGCAGTAGGTGCACCAGATGGCGGGACGACGCGTATTCCCTATCCTAGCGCCGCGACTGGGTGGGGGCTGTTCTATTTCTTACTGACGCGAGAATTCAGTGATTGCATTTTGGGCCCAGCCTCGATCATCATTACTATAAAAACAAAACATAGCCTCGATTGTAAATTTTTTGATTTAATCTTGAATGAGCCTTGATTACAGAGTAGCGTTAATTAATGTCTAATCAATAATTTAGATAGTATTTCAGACCCAAAGGAAGACCTGTACTTGACAGATTTAACACTTGCATGATGTAGGTTTAACCCAATCTCGTTCCCAGAGGCAGCCGCGGAACCGAAGGCCTCTGGCACATTAGACCGTCCATTTTTTCCAATTTTTTTCAAACCTTAGCCCCGCCCATTCTGACCTCTGATTGGTCAATCTTTTTGGGTCGATTTCTCGAAAACTAGAGGTCGGATAGTCGTTACGTTTGTTGTAAAATGATCCTTGAGTCAAAGTCAACTCGCTGACATAAAAAAAATTTCTACGCGTGGATATATTTTTAAGTGATTCGGTCATCCAGGCACGTAAAATCAGGGGCGTACGACGCAAATAAACGAGAAATTTCGCGCGTAGGAATTACATGTCATTTTCCGGGGAAATGGCTACCCCGATTCACCAGAGAAATTTCTTCAAAAATTTTTCTGGTGTCGAGATTGGGTTTAACCACAATCTGATTAAAACACAGATCCAATTTCGTTTCGTTTTTATAGTTCAAAATTTCGTTTTTACTTGTCTTTACTACTCTTGGATCTGGAAGACTTGTTATTTAAGTCGTGTTCTGCCTGAAATGAGGGGTCAGCCAATCAAATTGGCTGTCGAATCGACCGTTTGACCTTTTCATGCGTGGAACTGTGGGTAAATATTACCAGCGGATAGAAATCAAAACAAAAGTAGATTTTAAAAAGCATGGTGGTCGCTAATTGGTTAATCGAATGACTGACGTTATCGGGTCAAGTGTCCCTTGCTTGATACCTGACGTAATAGAACGTAAGCTCCCACTATAACTAGTTAGATCTACATGAATGTAGGCCATCGAAAGTATAAAAAAAACGAAACGAAATATAGATCTATATTTTAATTAGATTTGTTTAACCAAAAATTCACTTCAGCGAATCAAGCTAAATCGTCTCATGCGTTATGATGGGATTTGGAAAAATATTGTGTAAATTTTGAAAAATGAATATGTTGAAAATTTCAGTTCAAGCACTTTATTCTGAGCGTAGTTATGACTTTTTGAATTTTTGGCAAGATGAAGCGCAAATAGTCTCTAATGTCAAGTGCGATTGCTACGATAATAGATCAAGTCTTGATTATCCATTTTAACGTTAAATTATAAAATGGCATGGATGTTATTATCAAATTAATACGCGATGTATCTTTAGAATAGAAGATACAAAATGAATATGTTGAAAATTTCGGTGAAATTGCTTTATTCTGTTATAACTGTTTGTAGTTTCGATTTCATTTTAAGGGATAGCGAAGATATGTCAGATATTGTTTATCTACTCCGATTATTTAGGGGGTTTGATATTGGGAGATTAAATAAAAGAATTTGCTGAAAATTTCAGTCAATTTGATCTACTCTGAACCTAGATTTTAGAGATTGAATTTCCGGCTAGTCTCGGTCATTATTACAAAAGTCGGTCCGATAAAAACATAGCCTCGATTATCCACTTCATGATTAAATCATGAATGAAAAGTGGAGTAGCAAAAGGGATCCTAATCCTGTAAATATCACAGACTAGCAATGACATCGGGGAGTTGATCATGGTCTTGATAAGTTAATTAATGCCTGATAAATAATTTATATAACATTTCAGGCCTGTGTTGATTTAAACATATTTTATTGTTCAATAACAACTGGATAAGACACAAGTTTTACTACTTATAAAATTCTTCTCCAATACATATTACATCAACGAACTTAAATAATATTAAATAAATTTTATACGAAAAAGAACATGAAGTATTCGCCAAAAAAGGAAGAAAATAAATAAACTAGTTCAAAAGATCTTGATCAATGCAAAGGCCTATGTTGTGTTAAAGACCGGTAATAGGCAGATTTAGCTCTTGCATAATGTATGTTTATTAAATGGAGCATATGAATTCAGAAAATGTATGGCATTAGGCAAATTAAGCTCTTACACAATTCAACGTCATACGTCAGTTATTATTTAACTGGCATTCAGTGAAATGGAATGAATGGGGTTTAACGTCCTACTGTTCGGCTCCAACTGAGTTAATGAAGACGGGCTTACGTCATACATTGTACCACGAGGGAAATTTGCCAGGGCAGTGGCATTGTACTCTTATATCGAATTCCGATTGCCAAGGGATCTTTTACGTGCACGCCAATATATACGCGGGACTTTGTTTTGTGTACTATCCAAACGACTGGACAGCTGGTCCTGTCAGGCCCTCCATCTGAAAAGCACGATGAACTTTCTCGGCCATTGCAAGTACCGAACAAGCGGCCCCCAGACTAGCGAGTCAGCATCTTATCCACTTAGCCACCGTGGCCCCCATATTCCTGAAGCAATGTCCTGAGAAATCCCTCTCTGGCCATTGCTGGAATAGCGTCTGTTTCTTGAACTTAGGCGGGAGTGTGTCTATTCTTTCCGTTCACTGAAAGTTATCTTTTAAGTACAGCAACATGACAGTCAGTCCTTCGTTTAATCTGGGTCAGTGATTTAAGGTATTAAAAACGGTGAAAGTATGTTCGTTTCCAAACAGTATTGTTTACATTTCATTCGACTTGATAGCCTCGTTTGTCACGCAGTTAGTTTTACTGCAGTATTCTGCTTTGCACGGGTTAATTAGGCATAATAAAATCGTGAGCCATGACGTAACGTTATGTAATAATAATAATAATAATAATAATGTACATTTGTAATTGCGCTAACTCCATCCATATTGCATGCTCCAAGCGCGGGGATAATAGCTAATCCTGATAATAAGTTTTGAGTTTGGATTTGAACACAGCTAATGATTGAGAACTCTGTATCTCCAATGGTAAGTTGTTCCACAAGCGCGGTCCACAGACACTGAAGGCTTTATCCCCATCTGATTTCAGTTTAGCTTGCGGAACAGCCAATGAGGGCTTATTTTGTGAGCGAAGTGGTCGATTTGGTTGATATGTTTTAATGAGATCAGTGAGGTAAGATGGGGAAAGATCATGTTGACACATATAAACCAATGTTAGAATCTTGAAAGTTATCCGGGCTTCTATTGGTAACCAATGTAATGATTTTAAGATGTGAGTTATTTGAGAATACTTTTGTGTTATTGTTATTATTCTGACAGCGGTGTTTTGATTTTTTTGGAGTTTTGCACACAGGTTTTGGGGAATTCCAATCAAAGCACTGTTGCAGTAATCGAGCCTCGAGAATATCAAGGAACGCACAAGCAGCTTACAGGCTTCCACTGTCAAGAGGTGTCGAATATTCCCAATACATCGAAGATGGTAATTGCACGTACGGCAAAGTTGTTCGACCTGTTTCTCCATGGTTAAGGAAGAATCCAGTAGTACACCAAGATTCTTCACACATGATGAAAACTGAATTTTGGTTTCACAGATTACAAGACTTGAATTTGGAGTAGACCTAAGTCGTTTAGATGTCCCTACAAGCATGGCTTCCGTCTTGTCATCATTCAGTTTGAGCTTACTCTCGTTCAACCACGATTTTACAGATTTAGAGCAGAGTGTTACCTGATGAAGAGACTCGTCAATTTTATTTTGATAAGTGTCACCAATTAATTGGGTGTCATCAGCATAGGAGTAGTGAGTGATCCCGAAACTGTCTATTACATCACCAAGGCATTTTGTGTATAATGTAAACATATTTGGTACAAATATTGGCACTCGTTTTAAATGTAAAGCTTTTGTAGGGCAGCTAGTTAGGCGGACTACTGACCAATCGAAATTTAAAACAACAATATCCACTCATAATAGCAGTGTGTAGTAGGATTACCTCTAATCAAACGCAACACTGCGCGGAGTATGCGTGGCCCCTGGCATTTAGTAAATGGAACATAATCAAATAACAAAATAACACTCTTTTATGGAATAACAATTACTATGGTTTATTATAAAATGAAATGGGGTTTAACGTCCTACTCTTCTGTACCTAACTTGGGCTAATGGAAGACGGGCATACGCCATACAGTGTGCTATGAGGGAAATTTTGCCCGGGCAATGGTGCTACGGCCTACTCTTATATTGAATTCTAACTGCCAATGGATCTTTTACGTGCACGCCAATGTGTACACGGGTCCTCGGTTTTTCGTACTATTCCGAACGACTAGGCAACTGTCCTTGTCAGGCCCTCCGTTCTGCATCACTGACAAGAGGAAACCACACCGGAAAATCGAGATGGACTTTCTCGGCCAATGTAAGGATCGAACACCCGACCTCCAGGCTAGCGAGCCAGCGTCTTACCCACTTAGCCACGTGATCCCCCTGGTTTATTATAACGTTTGTTATTTGGCCGTACATAATCGCTGGTTTCCTATGAATATTTTTGTGGCCACGTGTACTTTAGTCTCCACGGTCTGTCACTTAGTTCAGCTCTGAATGTAGGTCACATTGCACTCGCCCTGTACGTTCAGGAAACGTTCTTTTGAATCCTTTCGAACAAATCATTTTTACTGGGAAACTTTTTACTGAGACACGGGCTCGTCTCAGTCCCTGTGAACGCCTGTACATACAATGTAAAGCATTTTAGTGAGAAAATAAGACCCTGTACGCAAAATATTGAAATAAAATTATAACAAGTTAGTCTCGAAATGGAATAGTTGATGAGCGCCATGTCGGCTCAGTGTGTAGACCGTTGGTTCGCTAACCTGGCGGTTCCGTGTCGCTCCTGCTCGTTATCAGTGGTGCAGGGACGATGGTCTGATAGGAGATAGCGAATAGTCGTTCTTGTCTAATGAATGAATGAAATGTTGTTTAATGGCACCTCAGCACAACCGGGCTACATTGCGCCAATCTTGTCTAATGAAGACGGGTATATAATCAAATAGGTACGAGAACGTAGCTAAAAACGTTGAGATATACTGATGTGCTTGTTTTTAGCTACGATTTGAGGCCTTTAATTCCCAGTTGCAAATTCAATTTCTTTAATACTATTATCACTAATTAAACTTACAGAGGCCAATGTGGTGGCACAACTATCGTCAAACTCCAAATATTCGCATTTAAATTACTGGAGCGATGGTTTATACCCGTTCCAAGTAGGATTATATGTGGCAGAAATATTATGAATAACAATAATCAATCCAAATATTCGCGTTTAGATTACTGGAGCGATGGTTTATACCCGTTCCAAGTAGGATTATATGTGGCAGAAATATTATGAATAACAATAATCAATCGTTGTTTTGATGAAAAATATTGTCAATTTTGCATAGTAAGAGCGATTCTGATTCACAATCGCACTTGCAACGTTGAACCAAATGGGGAGAAATTTCATCTAGAAACACGGAGGGTTGACAGATGAATTTTTTTATCTAATAGTCAAACATCATGCAAAAGACGGAAATTGTGCCCGGACAGTGGCACTACGGCTTACTCTTATACTCAATTCCAGATGCCAATGTGTACAAGGGACCTCGGTTTTCCGTCCAGCCCGAACGACTAGATAGCTGCCCTTGTAAGACCCTCTTGCATCACTAACAAGGGGGAAATGAAATGAAATGGGGTTTAACGTCCTACTCTTTTGCACCTAACCTGGGCTAATGGAAGACGGGTATACATACGCCATACAGTGCGCTACGAGGGAAATTTTGCCCGGGCAGCGGCGCTACAGCCTACTCTGATATCGAATTCCAATTGCCAAGGGATCTTTTACATGCACTCCAATGTGTACAGGGGACATCGGTTTTCCGTCCCTTCCGAAAGAGTAGGCAGCTGTCTTTGTCAGGCCTTCCTTCTGTATCACTGACAAGGGGAAATCACGCTTAACAAGGGGGAACCGCGACGCAAAATCTGGGTCAACTATCTCAGAGATCGAACACCCGACCCCCAGGCTAGTGAGCCAGCGTCTATCTCACTTAGCCACCGTGGCACAATAATACATCAGATAATAATCGTTATGTCAGTCAGTCTACTAAAAGTTGAGAAAATTATTAACTCAAGTCTGAAAATGCTTCGGGGGTTGGGATGGCCTAGTGGTCTAGAGTGCCGCGCTTCGACCTCTAGCTGGCCGGTCACCTCTGGCTTGCGGCTGTGGTTTCGAGCCCTGGTGTGAGCGTATGTGGCATGGAGATAGGGGCGCCTTCTCAACCTCGTGGGTTTCCTCCGGGCACTCCGGTTTCCTCCCACTGCTAAAGACCCCTACGCGCAAGCGAATTATTTAAATAAAATTAAACCATATGTTAGTCCCGAAATGACCTAGTTTGTGTTGAGTGGACGTTAAACCCCATTTCTCTCTCTCTCTCTCTGAAAATGCTTCGTCAATCCTGGGTCTGAATAATGTATGTCCCAAAAATAAATATCTTCAGATCATTAATGGGGAGGGAAAAAATATTGAGTACAACGAGTAATAATATGTATACAAATTACTTAGGGAGAGGGGTTTTACATAGGCTAAGCCTGTTCCCAAATCCCATTCAGACAACCTGAATAAAATATTGTTTAAAAAAAAATAGTACAACGAGTAACACTACGAGGACAATAGACATTGATCCCATTACAGCATATTGGACAAAATACACAAATATTTAAAGATTATATTCCTTAATCTCCAAATCCAGCATAGCATATTTAAATTCGAGAACGCAGCTGGGTCTTAAGAAAGGTATATAATACATAAATTGTCCAATGATTATTTAGTTCTGTGGCTTGAAATAGGAGAGTCGATCACATCCAGCAGTTTATTCCTAAAAAAATTGCAGAATAAACAATTGTGGCTGTAGATCGCACACGAGCCAGGATGCTTATATTTGCTATTTTGATTGTGCTGCCAGCTTTATTCGCTGGCGAGATAATACCAGGTAGGACATAGAAGAGAGAGAGAGAGAGAGAGAGAGAGATGGGGTTTAACGTCAACTTGACACAAACTAGGTGTCATTTCGGGACTAACATATAGTTTAATTTTATTTCAATAATTCGCTTGCGTTTGGGGGGGGGGGATTGGGTCTTTAGTACCCCAAGGAAACCCGCAAGGTTGGACAGGCGACCCTACTGCTTGCCACGTACAACCGGGGATTCGAAACCACGCCAGTTGACTTAATGGCAGGTCGTATGATACAGTGCGCGCACGCTAACCATTCGCCCCCCCCCCTCCACTAAGAATAGAGTAGCTATAATGTATTTATAACATTTGAAAATATTAACGCCACGTGCACGTAAACGAACCCGTGATATGAGATCATATTTCGTGTCGCTTTTTACAGTTTAAAATTTCGTTTTACTTGTTTATACTACACTAGGATCTGGAAGAGTTGTTATCATTGACGTGTTCTGGATGGTGTGAGGGATTAGCCAATGAAACGGTCTGTTACGGCGGGCTTTAAGAACTGTGGGCAATCCACTAGAAATATCAGTGATGATTGGTTAATCAAATGTCTGACGTAGCCCCCGGAGAGAGAGCGTTTTGCGTGAAACGGTCTGTTACGGCGAGTTTCTGGCGTGAGGTGCACGGAACTGTGGGTAATAGATGCTGACGGATTAATAAAATGTCTGACGTCATAGGATCAAAAGCCGCTCGCGACCTTACACTACAACTGATCAGATCTTCATGTAATGTAGTCGAAAGCTAGTCACCGAGTTTCCATAGATTTAGGTCGAGTGTCTGCAGACCCTTTTAATTTATTTTTTTTATGGAACCACGATGGCTAAGGGAATAAGACGCTGAGTCGCTAGTCTGGGGGTCGCGGGTTCGATCGCGGTGTTGTCCTAGTAAGTTCATCCCTTAGGAATTGGAATTCGATGTAAGAGTACGACGTTCGCTCGTCAGCAAAAACCCAGTCGGAGTAGAACAGTATGACTTTAAACCCCATTTTATTTTATATATGTTTTTAGAAGTTGTTCGTTTCGGATCAATCGACATTCTGTTACTGTTACAAGATCTATATTATGTTAACAGCAGTGGAAGTAATCTTCTTACATCGATTTCAATTATTATAACATTCCTCCATTGAAAACAGGATCAACAACAGCTAAACTACGTCATGTTCTTGTCAATTCCCCAAATAAAGTGCCCTAGATAAATAAATCTCAAAGCACAATAAAATGCTTTAAAATACCTGGAAGCAGCTTGCATACAAATGTTTATATACGTAGGCAATCCAAAAAGCGTCAGAACAGTCTTGGTTTGGAGTGTATGTCGTATTAAGAAATCTGAATGAAGGTTTGGGTGTTACTGCTATTGCTGCCCGCTGTGGCGTTTGCCGCTATACCAGGTATTGGACCATTATCTGATAATACAGTCTATTCTGTTTGATTTTTGCGTAATGAACGAGCATCAGTGACACCGTAACAAAGTCGTTGCATTGCTGTGAAATCCAGAATATAGTTATAACTTTCAAAATCCACAACAACGGATAGCCAGACGTAACGTCATATATTAGCCTAATCATGGCAGTGTTCAAGATAGACCATGAACCAAATATGTGCACTTCCTGTAACCGAGTGGGCAAATCATTTCCGGGGTTCGTCATTGGGCCAGTCGTAGCAGAGTAGTAGGGCGTTAAACCCCATTTCAATTCATCGCTCATTTCTGAGGCGACATGACAAGAATTGATGAACCGGAGTATCAACAGCTGCGGCAAAGATCCAAAAGATGTCACCGGCGATTCACCGAATACCCAAAAAATTTGAGTTTATGGGGGTCTTAATGATAAAACCACTTTCCCAAGTTACCTTAAGGATAAGCGAGCGCTCCCTCCGTATCCATCATTTTTGATTGATACGGATCTTAAATCTACCAGAACGATCTGGAGTTCCTTCGTTTTGGGTAGATACGGATCTTAAGGCTACCAAAACGCCCCCGGGTTCCTTCTGATTGGGTAGATGCGGATCTTAAGGCTACAAGAACGCTCCCGGGTTCCCTCTATCGGGTAGATACTGATCTTAAGGCTACCAGAACGCCCCAGAGTTCCTACTACTTGAGTAGACCCGGATCTTAAGGCTACCAGTTCGCCCCCAGGTTCCTTCGTTCGGGTAGAAATGCATCCTTTTCTTTTATTTCTAGGTATACCATGTGGTGAAGTTGTCTGTCTTGATAGACCGGAAGTGACATGCTTTCCCCAGTATAACTATTGTAAATGTAACGACGGCTATATTGGAAGTGGAAGATTTGGATGTGTAGACAAAGGTAAATAATCAAACATTTTCATAGGTGGGGGTGGGGTTACTTTTATAGGTAGGAGAGGGGTTGTTTTTATAGGTGGGAGTGGGGTTACTTTTATTATTATTATTATTACAGCATATTTATAGTGCACCCTTTCATATAACATGTTCAGGTGCACTTTACAAAGTGACAATGTAATCATTAATAAACGACAAGATTGTATACTTAGTCAGTTATATAGGTGGGGTGGGGATGTCATGTGGCCTTGGTGATATGTCATTTGTACTGAGACGACAAACGGTATCCATACTAGCCACTGAAATATACAGGCGCAAATGTCAGACCTGACGGGATTCATACCCGCAACATTACAGCTGTAGGTTTTATATCCTAAGTATCTAAGTGGGTAGGGCGATGTCCCGTTACACACGACAAAGACCCTGTTGGTTGGATTTCGATATAAGTGTAGGCCATAATGCCGCTGCCTGGGCAAAATGTCACGTATATCACACTGTGTGGCGTATGTCCGTCTTCGTTAGTCCTGTCAGGAGCAGAGCAGTGCAACGTTAAACTCTATTTCAATTCCAGTATCCTAACCACATTACAAGCGCTAGCAGTAATTTTGTTAATAAATTCTGCATTGTTTGGTTGACAGACATACTATTTTAAGATAATAACATACCCTTGTCTATGCCTAAAAACATTGTTTAGAGTTCAAAGTTCATTCGGGAATCCTCTGATTCCGATCCAACAAATATGTTTATTTTAAAAATACTTATCTGAACGATATGTTATGTGTTTCAGCAAAAAGTTGTATCTGCCATCTTTTTGGGGATCCCTACGTCAAAGCTTTTTCCGGAAGTGTGATGTCACAACCGCTACCATGTCGTCACATCCTGGCTGAGTTTACAACCCCATTTGGATTAGTGGTGTCTGTAAGCGCTAGTGCTATTCCCGGTGGAAAGGATGAAGGAAGAGGCTATCCTGGTTATGTCTTTGAAAATGCGTTACACGTTTTAGTAACGAAGGGTAACACAACTGCCCATGCAGAAATACGTCGGAGTGGTTTTTACGTACGTATCTTAGCACTTTTCTTTGAATCCATCTAATCCATCTAATTTTCGACAGTGCCTTTTTTTTACTGTGAAACTGCCTTTTCTCAGACTCAAATATGTCCGTTCCGAACGTTTACCTAGACGAAAATATCAGCCAAATAGCTCTTGGAATGGCTACAGACACAAGGAAATGACGGATAATTTTCTTGGGGGACCTCCACCCCTCTTAGCGGCGTGTCCCGTCCTCATTTTGCAGCGCCCCTACCCCCCTTTTCAAAATTCCTAGATCCGCCTCTGTTTCATAAGAATATGCTATGGTTTATTTCTCTATCCAGTTACCATTAAGATTAAGATAAAACCAAGTTCTCGCAAACTCATTAAAATACCGATCTATATTTCGTTTCGTTTTATAATACTTTCGATGGCCTACGCTACATGAAGATGTGACCAGGTGGTCTTGGAAGGTCGTGTCAGGGGTCATACGAACGGCGTTTTACTCTATGACATCAGACATAGATCAATCAAGCAGCATTGACGTTTCTAGGGGTTTACCTACGTCAAGAAGTCGCCTTAAAGTAAAGCGGAAATTTCATATTTTCTAAGAAAGTCAAAATATAATTATTTCTATGTCTTTTGCTCAAAAGGTTGTCAACTCACTATTATACGATCATAGGCAATATTTCACAGGCATAAAAATCCATGACACAGAAAATAATAACACAATTACTTGAATTACCTCCCTTGTTTTCCCATGCCCCTCCATGTAATGGCGATTTACAAACGTTTGAATTTGAAGTTGGAAATGATATTTTTGCCAATTTCTCAACTGGCAATAGCGAATTATAGGATTAAAAGGATTATTCTTTAACAAGGTAGGACTGTTTATAGATGCAATCTATTTTAGGGCTTTATTCTAATATATTTTAAAAAATATAGCTAAAAAATATGAAATTGCCGTTTTAACAGATCCTAGTGTAGTGAAGACAAAAAACCTCGAAATTTTGAACTATAAAAAACGAAAAGGAAATAGGGTCAGTATTTTAATGAGATCGTTGAAATTGTCGTGAATGGGAAGTAGTTTGTTCAATCTCATGGTTTACTTCTCCTTCATTCTCTACACACTTACAGAAAAAGGGTTTATTTGTCCCGCTTCCCGCATCCAAGAACTTCCCTGATTTTGGTTTGTCCTGCTTTGGTGACTCTTCACATTACTGGACATTCGCGATTCCAGGAAAAGGTGTGGTAGTAAGATACAGGTGAGTTAAATTGGGTTTAAATGATAATCAAGGATCAGATTTAGTCCCCCCCCCATACCCCTCGGTCGGATTAATACCCATGGAGACGGTAGCACTTGACAGGCTATAGTGCCCCAGTCTGTTTCACGGAGAATTACTTACGAATTATCTCTGTCATAGATGAGTGTTCTAAACACGTGCAATGACATTGGCTCAATGGCTCGTGCTTTGTAACTACTCCGGGCAAAATGATGGCTTTTACTCATTTTAATACCCAATTACACTAAATAGGAAATACTTTTTAACTACAAATACTTCAAACGTCTTTACTTTTTTTTCTAATAAATACAAAAATTGTTTTAGAATTTAGTTTGTCGGAAGAAAAAAGTTAATATGGCGGACTCATTAGGCTAAGTTGCGTCGATGTCATCCTTATCAGTGACTGTAGCGGCCTAGCGAATATTCACTGCTGATTAGTGTGATAGTGGCCCCCCTAAATCAAAATATAAACAAAAACAATAGGCCGTTATTATTTGAGACAAAGCAGGTAACAGCAAGAAAAGACAAAAACAATTCAAAGTTCTTACAACGCGGAAATCCGGCGGAGTCTCCTCCCAATGTTGCGATCCCCTCCTCAAATCACGTGGCAATAGAACGCATCGTACACTTCGTGTGATTCTGATTGGTGGTCAAGTGGGTGGGTCGCTAGTCTGAAGGTTAGGTGTTCGGTCTCTGCATACGGCGAGAAACTTCATTCAGCCCCCTTGTTAATGATGCTTGACGAAGGGCCTAACAAGGACAGCTGACTAGTTGTTCGGGTTGGAACGAAAAACGGAAGTTCCACGTACACATTGGTGTGGACGTAAAAGATCCATTGACAATTGGAATTCGATATAAGAGTAGGCCGCTGCCCTCAAAGCACACTATACAGGGCGGATCCAGGAATTTTTGCAGGGGGGGGGTGCCAGGTTTCTGTCACGGAAATTTGCCATCATCGTCTATAAATTACATAGGCATACATACAAATTGGTCATCATCATCTCTAAATAACATAGGCATAAATACAAACAGAGAAATCATTTTGATACTGATGTAGGATCACTTTTTGATGTAATTTCATTGATCCCCCCCCCACCCACTGGATCCGCCCCTGCTATATGATGTATGTCCGTCTGCTATAACCCGTCTGCATTAGCAGAATAGTAGATCGTTAAACCCCATTTCATTTCATTCCATTACGTCATATTTTTAGGAGTGGCGATTCATCATTAACTATCGAGGCACCCAGACAATCTGATTTTACAGGGAATAGGATATGTGGCGATTGTAATGACGGTAGCTCAACATACCTAAATGCCGCAAGAGATAGCAATTTAACTCCCGATGAATGGTCTTTCTTGAAGACAGTTCAAAATTTGGATACGGAAAAGGAGTAAGTCAACATTTATATAATTTTGTTTTCTTAAATGGCCTTAAACGCAAAATAAAACCAATAGCAGGACCAATTGCATAGATATTATTATAAGTGAGAAAATAAATTAATGTCGATTGAAATGAATGGACCCTGTGTTCTACAGTCTCGGTGTGTGTGGGGGTGGCCGTATGGTTAGCACATGCGCGCTGTTTTATAATGTCTGTCATGAAGTTAACTGGCGTGGTTTCGATTCCGCAGTTACATGTTACAGGGCGTAGGGTCCCCTGTCCATTCGCTTGGGTTTTCTCAGGGTACTCTGGTTTCCTCACATTGCTAAAGACCCCTACGCGCAAGGGAATTATTGAAATATAATTGATCATATGTTAGTCCCAATATGACCTAGTTTGACATTAAACCCCATAGTCGTTTGGTTTAATCATCAATGAACGTTGAGCAGCAGATCAAATTCCAATCCAGTAATTATTGCAGGCTAGCGATGACACCGAGGGTTGATAAGGGTCTTCAATAGCCCAATCGAAGCAGAACCAGAGGACCCCAGCCCATTTCGTTAGACCAATGATCCCGCCACTAGAGTAGACCAAAAACTTGTAAGCACTGTGGATTAATACACGTCCCGGGGTCTGATTGGATAAGGGTTCCGGAAGCTTAAAATTTATTGGTTTGATAATTGACCCAACCACTGTTGTTCACATTCACCCTTTAATTCCTATTTTCATAATATATATTAATTTCAGAACCAATGAACAGTGTGCAGCAATTGGAAATAATTACAACCAATGTCGGGACGATTTACAAGACGAAGCTGCCATAATCTGTGGTCTTCCCTACAGCAATAAAGAAATAGGAAAACGTTTTGTCCAAGCATTCGGCAAGGATACCGCATCCGCGACACCAAGGATAACAGCGCTAGTTGCGCAGTGTATCAAAGACTTCTGTGCCGGGAGCAGGGAAACCATCTGTGGCATCGTCGCAGAGTTAACTGCACAAGACGACACTACTGACTTCTCCAGATTCGAGTGTCCATCAGCAGAACAACCTGCAGAAGGAGTACCACCGCCACCACCACCACCACCACCTCCACAAGAAGTTTAATACCATGGAGTATCTTAAAAGTGTGTAACTATATAAATATCTACAATACAATAATTGGTTGTTGGCCACTATGTTTGTATACACATGTGTTTTTATTTGGCGGCATATTGTCAACCCCAAGGTCGTGTCCAGGTCCCGAGTTCACAAAGCATTCTAAGATCTGAGTTAAGAATTTGCTCAAAATTGTTTCTTTATTGTAACTACATTATAGCCCTTTATAAAACTATTGTTGTTTTAAAGTATCAAATACACAAACAAGAAACTATGTTTAAAGTTTTGTGTTTCAAGATATTTCTCATAAACAGTGATTGAAGTTGAGTAAATTTCTAACATAATTCTGAGAATGTTCAGTGAACTCGGGCCAGGAATTTAAGCAGAATGGGACCCGGGGCAGAGACAACGTCAAGGTTGGCGTGCAACCTGGGGATTTCTTGAAAATTTGATGAAATCAGAAACTCCGCGACAATATTTTTGTTCAGTTAAGATAAGATTGAAATAGGTGTAACAATATAGTCGTGGTGACATTGTTTTTTTTTTAAAGATTATAGACGAGGAATGAGGGGATAAGATATAGTTTGATGTTTCTAAACATATTCACATATATGCAGGTGTGTACTGAAATCAACTAACATTTGGTTGTCATATTGTTACATAAAAAGGGGTTATAGAGGCAGAGCATGGCTGCTTCTATATGGCAACAACATGATAACAGATATCTCATGCACAATTTCGAGAGTAAATTTCCATAACCATGTAAGGGCGGGTTTTGACCTCACGCATTTGGAATGGAGGTTGACGTCAAGGCTGAGTCTTGGACGTGCAGGGATGGGGGGTATAAATTCGAGTGTAGACCGGGCCCCATTAGAACTCACCCAGACATTCAAGCAGCCATTATACCTGTTGAGAACAAGGGACCTGGGAAACCATTCAGCCGGCAATAAAGTTCTTATACTTTAAATACTGTGGTATTATTTTACGATCACAAGAACACAACAAGAAGAAGTCCTATAAAAGGAGGAGTAGTACTAACAGTGTGTCGACATTAGGGGTGATGTCTGCATGTGTGTTTGTTCGACGGTATTCAGATAAATGTTGGAGAAATATATATATATGTTCTGAGCGAACATCTCCGATTCCGGACCCCCGCCCCCCCCCCCGACCCGTGTATAGAACACGCGACTGTCACCCCCACCCCGGTCGGTCAATCCGTACAACAACTTCTTGCTATCACTACACAAGATGTCCACGCGACTTAAATACATTTATAATTATATAGCGGATTTTATTTTACACGTCTCCAGTAAAAGAACTTTTGGCAGATGGAATTTGATATAGGAGTTGTCCATTGTGCCATTGCAGGGCAAATTTTACCGACTCGGAGCAGAACAATAAAATGCATAACCCCATTTCATTTCATTTCTTCAACAATTGAAATAAATCCGTGTTCTTTTGCTCTATCTTACGAAGCGGGGCCGCTGTTGAGCGAGACTTGATCACCCAGTTCCTATGCACATATCGAGTAATGATAGGTTTATAAAGGGACTGGGTGATAGAGACTTCTTTTGACCTTATTTCGGATTTCTTCCGGGCTCGGAAAGTTGAATATCGACAAGTGATAGCTTTTTAAGTTTGATTTGTTATTAATAACGCTGTAAAAGGATCAATTTAATTACATCGGAAGGTGAATAATGATCAAATAAAGTCTCGTTGGCAATAAAAATGACATGAAGTGTTAGAACTAGTTAGTATTGTGAGATGACACCAGACGATATATCATAAAAAAGTCATAACAAAGATGGCGTCTGACATCCCTTTATTATATACTAATACTATACTATTATAGTCAAGCAGAAGTAAGAAGTTTTATTTTAATCCCTTCACTTCCCTGTGTGGTTATGCTACTACCGGTTCCCGGCTATGTCAGGTCAACCGGTAGTATCGAATATTTAAAGAGACAAGGCGCAATTATTGTACTGTCATTCGTTCTGCAACGATCTGTTAGCTCATAAAATTACTTGGTGAAGGAAAAACCATTGTTTATAAATAAACGAGGACTGTCCATATTTCACTTGGGTCTGAAAGATACGTTTTTATTTTCACCATGAATTAGAATACAGGCCCGGATTTACTAATAGGCATAGTAGGCCATTGGTCCATGGCCCGCACGAGAAATTAGGGGCCCACGGAAGTATACCAACGTATAACCTTGTTTCAAGTATTCTCTGGGGTTATTGGTATAAATTAAAAACCATAAGGGCCCCCTGTTCCACAAGGATCCCTCTACAATAATTATAGGGTCTAGGGTATGGGGCATCTGTACCATGAGTATATAAATTTCTGGACCCACTGATGAATTTGGATTAGGGGCCCAACCAGTGGGTAAATCCAGCGCTGTTAAAACATTTTGCCCAGACTCACTTATATTTAGAAATCTTTATAGTAATAAAGGCGTTTTACATGAACTCCTTGGAAACACAAAGGGTCATTCCATGTCATGTGGAACAAATTTCGGAAATCTGGGAACATGACCCCCTCCAAAAAAATTATAAAACATATATTATAGTAACAAATCCAAAATTGTACATCTCTAGGTCGTAAACTCGGTGAGATATGGCCAATTGGAATTTGGGTAATGAAACGGACCAAAAATTCAATAATTTTTTCAAGGTTTTCGGATGTCTTAAACTCATATTTCTAATAGGAGAAGAACTCTCTAATTTTGTAACTTTTGGTGTAGATTATGAATTTAGCATCAAACAATGTGCGATTCACACAGTTCGTGCCACCAGGTGGCAAATGTGTAACGAAAAACTATTCACTTTTTTTCAGGATTTCTACAGCCACGTACAAAATGTACCTATTTTCACCATCAATTTTGGCCATGTGGGACAGAGGTTAAAATTCTGAAAAAATAAGATAATGAAACTTAAATTACCCTACTATAACATACATTGAAGTCGATGTTGTGTATTCAGAGCCGCCCCCCTCCCCTAATTTTCGACAGTGCCCTTTTTTTGGCTGAAAATGCCTTTTCTCCGACCCAAATATGTCCGTTCCCGACAATTTTCGAATGTTTGGTTAGACGAAAATATCAGCCAAATAGCTCGTTGGAATGGCCACAGATGCAAAGAAATGACGGTCAGTGCCCTAATTTTGCGGCGCCCCCCCCAACCTTCTTTAGAAAATTCCTAGATCCGCCCCTGGTATTAGGTGACTTATATTGTGATTATATTTTTCTGTGTTAAAAGTCGATATTCCGCCAGCTTGAAAATCATTTGTAATAATAGGGTCGATCAAATATTACTCTCCTGTTTGTCAAATTTGGTTGTTACAACTACAAAATAAGACGTAAAGAACGCCGTTCCCGTGGCTAGCTCATAAAATTTGGTGGGGCTACGGAATATTTTGGAGGGGCTGAGGATGTGGCCGGCTTAGAACACTCCTAAGAAATCATTATTGTTGGCGAATATTTAGGAGGGCTATGCCCCCCCCCTTCCTCTAGCCACCCCCGTGGCCACGGGCCCGGGAAAGCTTGTCATTCCCGGCATCTATGTTTAACGGTTAGTTTTTCGTTTATATCTGCTCCAACCTCAATGCTCAAATCAAAACCTCACCCTAAAGCATGCTCAATTTATGTGTGGTTTAACGGTCGACAGTGAGATATTAAGTACAGAGGCGGATCCAGGATTTTTTTGAGGGGGTGACAACCATATGTTTTGTCTCACCGACCGCGGAGCGATGGGTGCTGCAGTCACGCATCCGAGTGCCGTAGGCGCGAGCAGTAGAGAGGGGTATGAGGGTGGGGGGTCTCCCCTCAGAAAAGTTTGAAAAATTATCATCGATTTCCTCGCATCTGAGCCATAACGAACAATGATTTCTGTTCGTCGACAATGTTTCATTTCGTTGACGATTTTCAAATATTTGAAGAATAAATTTCGAAATTTATATATGTTGATTATTATGTCCCGGTGGAAGCTTGTAGGACCCGGGATTCCTATACACTGGTGGGGGTGGGGTGGGGGTGACTAGTCACCCTAGTCACCCCCCCCCCCGATCCGCCCCTTAAGTAGTACATTGAAACAGCACTCTTATTTCGAACAGCCGTGGGTACCATACGAATGGCTGGGTGGTTAGCACGTGCAAGCTGTATCATAATAAAGCCTGTCATTGAGTCAACTGGCGTGGTTTCGAATCCCCAGTTGTACGTGGCAAGCAGTAGGGTCGCCTGTGCAATCTCGTGGGTTTTCGCCGGAACCTCCGGTTTCCTCCCACTGTTAAAGACCCCAGCGCGCAACCCCGAAATGACCTAGTTTGTGTCGAGTGGACGTTGAACCCCATTTCTCTCTCCCCCTTTTCTCTCTCACAGTCCGTGGTACCCCCGCCCCCACCCCACCACCACTTGCCACTGACGGAGGGAACCCGGGTGAGAAAATGCCTTTTCGCACCCGATACCTCTCCTTCCTTGTTAGCGAGTCAGGGTCTTTACTTACTTACATTTAGAACAAACTTATTGATTTAATAATATACCGAGACACAAACAAATAAATTGTTATGTAGGTATATTGTGTATAAATAATAAATCTAGTTCGTGGCAATTGAAGTCATTGTGTACTCTATTACCGGCTGTCAAACAGCACAAATTGATGAAGCGCATTAAAAACTCATTACCAATTTAACAATAAACATTCTATAAATCACTTTAAAGACCTGTCTAAAGTTTTTCTATTAGTCATATCGTTTAAACTGTGCGAACTGAAGCCCTGCCCACACTACCCAACATTTGTCGGTGATAGAACAAAACCAGACAACATCAGAACATATTATTATGTAGATATTAGACGGAACGAAAATTAAGTCGGGCTTGACGTTTCACTGCTATTACTGTTTTGATTCCAATCTATACTGCAGATTCCAGGCCCTCCTTCTTGTACCACAGACAAAAGACCCCTGCATGGAACATCATGCATGGTAAGCGAGATAACACATTATGCCAGTAGCCAACGTTGCTCCAAACTCTGAAATCCGTTATTGCGGTGGTTGACCATAAAGATTTCAAAGCTGGCCAAATCAAGAAAACCCACACGTAGGATAGATGGCAGACTTTATATATCGAGTAAACTTGAAGACATTATTTACAGTAACAACAGTAAAACAAAACAAAAGTAAACAAAAGTAAACAAAACAAAAACAAACAAAACAAAAACAAAACAAACAAAAACAAAACGCAGTTTATACAGCGCCATCTTAACATCTTAGTAATTGCGCTGTTTTCTAGTTCCAAGCCAGGTTGGGTGCGGGATAAGCTGGATGGTGTTCTGTGTTCCGGGCCGGGTTGGGTGCGAGATGAGCTGGATGACGTTGTGTCTTCCAGGCCGCGTGGGGTGCGGGATGAGCTCGATGACGCTCTGTCTTCCAGGCCGGAAGGGATGCGGGATGAGCTGGATGACGTTCTGTCTTCCAGGCCGGGTGGGGTGCGGGATGAGCTCCAGGCCGGGTGGGTAGGGATGGGCTGGATGATGTTGTAAGATAAAGACGGACGACGTCTCGAAATCAATAGAAAATAACGAGAAATTAAATCATAATTAACGTTAGGATTGGGCGATTTTAATAATTATTGGGTCACTACTCGGAAGGTCAGGGTGGGGGTGAGACCAGCTGGGTTTGATGGAAAATCAAACTATTATATTTTGGGTCATTGGGGAGAAGGAAAGGGGAGGGGGGTAGGTTTACTGAACCAACCACTGCACCTAGTCGTGTTTAACACGGCGCGTGGTTATTTCCGGCAATCCCACATGGCTTTGGAAATGAAATCTCTCAATAACAGTATCAAACTATAATCCTTGCGTGGCATTTAGTGATTGGGCACATTAAAAACACAACACAATTTATATGGAAAACAATCACTGGTTTATAGACATATAACATGACGTTTCCACAAGTATGCTCTTATCTTTATCAAGTACGGTGATTGTTTTCCATATAAATTGTGTTGTGTTTTTTGATCTGCTCAATCACTAAATGGCGGTATTATTTGGTTAATGTTTTCGTTCCACTGTTCACTAGGTTTAATCTACCTTAACGTATCATGTGAGAGCGAGGGTTACTTAGTTAAAGAGCTAGCTGTCTCTACCATTTAAACCATATAATTCTTCTATAGACAAACTGTAGCTTAAAATCACGTGACAGTGCGGGGATTGGGCACCATAGATCACGTGCTTTAACTACCTGAATCCATTGGATGAGCCATAATTCGTGAATAATGTCTTTAAACGGGGGAGATTTGGCCAAACAAAAAATGGATAAGGTTGCGAATAACAAAAATCACCCTATTACCAAATTAACTCTTAAAAACTGAAATGTAACATGAAAATTATGAACTGACGTCTAATTAGGAATTTCACGGTAATAGTATTATGGTCGCTATGGACAGGTAATTACTTCACGTCGGTGGTTGCATTGGTGAGGGGTATATAGTTTGTTAAGCCGGACTTATGTCACCCTACGACAAGACAAAACTGCTAGCTCAAGTCGCTTTCGATCTTAAACATGATAAAATAGGATGGTCACGGTCGTTACTAGCCATGGTGGTTTTCAAATAACGCGGTAGTATCACGTGGTTTGTAAACCTTTACATTCATGGGTGAACTGATTTCACCAGAGACTGGGTGAAAACTGTCTGCACATATGGAACATGAGAAATTCCACCAATAACTGAGAGGCACTGGAGACGGACACCAACTAGTTGTTCCGAATGGTCATTTTATTTCTAGGTCCGCGTAAGTGGGAGATAACCCATTTATATTTAGCTTTAGATGTCGCTCATCAGTGTCATCAGTTTTTAATCGTCGTCATGGGGACATAAACCCGGCGGCTTGAGATATAAAATGCGAGCTAAAAGTGAAAGTAGTGTGCCATCTATAAGACGTTATTTATATACCCCCAGGTGTCCCGTATTATGTACATTGACTCTCAATAACTGAGAAGTCTACGCCCTTGTTAGAACAACCGGATTTAGCCTTTGCTCCTGCAGCACACCAATCGCTTGTTTTACCGGCAGTAAAGTCTGTCAAACACGTCACAGTTTTCTGTAATATATTCGGTTTTCCAAAAGCCTCTGTAAAACATGAACCGATATCATTATGACTGAAAGGAGCACCGCAGAATTTTAATCCGGCCGCTTGTTTGTCTTTTGGAGTGGCTTTTACAGCGGCATCAAAATCAATACAGACTTGTCTGTCCCTGGAAAATAAACATATGAAACTGGAATGTATGATCGAGCTGAACATGACATAACAAATTTCAATTTTTAGGCTCAGTGGCCTAAAGGTTAATCCGTCACTGGTAGATATGATTGTTATTTACGTCAGGGATCATTATCGTTGTAACGTCAGAGATAATTGTTATTAACGTCAGCGATTATTGTTATTAACGTCATAGATTATTGTTATTAGCGTCATAGATTATTGTTATTAGCGTCATAGATCACCTTTGTTAACGCTAGAAATCGTTGTAGTTAACGTCAGAGATTATTGTTAATTACGTCAGAGATTATTGTTATTAACGTAAGAGATCATTGTTATAAACGTCATAGATCACTATTGTTAACGTCAGAGGTCGTTGTAGTTACCGTCAGAGATAGTTGTTACTAACGTTAGAGGTTGGCGTCATAGATCATTATTGTAACGTCAGAGATCGTTGAAGCTAACGTCAGAGATCGTTGTTACTAACGTCAGAGATTACTGTTACTAACGTCAGAGATCGTGGTTACTGACGTCAGGGATTAATGTTATTAACACTAGAGATCATTGTCGTCAGAGATCATTACTGTTGACGCCATAGATCACGTTACGGCATTACCTCCACGAATACCATTAGTTAAAAAAACGAACTTACTCATTTTTGCTTTCCAAATTAAATGCTTGTTTGTAGAAAGACCATTCTTTTTTGGTTAATCCCATTGCTGAAGCTTCCTTTTCGTATTGTCCCGGACCATCACTACACTGTCCACATAGCCTCTCTTTTACAAATTTAGAACCCTTTGGTGTCTGGATAGTGATGGACGAATCGGCACTCCTACAAAAATACAACAAACCTTTTCAGTCACACGAAAGCTAGACTTTATGGCGGAATGTTCTAGACTAAAAGGCAGAATGTTCTAAACTAAAATGCCTAATAACTCAAAGGCAAATATATGCGCCTTGTCTACACAGGGATGGAATGGCGTTTGGTGTCTCGTCAACAACAAACGTACGTTGCTAGGGAGGAGAATTTTTCCCAGCTGCATCTTCACCTGCTCTTAGTCGAATTCCTACTGACAATAGTTCTTTTACGTGCACGTTCATGTGTACAGGGGGCATCGGTTTATGATTCATAGTGCAATTTCCGTGTTAACCCAACTGGCGTTACTCCTAGCGAATCGAAACCGGGTTAGTAGAAGAAGCACGGTGGCTCAGTGAGTAAGACGTTGGCTGGAGATCCCGTTCGATCCCAGCGTTGGCCGAGGAAATTCAGCGTGTATTCGTTCGGATGAGACGAAAAACCAGGTCTCGTTTAAACATTGGCGAACACAAAAAAAAAACCCTTGATAGTTGGAATTTGAAATAAGAGTAGACCGTAACGCCGCTGCCCGGGCAAAAAATTCCCTCATAGCACACTGCATGGCGTATGCCCGTTTTCATTAGCACAGTCGTAGTAGAACAGTCGGCCGTTAAACCCCATTTCGTTTCATTTCATTTTTTCGGTTGAGTGATCCATACAGATTTAAAAAAAAAACAAACAAAAAAAAAAACATATTTGTACAAAAGTTACTCGTACAAAACCGACGGCAAATGACAAGGATCCAATCGTGTATTGACTCGTACCTGTATCGTACAGCAACAGCATGCCTGGGCAGTTCCAATCGCCAATAATGAGACTGGAATTCTCCATATACCGTTAAACCAAAATCAGGGAAATTATCAGCTACTGGTAAAGGTACTTTCAATCCTTTATTCTGAAATCGTAGAATAAAAATTGATTAAAAATTAAAAACACAATAAACGGGAATCCGTATAATCTACATATTCCTGAAGCAATGGTTTTACCCCAGTGGGATTACCTCTTATCAAACGAAACACTGTGCGCAGTATGTATAATCTATGATTTTGAATCGCTTTCAAACTACAATACAGTGACAATCTGATTAAAACGTAGATCCTATTTCATTGCGTTTTTATAGTTCAAAATTTTCTTTTATTTCTTTTTACTACACAAGAATCTGGAAGAGTTGTAGAGTTGTTATCATTAACTTGTTCTGGATGATGTAAAGGATAAGGAGAGAGAGAGAGAGAGAGTGAGAGAGAGAGAGAGAGAGAGAGATGGGGTTTAACGTCCACTCGACACAAACCAGGTCATTTTGGGACTAACATATGGTTTCATTTTATTTCAATAATTCGCTTGCGCGTAAGGATCTTTAGCAGTGGGAGGAAACCGGAGTGCTCGGGGGAAACCCACAGCCGCAAGCCAGGGGTGACCGGCCAGCTAGAGGTCGAAGCGCGGCACTCTAGACAACTAGGCCATCTCAACCGCCCTAAAGGATAAGGAAATGGAACGGTCTAAACCACTAGAAACGTCAACGTTGATTGATCAATAGCGGCCAAGCGACTATTTTCTGCTGATCAGTGTGGTAGTCTAGGCCATCGAAATAATAAAAAGCAAAACGAAATATACATCTGTATTTTAATAAGATTGACATGACGATTCGAAAACTCTACAAACATCATCCTTCTCTCCCATCTCCCGCTGCCAGTGAATATGTAACCACGCTTCTCGCTCATTGTCAGTCAAAAAAAGTTACTCTCTCAATGCCAGTCAAACTGTAAAGGCCCCCGCACACGAGCGCATTTTGCGTACGCATTTAGCGCCGCGCTAAATACGTACGCATTTGACGCAGAAATACGGCGTCCGCACACGAGCCGAAAACGACGCTGCGCGAAAGCTACTGCGGCAAGTGTGTCGTTCACGTGACCACCACTCATCCGAAAATGGCAGCGGTCTCGAAATTCTACGCATTTTGTATCATATAGGCAAGGATATTCTTGCCATAAATGACGATTTTATCCTCTAAAATTGTGTCACTGACGAACCCACTGGGCGCCGCCATTTTGCAGTAGTGATGACGCATGCGCATTGACGACGAATGAAACGCAAATAGCGCTGAGTCGCCCGCACACGAGAGCGCAGTTGGCGCTGCGTCAAAAAATATCAAACATGACAGATATTTGGCGAACGTCAAAATGCGCTCGAAAATACCCCCGCACACGAGCCGAAAATGACGCTGCGCCATTTGCGTACGCAGTTTTCGGCTCGTGTGCGGGAGCCTTAACCGAGCGTCAGTCAAAATGTTATTCTCCCTCTGCCAGTGCTAGAGTAACCGAGTTTTTCTTCGGCTGTCTGTCCAATAGTAACGAAGTTTATCCCCCCTACTAGAGTTCCATCTTTCACAATAGCGTAATTTGCAAGTGATTCGATAACACTAAATTCAATTATCCGGACTTTAAGCTTAGAAGTTAATTTCATACATTCAACTGTAAGAGATTTAATAAGTCATCAATTCAGGCTAGAAAATGGTATAATTACACATTCATTATATATGCATGAGCTAAATCTACCAATTGTACATCTTTCTTTAGGCCGGAAATGTTATCTAATTTATTAATTAGACATTTATTAACTTATCCAGACCATAATCAAATCTCGGTGTCATTGCTAGCCTGAGCTATTTACTGAATTAGGATCCGACTTGCTGGATAATAGAGACTTTGTCTTTTTTATCGTACCGACTTTCGTAATGATGATCGAGGCTAGGTTGAAAATGCAATTCTCGGTTCAGAGTGGATCCATTTGACTGAAATTGTCAGCAAAGTGCCTTGACATTATCTAGTTTTTTACCATTATAGTGAGAACTGCCAACTCCCTATCTAATCACCTAAAATGTATCTTTAAATATTCAACGAAGCACCAGGCTACACCCAAATCCTAATAAAAACCAAAAAACCGAGGTCCATGGGTATACTTGTAGGTGTGCAAGTAAAAACAACTGAAGATTAGGCAAATGCCGCTGTCCGGGCAAAACTTCCCTCATAGCCCACTTCATGAAGTGATCCCCTCTTCAATAGCCCGGTTGATGCAGGGAAGTAAGGTACTAAATCATTTCATTTCATTTTTTACGAACAGAATTAAATGGAGAAGAGCTGACATCTCCAAATCGTCTCTCCATTGGATATGCTTATCCGGCAGGGTATGCTCATACAATCAAGAACATTCGATATCACTTCTTGAGAACTTCACACAGCAAAAAAATTTTGCTGCAGTCACCCGCATCACTGATAAAACTTACATAGAATCCGGAACGTCGAATATCAGCATGGGCCGTTGTCTTGCCTTTTGATGCCCTAAAGAAGACTTCATCCTCCATTACGAATCCTGGATAATCCTTGTCATCCCTATTGCCACCAGTAGCCGACACTTTAACATAGACACCAGAGGGCGTTGTGAATTCAGTCAGGATATGACGACATGGGATAGGTGCTGCCATCACACTGCCGGAGAAAGCCGTGATGTAAGGATCGCCAAACAGATAACAGAGACACGTACTACCTGTTGAATGAATGAATGAATAAATGAATGAATGACGTCTTCCGATCACAGAGAGAGAGAGAGAGAGAGGAGGGGTGGGAGTGAAATGGGATTTGACCTCCACTCGACACATAAAAGGTCATTTCGGGTCTACCATATGGTTTAATTTTGTATCAATAAATCGCAGTGGAAGGAAACCGGACGACCCGGAGATACCTCACGAGGCTGGATAGACGACTCTCCTCCTTCTCACGTACAATTGGGGAATCGAAACGTTGATAACTTGATCGTTTAACATCTGCTGGCCCTAAAAAACAATAGCGCGGTCAAGATCTAGGTGAGCCGAAGTTTGCTCCTGCATCTTGTAATCTGTCCTTTTTCAGCAGGTACTGTTTTACCTTGTTAAAGAATAATTATATCCATTCTAAAATTCACTATTGCCAGTTAAGAAATTGGCAAAAAGGTCTTTTTCAACTTCAGGATAGGAATTTGTCTAGAGAAAATCACACCAAGACCAAGTTATTGGAGGGAAATGGGAGGACAAATACTTACTACGTTCTACGCAGGCGAACCTTCCGTTTCCCCAAAGACCATCTTTACACCGACAGTAGTTGTTCTGTGGGATACATTGGACATCTTCGTCATCCAAGCACACAACACCACCACACTGCTTCCCTGCAAGTACAAAACAAAACCCCAAAACATGAGACGTTCAAATTTATATGTCATACGTAAGATATATTAAGCCTAAAAAAGAAAAAAAATGAACTCAGGACCGGATTCAATGAAAAGGGAGCCAAAATTAAATATAACAACGAAAAAAAAAAAAGTTTATAATTTTATGATTTTATACACATTTGTCCCAAATAAATCGAGATGAACATTTATTAGAGAATGTCCACTTTTACTGTTGATGCAGCGGTTCCAGTGGCGTTTTTGGCCAGGGGTTTCCACGCAAGCTAAACCTAACCCTAATGATTTTGGACATTACTATATCCCTTTCAGTTCTAAAGGGGTACGCGAACATTCGACTCAATTTTCCCCGGTGTTTAACAACCATTTCAGTTCTAACGGGGTACGCGAACATTCGACTCAGTTTTCACCTACTCAACACAAAGTAGGTCCTTCTGAGACTAACATATGACATATCTTTAATTGTTAAATTCACGGCATTTGCAGTCGCGGATCCAGGATTTTTTGCAGGGGGGGGGGGTCTAGGTTTGATAATTGCTTAACTAATTGCGCTCAACCGATTAACGGGGGGTTTGGGAAATTAGATTCAATTTGGTTCATTCTGACGTATTTCCGGAAGGTAAATTCCAAAATTACAGGTCTAAATCGCCAATAAAATCGCATAAAAAATGTTCAAGTCTGAGCAGGGGGGGGGGGGGATCCGGACCCCCTGGACCCCCCCCCATCTCTCTGGATCCGCGCCTGAATTTGACGGTTTTCAGCAATGGAATGAAACCGGGGGTCTGGATAGGCGACCCTACTTTTTGTTTCATTGAAACCATGTTGATTCAATGACTAATTATGCTACTGTGTTTTGGCATCGATCATTACTTGTTTCGTCACTTTTTCAGGGAGCGAAATATTTTTAAATATTTAAAACGAGTGTATCAAAAACTGTTATTTAATCAGCTTTCAAATGATGTTAAATATTATCAACAGCGAGGCCGTGTCTGTTCAAGCGAAGTTGGCTGGCTGGATGAGTTTGAGCCCATCCATTAACCAGAAATTCCTGGATTTAATTCCGGAGCTGTCTGAGAAAGTTCCACGGGCTTTTCACCTTGCCACTGGTGCGAAACCGACAAGGAAAATGCTCTCGGTCGTTCCAATGGGACAGGAACCAAGGCCACGTGTATACCATTTCTAGCATTTTAAAAATGCCCCTGCTACCCAAATAAAAATAGGCCACAGTCCGACTGTCCGAGGAAATTTGCCCCTCATAGCACACACTGCATAACGTATGCCATTTTCTTTAGTTTATTTGCTACAGACAGACAAAATCCGTTACAAAAAATATATTTTCCTAACAAAATGGATGGTAATCCAAACTGAAAACAGCCACCATAATCGTATGATCATCCTCTGAAAATAGGCGCCATAACCACGTCATATGAAAACACACGACATAATCAGGTCGTCTAAAAACAGACGCCATAATTATGTCCTCTGATAACAGGCGCCATAATCACGTCATTTGAAAACAGGCGTCATAATCACGAGATCTGATCACGTCATCAGAAAACAGACACCATCACGTCATATGAAAACTGACGCCATAATCACGTCATATGAAAACAGACGACATAATCACGTCATCTGAAAACAGACGCCAAAATTATGTCATCTGAAAACAGGCGCTATAATCACGTCATTATCCTCTGAAAATTTGCGGTTATTGCATAGCAACAATGGCGTTATTTGAAGATTTGGTGTCTATACAATGAACGAACCTACCTGGGATATACCCAGCGAAAGCCAGTGGAAGAAAACACAATAACAACACCAACATTTTTCCCCAATCAAATGGCTGTAAATCGAGCCCCGGGGTTGGTTTTATAGCTCAGGCCGAGCATTATAATACAAATTACGACCTTTTTATCAATTATACGTAATAATTGCCTTTATTTAGATACTTGAAAAATTTGTATAGTACATGAAGGAATCAATATCTAGCCATTGTTGTTCTAGGCAACTTATTATTATTGAATAACAAACCTTGAGCAAGCATCATTAACCTAATGGTCCTGTACGGGTTTCGATCATGCCATTGTAGCCTGAACAACAAGTTTGAATACGAAAGTATCATCGAAGAAAAAGTTGGATATTAGAATTACTCTATTTAGTAAGCGGTACCGCTTCAGTAACCCTGTTGGAAACCAGGAGCGTTGAACGCTCATTTCATTCCATTTCAGTTGTTTTAGAAATTGGGTTAAAGCATCCTCGCTATCCCCAGCGGCCTCATTCTGTTCTAGGTATGCTAACTCAAGTTTGTATATTTCAAAATTTCATTCGGGAAAAGTTGGAGATGGGCAAAGAGACCAGGTCCAGAATTAATACTGAAGGAAATTGATGGCGGTTTGCCACGGTTTTGTTGGTGTCTACTTCAGAATCAAATGGAATCAGACTGGTAATTCCTTTTCACATTGACTTTAATGTTCGATCTGTTCAATGTCTTGGATTGTTGCAACATTCCCATGGTCTTTACCTTTATCTTCATAATCGCAAATAGCTCATCCAGACATAGTCATCTGGTACAAATATTGAAGGGTTGACCCTCTCGATTTTAGGCTGTGACATCATTTTAGTAGGCGATTTTACCCAATTCATTCATGTTTACTACCCGATCCGTGCGCCCCATCAACATGAATATTTAAAAAAACTTGACAATGTGCAGCCCGCCGGGAGACGCGGGGGGGGGGGGGAAGACGGGTTTGTTCGTCGTTGGTTTCGTATCACACCAAAAGCGCAGATTGGGCTAACCGATTCTTTCCCCATCGGATAAAAGCATCCATTGGGTGTTCCATTTGTTCGAGGGGTGGAAGCTGCTTCTCTTGCCCCCCTACGGTCCTGGTACATTCAAATATTCTAGACCAAAAGGTCAACAAAAGATGTCATGCTAAAACGGGGTAAATATGAGAACGGGAGAATTTCTATAAACATATCAAACGACGCGTGTGCGTGTGGGAGAATTAACGATCAAGGTTTTTCTATGGTTACGTGAGGTATAGTATAGGATTTTTCGACGGTTACGTGATGTGGAGTTTTTGTTTATATGGTTACGTAAGATGGATTTTATTTTTCTGTGGTTACGTGAGGTGGAGTTTTGTAAATTGTGAGATGGAGTTTTTATTTCTATAGTTCCATGTAAAATGTGAGGTGGGTTTTTGCTGCTATGGTTACGTGTAAAATGTAAGATGGAGTATTTATTTCTATGGTTACGTGTAAAATGTGAGGGTGGGGTGGGGTTTTATTTTGTTTCTGTGGTTACGTGTAGTGGAGGCAAGCCATGATCACTATCAATTGTCGTTAGTATAGTCCCCGCCTTAATATTTATAAAATGTCAAGGCACTCTTATCGATCGTAAATTTATTTTCAGATTTTTCTAACCAGAAAATTGTGACGTGATGCTGGTGTAAGAAAAGAATAATATTGATGTGTCTACTCAGAACGGCTGTCGCCTGATGTAGGTAAAATCAGCCATTTTAATATACAGACACAAAGCTTTCAACATAATCTGTATTGACCCGATACATACACTAATCAATATGGCGCTTTCTTTAAAGGCCCTATATATACGTGTAAAAATAAAAGTGAATTATAAGGCCATAATAAACAATTTAAAGTAATATTGGTAAAAATATTTTGGTCAAAAAAACTTTTCAAATCGATCACTTGCACTATACTTTAGAAATATTATTTCTCGTGAACAAACCGTGTGATTTGGTGATATATTTGGGCTAGAAACAAATTATTCAAATCAATTTGTCAATCAAAAGATCTCTTAAAGGCTCAATACCACTCTTGTTGTAACTGAATAATATGTCCCAATCTTTATTGTGGTCAACAAATTGTATTATTTTACAATATTCCAATTAATTGATGATACAAATTTCATCTTAACACACCTAATTTAAAAAAATTGGAAAAATTCAACCTTTTCAAATTTGACTTGGATTTTAAAATATTTTCGAACCCTCTGCACAAGTAAAATAGGATGTAATGGATAATTTACACAACAGTTAGGGCACTTAAACATCCAGTACTTATAATAAAGCTATTATTTATTTTCTGGAGCTGCCAAGCCAGCAAGAGTATTATTTTCCCTTTAAATATCTAGTACTTAGAATAAGGCTTAGAATTTTCTGGAGCTGCTAAGCCAGCAAGAGTGTTATTGTCCCTTTAAAGGATTTTAATCATGTGAAAATTACCCCTGTTGCGTGCTTCTTGATTGCAGTCCTCACACCCTAGACGTAAGTTATTCAAACGTGATTAAAACACAGATCCTATTTCGTTTCGTTTTTTTATAGTTCAAGATTTCGTTTTACTTGTCTTTACTACACTAGGATCTGGTAGAGTTTTTATAAAGCCTGTGTTCAGGAATCAGGATGATGTGAGGGATTAGCCAATGAAACCATCTGTTACGGCGACTTTATGGCGTGCGATGCACGGAACTGTTGGTAAACCACTAGAAATGTCAACGCTGATTGATTAATCAATGTCTGATGTCATAGCGTTTGACCCCTGACGCGAACTTCCGATATAACCGGTCAGATCTTCACGTAGTGTAGCCCCAACCTGTTTCACAGAGAATTACTAACGAAATATCCCTGTAACGGATGGCTGTCTAAAACACGTGCGTTGACTTGCACGCCTCGTAGTCATTGGCTCAACGGCTCGTGCAATGTTTACTTAACACCTTACTGCTTCGGGCAAAATGATGCATTTTACTCATTTTAATGCCCATTTACACTAAATAGGAAATATTTTTTAACTACAAATACTTCAAACGTCTTTATTTATTTTTCTTTTACCTCAAATAAATGTTTGAGAAATTAATTTGTCGGAGTAAAAAAGTTAATATGCCGTACTCATTAAGCCTCGTCAATGTCATGCTTATCAGTGATTGTAGCGCCCAAGCGAATATTCACTGCGGGATCAGTTTGGTAATATATATGTAATAAGGAAATAAATCGGGACATTAAAATCATGTCGGATGCCCATCGAAAATATAAAAAAAACGAAACGAAATATAGATCTGTATTTTAATCAGCTCCACTCCCCGTTAAAAAAATGAACTTATTTCGGGGTGCCAAGCCTACAATTCTCGCGTTCACCCCTGGCGCCAACCAATGTATACAGGGGTCAATATACTTTCTCCCGTTTTGTAAAGAATATTTGACTTGACATTGGTATGATTTATCGTAATGATTAGATATCACATGTTGACCCGGGATATAGGTCAGGTCAACTATTTCACTCACTCGGTAATAATCGGGGTAATTAGTATGGATTTAGGTATTTTGATGTATCACGATCGGAGGGGGTGGGGCGAATGGTTTATGGTCTGTCATTGGGTCAAGTGGCGTGGTTGTGATTCCCACGCTTGTACGTGATAAGGAGCACGATCACCTGTTTCACCTCGTAGTTTTTGTCCCCCCCCCCCTCCATTTCCTCACACTGGTAAAGACCCCTACGCGCAAATAAGTGATTGGAAAAAAAATGAACCATATGTGTTAGTCTCGAAATGACCTATTTGTGTCGAATGGACCATCTCTCTCTCTCTCTCCCTCCCTCTCTCTCTCTCTCTCTCTCTCTCTCTTCTCTCTCTCTCTCTCTCTCTCTCTCTCTCTCTCTCTCTCAGAGAAAACAAGCCTCAAACGCCAACTCGAGTACGAGTGGCATGCTTTGTCTTTTGACATGTTCGTGTAGGAATGTAGGGTCCCATTTCATACCAATTCATATTTCTGAACAATAACTGACCATCGATTTATAGACTTGTGATTTATGACGTCATAATATCAAGATGGCTTCGATGACGTCATGGCTGGTCCATAAAATACGCCAATCTCCCAAACAGAGTTGTCTTCCTTTGCAGTCCACATAGAGCGAGACATGCGTGGAGAATGATAATACGCCCGTACGACGTGATTATAGACAGTGTAAGCACATCTTACCTTCCACGTGACACTCGTTAGTGACAGATTGAGTACACGCTCCAAGCAGGGGTGGAGTCCCCCCCCCCCCCCTCGCTCAACTACATAAAAAAAAAAAAAAATAATGCCTTTCATCAATGAAATTACATCACAAAGTGATCCTACATCAGTATAAAAATGATTTCTCTGTTTAAAAAGCTCAAATTGTATGTATGACAATATGAAATTTAGAGACGATGACGGCAGATTTCCGTGACAGAAACCTGGCAAAAAGCCCCTCCTGCAATTCCTGGATCCGCCCCTGCCAAGCTACGAGTTTTGTATGAAAAGAAGATACAGCTTTCAACTGTTAGCAGAAAGGAATACCATTTCACTGATACCCAGAAACAAATGTTCACCGAATCACTTACATGACCCATACACAAACGTAAAAAAACAGGTGTTGGGGTATTGGGTTTTACTCAATTTCATCGAAATATTACAAAGAATTAAAGAATTTGTAACAATAGTCGAACTAAGTTGAATAATATGGAATACCAAACAGCTCTTTATTCAGTGTTCTTAGTTCTTAATTCATTGTCTATAATTCTTATTCCTTGATTTTCGACAATTGTACGTGAAAATTGACATTTGTGTCTTAATATCAATATTTGTTTTACAAATTAGACATTTGTCATATCAGAAATAAGAATTAAGGACTGTGAATTTAGAACTAGGAATGAAGAACACTGAATAAAGAGCTGTTTGGCCTTCCATTGAATAACTCCGTGGCGGATGACGGTGGTTGGATGGGTTTGGGAATTGCTAAATAAAGGAACTGGGTGATCAAGCCTCGCTCAACAGCGACCTCGCTCCGGAGCCTACGAAGTAAGGCCGCTTTTGATCGAGGCTTGATCATCCTAGGCACATATCGAGTAATGATAGGTTTGTAAAGGAATTGGGTGATACAGACTTCCTTTGACCTAATTTCGTCGTAATTCCGGTCCGTTCAAGATATAAATCGCCAAGTGAACACACTTTAAGTTTGATTTGTAATTAATAACGCTGTAAAATGACCAATTTAACTACATTGGAGGGTGTATAATGATCAAATAAAGCCTCGTTGGCAATTAAAACGATGGAAAGTCTTAGAACTAGTGAGTGTTGTGAGATGATAACAGACGATATATCGTAAACCAGTCATATGGCGTCTGAATTACATTTATTATACTATACTATATAGTCAAGCAGTAGTAAGAAGTTTTATTTTAATCTCTTCGAGTGCCTGTGAAAATCAACTATGTCACTGGGATGGGGGGGGGCGCCTGACTCCCTTAACGAAGTATCCTTCTTCCGCTACTGGATCTCAAATGACTAACGGAACCCTACTCCGTCTTGTTGGCAAACCAAAAGTGTACAATGTATTAAGTGAATAAATACTTTAATGTTTTCTGATTTAAAGAAAATATATAGAAGTGTGAGGTCCATGATTATACGTACTGATGACACAAAACATGGCCGCTTACATCTCCGTCAAACTCATCACTGTCTAGTCGAGACGGACATAACAGAAAAACTTATCTTTTAAAGTCTCTCTGTAACCAAGCAACCAGTCTCAGTTTACAGTTCGTCGTGTTTATTTTACAACCCAAGACAACATGATTCTAAATGAAGCACGCAACAATTATCCGATGTTGACTGAAAAAATAAAATCCGTTTGAAAATTGATCGCCACTCATTTTAAAACAGAAAGTAATACAATAAGTGCACTTAGTGGGAGGGAGGGTGTTGTGTGTTTCCGTCATGACGTCATTTAATCAACAGCAGCAAATCCAGTAAATATTGTAGGCTGGCGATGACCCCGTGCGTTGATTATGGTCTGGATAAGTTAATTAATGTCTAATTAATAATTTAGATAATTTTTCAGGCCTAAAAAAAGACTGGCGATTGGAAAATTTAGCTCTTGCATAATGTATGTTTAAATTTTAATTCGCGGAACCCCTCAATTTTGTTTCAGGAAAGGTTCCGGGGAACACACTTTGGGAACGATTGCCCTGGAGTAAACAACCGTCGGTATGTTTAATAACTGTTTTTACTTTTATTTTTGGAGGGGGCGGAGCAGTAAAAAATACCAAACCCTTGCCCGAAACTAAATTTTACCAATTAAATGATTTGTTGGGTCCCTCGAGCGTTATGTCCCCTCGGCCAGTTTAGGGGAGATAACCCAAGATAACGATTGCTCCAACGGAGGCAGACCACCATTAATTTCCCAATTGACTTCAACGTTAATTCTGTACTCTTTGCCCACCTCCAACTTTTCCCCAAATTTTCGTTGGGCGAAATGCTTTTCACTACAGGCAGAGGAACAACTGGCCATGTCTTTGCACTAAAGTTATACGAACTTGAAGAAGCATACTCAAAGCATGTATATACATGTAGTTGCAGTACATATCACCGTAGCCAACCTCATAACGCCGTTATCCTTCCGCCTCAAAATCGTGAATATTTGCCAAAACCTGGCAGAAAATATTAATTCAAACCCTCTTCGTCCATTCTAGACCAAAACATCAACAAAAATGGGCATGCAAAAGGGAAGAAAGATACAGAGAGAGAACTGTTATAAATAGACGAACTACAATTTTTTTGAGGGGGGGGGGTACCGAGATGGTGAAATTTAATGGTGATCTTCCTTCCAATGTCTTCCTTTGTCATTTACTTTGAATTACAAAAACGGCTAAAACCATAATTCATAAGTTATTATGTCCAAATAAAGCAATATTATGCTATGTAAATCAAAAAATTATTTTTAAAGAGCGAGGTTGCTCCTTTCAAAGTGTGCGCTGCAGTGGTTCGGTGTTTTTTCCCGGTTTTACGTGGCAGGGAATAGATTCACCTCTGTCCAAACTCGTGGGTTTCCTCCGGGTATTCCAATTTATTCCCACTGCTACAAATCCTTACGCACAAGCGAATTAATGTTACGTAAATCAAAAATAATTTTTAAAAAGGCGGGGTCTCCTCTTTAAGGCGTGAACTACAGGTGTTCGGTGGTTTTTCGGCATGGTTTTCCCGCCGGTAGGTGACAAGGAGTAGGGTCGCCTGTCCAACCTCGTGGGGTTTCTCCGGGTACTCTAACGCGCATGCGAATCAATGACATAAAATTGAACCATATGTTAGTCCCGAAATGGCCTAGTTTGTGTCGAGTGGATGTTAAACCACATTTCTTCATTACATATTCCCTTTAACACAGGGAGCGTTTATTTACAGAGAAAACTGACGTGTAGATTTGTTTATATGACGTCACTCAGCACGTGTATCCATATTACTGTTAGTGTTATAACACAAATTAAACAAAGTCAACTCAAATCTCCCAATGTTTTGTGTTCTTTATAACACACCTTTTTCAATAAAGGTATTCTTTTTCTGTACTATTATTAATAGATCCTTATCGAGCGACTTGCAGGACCAAACCCTAAACAGCTTGTATTTCAAATCTTAGATCACGCTGTAAAGACGAGCAGTAGTTTATTTTCAGAAAGATTTCTTTGAGCGTTAGAATTATTTAAAAATCAACCAAGGGAATGTGTAGAGGCGAATTCATAATATGTTTAGTGGTGGATGGGGAATCCAGCACTATGTTAGTTACGGTTGATAATGTTGGGGTTGTTTCCGTTACAGTATGACTGATGGAATGGGGTGGGTGGGTGGGGTGGGGTGGTGTGTGTGTGTGTGTGTGGGGGGGGGGTATAATAAGGTTATTGCCTATAAAAGTAGGACAATTTTGGTACATATGGAAAGTAGAGATATTCAAACTTACAAGAAAAATACTGGATTCCCTTAAAAACACTCATGGGGCGTATACAGGTCAAAAATGTAAGGGTTCGCTTAATAGTCAGCCAGATGATTAGGACTATCTGCACGCGTGACGTTGCACGCGAACTTAAGCGCTTTGTGTATACGTTGATAAACTTTATGAAGAATTAGACACTCTCTGGTGATAAAAATCACGGAAAAAGACGCTGGCAGTGGATAATCCGAGAATTAAATTAGGAATCGATATTTGTAGTAAATAGTCACCGATTACCGTTTTGTGTATGCAATGAATCCTCCCCTGTCTCCGCTGCCGTTGCTATAGGTAGAGAGAGGGGTAATCCCCTGGCCTCTTTCGGTCGATTTTTATAGCAGGGTATACTTGGCAATTACAATGTTTTGAGAAGGGTTTGAAGCAAAATTATGATAAACTAATTAGATTGAATATGTTTTGAGTTCTAATATATCATCAAATCACCCAGTTTGTACCCGGGAATGTAACTTTAAATTGTTTTTGAATCAGAGAACGTGCCACTCCTCTGCACGAAAATTGGGCATACGCTATGCAGTGTACTATGGGGAAAATTATGTCTCGACAGCGGTGATAGTCAGTCATCGATGCACTAAAGACCATTCTTCGATGCTTTTGGGAGGGGGGGGGGGTGGCCTAGTGGTCTAGAGTGCCGCGCTTCGACCTCTAGCTGGCCGGTCACCTCTGGCTTGCGGATGTGGTTTCGAGCCCCGGTGTGAGTGTATGTGTCATGAAGATAGGGGCGCCTTCTCAACCTCGTAGGTTTCCTCCGGGCACTCCGGTTTCCTCCCACTGCTAAAGACCCCTACGCGCAAGGGAATTATTGAAATAAGAATGAAACCATA
This sequence comes from Patella caerulea, assembly GCA_036850965.1. NCBI lineage: Eukaryota > Metazoa > Mollusca > Gastropoda > Patellidae > Patella > Patella caerulea. The sequence continues at coordinate 4,697,036 of JAZGQO010000007.1, forward strand.
TGTTAGTCCCAAAACGACCTAGTTTGTGTCGAGTGGACGTTAAACCCCATTTCTCCCTCTCTCTCTCTCAATGCTTTTGAGTCCAGTGAACCAAAACCCAAAGAAACCCCAGTCAATTTTATCTGTAATGTTTATGCCAACTTTATCAGTCAACACGGGGGTCGAATCCAAGACCTCCTGGATACTGTGAGCCATCGCCTTACTCACTGAACAACCGTGGCTCCCAAGATGGGCGAGAGATGAGATACGGGAAAACAAAAAAAAACCCAAATATCACAAAAGAATAAAATCAACAAACCACCTCTGTTACAAAAATCACCGTAAAAGAAATTGTTTTTGAGTTAAGGGAGCCGAAACCCCAACGTACCCCTCGTCAAAATTCGCCCATTTATTAGTTAAAAAAACCCACTGTGGTGTTTATGACAGATATCGTCCCATCTCTATCAGTGTAATACAAATCATCACGTGCTATATAATAAAGGTAATTTAATGATAGAACCATACTATGGCCAATACTTAAAGATCCTATCGCTCTTTTAAAATAACACGTGCTAAACTGCGATTACGTTATCCGTGCCAAATCACTCCCAGAATTTTTTGTCTATCTACGCGGTGGCATCAAAGTTATATTATTTGTTTCGGCTGTGAGTCAAGCGGCATTGTAACAAACTGTGACATATGTAAACAAGATAAAGATGTAGGTACTTGAGGCTAATATACAGTTTTATATATTTACTGTACATGTCAAGATAACGCATGCTCATATCATTGGTAGTCTCTTCAGTGCAGCCGCGGTGACTCATTGAGTTAGAAATAAAATGAAATGGGGTAGAATATTCCTTGTTAGTGGCGGAGGGCCTGGCAGGAACAGTGTATGTCTAGTCGTTCGGAAGGGACGATCATGTTGGCGTACACGTAATAGAATCTTTGCTAGTTGGGATTTGATATAAGTGTAAGCAGTAGCAGCGGTGTCCGGGTAAAATTTCCCCCATATCACACTGTATGACGTATGCCCGTCTTTATTAGCCCAGTAGAACGTTTTTAAACGCCATTTCATTTCATTCAGTCTACGGGTTGAGTTTCTGTTTTGAGAGTTGTCCCCCTTTAAACGCATAGAAGAAGAAATAAAATGAAATGAAATGGGGTTTAATATCCTACTGTTCTGCACCTAACCTGGGCTAATGGAAGACGGACATACGCCATACAGTGTGATATGAGGGAAATTTTGCCCGTGTAGCGGCGCTACGGCATACTCTTATATGGTATTCCAACTGCCAAACAGGGGCGGATTGGGCCGTCTGGCGATCGCCCGAATGGCCGGTCGGACGATCGCTCGAAGGGCTGGTCGGACAAAAAATGAAAAAGAAATTTTTTGTCCAATTCGTCTAAAAAAAAACCCAGCCTTTTTCTGCTGAACATTATATGGGAGAGGTGGGTATTGGACCGACCATGGAGCCATGATGATCATATTGTATGTGACCGATGGCTTTAACGGGCCACCACGCCATCACTGGAGTCTGGAATGGGCTAGTATAAGAAAGTTTCTGGACCGGGTGTTCTTAATCCTGCGACGGGGATACGAATTTCAACCGAAAATTTCATCCGATTCACCCGACACTGTCTCCTGCAAATTTACTAATTATTAAGTCACCTGCACCCTGTTTGTGGGGATACGCCAGAAACCAAAATTAAAAAGCATCTTTTATGATTTTCATTTTCATCACTCTGTACCAATGTGTCCCGTGGCCTTCCATCACAAGAGGAATCAACTTGCGCTACCGGCAACAAAAATGCGACATTTTTCAATGAAAATATGCCTGCTTATTCAATATTCCTAACTGGTTAATCAAATGGTCAAAATTTTCTCAACTAGTTCCATTTTTCAACCAGTTAAATTCTCTTCACTCTTGACGATACAATGATAATAGGTTGATGGTTGTAAATTACTGGCAGGTCGTGGTTTTGGCCTAAGTTAATCGATTTATGAATACATTATTTGACAGAGATTATAATCAGATATTGTACCAAATCGTATATTTGGGGTTCATTTTTCCAAAATGTCCAGGGGCTCCGCGGTCAGTAAAATGGGCCGCTCCGACACGGGAGCCCGGGCCGGTTCCCAGCCCCAATCCGCCCCTGCTGCCAAAGGATCTTTTACGTGCATGCCATCATGATCGTCCTTTCCGGACGACTAGACAGACACTGCTCCTGTCAGGGCGGATAAAACCAGGGGCGTGGTGAGAATGAGTTCATGAGTAGCCATACTCATGCGCCAAAAAGTTTTTGCGCCAAAATCACAATCAAATTACTCAAAAAATGAAAAACATTTGTAAGTGGAAAAATTGTTTCATCTGACCCAATTAAAAAAATTTTGAAAGAGTCAAGTGATTTTCTCTTGGAAAGAATGGAATCTCCAAGAGAAAATAACAATATTTTATTACCGTATTTCTTGTCTCGGATTGCTGGAGATTGCGTTTCTGGGCTTCTAATTTTCGAAATTTTCCCGGGGGAGGGCCCCCCCACCCCCCGCCGCGGGTTCGCGCCTTGGGCGCTCGCGGTGGCCGGCTTCACCGGCCACAGCTCCGCGGTCAGTAAAAGGGTTTTGGGGCCAAAATCTTTTTTGTTACTCATAATTTCTTCTCAATAATTGCCCTCACCACGCCCCTGGATAAAACTCATGAAGTTGGAAAGCGACATTATTCCTTATCACGTACAGACAGCGAAACGAAACCATTTGACGCAATGGCAGACTTTATGATATGGAGTGGTCTCGTTACACCGTTAGGCCACCAAACATGCACACAAACAAACAAACATATTAGTAAGTGCATGCGGGCTGAACCACACACAATTTACACCAAGGACACGCCATAATACTTAGAAATCCCAAACAAACAATCAATTCAAATTAAAGTGAATGGATCCGGGGGCTATAGCTGTACAGTCCTGGGCCTGTAGTGACACAGACTTCACTCATATTTGAAACTACAAAAAACGGGTGGTCTAAAACAGCTACAAAAATTGATATGATAAAAGCGATTAAATATTGTATAGCTTCAATACTTATTGTTGGGAATCAATATCATTATTGATGAGAATCATTCAATTCATTAAAAGTTGGTTTTGATATAAAATTAAGGATACATTATTTTAGACAAAGAGCTGGTAGTTCTCACTATAATAGTTACAAACTAGATAATGTAAAGGGAATTTGCTAAAAAAAAATTGCAGTCAAATTGATCCACCCTGAACCGAGAATTTAGCGATTGAATTTTCGGCCTAGCCTCGATCGTCATTACTTAAGTCGGTATGATATAAAGCATAGCTTCGATTAACCATTTCATGATTAAATCATGAATGAAAGTTGAGCAGGATATCGGATCCTAACCGATAAGTTAATTAATGTCTAATTAATAATTAGGAAACGTTTAAGGCCTAAAGAAAGACCAACAATAGGCAGATTTATCTCTTGTATAATGTACGTTTAATCTGCAAAGCTCTTAATGTTTTCTAATAAATGATTATTGGATGTACAATTAATAATTATTAATGTTCTATAATTGTATTTAAATAATGTCAAAATTTATTTTACTACAAGTAGATAGGCCTACAAAGGAAAATCGAACCAGCAGGTCCCGATTTTGATCCCGGTATTGCCCAAGAATGTCCCTCTGGTGGAAGTTACCCCTTCCCCTTTCCTCACCCTCTTTTTGTCGAGTGGACATTAACCCCCCCACCTCTCTCTCTCTCTCCCTCTCTCTCTCTTTCTCTCTCTCCATCTCTCTCTCTCTCTCTTTCTCTGGGAATAGATAAAGACCGAGGCTGGATATTACTGATGTAATTGTGTTTTTAATGTCAATAACATAATCTATAAACACAACATATAAATCAAGTCTACACTGTCAACTTTTAAATTGATCACATTACTCAGACCGAAGATTAAAGGAACTTTAGTTATTTTTTTCTTCTGCTCTTACTTTCCACTAATCTAAATTTCTGAACGAGACATCAAACACACAATCAGTCGAAGATTGATGACAGAGATAGAGACTCGAATATCTGAGAAATTTTGGCATTGTCAGGAATTGTGGAGAGGGAGTATTTCTGGAAAATTGGAATAATTTGACAGGAATGTGTGAAGAAACAGACGTAGAGCGAGTAAGATTAGCCCGCCAACCAGCACGAGCTGTCACTCATCTAGGTTATTTACCTTGAAATCAGCCACTGTTTTCATTTCATCTCAACCGTGAAATGAGGATTTAAAAACTCAAAATCACTGCCTTATTTTTAAAAATAATTTTTTTTATCATCAATATTATGGTGGCTGCCATATTGACTGGGTTATTTGACGTTGACGAATAAAAGTGTTGACAGGCGCAGACGTCTCCTCTTACTCTAAGATAATAGAACATTGTAACCCAGAAGATTTGGTGTAAGAAACGAGTTTCAAAATTCAAAATTCTTTATGTTTCTTTGTTTAAAAGGTAATTTATATCTTAATAGATTTTAGGTGCCGCGACACTAACATTATACCATTCTTTATTTTGACCTTAATCGAAGAAGTTCAGGCACCAAGTTCACAAAGCATTCTCAGACTCAAGTTAAGAATTTGCTCAACTTTCAATCACTGTTAATAAGAAATGATCCCTTGACAGTTACAATTCGATAAAGGAGTAGACCTCATAGCAAACTGGGGGATGGGATGGCCTAGTGCACTAGAGTGCCGCGCTTCGACCTCTAACTGGCCGGTCACTTCTGGCTTGCGGCTGTCGTTTCGAGCCCTGGCGTGAGCGTATGTGGCATGGAGATAGGGGGGCCTTCTCAACCTCGTGGGTTTTCTCCGGGCACTCCGATTTCCTCCCACTGCTAAAGACCCCTACGCGCAATAAAATTAAAAACCATATGTTAGTCCCGAAATGACCTAGTTTGTGTTGAGTGGACGTTAAACCCCATTTCTCTCTCTCTCTCATAGCAAACTGTATTGCGTATGTCCGTCTTCATTAGCCCAGTCGGAGTAGCACAGTAGCACCTTAAATCCCTTTTCATTCCATTTTATTTTAAGTCGGTAAGACACTGGCTGGCTAACTAACTAGTTACTCTAAGTAACGTAAATGTTTCTAGTCTGTCCTCCTCTTCGTTACTACTCGCCCATATAGACAACTAGATTGAAAATGGCGGCTGCATTCAAATGAAAGTTGTTTATCTATTTGTATCGAATAATTCTACATGAAATAGTGTTGGATTATAAATTTGTGTCGGATGTGACAAGAAATGATTACTTTTGGCGTCTAAAGCAGTATCACGGTGAAAAATAGACGGTAAGGATTCCAAAATAGTCTTAGAACGGAGATGAGGGAAAAGCCTTATTTTCATACTAGTTGTCTATAAGGGCGAGTAGTAACGTAGTGGAGAGCTTAGAGTAACTAGCTAACTAACTAGAGGTATATATCGACCGAGAAGAGAAAGTTCCTACGGATATTTCAGCCTAATTTCTCCTTGTCAGGGGGCCTGCCAAGAAAAAGGCGTCTAGCGGTTAGGATGAGAGGCAAAACAGAGATCCCGTGTATGGCATTTGGAGCACGTTAAATTCCCCTGATAGAGCTAAAAATCGAATTAGGACATAGTTTCCTGCAAAGCACAGTGTGTGGCATATACACACCTTTATTATTTACCCTGTTGGCTCCCCCCCCCTCAAAAAAAAAAAAAAAACCGCCAAAAAACCAACCAAGTGAGGCATTAAACCCATTTCTCTTCATTATGTGCACATTCCAAGGAAAGAACAATTCAGAAAATGTCTGGCATCATTTGGGTGATTTAGACAACTTATCATAGACGGGCCACCGTAAAACCATTTAACATTTATAAAAACATGACATCCATTTTTACTGTGTGCTGGATAACGTTAAAATATTTAAAAATATCCTCAACATCGTTCCTTCAAGCTCTGGAATTTTACCAGGAAATGGCTAGCACGTTGAAAAAGGGGTACTAATACACTGTTCCATTGGGAAACCATTAAAAGACCAATTGTTTGACAATAAAATTTGTATCGGTATCTTGTTATCACAAGAATGTCTTTATGGCGGGGAGGTAGAAAAAACATGATCGATTCTCCATTACTTTGTTTCCCCACTACCAGGAACATCGTAAAGTAGTTATAGAGTTGTTTTTTTTTTGTTGATTAAGAAACCAAGTTGTTATTTTTGTAAAAAAACATATATTTCTCGATAGCGAAACATGAAAATTCCGTGATCAAGTTCCTCTTCTATATAAAAAACTAAGGGAAGTGAAATTATAGAAACACATAAATTATTAAATCCGATAAATTTATTATTAGCAAAAGTCAAGAAATGAAATAGGGGAGGGGGGGGGGTAACTTTACTTTTCTCCTCCGACTGGGCTAATGAAGACGGGCATACGTCATACAGGCATACGTCATGCTATGAGGGAAGTTTGCCCGGACAGCGGTAAAACACTCCAACTATTTTTTGTTATGTATCCGCCAGGAATGAAACCAAGAAACTTGACAGACCCTATGATCTAAAAGCACAACCGTTGTACTCCCCTCCTACCCCACGGGGGGGGGGGGGGGTTGAATGGCCGAATGGTTAGCCCGCGCGCGCTGTATCATACGACCTGCCATTGAGTCAACTGGCGTGGTTTCGAATCCCCGGTTGTACGTGGCAAGGAGTAGGGTCGCCTGTCCAGCCTCGTGGGTTTTCTCCGGGTACTCCGGTTTCCTTCCACTGCTAAAGACCCCTACGCGCAAGCGAATTATTGTAATAAAATGAAACCATATGTTAGTCCCAAAATTACCTAGTTTGAGTCGAGTGGATGTTAAACCCCATCTCTCTCTCTCCTACCCCACTCCTTCCCCACTCTGTCGTAAAGGATCTATTCACCTGAATAGATTGCCAGGATTATGCGTCTTCTCCGCAGGTTTGTTTTGTGGGGTTTTTTTTGTTTGTGTATGGTGTGATCGTCCTGCACTTAATATTATCACATCTGTCTTAAAACGAGGACTGATTCCCCCGCATGTGTTTAGGCGCGCTTCGGGGCTGATTCTGTCTTACACGCACTGAACCATGCGCAAATCGAGCATTCACCTAATTAATGTTCGATATTATCCGAACAAAACCTAAATATATCCAGATAATACTCTCAATAAATGGACGACTTATCATATATTATGAATTAGATACAATTGAAATTTTCCTGGCACACATAACACCTAATACACACCCTTGAGGCACACCGACATGGATCTGAAAGAAAAGTGTCTCCAGGCGTACCTCGAACGACTTACACTCTACGACTCAGGACAATCAAGACAAGTAATCAATCCACCAAACTGAGTCTATCGTCATCCAAACGGTATTTTCATTTTTTTCCCAAACCAAAGAAAGCTAAAAAAAACAACACAATTTATATGGAAAACAAGCACTGGTTTTATACACACATGTGTACTTGATTAAGACAAGAGGATACTTGTCGAAACGTCGTGCCATATGTGTATAAAACCAGTGATTGTGTTCCATATAAATTGTCTTGTGTTATTTAATGTGCTCGATCACTAAATGCCACTCAAAGATTACAAAGAAAAGCTATTTAAGTTATTGTTTCTCGAGATAAAATCTTGCTGATGTGTAGAAGAGGACTGCACCAGCAAACAAGCAGACCCAATAAGAAAAACCAGTGGACAAGACACACCAGCAATGGAATGGGGTTTAACGTCCTACTGTTCATGGGTCTCTTTTAAATCGGTTTAATCAAAACTGGGTGATTATCACTCGTTGGTATTTTGAGTGATTTTGTGCTGTGAGGGATATTTTTGTCCGGGCAGTGACACTCCCTCCTTTTCTTACACCGTACTCCAACTGTCAAGTTTCTTTTCCGTGCAAACTAATTTGTATACACGGTTTGTTGTCCTATCCAAATGACTAAATGTTGTCCATTGTCGGGGCCCCCAAACCTGCCCCCCCCCCCAACGAGTAAAAACACGAGGATGAAACATAAGATCCCCAGCATAACAGACTAATGTGTTACTTATTGAGTCACCGTGGCTCCCTAATTTAAGTACATCACATACCAATAAATTACACGACCGTAAACGAGACACCTGGAAAAAGAAGGAGAAAAAAATCCTCATAATTTCATAGTAAGTGACAGTCGCTTGTATCATGTGAAAGTCGAAATGTAATACTATTATTTTAAACATCCGGAGCTATGACGTGATAATTGACGCCCTGCCATAAGTATATACATACGCTGAAGCCCTCCCATTAACAAGGCATATCGACTAACAATGACACAGTGTAAAAGAAAAAAGGAACCAAGACTTTTATGTGGAAAACAAGATTATCATTTTATCATTATCTATGTCTAAAAACATAAATCTAATATTATCCACATGTTCATCGTCACCGATAGGCTACAATTTCAATACAACATCCTGTCTAACTTCCGGTTTCTATACATTGACAGTCACCCCCTGGCGGTGGAACTGTTTTTACAAGCACCGTTAAGACGGTTTAGTCACAATGTTGGCAATGCTTTTAAGTTTTTCTGTCGGTTTCCGAGAATAGAATGAAGACCAGTTGCAGGAGCGGATCTAGAGAGAGGGCTCGGGGGTCCAAACCCCACCCTGCTCAGCTACATAAAAAAAATTACGAGACAACAATACGAGAAAAGTGTGTGTTAGAGTCGTGTGCTTTATCTTCGGGTGGTGGAATGGCATTGACATTCAAAGCGCTAAGACATTTCTAAAATCACAATCAATTCAAAATGAAAATTGACGTCATACCGGGTGTTAGATTTCTCTCTTTAAAAAGCTTAATGTGTATGTATGCCTACGTAATTTAGAGACGATGACGTCATTCCCCACTGTCAAATTTCCTTAACAGGAGTCTGTCAAATCCCCTCCTCTCCTACAAAAACTCCTGGATCCGCCCCTGAGCAGTAGGAGGATAAGATGTTTCGTGATAATATAGAACATGTGAATCAGGATTGGTTTTAGATTTTAAAAGCTTTCCATGATGTAGAGAGGAGGTACTCGGGAACACGTTAATAACAATAACACAATCAGGTTGATCTAGTTATCATACAACTTGTACCATCAATCTCACATAATTCGTCAAACATGTTCAACTTTGTTAACAAACTGTATCTTATTTCCCGAAACCCATGGGAAACAACAGTTCGTGGAGTTAAAAAACAAAGCCGAAATGGGGTTTAACGTCCTATTTTTTCTGCAGTGCGCTAAGAGGGGATCTTCAAGGACCCTTTCACGTGATGAAAAAACTGAAATAGGTTTTAACGTCCTACTTTTCTGCACTAAAAGAGTTAATGCAGACGGGTATTCGCCCGTCACGTACAGCACTACGTGGGAAATGTTTCCAGGTAAATAACGAGGTCCCTTTACCCCAGGAAAATATTGGTCTTGCTGAAAAAAGACATCTTTGCAGTTGAAATTCCACGATGTGTAGGTAAAAACGCAACTGTCCCTTCTCGCATTGTCGTTCGTAACCTAAGAAATAAAATGTTTTCCGGGAGCAGTATTGCCTTGGGTATTCTAATCGACTCCTATAAATTGATATTCGATGCGATTTTGATCTACAAAAATCTTAAGAATACATATTTAGCTTCGCCGTCTCTCTTCGCCCCGAGATATGGACATCCGTTAATAGAGATATGCGATTTGGGTAGAATCCCTGGATTAAGCTTGTGCTTACTGCTTCGCTTAGAATTGGTGATTCGAAGTTAGAATCGGTCGATTATAATTTAGAAAAAATCGAAGGAGCAGTATTATTTTTACAAATTTTGTTCGATTACTAAAAATTGATATATGTATTCTGATAGAATCCGTCGGTTATCGTTGAGATGGTCTAGTGGTCTAGAGTGCCGCGCTTCGACCTCTAGCTGGCCGGTCACCTCTGGCTTGCGGCTGTGGTTTCGAGCCCTGGGCCCGGTTCCTAGAAAATTCTTAAAAGTAAGCACAAAGTTATGCTTCACTTTTGCTTACGTAAGAAACTTTATGAAATACCGTCTCTATAGAAACTTCTCAAGACCGTTCTTACATAAGAACAAGCCAAGTATGAGTCTAAGCACAGTGTGACTGGTAAATTGAGACTAAGATGCTCTTTAGCGTCACAAAAACAAATTTAGTATGCAAACTACACCGTAAATTCGTCTGCATATAGAGTTATAAATAGATCAATGACATTAACTTCAAATAGTCGATTTAGATGTATTTGACAAATAATGAAATAGGGTTTAACGTCCTACTGTTTTGCTCCTAAACTGGGCTTATGAAGACGGGCATACGCCATAAAGTGTGCTACTCCTTGGGATCTTTGACGTGCACACCAATTTTTACACGGGACCATATTTTTTCGTCCCATCCGAACGACTAGACAGCTGTCCTTGTCAGGTCCTCAGCCTGCATCACTGACAAGGGGATGAACCTTCTCGGCCAATGCAGGGATCGAACACCCTACCTCTGCCCGATTCCTAAAAAAATCTTTAACTCGTTCTTGCGCTCACATGTAGATTTTAAGTAGACTTTGCAAATAAGTAAACTTATCTTATTTCGTGTTAACAGAAAATTCTTAAGGACGTTCTTGTGCTTAGATTTTTAGTAGACTTCAGTGTAAGCACAAGCACGTTATTATGTGTTCCAAGAAAAAACTTAAGCACAACTTCGTTCTTAAAATTGTCAATTTAAGCACAAGTCCCAAGCAAGGTATAGGGCTTGCTTACCAAACTTTAAGTCTGTTTCTGCTTCAAACAATATGGCTGACCGTGGATTTATTCGACGACATTTGCTACATCTTTTGATACCTAAGAGTCAATATTGAAAGACAGAAAATCCTTTAGAAACATATTCTCGAGAAGAATGCTATAGAAAATTTCGCTTCCAGCCTAAACATAATTCATTTATTTCCAAATTGGTAAAAAACACACACGCGGGCTACTTAAAAATCAGGCGCTCTCACAATTATTCGGTCTGTTTGCATGTGCTTGCGTTTTGGGTTGTTTTCTTTTGTTTAGTTTGTGGTACATTTTATATGTGTAGGCCTATGGGGAACACGTCAAAGGCATCAGGGGATTACGTGACTAAGTGGGTAAGACGCTGGTTCGCTAGCCTGGAGGTCGGGTGTTCGACCCCTGCATTGGCCGACGACGTGGTTTATCCGTGTCAGTGATGCAGGACGGAGTACAGCTGTCTTGTCATTCGGATGGGACGAAAAAACGAGGTGCCGTGTACAAACTGACGTGCACGTAAAAGATGCCTTGGCAGTTGGAATTCGATAGAGTAGGCCGTAGCGCCGCTGCCCGGGCAAAATTTCCCTCACAGCACACTGTATGACGTATGTCTTCATTACCCCAGTTTAGGAGAAAAATAGTAGGACGTTAAACCATATTTCATTTCATTTCATTTGTTAAATAATAAAATACATCTAAATCGACTATTTTTCGGGAAGTTAATGTCATTGTTCTATTTATAACTCTATGCAGACCATAGCGCTATATATAGAAACTCTGTGATGCAGACGAATTTACGGTGTAATTTGCATACCAAAAATATTTTTATGACGTTAGAGAGCACAGTACTCTCAATTTACCAGTCACAATGTGCTTAGACTCGTACTTAACTTGTGCTTACGTAAGAACGGTCTTGAGAATTTTCTAGAGACGGTATTTTATAAAGTTTCTTACGTAAGCAAAAGTGAAGCATAACTTAGTGCTTACTTTTAAGAATGTTCTAGGAATTGGCTCTGGCTAGCGTCTTTCCCACTTAACCACGTGATCCCCTGATCCCTTTGACATGGTCCCTATAGGTCTATAAGCTAAAAAAAAACCCACCAAAATACGCAAGCACATGCAAACAGACGGAATGATTGAGGCAGCGCCTGATTTTAAAGTAGCTATGTCTCTAACTCAAAGTCATCCAGAATCTTCGACACTGAAAACACGAATTATTTGTCAGTTTAAATCAAAATTGATGATGTGATCTTACCGGAAAAAGATGGGCTTCTGAATATTTTACCATTGGTACACGAATCGTGTACCATAATGCGTTTCAGCCCAGTTCTAGCAAGAGACTCGGGGAACAAGGCTACATTGTATCAAATCAAACGGCGCATGTAGACTGGATTAACTAGACGCTAGAAATTTGCATTGTTGGCAAATTTCGCCGCACATAACTGATTTGAAATTGGAGTAAAAACGGAAACCATTGAATGTAAATCAGTTTATATACATTCATATTACAGTATTATATGCGTTGCGACCCACTTGAGTCAATTTCTAGGTCCCAAATGTTGGCGATTTAGCTCCTTACAAGTTGCCTGCGTGTTGTTTACCAATTTGTAAATAAATAAAATGTTTTTAGTGTAGAAGCGAAATATTCTATAGCATTCTTGTCGAAAATATATTTCTTAAGGATTTTCTGTCTTCCAAATGTCTCTTAGGTATCAAAAGGTGTAGTAAATGCCGTCGAATAACTAACTATACGGTCAGTCATATTGTTTGAAGCAGTAACGGGCTTAAAGTTGGTAATCAAGCCCCTATACCTTGCTCGAGATTTGTGCTTCGATTGACAATTCTAAGAACGAAGTTGTGCGTAAGTTTTTTCTTGGAACACATACTCTGAAGTCTACTTAAAATCTAAGCACAAGAACGTTCTTAAGAATTTTCTGGGAACACAAAATGCGATAAGTTTACTTAATTGCAAAGTCTACTTGAAATCTAAGCACAAGAACGTGCTTAAGAATTTTCTAGGAATCGGGCCCTGGTGTGAGCGTATGTGGCATGGAGATAGGGGCGCCTTCTCAACCTCGTGGGTTTCCTCCGGGCACTCCGGTTTCCTCCCACTGCTAAAGACCCCTATGCGCAAACGAATTATTGAAATAAAATTAAACCATATGTTAGTGCTGAAATGACCTAGTTTGTATCGAGTGGACGTAAAACCCCATTTCTCTCTCTCTCTCTCTGTCTCTCTCTCTCTCTCTCTCTCTCTGATATTGAGATGTCTATGATGAACTATTACACAATGGTTAATTGTCGTGAATATTATCGAGACATTAACCAGTTGTACATCAGATACACGACAGGTAAACTATGATTTAACACCTGATAGTATACACCTTTAATCTGAACACAGGTAAATACTGAGATAAACAGGTAAGAACAATACGCCTTTAATCTACTGGATTATCAGATAATTACTAGAATGACACCCACGCCTCTAGCATCGTCGTGTTATTATCATAGTCTGTTCATTATCCAGGCCACATCCCAACACGCATTAAATGAAATGAACTGGGGTTTAACGTAGAGAGAGAGAGAGAAAGAGAGAAGAGGGAGAGAGAGAGAGAGAGAAATGGGGTTTAACGTCCACTCAACACAAACTAGGTCATTTTGGGACTAACATATGGTTTTAATTTTATTTCAATAATTCGCTTGCGCATAGGGGTCTTTAGCAGTGGGAGGAAACCGGAGTGCCCGGAGGAAACCCACGAGGTTGAGAAGGCGCCCATATCTCCATGTCACATACGCTCACACCAGGGCTCGAAACTACAGCCGCAAGCCAGAGGTGACCGGCCAGCTAGAGGTCGAAGCGCGGCACTCTAGTCCACTAGGCCATCCCAACCCCCCGGGGTTTAACGTCCTACTTTTCTGCACCTATCCTGGGCTAACTAGACAGGCCTAGGCCTTACAATGTGCTATGATGTTAATTTTACCTAGACAGTGGTGCTATGGCCTACTCTTATTTTGATGTTCAAAACGTCATAGAATCCATAAATAAACTGGGGTTTAGAGAGAGAGAGAGAGAGAGAGAGAGAGAGAGAGAGGGAGGGGGAAAATGGGTTTTAACATCCACTCGACACAAACTAGTTCATTTTGGGACTAACATGACAACGAATAGGGTCGTCTGTCCAACCACTGTGGTTTTCTCTGGGACCAGCGAATTATTAAAATAAAATCAAACCATATTTTAGTCCCGAAATCACCTAGTGGGCTTTAAACCCCATTTCTCTCTCCCTCCCCTACAGCAACCGATGGACGGACGGACGGAGCCAAAGCGTTGATGACAATATCCGACCACATATTTCATTGATAAATGAGTCGTTTAATCTCTCGAGCAACAGACCGTGACGGACCAATGACAATCTGACTAAAAGATACATTTATATTTCGTTTCGTGTTTTTATTATTTTCGATGGCCTAAACTACATGCAGATCTGACAAGTTATATAATAATAGGAGTTCGCGTCAGGAATCAAACGATCGACTTTTGACCCTATGACGCCAGACATCGATTAATCAATCAGCATTGACGTTTCTAGTGGTTTACCCACAGTTCCGAGTATCAAAAGGCCAAGAACTCACCGTAACAGGCCGTTTCATTGGCTAATCCCTCACATCACCCAGAACCCGTCAATGATAACAACTCTTACGGATCCTGGCATAGTAAAGACAAGTAAAACGAAATTTTGAACTATAAAACGAAACGAAATAGGATCTGTGGTTTAATCAGATTGACCGATGACCGACTGGTACGGGTTCATAACGATATCCGACCACGTTTCAATGTAGGCGTATTTTCTCCCTGTCATTGATATGCTTTATGTTTTTAGAAATAATATTCATATATCACTGAGAAATTAGACAGAGCAATCATCAGAACTCCGTTAAAAAAAATAAACCTGTCTCGTGAATGACCCCCCTACAGTTGTAAATAATACCCAAGTAGATCAGCCATCATACTCAGAACATAACAATAATCAACAATACGCTCTCTTTGTTATTGTTATTCTTCTACTTCCCAGGTCGTAACTTAACACAAAAACACATAAAACACCACATTAACGTATCAAATAAACCATCCATTTTCTTTCTGTCTTTCATATTTCTTTAGAAAGGACTGAAAAGAGAAGATTGATTGTAATTCTTTATGCTTTTTTGTTAAACTTGAGGATAGTATTTATGTTGATATCGACTAACCGGTCATTAATTATGGTGAATATTGTATATACAAACATTTATCACACATTCCGGTATCATAAGGTCTGTCATTGAGTCAACTGGCGTGGTTTCGACTCAACGAATGTACGTGACAAGGAGTAGGGTCGCCTCTCCAACCTCGTGGGTTTTTCTCCGGGTCCCCCAGTTTCCTCTCACGGCTAAAAATCCCTCCGTCCTGCATCATTGACAAGAGACAACCACGTGGGGAAAATCCCGATGAACTTTCTCAGCCAATGCAGGGATCGAACACGCGACCTACAGATTATTGAGTTAGTGTCTTACCAACTTCCACCGTGGCTCTAACTGAGAAAGTGACTAGCCCACTAACCTGGTAAGTTCGATAAGAGGATACCACCCTGGAAAAAACCGCAGTACTGTCACGGCCAACACCGGGTTCGAACCTGGGACCTAACCCAGTAAGTAAGATAAGTGGAAATTCACGCTGGAAAATCCCTAAGTACTCGCTCGGCCAATCGGGTTCAACCCCAAGGTAAGTTAACAACCGTGACACCTTTAGGTAATTACATACTGTTATCCACAACCTCATATTTTACTTATCGGTTACTTAGCAACTTCTATTGACGGGTTCATTTTTTAAACATGTATTTTGTTTTTACTCTGTCCTTTTGCTAGACGGACGACCTTGAAAGTATCACACTTCGGAATCGGGAATCTAAATAAACAATGGACGCTCGTTATAGCTTCAATCATCTGCTGTCTGGATGGTTATTTATATGGACGGTTATTTTGACTCGAGTTCAAGGTCAAGAAATTTCTCAGTTTCAACAATAGACTTTATTTAGGTGATCACGGTGGCTAAGTGGGTAAGACGCTGGCTCGTTAGTCTGGGAGTCGAGTGTTCGATCCCTTTATTGCGTGACAAAGTTCATCCATATTTTCCGGCGTGGTTAACACTTGGGACGAAAAACCGAGGTCCCATGTGCACACTGGCGTGCACGTAAAATATTTCTTGACAGTTGGTATAAGAATAGGCCGTAATGCCGCTGTCAGGCAAAATTTTCCTCATAGCTCACTGTATGTTCGGAGAAGAACAGTAGGACGTTAAACCCTATTTCATTTCAGGCTTTTTTTTTTAAATCAAATGTTAATTTTTATAATTTTACACTATCGATTTCATATTGACCCGAACGGTGACCCTGCGAAGTCACGTTTGGGGTCTTATATTCAAACGAGGACAGAATGACGTAAACTATATTGACACAATTTATATATAAAAAAGAAATATTCGGATTTGAGCAAGATTAAGATTTCAAAATATTCCCACCAAATTATAATACAAATTATGGCTTAAATGTTGATATACTCATGTTCGACCACGTGGTGAACACATGGTTATAATTATTATATAAGTTTTCGGATAGATTTTCAAACAGTTTATGATATGGGCGATCACCCATAATATTATAATAATATTTTTACTTTGAGTAACCTTGATGCCAGATAACTGCTGGATAAAACACCTGAATCTTCGTAGACAAACATCAGGGGTGATAACTCACCACACCTAAATTCTCGCGGTTATCAATAAACGCAGGTGTTGTCGTAATCCTCTGGGATCTCGTCGTATACACGATAATGGGCCTGTCACACTATGACGTTTCAGACAACTTATTCCGGCGTGTGAAATTATTATCCAACACGCTGGCATACGTTGAAGCTGAGTTCAAAAATTAACTTACGCCTAACGTGTTAGCAATACGTCGGCATACGCTGAACATTTTATGCATGCACAAAATTTTGTGCTGCGTTCGGCGTGCATCAACTTATACCATCGTATTTCAGCATGCTCGCTACTTGTTAAAAACGTACACCAGCGTGTTTGTCAAATTTCTCATACGTCAGCATACGCTGATGCTATACGTCAATGTGTGACAGCCCCATTAGCTAGGCCCTAAGTAAATCCACCACTGTCAGTTATAGAAATGAAACAAATGAAATAGGTTTAACATCCTACTGTTCTGCTCCTAAACTGGGCTAATGAAGACGGGCATACGCCATTATAGAGTGTTATGAGGGTAATTTTTCCCAGACAGCGGTACAACATATTCCAACACGGGGCCTCGGTTTTTCGCATAGAGGGCGCTACGACCATCGCGTTCCAGGTTACAAAGATTAAGGCGCATTTCAAATCCAAATCGTATTTACTGTTATTTTACCTGCGCGTCATTGTATACATGAAAACTTGAATTTTTCGTCCCATCCGAACGACTAGACATTGTTCCATGCCAGACCCTTCTTAAATATCTTTATTGCAACTTCTTTGATTGGCATTATTTGTGTACTTGAAAATATTAACATACAAGGTGCAATTTTATGGATATGTACAGAATTACTGAGTTTAATACTAAGCGACGTTTCGACGAGGATACTCTCGTCATTATCAAGCAAATGATACAGGTATGTGAATAGTTGACAATTATATATACAAAATATACAACAAAAATAACAATCAAATACAATTAAAACCTAACAACTTTTATTAGGGCAGTCGTTCTCATCCGGTATGCCGCAAAATCTTCCTAATTGTGCCGCGAAATTTGAACGGCACACTAAGAAAATGCGAAAAACCAGATGATCTTAATAAACTATTCACTGTAAATTAATAGCTGTGTTTTCTTTATTTAGTTTGACTCATTCTATGTTTCTATGACTAGTCTGTGTCTATGGTTGTGTGCCGTCTGTGACTTGCCATATTTTTATATTTGCGAAATTCAAACATTTTTCCTATATTTAGTCAGGTGTGTCGCTATTTTTTCATGTGTTCCAAGGTGTGCCCTTGACAAAAAAAGGTTGAGAACCACTGGATTAGGGGTTCATTTTTATTATACTCTGATATGTACTTGTTCAGTGTATTACGTTGCTAAGCTACGTGTTAATTTAAATATTTAGTGTTTACACGGCCATTTTAGCTGGAGAATTATGTTTTTAACTGTTTTTTAAGCGGGAAAACATGTAACTTTAATGAATTTTCGTGTTGAAATAGAATTAAAGATGTTATCAACCAACATAAAAACTCGATCGGTTAGACTTCTTGTCTCTTTCACATTAAAGCCCTTTAAGAATTCTCATGCGAAAATTCTGCAGCATTAATTGGATGCATCTTACCTCTCGACTGTATTGATGAAGTCGGAAAAGAGGGTATTTCAATTACTTCAAGGCAAGTAAATATAATTATTTCGTTTCGCGGTCATTAACGGGGAGTATCGTTCCGTGATTTTTGATTAACCGCGGTAGGAAGGAAATTGCTCCTGGCGCGTAAACGAAACGAAACGTCTACCTTTAAAACATTATAGGCGGTTAGTGATAAGATCGGCATTTGGTCGTTAATTAGAAACTGTTAGTAGTATATATCTATCTCTAGGTTTTCTATATATTTTAATTTAGTCGAGGGTATGAAAGATTAATGTTTTCATTATGAATAGATGTGTACTAACAATTATTAGGTATGTATTACTTTTAAATAAATGAAATAATAAATGATAACTTAGCATGCCCTCACTCGTGAACTTTTAGTTTTAAAAAATGGTTATAATTTAAAGATACAGTTCGTTTTCCCTTTATGGCGTCCAAAACTTAAAAGTAGGTCTTTTGTGGACTAACATTTGAAAGATATAAGCTGCAGGTCAGTGTTTAGTAAAAGCGTATAGTAGTTCGGATGAGACGAAGACTGTGACCTTGTGTACACTTTAGTGTGAACGTAACAAAATTTTTTTCCCGGAAATCTTAATGGGATAAGGGAACAGACTTCGCCTATGTAAAACACCGCGCTGTCTGGGCGTGATATCTGTCATAGCACATTCCTTGGCGTATGTACGTCCTCGTTGTCCGGGGGGTTGGGATGGCCTAGTGGACTAGAGTGCCGCGCTTCGACCTCTAGCTGGCCAGTCACCTCTGGCTTGCACCTGTGGTTTCGAGCCCTGGTGTGAGCGTATGTGGCATGGAGATAGGGGCGCCTTCTCAACCTCGTGGGTTTCCTCCGGGCACTCTGGTTTCCTCCCACTGCTAAAGACCCCTACGCCTAAAGACCCCTACGCGCAAGCGAATTATTGAAAATAAAATTAAACCATATGTTAGTCCCGAAATGACCTAGTTGTGTTGAGTGGACGTTAAACCCCATTTCTCTCTCTCTCTGTCCTCGTTATCCTGAATGGCGCGGAGACGTTAAACCCAACTGTGTTTGTGTGTGTGTGTGGGGGGGGGCGAATGGTTAGCGCGTGCTCGTTGTATGATGAGGTCTGTCCTGGAGTTAACTGACGTTGTGCGTGACAAGGAGTATGTCCTCCGGTTTCCTCCCACTACTAAAGATCTCTAAGTGCAAGCGAATTATTGAAATAAAATTGAACCATATGTTAGTCCCGAAATGACCTAGTTTGTGTTGAATGGACGTTAAACCACGTCTCTCTCTTCTCTCTCTCTCTCTCGCGCGCGCGCACCACGCACATTTTTATTTCATTAATTCTTTCTCGCACCACGCACAGGTCACTTTTAAACGTGCAGTGCAACGAAAATGAACTCGGACATCCCGGACAAGGAACAGCCCATCAAATCTGCAAATAAAAACTATAAAGGATTCACATTTATTTCTAAAAATTGTTGATGTCTTTCGTGAAAGTTATTTACGCTGATAAGATGTACCATGCTGAGTCCACCATATTGACTTAGTGAATGACACATGGCGCTGTAATGGGCGAATATGGTTTTCGTTTGAAAATCTGTTATAATTACGAAGAGTATTTGAGTCGACATTAATTGAATTAAAAAAAAGTTGTAAAAGTTATGTTTTTTTTTCTGTAGATAATTTAGTTACACCCTGTCAAACCCTCAAAAAATATAGCTTACGCCCCGTGATCATCTCAAAGATCATGGCGCTTGATCGAAGATCACGGGACTCGATCAAAGATCACGAGACCATGCATGAAGATCAAAAATGAAATGAAATGGAGGGGGGGGGTAACGCCCTACAGTGTGCTATGAGGAGAATTTTACCCGGACAGCGGCACTACGCCTACTGTGTACACAGGACCTCGGTTTTCGTCCCATCCAAACGACTAGACAACTGTCCTTGCATCACTGACAAGGAGGAACCACACCTTGCTCCAGGCTAGCGAGCCAGCGTCTTACCCACTTAGCCACCACGATTCCACTCATGAAGATCAAGGAACCCGGATAAAGTTACATTCTGTCCAACCCTCAAAAACATCGCCTAAGCAGGGGCGGATCAAGGATTTTTTGCAGGAGGGGGTTTGCCTGGTTCCATTTAAGGAAATCTGCCATCATCGTCTCTAAATTACATAGGCATACATACAAATTGAGCTTTTTAAACAGAGAAATCATTTTTATACTGATGTAGACTTTCCATTTATTAGTAGTAACATTCCAATATCACCAGCTTATGGAGTGTTTGTGTCTCAGCTAATGCGTTACGCGAGAGCTTGTTCCTTTTATTTTGATTTTTTAATTAGATCGAGGCATTTGTCGTCTAAACTTCAACTACAAGGATACGTGCGCACTAAACTTATAAAAACCTTTAAAAAGTTTTATAGCCGTCACATTGACTTGATTAGTAAATATAATGTGTCTCTCCCAGCTATTATTCTAGATATATTTAATTGACACGTTTACTATTACTATCTTCCTAATTATGTTACACGGCCGTCTGGTTTTCAAAATTTTCTGGGGAAACAAGTTCGGCCTCGTACGCCTATGCCTGTTAAATCGCTTTGCATTTAATGGTGAAGTAACGTGACAGTATATTCGATTTCAAAGCACTTTGACTTTTCTTTCAAAGGGGGGGGGGGCACGGCTTTGATATTCCTGTTTCAAACAAGGACATTTACAGGAAATTCATCGAAGCATTTCCTCGCCGGTTGAAGGCTTCAACACTTTTGTCAGACTGATGCATAAGTATTCGAAATGCCTGGAAATGGCGTCTACGGCAGTCTGGTTTTACAAATTTTCTGTGAGAGGCCCCGTGCCCCCGTCGGGCGCGTCGCGCCGCCCTCCGCGCGGACTCTAAAGAAATATATTTGTCGGGAAAATATGCTGGCCCCCCCAAACAAGTTCGGCCTCGTACGCTTATGCAGTTCATCACGTGCATTTTGCATACTGATAGTTCATTGGCCAAACATGCTATTATATTGAGATTTCGTCCAATAGTTTGGATGCAGCTATGGCGGGTGTGGCGCCAGGCAGGGTAAGCTTACTCTTCCGGACACCTGTTACCACTGTTTGTCGTGTATTTTCTTCACGGGGAGCAGTCCATTTGCTGATTACACTATTTTGCCTAATAACGTTTTTAGGACTTCGAATTCTGTCTAATGGTTTGGATTGTTCGTACTTGGTTTTATTTTATTGTGATTTAATTCTATTTATGCAAGGCATTACCCTTTTTATGTAGCTAAGCAGGGTTGGATTCTAGGTCATCAGTGAGATCAATACCAGCTCCTCCTGGATTATGAGTCAGCCACTGAATCGGACTTGTGTGATTCGGGTCAGCGTATTCAATGAGCCGGACTTGTGTGATTTGGGTAAACATATTCAATGAGCCGGACTTGTGTGGTTTGGGTCAGAAAAAAAAAGAATTGATTTGTTGAAATTTTATGTACCGAAAATATTCGGTAAAGAAAAAACGATTGAGAAATAATTACAGATTTTGTGTTCACCCGGCGATCTAAATCAGAAAGGTCACGAAAACAAATGTGTACTGGAAGTTTACGTTTATTGTACCCGCGAAATGTATCAAAAGCTGGTCGGGTAACAATTTTTTTATGAGTTGATCAAGGGGAGATAAGTTAGAGAGACAGGTGTAAACACGTGTTGAAGTGTAATCGTTGTTATATATCATATAAAACATGTTACTTATCCCCATCCCCACCTGGTACTATATATATATATACAGTTTAACACAACAGGTGAAACGGTTACATATATATGAGGAGAGAGAGAGAGAGAGAGAGAGAGAGAGAGGTGGTTTTAAGTTTTATTTCAACAATTCGCTAATGCATAGGGGCCTTTAACAGCGGAAGGAAACCGGAGGACAGGTGACCCTTACTCCTTGTGACGTACAACCGGGCATTCGACCGGAACCGGGCATTCGAAACTACGTCAGTTGACTCAATGACAGGCTTTATGATACAGCGTGCACGTGCTAAACATTCGCCCCCCCCCCCCCCAACACTGGAGAAGAGAAATAAATTTTATTGCATGAAAAAAAGGTTATGCGCATTTGCACATACAAATAATAGAAAGATAGATCAAACAAACAAAGGATACATACATGGATAAAATTATACAAAGATACACAAGGATACATACATGGATATAATTATACAAAGATACACAACTTGTATACAAAATTGTATACAAAAGCTCCAAAACATTTTAAAATTTCTGTACTTTTATTCATCATCATCAATATTTTAAATTGTTTTAAATCATTCAGTTTATAAAACGTTGATACACGAAATAGAATTAATCTTGACAGTTTTTATCATCACATTAAAAAATTGGTCTCAGCCCTGGTAAGATCCTAAAGCAAATCTCTCTTAGACATGTAAAAGCCATAAAGGGTTTGATTTTAGAGGTGGACAGTGGAGTTTTAGCAACGGAAAGACTCTAACACTCGTTTTACAGATACGCGTTATTTCCTGGCGTGTCCGCGCGTTTTAACCGGCGAAAAAGATACACAGTTCAGTTTTAACCATGGAAAGACGATGCGCCCTTTTTTACCCCCCCCCACCCCAACACACACAACGTGAATCCGACCCTCTACACTGGAACACTGTCTTTCACCCCATCCAAACGAATCTTAAAATTGGGAGAATTTCTTTAAGGTAAAAAATGTAACCACGGCATATTTTCGTAAGTCTATAAAAATTGTTGTTAGGAATTTGACATTAAAACAAGGGTATTATTTATCTGAACGCCTCGGTTAGAAACCACGTAACCACAAATGGAACGTATATACACCCACGCGTATTACACTTAATAACAATCTTGGTGTTAAAGGGACTGTGGTGCAAATAAATAAATGAAATGAAATAGGGTTTAATGTTCTACGATTCCGTTCCGACGGGGCATATTAAGACGGGAATACGCCAAACAAAATGTACAATATTTATATACAAAAATGTAAAAGCTTTATATACAAAAATTTAAAAGACATTCATACAAAATTTAAAAGCTTTATATACAAAGAATTAAAGTTTTATATACAAAAATTTAAAAGCTTTATATACAAAAATTTAAAAGACATTCATACAAAATTTAAAAGCTTTATATACAAAGAATTAAAGTTTTATATACAAAAATTTAAAAGATTTATATACATAAATTTAAAAGACATTCATACAAAAATTTAAAAGCTTTACGTACAAAGAATTAAAGTTTTATATACAAAAATTAAAAAGATTTATATACAAAAATTTAAAAGACATACAAAATTTAAACGCTTTATATACAAAGAATTAAAGGTTTATATACAAAAATTTAAAGATTTTCATACAAAAATTTAAAGATACATTAAATAACGAGTTGGCAGTTCTCACTATAATATTTAAAAACTATCTAATATAATATTTCTTGTCAAAATGTAATTAATTTGCTGGAAATGATGTGATAAATATGAATATTTTATGTCCAAATTATACTGTCTGAAAGTTTCAACTCAAAATAATAAGCCGTTCAAAGATGATTGTTAGATTTCCTTAACGGAGTTGCTGGCTTATTTTTAAAGAAAATGCACTGTTCAGTGTGTGTATGGGTGATTTGAAAATTGCACAAATAAGTGAAGCAAGAGAGACAGAGGGAAATGGGCATTAACGTCCGGGAATCGAAACCACATCAGTTGACTCAATGGCAGACCTTATGATACAGCGCGCACGTACTAACCAATGGGCACTCCACCCCCCCCCCCCCTTCCATTTTCCACGAGTTTTCTCTTTAGTATCGTTATACATGTAAACATTCTAACCACACAGCATTCTCCACGAGATGTCCCTTTAACATTCTAACCACAATCCATTCATCACGAGATGTCCCTTTAATATGTAAACAATCTAACCACAATCCATTCTCATTACAAGTTATATATATCTATGTTTCAATTTAGGAGAAGCGACGATTTGTTGAACATCCTTTCTGAATAAGTCATCAATATAAAGTCTATTATGTACATGAGTCAGTAGTCTATTCTAGATACACCATGAGAACTATACCATTCCATGTTTTATAGGTAATTGGGACAATGTTCTCTAAAGCTCCTCTGTATACTTGTTACTAAGCAATAGTTTTTAAAATACATTTCTTGTCTTTTATTGTTATGTGACAAATTGCCACATAATGCGAGTTTTCTGATTTTCTCGTGACTTATTTAGGAATTGTACGAACTACGTTTCGACACTCACATTTTGACCCCCAAAGTTTTAAAATTCTAACCATAACCAATTAACTAACCAGTGTACGTTATAATCTATTCGGCTGAAATTTAACTTGGAATGGTACACGTATGAACGACATTTCGGTCCAGGACGTTTCGGCCACAGATAATTTTAACCGTTATCGCAACCAGCCAGCCCCTTTATTAGCCTCATTAGCCGAAACGTCTACGACCGCAACATAGGTGACCGAAACGTCGGTCTACCCTAGTAATTGAATATTGTTGTTTGAATAATAGCAATTTATTTGAATAGTTTGAATTAAAAATGGAAATTGTAAGATTCATCAAGTCCCTACATAGGCTGGGCCTTGTTGGCATAAGATAATAACAATATTGATAATTATAAGCACAGATGCTAGTAGTTCGGATAGGACAAAAACTGAGGTCCTGTGAATAATTTGAATGTAAAATGTAAGATTCATCAAGTCCAAAGACTGGGTCGTGTTGGCTATTACACGTAGGCGTGCAAGTAAAAGAACCCATAACAGCTGGATTTCTCCGACGAATAGGTGTCCGGGTAATACTGTCTGTTGTCTTAGCACACTGCATGGCGATTGTCCGTCCTCGTAGCAAACTGCATGGCAACTACTTGTCCTTAATAGTTACCCGGGGAGGGGTGGATGGCCGAATGGCTTGCACGTGCGTGTGCTGGATCATAAAGCCTGTCATTGAGTCAACGGGCGTGGTTTCGAATCCCCGGTTGTACGTGACAAGGAGTAGGGTCGCCTGTCCAACCTCGTAGGTTTTCCCCGGGTCCTCCAATCCCTCCCCCCACTGCTAAAGACCCCTTCGCGCAAGCGAATTATTGAAATAAAATTAAACCATATGTTAGTCCCGAAATGACCTAGTTTGTGTCGAGTGGACGTTAATCCCCATCTCTCTCTCTCTTTCTCTTATTAGTTACCCAGTAAATGCAATATGATGCTAAACCATTTTAATAAAAACTTTCCATTCGCGCGTTCATTCCATTATCTGAGTACCAATGACCATACAGATCAAACGATAAGCACTGGTGCCAGAAATGTTGAATTATAACGTTTGCCCATGCGTTACATTTTAAACACGTAATTCCTACTTTATAACCAATCATAAACCACTTACGTCTCATTATTATGATGACGAAACCGCTTAATGGCCACCATCTTCGCAATTACATCAAATGAATAGCGCAGTTGTTTGTCTTTGAAGCCGTGTGTCTGGGTTCGAAGTAATCTGGTTTCTTTGCATCCCGGGACCAACAAAACGATAAGGCGCACAATACCGTGACTTAAATATGTTTATTTTTCACAAACCGAGAAAAATCTTCTCGCTAGTTGTGGACCATTTATCGCCATCTTTAATGATTGCTTTATCTTCATGGTCGCCATGATACGAAAACAAAAAGCCTGACTCTGGTTTTACTACCGGGAGCACTACAGAATGTTGATAAACTTTTGTCTGATGACAGTTTTGTCATGGTAAACTATTTTCATGGATGTATTTGTTTACCGTAATAAATCTAGAAATCTAGCGTAGCCCCACATCTTGATAAATGGAAATAAAAGACTTCATCGAAAAGTTCATCTGAAAATATTGTAAAAATTCTCACGTTTTATTGGCTCCGTGGGAGATAAAAAGTTTCAGGAAACGCAAATCGAGAAATCTACCCCGAACTAAAATCTTGATAAGGCCCAATAAAAGCCTTTGTCCAATAGTAAAGGTATTTCTAGTGTGATAATGTACCAATATAAAAAAAAAACTGAAATATTAAAATAAAAAGCAGTTATGTTTTTTTCTTTAAGAGTAATACAAGACGCAATATAAAACAGCTACAGTATGTTAATATAATATAGTAAAATCTGATATACAGTTAGAAAATAGAAGAAAAAACCCAAACCAGAATGTTCTTATCGAAAAGAACGAGTGTAACGGGTGACGTAGAGAAATGGGGTTTAACGTCCACTCGACACAAACTAAGCCATTTCGGGACTAACATATGGTTCAATTTTATTTCAATAATTCGCTTGCGCGTAGGGTCTTTAGCAGTGGGTGGGAGAACTGGAGGAGCCAGTGAAAACCTACGAATTTTGGACAGGCGACCCCACTCCTTGTCATGTGCAAGCTGGAAATTGAAACCACACCAGCTGACTCAATAAAAAAACCTTATGATGCAACGCCCATCCACTAACCATTTGGCCACCTAAAACCGACAATACAATTAAACAATGTCTAGTCGTTCAGATGGGACGAAAAACCGAAAACCCATGCATACATTTGTGTGTACGTAAAAGATCCCTTGACAGTTGGATCTCGATATGAGTAGGCCACAGTGCCACTGCCCGGGCAAAATTTCCCTCACAGCACACTGTATAGTGTATGCACGTCTCCATAAGCTCATCACAGAAGCAGAACAATAGGACGTTAAACCTTATTTCATTTCATGAATTTTAAACAACGCCGTATAGATTTTTTTTTAAAAATGAAATTTCCTTCTTCTGCTTAAGAAAATTTATTGCATCAGAAAATCTGTAACTTTCCCTTTTAAAACACGGAAACATTTTCAAAAAAACAGAAGTCGGTTAAACTTGTAGTTTTCCGTTTTATTTCTGTAGTTCCCAAGACATGTTTATTCTCGTCCCTCACGAACATAGTTGACGTTTTAGTCATGAAATGTAATCTAACTAAACATGTCGAATAATCATCACTCCCACGTGCACTATTATGCATGTCACATGGATCAGATTACGTATGTTATGTCGAATACCATTGGTTGCAATTAACAGCGACAAAATTCAGTAGAAGTTCCCACGCTGAAGCATTTTGCAGATAACACATGCTGTGCAGCAGTTGCCATACCAGATTCTTTCACTTCCTCGTTTTGACAACCTTGGGCAGCAACTTAACATTTGTATATTATAGTTATTAAAGATGCATTATGCAAGATTTAGATAAGAAGGGCTGGCCATTGTTGCTATTATAGTTCGAAAATAGAAAATCAAAAGAAATGAAATTAGGGTTTTACGTCCTACTGTTCTGCCCTGACTGGGCTAATGAAGACGGGCAAGCGCCATACAGTGTGCTATGAGGGAAATTTTGCCCGGGCAATGACACTACGGCCTACTCTTATATCGAATTCCAACTGTCATTGCAACTTTTAACGTGCACGCCAATGTGTACACGGACGGGACCTCGGTGTTTCGTCCCATCCGAACGTCTAGACAGCTGTCCTTGTCAAGCACCCCGGTCTGCATCACTGACAAGAGGGAACCACGACGGAAACACTGGATGAACTTTCTTCGCCAATGCAGGGATTGAATACCCGACCTCCAGACTAGCGACCATGCGTCTTAACCACTTAGCCACCTCCATGTTGGAAGAGCTGACCCCATGGTCACAAAGCATTCTCGGTCACCGTAGCCCCTAGAAATGGTTCCACTACTGATGTCTTCCGTCTTACTTCAGGTACAGTAATACGTCATTAGGTCTACAACATAAACATTGCCATGCAAAGAAAAAACTGTTCGGTAACTATTTTAATGGTCCAGTCTTTACTATTTGTGATTTGTGAACCTATTTTAACTTGCGTAAGGGTTCTTAGACTGTATCAATTGTAACCTTCAACACACACTTTACGGTTACAAGTATAGTAACTACGTAGCCCCCATTCCAATCTGGAAACCAGAAAATTTTTTGAAGAAATTTCTCTGGTGAATCGGGGTAGTCATTTTCCCGAAAGTGACGAATCACATGACTGTCACGTGACATGTATTTATTTTACGTGCCTGGATGACCGGATCACTTAAAAATATACCCACGCGTAGAAAAATAGATCTTTATAAATACTTTAATTTGTACGTTTAGGATCCAATTTTTTATATTCAGCGAATTGACTTTGACTCAAGGATCATTTTACAACACACGAAACGACGATCCGACCTCTAGTTTTCGAGAAATCGACCCAAAAAGATTGACCAATCAGAGGTCAAAATAGGCGGGGCTTAGGTTTGGAAAAAGGTGGTAAAAATGGCTGGTCAAAGGCAACGAGATTTCCCCCAATCATGATCCACCTTTAAGATAGAATCGTCAATGTGTATTGTAAGAATTTACTTGGATAAAGAATGATTTTTTTTTGTGACAAATGCACGAAGCGAAAGGTGAAGATAGTCAACAAGGGCGGTAAAACTCGACTCAGAAAATTTGAAAACAATATTTTATCTGTTTTAAATAATCTTACCTCTTATTTTGATAATTGTTATTTATACCGCTATCGGAGTTTGTGTTTTCAAATGCATACTTTATGTTTATTTACGTTGAGTAAAACTTACACCTGTGGCGCATATAATTTATCGCGAGAGAGAGAGAGAGAGAGAGGGGGGGGGAGATCAGGCCATTTAGGGACTATAATAATAGTGAAACCTTTTTATTTCAATTATTCGGTTACGCGTAGGTGTCAATAGCAGGACGAGGAAACCAGGGAGGACACGGTCGCGCAGAAACCTTTATGCCTTGCGATCGAATTATGCCACATGACTCAAATGTAAACTTGTTTAATTGTATCCAAACACCATGCTATTCACGCAAGGTACAATTTTATGGATGCACAATTACTGAGATCATTTGCTTTATAAAGACGAGTGTATCCCCGTCGAAACGTCGCTAATTAGTATTAAAATTTGTATCCATAAAAATTATACCTTTTGTCAATATGTTAAATTACTAAATGCTAATCAGCGAATACTATGCTATTTATTAGTGCACACGCCAGAGTTACTCCCCATATTCCGCACTTGAGCATTAGGAGATAATTTATTTGGATAATGCATTTCCCGTGTCGGAAAATTCCACAAATTCTACAACACGTATTTCCGGTGGTTAAACAGTAAAAAACAAGAGCAGTGATATTTTAACAGACCGTGATGTCAAATTTCTTAAATATTATTATATAATGAAATTTGAACGA
The DNA here is from genome assembly GCA_036850965.1 of Patella caerulea. Classification (NCBI taxonomy): domain Eukaryota; kingdom Metazoa; phylum Mollusca; class Gastropoda; family Patellidae; genus Patella; species Patella caerulea. The sequence goes on from JAZGQO010000007.1 coordinate 4,726,462, forward strand.
GACGTCATGATCGTGTGAAGTCAGCTCTTCTCAATCAGTAATGGCGGTAATCTCTTCTAAACCGGAAAGAATAATAGAAAAGTTAGTTTTTACGAGTTAAAAAAAAGAACAAGATTAGACTGTGCGCTGACAGACCAGTAAATATAAAACCGTACGCTTTCTTTTCTCCCTTTTTTTTTTCCATAAAAGTTGTTTGGTGTAAAAGAAAGCGACTCAACGTGAGAAAGTAATAATATTTTTTGGTCGACTTGCCGTGAATTTTTTTAAAAATGGAAACATTAACCTATATTCTGTTGAGATGAAGTAAACAGACATCTGTTGTGAGAATATGATGTTTACCGATAACTGAAATGGAATAGAGTTTAGGGTCCTACTTTTCTGCACCGAACTGGGAAAAAGAAGACGAACGTACGCCGTACAGTTTGCTACGAGGGAAATTGTGCCGCGAACCCGCGACCTCCTGGTTTGTAAACCAGCGTCTTATTCTCTGAGCCACGGCAACACCCTTTAAAGACACTCAGAAATGGCACGTGTCTTTTTTATTCAATTCTAGGACTATCCAATGGGGTCGACACATTTCTCTCGTTTGGTCATGTTCAGTTTTTGTCAACACAGGGAGCATCATTGTTGGCGAATGATTTTTATGAAGTTGTCCAACGGATTATGAAAATGATATACAGTATTTTGTTGCAGTATCGTGTTTAACGTCCGCTTTTATTATATAGTCACGTGTATTGAGGGTGGATGGGAAAGTGGCCAGTACAAAAAATGAATTCCAATTTAAAAGGGAGGGTGAGTGGAGAGCCTTCTATTCGCCGTGTAGGTGTATTTACGTGTTTTGATTTTGATAACCGATTTGTATAGATGTATATATTCGTACCTATGATCCGATGAAAAGGTTATCAACATATTTACCGCCAGTATTTTATACCTCGTCATTCAACACAGATACTAGACCAACCCATTGACTAGGTGACGCAGTTTAATCAGGTAGGTTAAAGGGTAACACAGGTAAATAGAAAATGTGGTTTAACGGCCTGCTTTTCTCAACCAACGGGGTAAGAGAGAGAGAAAAGAAGAGAGAAAGAGAGAGAGATGGGATTTAACGTCCACTCGACACAAACCAGGTCATTTTGGAACTAACATATGGTCTAATATTATTTTAATAATTCGCCTGCGCGTAGGGGTCTTTCGCAGTGTGAGGAAACCGGAGTGCCCGGAGGAAACCCACGAGGTTGAGAAGGCGCCCCTTTCTCCATGCCACATATACTCACACCAGGGCTCGAAACCACAGCCGCAAGCCAGAGGTGACCGGCCAGCTAGAGGTCGAAGCGCGGCACTCTAGACCACTAGCCCCCCCCCCCCACACACGGGGTTAATGAAAGCAGATGGGGGATGGGTTGCAACATAAGGCCTTTCATTGATTCATGGTTTCGATTACTAGCTTGCACTGTATTAGGAGAGATAAGTAGCTGTTTTCGCCCATTACTCTTTGAATTCCAACTGTCAATGTATATACACGGAAGCTCGCTCTTTTTCTTTCATCCGAAAAACTAGATGGTGTTTCGTCTGAAGAATCATATATCCAATCTTTCCATAGTAAAGGGAGCGAGAACGAGAGAGACAGGTGCTTGTCCGGGAATTGGGGGGCATGCACGGCTTATTTGGGTTTTTTTTTACCATGCATTAATCCCCCACCCTAGGCGTCACGTCAAATTTGACATTGTTACTACCGCGGACATTCCCCTGCGTAAATTCTTGAAGGTTAATTCCGCCAGACCTAAACTTGACAGTGTTACTACCGCGGACCCTCCCCTGCGCAAATTCTAGAAGACGACCTCGATCCTACCTGTGGTTATTTCAAGACGTGATATCTAATCAATAGAAGGTTGTCTATATAAAACAGTTATTTCTGGTAACATAATTAAACACGCTGAATCACACATAGATAAACGGTTACACACAAACATCAACATTTAGGATATTTTGGGAAGGTAAATTGTATAATTGTTAGAGAGAAAGAGAGAGAGAGGGGGGGGAGAGGGGGAGAGAGAGAGGGGGGAGAGAGAGAGGGTGGGGGGGGGGTAACATCCACTGAACACAAACTAAGTCATTTCGGGATTACAGGCGCGGATCCAGAGGGGGGGTCCAGGGGGTCCAGACCCCCCCTGCTCAGGCTTGAAAATTTTTTTATGCGATTTTATTGGCGATTTAGACCTGTTATTTTGGAATTTACCTTCCGGAAATACGTTAGAATGAACCAAATTGAATCTAATTTACCAAATTATCGGTTGAGCGCAATTAGTTAAGCAATTATCAAACCTAGACCCCCCCCCTGCAAAAAATCCTGGATCCGTACCTGGATTAATGTGTGATTCAATGTTATTTCAGTAATTCGCTAGCATGTTGGGGTCTTTAGCTGTGGAAGGAAACCGGAGGACCCGCCGAAAACCCCAGACGATTTTGAAATCTGAGGGGGGGGGGCGAAGGTTTAATGCGTGCTCGTTGTATCATACGTTCTGTCATTGAGTCAACTGACGTGGTTTTGACACCCCGGTTGTTCGTGACAAAGAGTAGTTTCGCCTACTGCTAAAGACCCCTACACTCAAGCGAATCAATTAAATACCATTGAACAACAATATGTTAGTCCCGAAATGACATAGATTTTGTCGAGTAAACATACCCCACCCCCTCTCTCCTCCTTTACTTGTGGTACGTGATGTTTTGTCAAACTCTATGTACCGTATGCCCCATCTCCCCCTCTCTTTATCTCTGTCTCTTTCTCTTTCTCTCTCTTGGGAAAAGAAACTAAAGCGGTGGAGGTGAAATACTGGTCACTATTGCGACATATTTTATCAGGTGCGGAATAACCGGATGTCATTAATACTAATTGTGTTTTCTACCTCTTTAAATTCTTGCCCTCTCTGATTTGTATTGCCTTGATGATGTATTATAATGTGCCTTATCTACGTCGTCTTCACCGAAACTGACAATGAGATGTGTCAAATCTTTAATCAGTGACTACCAATAACAATAGCGGCCTTGTTAGTATTTATATACAGCGCTGATAACATACTATAACTAATCACCGCTTTAATACTAAACACAAATTATCATACGACGCCATGTTTGGTCGTTGGTGGTCAGTTCTGTTAGTGGTCTCCCTTGGTCGACAACAAAAGATAACGACACCATCCCATTTGCAATGACATCTGACGCGTCTAATTCCCCAAACGTCTTGTAATCTACGACTTTATCACGGTATCTGTTTAGACTGGTCACCTCTTGGGACCTCGTTTTAGTTGTTGGTGATATATATTGGAAGTAATTGGGTCCTCCTGCTTGCTTTCCCTGATGTAAATTACAAGTGAAATTTGATTCCCAGATATATGAGGAGACCGTGACGAAATAAATGAAGTTTTGTAAAAAGAGAAAAATGAGTGTTGATAAAAACGATTGTTGAAAGAATTTTATGATAAACCAGGAAAAAAGTACAGATAAATATATAGATATATTATATTATTAAAGTGGCGGTCCCTAGACATGGAAACAAAGAAAATTTAATGATAAGCTAGGAAAAAAAGTACAGGGGGATACATGGATACGATACATAATGTTAAACTAAGAAAATTTAATGATAAGCCAGGAACAAAGTACAGGGGAATTCATAATATCATTAAAGTGGCGGTCTCAAAACATGTGAAAGAGTGCAAAGCATGAAATGAAGTGGGGTTTAACGTCCTACTGTTCGGCTCCGAACTGGGCTAAGGAAGACGAGCATGTAGTGTGCTATGAGGGAAATATTGCCCTGACATTGACCATATGGCCCACTCTTACATCGTTTTGCAACTGTCGAGGCATCTTTTACATGAAAAGCTTGAAGCAATAGCCAATAACCATACCGATGAATGTTCGTCATATTTATTCCCGAATTTCACCCAACACTGATTTAGCCGACTTCCATAGTTTCTTTTCATGAATAAAATGGTGTTCACGGGAATAGAAGTGTATATGTACCTTTTGGTTTGGAAGGGTCTTGAATTAAGAATTACCGATTTATTCACTAAAGTCTGAAGTTTGATCTAGGTGCTGGCAGAGACAGTTTACCAGGATTACCAAGCGTGGGTTTCCCTTGTCAGCGGTGCAGGGCGGAAGGGCCTGACAAGAACAGCACCCAGTCGTTTTAATGGGACGAAAATCCAAGGTCATGTGTACAGGATTCGAAATAAGAGTAAGCCGTTGTACCGCTGCCCGGGCAAAATATCCCTCATGCGCCACTTAATCTCGCCTGATCGTCTACATTAGCATAATCGGAACAGAATAGTAGGACGTTAAACCTCATTTCATTTATTCGTTAAAATATATCTGGGACTAAGCCTTTAATATAACAAAAGACAACTAAAACATAATACTCAAAATTTTTATTCCAATTTATTTTCAAATAAATCATTCTTTGAAGTGAGTCGCATAACTCAAATTTACAGATTATCGCCCCTGACAGAACAAAACGTCTAACTGACACAATAATAACGTAAATTCTAGATGAGTTGTTTTTTTTATTTTAGAAGATTTATCTTTTTAATTATGGTTTGTAAACTTGATATAATCGTGTTTATATTATCATTTCTGTATTTAAAATATTTACGTATCTTGTTGCTGTTGATAATAACTGAACAAGACGGAAAGTATGTAATAAGCTGTGACAATTTATGATGGTTTCGGTACAAGAAGGTAAACAATTTGCAGGAATTCAACAATATTTTGTGTTTCTTAAGTCGATGATTTAATATCGTTTCTTATCTCCCTGCTGTTGTGCCCAATAATTAAAGTTTAATAAGAAAATTTAAGATATTTACAGGTGCGGATCCAGGAATTTTTGCAGGAGGGGGTTTGCCAGGTTTTTGTTACGGAAATCTGCCATCATCGTCTCTAAATTACATAGGCATACATACAAATTAAGCTTTTTAAACAGAGAAACCATTTTATACTGATGTAGGATCACTTTGTGATGTAATTTCATTGATGCAAGGCATTATTTTTTTTTATGTAGCTGAGCAGGGGGGGGGGGTGGACACCCCCCACCCCCCTCTGGATCCGCGCCTGATTTATCAAATTGATGTTTTTTTAAGATTATTGCTATAAGGATCGATGGTGATGCATAATTTCCCTCCCCACCCCACCCCTATATACACATACAAACAGTGAAAAATATGCACGTTTTAAAGGTATAAATCTATATCACCAGGGTGGTGGGTTGTTCGGTCGAGTGATCTAAGCGTGCGGTTAGGACCATAAATTCTGTTACTGAATGAAATGGCGTGGGTTTGATCGCACACCTGAACGTGACAAGGAATAATTTGGGTCGCCAGCAAACCTCGTGCGGTTTCTCAGGTTTCCACCCTCTCCTAAAGACCTTTATGCACAAGCGAACTATTGCAATAAAATTAAACCATATGTTAATCTCGAATTGACCTAGTTTGTGTCGAGTGGACGTTAAAGACCCCACTGGTCCAACCTAATGGGTTTTCTCCGGTTTCCCACTGCTAAAGATCCCTACTGAACCATATGTTAGTCCCAAAATGACATAGTTTGCGTTGAGTGGACGTTACCCCACCCTCCCTCTTTTCCCCCCTCTCTCTTTCTCTCTCTCTCTCTCTCTCTCCATCTCACCAATTAAAGGCAGATTATTTTCTCATGAGTAGCGGTGATAACTATCTAGAAGTGAACAGAACCTTTCCAATGTTTATAAATAAATTACAACTTGTTATGTATATATATAAAAACCTACACTCTTTGATATAAACCAGGTTCCAAAAGATAAAATAAAAGTAGAGATATGTACGATGTATATAAATTAGATGAAGATTTACTATTATTAGTTTGGATTAGTTTGAAGTAATTAATGATTCCTGGCCTATTTACTTTATTTAATGTATACATAACTTTACCTACTTACTCTTGAATAATAAAATAAGATTATCTAAAGAACACCAAAAAACAAAACACGTGGAATATTGTACCGTAGTAAAGTGGCTAGGGGGGGGGGGGAGAAATGGAGTTAAACGTTCACTCGACACAAACTGGGTCATTTCGGGACTAACATATGGTTTAATTTTGTTTCCATAATTCGCTTGCGCGTAGGCGTCTTTAGCAGTAGGAGCAAACCGGAGTGCCCGGGGGAAACCCACGAGGTCGAAGCGCGGCACTCTAGACCACTAGGCCATGCCAATCCCCCAGAGTGGCTAGGACACGAAATGTGCAATCTGATTGGAACACAGATCCCTATTTCGTTTCGTTTTTATAGTTCAAAATTTCGTTTTACTTGTCTTTACTACACTAAGAGTTGTTATCATGGACGTGTTGTGAATGGTGTGAGGTATTAGCCAATGAAACGGCCAGTAACGACGAGCTTTGGGCGTGTTTTGCACGAAACTGTGGGTAATTCACTAGTAACATCAATGCTGGTTGGTTAATCAGATGTCTGATGTCATGGCCCAAAAGCCCCTCGTATGACCTCTGACGTGGCCTATCGCTACAACCGGGCAGATCTTCATTTAGAAAAGACTATCAAAAGTATAAAAAAGACAAGTAAAACGAAATTTTGTTCTATAAAGGGAAACCAAATAGGATCTATGCTTGGCTTAAGCGGAACATAATTACCATTAGCTGAAGGGGGTTGGGATGGCCTAGTGGTCTAGAGTAAGGCGCTTCGACCTCTAGCTGGCCGGTCACCTCTGGCTTGCGGCTGTGGTTTCGAGCCCTGGTGTGAGCGTATGTGGCATGGAGATAGGGCCGCCTTCTCAACCTCGTGGGTTTCCTCCGGGCACTCCGGTTTCCTCCCACTGCTAAAGACCCCTACGCGCAAGCGAATTATTGAAATAAAAGTAAACCATATGTTAGTCCCGAAATGACCTAGTTTGTGTTGAGTGGACGTTAAAGCCCATTTCTCTCTCTCTCTCTCTCTCTCTCTCTCTCTCTCTCTCTCCATTAGCTCAAATGGTTGTCATAGCCACTTTAAACTGTCCTTTGTTATTTATAAATGTGAGAACGAATTTAACAAGTGTACTTATCTTTAACTTATCTTCTGTTCATATCATAAATATTCTACCATTGTTTATAAATAACTAACAGAAAGTCTGGCAATTATATAAACACTAAATGAGGTGCAGTTTTAGTACCCATTGCTGTGCCTTGATTTCGGAAGGTTGGATGGCCCGAATGGCTAGCAAGTGCCAGCAGGGGCGGATCTCGGAATTTTGAAAAAGAAGGGCGTCGCAAAATGAGAGCACTGACCGCGGAGACGGGCCACGCCGTCATTTCAAGAGCTATTCGGCTGATATTTTCGTCTAAGTAAGCGTTCGGAACGGACATATTTGGGACTGAGAAAAGGCAGTTTCAGCAGTAAAAAAGTTCACTGTCACGCATGCTCGCTAGTCTGGAGGTCGGGTATTCGATCCCTGCATTGGCGGAGAAAGTTAATCCAGAGTTTCCGGCGTGGTTTCCTCTTGTCAGTGATGCAGGATGGAGGGCCTGAAAAGGACAGCTGTCTAGTCGTTCGGTTGGGACGAAAAACCGCACGTGAAAGATCCTTCGGCAGTTGGAATTCGATAAAAGAGTAGGCTGTAGCACCGCTGCCCGGGCAAAGCCCTCTCTCTCTCTCCCCCTCTCTCTCTGTACCTTGATTACATGTATATGTCTATAGTGTATAAGCAGGTGTACATGTTTTATATCTACATGTATATATAAATACAGGTGTGTATATACATTATACACGTGATAATATTATTAGACGATATGTAGACATGACGAGATGATATCTTGGGTTTTATCGTTTACAATATAAAACACCATCTATCGCATCGTCTCATTCCATCATAATTTATATCATTCCAACACGTCATATAATTATAAATATCTCTGTTTATCGCTGATTACATATTTATACTTACTTCTGAATATTACACACGAGAGTCAGGCGCGGATCCGGAGGCGGGGGGGGGGGAGCAGGGGGGCCGTCCGCCCACCTTCAGCCCCAGTGACATAATTGTTTTTCATTTTCGTTTGCTTTGTTACTGTTGTGGTTCACATATCTGCTCTTTAATAGATGATATAAACATGATTTACGCATTGTCTCCGCCCAATGGGTATTACCCTTGGTTCCAATGTATGCCCCCCCCCCCCTCGACAAAATCCTGGATCCAGGCCTGAGAGTTATAACAGTACAGGAAAACTGCACACAGAAACATAGACATAACACATAAAGGAAATGAAATGGGGGGGGTGTAATATCTTACTGTTTACTCCAACTAGGGTAATTAATGAAGACATTATGTGCTATGTAGGAAATGTGTTAAATGCGTACGCGAGACCTCGGTTTTTCGTCTCATCCGAAAAACTAGACACTTGTTCTTGTCCGGTCCTCCATCATACATCACTGACAAGGTACAGGGTCTACATTGGCGTGCAAAGATCTCTTGGCAGTTGGAAGTCGATATAAGAGCAGGCCACAGTGCTGCTCCCCGTGCAAACTTCTCACATAGCACACTGTATGGCGTGTGCCCTTCTTCATTAATTCTGTTAGGAGCAGAATAGTAGGACGTTAACCCGATTTCATTTCGCTCATATTGAAATACTTGTGTACGTGTCTGTTCGTGACGTCATGAATAACGCTGGACTCATACTGTGTAATAATGTTTTGACGATATTTCTTATTATTGTTTTATATCGTTATTGTTATTATAAATAAAGTTTTATATATAAACAACACCGACCTCTCTCCTCTCGTTCAACGTGTGTAATATTAGAGAACTGTATAATCAGTTGGCTTCGTGATAACTAGATGGCGTAGCATACATTATAACAGGTTTACCATCCGAACACAGATCACCAAATATTCCTGGGCCGTCACCCTCCTCTATCTTTCCCTTTTCCCCCTTTTATATGGCGATATTTGTTGAGTTTTTGGTGTCAAATGAAAGAAACAGTTTTGAAAATGCAAGAGTTGTGAGGTGGGTGACGTTGAAAGGGTGGGCCGAAAATTGCACGGTCTCTACTTCCAGCTTGTGTATCTCAAGTTTTTCATGAAGAACCTCATACATGCTTTTGGGCAAGAGTTTGCCATATGTTGCCCCGTCTGTGGCAGAAAGCGTTTTACCTCACGAATATTTGGGAAAAAGTTACAACCGGTCTAAGAGACGAGAAATAACATTAAAGTCAATGGGGAAATGATTAGTGATCTGTGGCCATCCACCTAAATGGCTAACAGCAGCCGATATATACGACCACATCTTAATGTGGCAATATGAATAGTCCATATTAATGCATTTTAGTCAAAACAAAATACAAGAGATTCACACTAAATCATTAAATTTCTTTTATGAAGGGAGTGTCAAGCGCTACATTTATTTCAGCAATAAGATGCATTAAAGATACATTATGGGAGATGAGATAAAGAGCTGGCAGTTCTCAGTTTAATACTTAAAAACCAGAAAATGTAACGGGTATTTGTTAAAAAAGAACATATAGTCTCGATTATCCAATTTTTAATTTAATCAGCAACAGCAGACCGGGTTCAAATCCAGTAAATATTGTAGGCTAGCGATGACATCGAGAGTTGATTATGGTCTTGTTTTGTTTATAAATGTCTTAATAATAGTTTATATAACATTTCAGGCCTAAAGAAAGACGTGCAATAGACAGATTTAGCTCTGGGCATAATGCATGTTTAACTAATAGGCAGATTTAGGTATTGCATAATGTATGTTTAACCAATCGTTCAGATTGTGGTATAAGAACGATAAATGGCATCAAGATTTTTCATTTGGTCCGATTTATTTTCCGGTACGAATGAACAACAAAACCCTAGCAATTTTCTAATTCTGGGATGATTTGATTTATAAGAAGAACCAAGCCGTGTAAAACAATATCCTATGGGTTTATCTGGAGGAATGGGACAACACCTAGATGATAATATTGTTATGGTGAAGACGGATCTTCCTATGTAAAACAACCGTAAGCTAAATATAGCGACAGGCGCCATCTAAAATAATACTCGTCCTAATATTGTACAATATTCGTAAACATACAAATCGATTCCGCCATACTTTAACACAAATATTACGGCCTTTGTATCCATACACACAACAATAAACAAATGAAACAATAGAAAGCCACGAGTCTTTATTTTATAATAAAGTAAATAAATCGCCAGTGCATGTCTAGGGGTTTAAACATATGTGTTGGCGCTGACATACACAGAGAATCGAGTGCAACATAAATTCTCGTTATTATATAATGCTCTTGTGATCATATTTAATAATGGCCCAACCTTCACCTGGTATTATATTTAGAGCTTTGTTTATTTATTCCATAAACACGTGCGCTTTAGAAGTAAAGCACATGGCTTTGAAGTCTCTAGAGATTGTGGCATTTATTGTCAACACTTGTTTCGCGGCCATATTTCACCCTAAATAAACATGATAGAGATGAGGTTTTCCCACACTCGAGTAAGCTTACGTCTGCTTCAAGAGCATACAATCCTGCAACTCGTTTCACTCATACATGTGTTCGCCAAACATTGTATGGAACACTGTTAACGCCAATAATTGAACTCTATGTTTACTCAAATGCGCCCTTTTTGTCGGTGGTGTCGTTCCGTGTGTTTTTAATGAATATAACGTTGTTTTGGCATCACGATAAGACAATAGGACCGAGAATAAGATATATTGCAATATGTTATGGTAAACTTGCCCACAAGGGCCATGTAGTCAAGTAGATCTATTGTTTTTACATCCCTATTGGTCTCGGCTTATCTAGTCATTAGTATCACGTTTTGTTTAGCTACGACACGGTTCGCAATCTCATTTACCTATTATAGTGAATGTCAGTCTTTATATACACAATACTGATAATAAACAGACACCTTATATACCACGATTGATAACGAGGCCAGGTGACATATGTCCGCCATAAACAAATTTATAAATAGTGTGCCGTGGATTTCAGTTCGAGGCCACGTAAACATGGCACAAAATGACGTAATTAAATTAACCTACACGAAGACTTATTTCACCTTTCGACAATCAGATAATCAATTCCAAATTCAAGAACCACGTGAAGAGTTTTTAAACGAAAATCACGTGTAGTGCATATTTATCTACCTTATCACTACTAGTGTGGAAGCAGACGAGAAGCCACAAGAAATGAAATGGAGTTTAACGTCCTACGGTTCTGCTTCGCACTGGGCTAATGAAGACGGGCATGTGCCATACAGTTAGGGATTTTTTTCCCGGACAGCGGCACTAGACTTAAGTTATGAATTTACTTAACCTTCAATCACTGTTTATCCTTAATCCAGAAACACAAAACTTTGCACATAGTTTCTTATTGATGTATTCAATACATAAAAACAACCAAAAATGTAAAAAGGACTATATTTTAGTTAAGATTAGGCGATCAATTCGTTTGGCGACAGTTTATGTTTTGGCTGTATTTTTTAATCTTCAATGTAACTCAAGTAGACCCGGAACTCCGTTTTTTCACTGATATATCTTTTGTTCTACATAGTCAATAATTTACATTATTTTTCTTTAATTTCACCCAATGTCACTTGTCGGGATTTTTTATTTCTCTAATGGACAGATCAGAGAAAGATAACACTTCATTACCACGAACAGAAAACCTGAGCAGAATGAGGTAAAAATTACTCCCCTCAAAAAACACGAAAAAATTCCGAGCGTACATCAGTTTGATAAGTAAAAAACTATTTCAAAGAGTCTTAAGAAATAAAGAAAATAGGATAATTTAACAAGACTCATTTAAAAATGAGACACTTAGACACATTGAAATTAGTGAAACTGTTGAGATTAATCCGCGGAGAGATATTGAAGCAGGTGGAAGAGGGGTTGAATTGCTGTAATCAATTTAAAAGGTTATATGAGACGTAGAAACTGTAACCAATATCTGCAGGAGAACTATGTTACAGACGATGTATTTGTTGTGGCAAGGTGTTGTCAAATACTTGTAGTGTAACGTTGATGTGTATCTTGTCAAACTAATGGACGAATTCGAGCATATGTTAACATATATCTAGCGCTAATTGTTTACTCATAAAGATTGTTTTATAAAAAAATGGTTGAGTAAAAAACAGAAGATTTGTTGTTGGTTGAATGGTTATCGTGATTGCCGAGGAGAACGCTAGATCGGAGACGGTCCTACGCATTTTATGACGTCATATGTGGATTTTGGGTTAGGGTAAGGGTTAGGTTTGGCCCTGGGTTAGGGTTAGGGCTAGCCCTGTTTACATCTCGAGACAGCGGCACTACGGCTTACACTCTTTTGTCAAATTCCAACTGAGAAGGGATATTTTACATGCATGCCAATATGTACACGGGAACTCGAGATTTTCGTCCCTTCCGAAAGACTATACGATATCTCATGCCAGGTCCTATGTCCTACACCACTGACAAACAGGAACCATGCCAGGAAATACCAATAAACTTACTCTTCCAACGCAGGGATGGAACTCGGAACCTCCAGGTTAGCGAGCCAGCGTCATACTCAATGAGCAGACAAGATTTAGTACTGGCGTGGAAGAGGGGAGGGGCATCTTCTAGAAAAAACCCCACACATTTAAATTGTTTAAACAAATATTAATTAAAAGTAATGAAATAAAGAAACTCAAATAATTTCCACAGGATTTTAGTCTTCCATTAAATTCATTTTTCTAATTTTTTCCGGGGGTCTCTTGAAGATTAAATCAGTTCTGCAGAAACCGGAAGTAATACAATATATATTTTAAAAAACTTATGTGGCTGAATCGTGCGAAAAATTCAAACAACGTGACATTAAATATGGATAAACTTCATTTCTGTTTACATTAATACCGAAATGAATTTTTCGAGGTGTAATGGACGATGTAAAATGGCCAACAGATGTAGTATGATAAAAAAAAAAGGGCGCGTTGCAGACGACATCTTAATCATGGTGTTTTAAGTATATACAAATCAACTGTGAAAGCTACTACTATTACAACCTGTCAGGTATCCAATGACAACCAATAGTACTCTCAAAAATAACACACAGAGAAACATATGAAAACACTTGCGGTCAGAGGATAAGCATTCGCGGTTGAGTGGCACTACACCGCCATGATAGAATTACCGCCATTTTGTTTTTTGGTGATATGAATCGAATCTGGAAAAATATGTTAACAATATGTTTTGGCTTCCCATGTTTTGGTCCAGTTGGAATAAATGATGCGTTCTACACCGAAAACGCTAATAATAACTAATTGGTTAGATTAATTCGGGTGTCGGCCGTTCTGATTGACCAAACGCCCGTACAAATCTCTTCAGAACCAGCGTCTCAACTGACAGATTATGAAAATGTCAAATAATGAATGAAGCGTTGTTATTTTAAGGTGCGGGGAGATTTCGTCTATTCAGATTGGTGCAAAACCATTTAGGCTTTTTAAGCTGAATTGCTTTTAAATTAGGGCCACGCAGGGCCGTATGTAGGATTTTAAAAGTGGGGTGCAGCAGTGCAGTGGGTTGCCAATATAATGCCCAAGTTTCTGAGCGCAGGGACTGCCGCAATCAAAGTCGCTAGTGAGTAATTCTGTAGGAGCGCCATTTCTAGAGGCGCCTTATTTTTCTGGGCGTACAATGTACCACGACCGGTTCATATTATATTTTAATGTATTGGAGGTTAAATTTGTAATAAAACAACAACAGCAAATCTCTGGATATATTCCCCTAGTTTGTTGTTATCATCTGAAAGATCCGGATTGGCACCATTAAGGAACAATTCGGTAGGGAGTGGAGATTGTTGTCGTACATGTAGTTTGGGATTAGTTGCCTTTAGTAACAAATTTTACGTGAATTCAATTCACCATCGTAAAGACATATTCATTTTAAAAGTGAACTTAAATGGAGCCTAACGTCCCAATTTTCTGCTTTCTACGTCAACTATTCGGGTGTTAAAATGCCATAATGCAGAGACATTTATTTTGAAATTGAAGACAGCGAAACATTTTAACTGGCAAGGCAATATAAGGCGATGTTTTGCCTATTTGCTAGAATGTATTAGATGCATTATTTCAGTGTCGTGTTTCAGTTGTAAACGATTCTTGTCGGTTATATTTAAATCATTTATCTGGTTTTTACTCGTGTTTATATTTTATTACAGGCTGGGTACAGGGAGTGTCTCTTGATCTTTGTGTCCTCTGTTTTTACAATGGTAATAGAATCAGGTTTGTTAAAGTCATGACGTCCTCGTCTGACGCACGACTATGTGTCTTAGAATGGTAGAATGGAATCAGCCGCGTATCAAGATGGAGTGTGTGTGTGAAGGGGGGGGGGGGGGCTCCCCCTGTTTGCACTGATCATATTTTGTTCCCCTAAACTCATTGAATTAACCCTGAAAAAAAAACTAACGTGCGAAGCATTGCCATCACTTTGCCACCACTCCACTCTATAACCCCACCATGTATGCACCTAAATGAGCAGAGGGTGTTGTCTCAAAGTTTCTGATTTGATCAAATTCACGGGAAATCCCCTAAACCACGCACCAACAGCTTGGACCCTCTACTGCTTAAATTCCTGGACACGCCCCTCGGTAATAGAATCATGTTTATAAAAGTCATGACGTCCTCGTCTTGTGTCTGACTTGTATCTACCAGTATTAAACAGGACAGGTGTGTCAAGGATAAAATGTCATGTTTCTTTATAGGACAAGCCAGACAAATTAAATTCACACTGTGGCAAAACTGAAGGAAATGAATTGAGGTTTAGCGTCCTACTGTTCTGTTTTACGACATGGTGTCCCCTTGTCATGATGGAGGGCCTGACAAGGACAGCTGTCTAGGCGTCCGGATGGGACGAAAGGCCGAGGACCTGTGTATACATTGGCGTGCACTTAAAAGATCCCTGGAGTTGGAAATCGAAATAAGAGTAGGACTTAGCGTCGCTGTCCGGGAATAATGGCATATGCCCGTCTTCATTATCCCAGTACGGAGCAGAACAGTAGGTCGTTAAACTCCATTTCATTTCATTTCATTTTCTAAAGCATCACACGATACAGCATTCGTAGAGCGTCTTGAGACCAAAATACACAAAATATGAAATGGATTTTAACGTCTCCTTTATCTGAACCAACCGGAATAATGAAATGAGCATGCGCCATGCAGTGTGTCACAAACGGAAGTTGGTATAAACAGCGGCGTTTCTGCGTCTTATTCGTCGAATTCACCTACCAAGACTTCCTTTACGTGCTGTCCGAACTAAATGTTCGCAATATCACACTGCATGGCGCATGCCTTTATTCATTAGTCAGGTTGGTACGGCGGAATAGTAGCTCCTTGAAAACCTCTTTTACTTCTAACTGTCAATATAATTATTAAAGACAGCCCTCGAAGTATTTCCCTTTAATGATAAATGTTTTAACGTAAATCATACACCTTTGATATGCATATGTTCCTATATTAAAATGTGAGAAGGTCAGGGATGTTTCTGGATTACGAGCTGTAACAGAGCACACCCATACAGCAGAACTTACTCAATGTATGACAGTTCCGGGTTTATGGCTGTCCAAGCTTTGAAGTAAGTCGTCATGTCTGCAGGGAATCTATTTCAGGGCGACGACTCGCATACAAACCGAGATATTGAATCAGAGCCGACGAAATATACTAGAGGACGGTGACCGATCTTTCATCACAGCGGACACGTGTTAGGGTGTGCGTTTAATAAATGTTTTTCTTTATAAAAATTAAAATGTTGAATTGAAACATATAAATGCTTTTTTTTTGTGGAGCTATCACGTGACTATTAATACATTATGTTAAAATAAATTTGATTCCAAATAATAGTTTATAAAATAAATGTTTAATGGCATTCAGTAAACTTGAATACACAGGTCACAATTCTATGGGATACAATTACCGTTTAGTACTGGATGACTTCTTAGTCATACATTATGCAAGAGCTAAATCTGCCTATTAAAGGTCTTTCTTTAGGCCTGAAATATTACCTAATTATTAATTAGACATTGATTGACTTATCCAGACCATGATCAACTCTTGATGTCATCGTTAGCCTGCTATATTTTCTCGATTTGAATCCAGTTTGCTACTAAACGATTATTGATGATTTAATCCCAAAATGGATAATCAAGACTATGTTTTTATTGTACCGACTTTAGTAATGATGATCGAGACTTGGCCGAAAATTCAGTCGCTAAAATCTCGGTTCAGAATGGATCAATTTGATTGATATTTTCAACAAATTCCCCTTTATTTTATCTCGTTTTTAACTATTATAGCTCTGGATCTAATCTCCCATAATCTATCTTTAATTAAAATGAAGTTGACGCCCCGCCTCCAGAAGAATCGCGGTTCGAAATGTGCTATCGCTATTATTCCAAAACTGAAATATGTGATGCGTCTTATCTCCAAAATCTCCACAAATTTATGTTTCAAAAATATGTATATGTGTCAGACATTAATGTTTTATTTTGATGGAACCCGTGGTCTGGGAGAAACATTTCAAAGTCAAAGAGGGTAGAGAGAGAAAAAGTTAATTATTTTTCTTATCTTTATCAATAACAGTTTACCTTAAGCGTGTATAATGAGTCCAGGAGTATTAGTAGCGTATGAATTCTAACTGACAAATCGTCTACAAGCTTAAACAGGTGTTAAACTTAAATCCGTTACGGCAAAGTAGTGCATTTCATCTACCGTAGCAATGTAAATTACTGACTGACATTTTACTTCGGTAATTTACGCCAGACGGTGTACATTTCAACATATGTTTATAAATTCACCGTCTTCAGACAATAAATGACTCAGTTATTGGTTAACTACTTCTACCATCTCTCTTGTCTTCCCTTTAATCAAATTATTATCCACCATAATCATAGTTCAACAAACTTGTCTTTCAAAATTGTATATTGAGAGTTATCTCCCGCTGAGAGGGCGTTAGTTTTCATGGTTCGGTTCTCGTCTAGTATTTTGCTAACCGAGATCATTATATTAGAATACTGCGAAGTTTTTTTTGGTGTTTTTTTACATATATTTTTTGATAATATAAAAGAATTTCTGGTATTTTTTTACTGTTTGACATTAGTACATAACCTTTTAAGTGATCATGGAGATAGTAAAACAAAAGAAGCTTTGTCACTATATCTTTCAGCAACAAATCACTTCGAGCACTGTTTGTAGAAAAATGGTCTAATGACAAAAAAATTTACACCGAATATTTTTTGGTAAACAGAGACGGAGATCGACCATTAACAGAAAATTTCTCAAATATTTGACGTTTTGAGGATAATTACCAGATATGCTGATGTATATTTAAGTTTTTATATTTGGGGGAAAATGGGGAGTTTTGTAGATAATATTTTAAAAAATTGGGAAGTTTCGTAGGCAATATTCTTTTTTTAAAAATGATATATTGATATTATTTCATTAAAACAAAAACTGTGAACCAGGAAGTGACATCATCACAACCATATTGTGTCCTCATTCGAGAGAGATTGAAGTTCGACAATCCATACAATAGTATTCTAGTTCAATCTAATGAATATGCATGACTTGTTGGGACTTTGCCTCAGGCTTTTTTCGATGAGCGCCCCACCCCTCCCCAAACAACAACAACAATATTATTTAGCGTTAAAAACAAATATTGCAGTAATCAGTAGCAATTAGTATTAATATTTCCCCACTGCTTTAAAATGAAAATTTATGGTCATAATAAAACTGCTATTAATATTATTTCATTGCGTTAAAAATAAATATTAGCAATTATTATTTTAAAATATTACTTCATTGCGTTAAAATGAAACTTTGTAGTCATTGGTAAAACTGTTATTAATATTATTTCATTGTATGAAGAAACATCGCAGCCACTCGTAAGAATAATATTAATATTATTTCAATTTTGTAGATGATTGATTTGGTAAGATGAAAATAAGTGTCTTCGATAGTTTGTGGGAGTGTAAATAAACTTAATAAATAAACCGCTTAATTTTTCAAAATGAATAATAAAGTTTTCTCAATCACAAATTGAAATAAGAAAAACAATCAACCCATTTCATTCAGCGCTGCATTAAATCATTTAGAATAATAAATTAATGAAATAAAATGGAGTTTAACGTCCTGTTATGTGTACCGACCGGGATAACCAGGACGGGCATACGTAACAACACAGTATTCTACGAGGCAAGTTTGTCCGGACAGCGGCGCTGTGACCTACTCGATTATATCGAATTCCAATTGTCAAGGGATCTTTTACGTGCACGCCAAATTGTATACGGGACCTCGGGTTTTCGTCCCATCCGAACGACTAGACATCTATCCTCGTCGGACCCTCCGTCCTGCACCACAGACAAAGAGAAATCACACCGGAAAATACCGATGAACTTTCTCGGTCATCACGGGGATCGAACCTGCATCTTAGTCACTGTGGCTCGCTGGAGAAACTTTAGCGTCATGGTTATTTTTTACATGAACGGCAGCGTATATAGCGGGCCTAGGTTTTCCGCTATATGTAAAATCTCAGGACATGTCTATTGGACAATAACACCCCTCTAAATGCGAAACAGGGAGTGTTTATCGACATTGTAACATGCTTTTTTAGGATTTTAAAAGACATTATTAAAACAGAAGGGTGTTTTTGTCCAATAGACAGTGTCTAATTGACCAATCAAAACGCAGGGTTTACACTGAAGCCTGTTACAATGTTCCTTACGCCAGGCCACCGCTGACTTTTAATTGAACAGAAAAAAACCCAAAGCGCTTATTACTGTTTAAGGTTCGATCATCAGAAAGAATCCTCGAAACTTTTATTTCTTTTTTTAACAAAAAATCGCATTGTCAATTCACTCTCTTTTTTTAGTTTTAAAGAATGATTCCTGGTTTTACACTGCTTCTTTAAAGTTTTATATTCCATGGAAGAATTATGTCTGATAGCGGTGACTCGGTTATAAAACTCACCACCTTGACACGAAGATGGTGTAACGCCATCTACGCAAACTTGTTTTATGGCGCCTACTTGGATCGCTTCAATTCGTTACGTCGCGACGCGTTTAACGTGCATAGTAAATGATGCGCTTGATTATAAAAACACGCCTCATCATCGCCCATCTCCATTCTTCGTAATTTCATCACATGTTGTTTTAATGGCTTCGTGAAAAAAAATTACATTATTCAGTTGTAATGTATTATACTTTCTTAATAAAATGTTTTATTTGATTTCGCTATTTTTTTTGTTCTGTATAAAGGCAGTGGTTAATGCAAATACATTAGTTCGGGCTGAACACAGTCACATGTTTGTCAGGGTTTTTTTTTTTTTCTGTGAGCAAACATTGTCGTTTATGTATATATGTATGTATGTTTGTTTGTTTCAAAAAAAAAAAACAGTTTTTGTTTGGTTTCTTTGTTATTCATATATGCAGGTTTATGCAATTACGTTTCTTCTTCTTCGTCTTCTTCTTCTTGGTTGGGTGGCCGTATGGTTAAAGCGTGCTCATCAGATCAGAAGGTCTGTCGTTGAGTCAAGTGCCGTGGTTTCGATTCCCCGCTTGTACGTGACAAGGAGTAGAGACGCCTGTCTAACCCCGTGGGTTTTCACTTGGTCTACTGGGTTCATCCACTGCTAGAGACCCCTACGCGTAAGCGCAATATTGAAATAAATTGAATCATATGTTAGTCTCCAAATGACCTAGTTTGTGACGAGTGGACGTTAAACCCCATCTACGTGGAGGGCAATGTCGATCTTTCATCCCATTCGAAATACTGGGTACACGTTTCTTGTCCGGCATATGCGTCAGAACCTGACTTGAAAACACCCGAATTTTCGTCTCAGCTCACGCCTTCATTCGAACCCCAGGACATTTCAGTCTCTGGTCAAAAGACCAGTACACAGCAACTTGACCACCGCCGCACCACAGGACCGTACAGGAAGATATCAGAGATTGTTAGCTATGTGAACTCCCAAATAGATGATAGGTGGTAACAGGTGTTCTAACATTAAGCATAAAAGACAAAGCGAGAAAAAGGAATGGGGTTTAACGTCTACTCGATACAAAATAGATTATTTCGGGACTAACATTTGGTGCAATTTTATTTCAATATTTCGCTCGTTGGTAGAGGTCTTTAGTAAACAGAAGACCCGGCGAAAACTCACGAGGTTGGGCAGGCGACCAGACTCCTTGGGATCGAAACATGCCACTTGAGTCAAAGTTACGGGTAAGACCACCAACCAAAACAACTAATCACACCTTCCGTGGTTCTATTCAACCCTAAGTTTAAAATTCATTAAAATCTTCTCCCGTAACCTGAAAAAACCTAGTAACACTGTTGAATGTAGTTTTAAGTAAACTGTTTTGTTAAAGCCCCAATAACACTCTTGTTGTAACTGAATAATATGTCCCAATCTTCATTCTGGTCAACAAATCGTATTATTTTAGAATATTCCAATTAAACACACCTATTTTAAAAAAAATTGGAAAAATTCAACCAATTGATTTGAAAAGTCTAACGTAAACCTTTTCAAATCTGACTTGGATTTCAAAATATTTTCGAACCCTCTGGACAAGTAAAATAGGTTGTAATGGATAATTTACACAACAGGTAGGACATTTAAACATCTAGTTGTTAGAATAAGGCTATTATTTATTTTCTGGAGCTACCAAGCCAGCAAGAATGTTATTGTCCCTTTAAGCTACTGAATATATAACCAATTTTATTTTGTCTTTTTAGATGAAGATAATTAGAAGCCCTTTCGGTGAAGGAGAAAAAAAAACTATTATTATATACATGTGTACTAAGTCCAAATATGGGTCTAACTCAATTTTCACCTAAATGTGACCTGCTAGGTTTTTCCAGATTACGGGAGTTTTGCACATGTCATCAATTCACTTCTTGCAAGTGGCCATTTGAGATTTGAAACAAAAATATCAAATTATCCGCGATACGTGGGAGAATGGCAACTTCACAAGATTCCGGTAAACATTAAATTACAACAAAATTCAACAAAACGTGCTGTTCTTCCAAGAATAAAAGACTTCCAGAGTTTATCTTCAATAATTGGACAATTCGTAGGTTTATGTATTTAGAGAATCAAACGGCTTGTTTCAATCCTCTGCCCAATTATCAGGAATCTTTCTAGGTGCAGAAGGGAAAATAAACAAAAGAAGGGGGTTAACTCTCTGTGTACGTGCTGCGTTCCCTTTGTTAATTTCCCTCGAGATTTGCTCGCGATGCTTCTTACGTCAGACGACTCTCTAGCTTTGAAATAGAAACCGGAAAGGCGCATATGTTTGTGGACTGAAGTATTCTGACTATGGGTTGTGTTAAGATAGAGAAGTGATCGGATTCAGTTTGCAACATGTCAATAATTATTGCGTTAAATACTCGCATATGTTACCTGTCTCTTCAGTACAGATCACCATTTTATAGTGTGGTTATTATGAAAAACAGTCGATGTTGAAGACCAAGGGAATGTATACCATAACATCTAAGAGACAGAAAGACTCTGAGTTATCTCGCATGTAGAAAAACTTAATATACCCGCGGGTAACACGGCGTTTTAACTTCTATGGTTAAAATGTTCAAAAGAAAAGAATCAGATATGGTTTCAAGGTTGGTATGTTCAGAACACAACGACACCGGAAGTCCATGACCTAATCATTATAAGGAAACAACACGATTCTTCAACTGCATGCAATATGTCATAGTTTCTGTATACTGGTATATATGATCATACAGTCAGATTCCAATCGCCCTTAATTGTTAAACATGCACGCTAACGTCTCATCCTACCGACTAGACACTGTTTCATGCGCCAGGCCCTCCGCCCTGTACTACTGCCAGGGGAAGCCACGCTGGGCAATCCCGAGCTACTTTCTCGGCCTTACTCACTGAGCAAGCATGGCCCCTGAAGTGAAATAAAATGAAAAGGGGTTTAACGTCCTACTGCTCTGCCCCGACTGGGATAATGAAGACGGGCATACTATATACAGTGACAGTGTGCGATGAGGGAATTTTGCCCAGACAGCAGCGCTACGGTCTACTTTTATATTTATAACTGCCAATGGATATTTTACCGACCCAGGACCTCGGTTTTTCGTCCCATATGAACGACTAGACAGCTGCCTTGACAGACCCTCCGTCCTGCATCACTGACAAGAGAAACCACACTGGAAAAATCCGATATGCAAAGAGTTTCTAAGGTTTTAATAATACTATTAATATGAGTTTCCAATTGCTGGTATTTTGATCAAATGACGGGCTACGAAAGAAAATTAGAATTTATTTTTATTATTTGGTTTTAGATTAAGTTAGATTTAAATATCCGACTTGCAGAAAATCACGGCGGATTATTTTCTGTGTGAAAAGTGGTGATTGTTGATTATTACCACATGTAAACGAATCTAGCAATCACCAGAAGATGTTGTTGATTAAATTACGTTCACCATTATAATTACAGGATTACGAATATTTATAAATAAATTGTATTTATAAGTTTTTTCATGTGGGAAAAATACCTCAAACCACTAGTTTCCAGGGTTTTATTGCTATGCCATTGTTACACAACGATATGGAGTCTTTGTTCTGCAGTCTAAATTGCAAGAATAACAATTAAAAAAGAAAAAATAAGACCCCCCCCCCCCCGCTCCCTATCCCAGAACAACCCCGTGGGTATTACCCGGGTACTCTGGTTACCTCCCACTGCTAAAGACCACAACGCGCAAGCAAATTCTTGAAATAAAAGTAACCCATATGTTAGTCCCAAAATGACCTAGTTTGTGTGCGTTAAACCCATCTCTCTCTCTCTTTTATAAAAATGGGTTCAAAACATGTGGTATATATTGAACATTAGTTATTATATATTGTGGTCTATATGATGGGACTAACATGTGGTATCTATTGAACATTAGTTATTATATGAAACGAGTCATGGAAAAAAAATCCTCATTATAATATGATGTTAATACTGTTAATAAATACGATAAACTCAGCAGGTAGGTTGATGGTTTTCTAATCCTCAATACCCGCCAATCTCATCATATATAATACAACATCTTATACACATTGCTTATTACCGCTCAATAAACACACATATTCCCTTTCTTTATAATAAAAACCTTCAGGTGGTCTCATAATATACTGTTTATTTTGTCTGTCAACCTCTTAAACCAGATTCTACTCCCAGGAACTCATCTTTGATTCCATTAAACCGCCACTCGAGCGTTTCTTCATAAACTTCTGGCAACTCATTACCCATTGGCTAATTTAACGAGAGGAATTCCTATTAAATATCCTTTAAGCATAATATGATGGTACGCACGCTGCAGACTTATCGCTGCAGTTACCATATGTTCTCGGCCATAGTTCGAAATGAAATGTAGATGGAGGGAGGGTGTCATTAGTAACGACAAATTAATTTTCAGGACCAGTCTCTTAAAAAGATTATTGTTTTCCTCATTAATGTCATAATAATTATGACAATTATTGTCTGTCGTAATTATTATACAAAAACAAACTTCCCTCCCTCCCTCCTCCCCGTCTTCCTAATTCCTTCATCGTGGAACATCTGGTGCCGTCCTCTATATAGGGTGCCAATTACTTTTAGATTTTCACAGTTGGCAAATACACGTGGTTCATTTTCTATATTTTATTTATTTTCCATTATTCGTTATGTTTTGTGATAGAAGAGAGAGAGAGAGAGAGAGGGATATATATAATATATATATAATGGGGTTTAACGTCCACTCAACACAAACTAGGTCATTTCGGGACTAACATATGGTTTTATTTTTATTTCAATAATTCGCTTGCGGGTAGGGGTCTTTAACAGTGGGAGGAAACCGGAGAACCCAGAGAAAACCTACTCCTTGCCACGTACAACCGGAGATTCGAAACCTCGCAAGTTGACTCAATGGCAGGCCGTATGATACAGCACGCGCACGCTAACCATTCGGCCATCCAACCCTCCTGTAAAAATGCAAAACATACCAAATAATAAAATAATAATAATGTAAGAAGGGAATGCCCCCCCCCCCCCTTTAGCCCCCGCAACCGTGACGCTTTGGCAAAAATAGATGTGTATAAGTAGTGTAATTATTGTCAAGAAACAGGGCATAAATATGTTATAATAGAATAAATGACTGACGACAAAGGGTCAAAAGCCTCTCATATGACCTCTTACGCAACCTATGGCTACAACGAGTCAGATCCTCATGTAGTGTAGGGAGAACGCTAGATCGGAGACGGTCCTACGCAAATTGTGACGTCATATGTGAATTGTGGGTTAGGGAAAGGGTTAGGCTTGATCATGGGTTAGGGTTAGGGCTAGCCCTGTTTATATCTCGAGACTTTGACCAAATCTAC
Source organism: Patella caerulea (assembly GCA_036850965.1). Classification (NCBI taxonomy): domain Eukaryota; kingdom Metazoa; phylum Mollusca; class Gastropoda; family Patellidae; genus Patella; species Patella caerulea. Next base: position 4,750,850 of record JAZGQO010000007.1, read on the forward strand.
AGGTCCTAACCCTTACCCTAACCCTAACCCGCAATCTATATATGACGTCATATGTGCTAAAATGCGTAGGACCGTCGCCGATCTAGCGTTCTCCGTAGTGTAGACCATCGAAAGTATAAAAAAACGAAACGAAATATAGATCTGTATTTTAATTAGATTGTTTCCTAACACGTTATTTTTGGAACCATTAAAAAAATCACCATATCTAAACGGTCATTGGTAACCATTTTTAAATTTCCAAGACCTATTGTTACACGGTCATTGGTAACCATTTTGAAATTAGACAAGAAAACCGGGAGTCTACTTCGACAAATTTTATCGTCCTGATTGTCAGTAATATTACGTATTTACATTATTCTCTTTTCAGATTCTCTTTTTTACTCAAAAAATAGAACCCTATGGCACCATCATACATGCCTTGTTTTTGCTCGTACACATCATCTGGAACCCGATATCTTTGAAATGCCGTGTTTTAATTGAATATATGCAATATGTTACGTTTTTTAACAGTAGATAAATCTGCAACCAATTTACAAGGTAGACCGCGGTGATGTCTCGGGCACTAGATCAGCCGATAAAGACATGGTGAAGAGTTTGGTGCAGAGTTCCCTCCCTTATTAATGTAAAACATTTTGAAAAGTTGAGTTAATTAAATACCTGTGCAAGGTTATCATATCTAAAATGGAAACAACTCGTTTTATCTCGAGAGTTTCTGGTTTTTCAAGTCACTCTCAATTATTTCTATTAACCTGCACGAAAATCAATTAACTTTTATCTGACAATTAATGAATCCCTCTCGGCGAATAATTGTCAGAAAGTTTTCCTTATCTCTCTTTACCGCCATATTTATTGTTTTTTACCGCTCATTCCTAAAACACTAGTTTTGTTGGCTGTCAAGGCTAATTATGCCTTAAAACATTCTCATACAGCTGTTGATTACATATAGTAAAAAGCACGAGGCGATATTTCATTATTACGCCCGCCCACAATGATATACTACATTGGAATAAGCTTGGCATTCGTCAGGCGGCAGCGTGGGAAAATACTACACGACGAGCTCACAACGAGTCACGCCATAACAGCTCCTAAATCGCTCAAATAATATGACGCACACGTGAGAGCGTGCATCACACGAGCATCTGAAAAGCATAAATTCTATTGGTTAATGTGAGTCACGGAGGGTGCCAAATTTTACTCACTACACAGCACAGGTGTTAAGCAGAATATTTTGACTCGTAATTAAGAATTTAAAACGAAGGCACCACTAATTAGCCCCTTAAGCCGTATCCAACATAGAATTTTAAACACTAGTAAATTTTGTACAGCTTTTGATATACGGCTTTCTATTCTGTAACAAGTACTTAACTGTATGGGTCTTCATAAGTCCACTGTGAAATTGCCATACACCCGAACTCGACATGTGTATTCATGTAAAACTCATACTTTATACATAGTGTAAAGGCACTTATTAACACCGCAGCCATTGCGTAGAGAAATCGTTAAAAAAAAAACACGAGAATATACCCGTATTTCATCTCGGACCTGACTAGAACAACTGTGAAAATAATTTCATAATTTTGTAGGATATTTAATATTTTCTAGAAGTAGAGAAAAGGTATCAATGTCGAACAGAGCCTATTTATTTGCCTAACACTCCATGATAAATGGTTCATTGAAATATACCCTACTTGCTTATCGCGCTATTTTTTTTTCATATTTTGAATTATGGGCTACAAACAAATAGTTTTTTTTTCTACGAGAAGGATCTTGCAATATCGTTCAGAAGTTGACAAATGCTTTCAAAAACCCATTTTATTTATTATTGATGGACACATTCTCTAAGAGAGTGATAGAACTATAACGAGATTAACATTTTGAACAAATATACATAAATTTAACAAAGAGCGTTGAATATTGACACCAGATGGCATAAAGTGTTAAGTAACGGAATTTAAAGAACGTCGTACCTTATACCTACTCGAATAATTCATTCTCTATTCAACGTTTTTAAATGTGGCAGCCAAGCATGAAACTAGAATTTTTGAGTGGAAGATTTCATTTCTAATACGACATCATGATCCTGGGAAACTCGCTTCTTTTTTACTCTTTTTTACGACACTTTTTATGACCTAACTTCACCCTTACTCCGTTTACATTCTGCTGAGAATTATAATTCATTGGCGCCATTTTTCGTATCACGTGACATAAGATGCTCTGTTTGACATGGCGTGGGTGATGTAAAGAAAGAGAGAATGCAGGTTTGTGCATCTGGTGTGTGAACTGCACTCGGTTATTGTTTACATCTGAATATACGCGCCAAAATATGGAAGGAGGAAACAGCTGGGAAGTGTATCATCACATCACGTAACATTGTTATTATCTGTACAGGTTTACCGCTAAAAACTATACATTGTTACAACTTTACCGCTAAAATCTGTACATTGTTTCAATTTTACCATTAAAATCTTACCTTATATTACGGTTTGCGTTGTGTCCTTCGGTCTTTGTAATGCAACATCGCCTTTGTAACGCACCATCGTCTTTAATGATTGTTTTCATAAGTCCGTAATTTAACTAAACATTGTGATTTTTTTTTCGTTTCTTTACTTGTAATAACGATTTATGATGTTTCTTTCTTTGGTGAAAATATCCCCCCCCCCCTTCCCTATTACTTTTAATTCTACACCACTAAAAACTATACATTGTTACAACTTTACCGCTAATATCTTACCTTTGTTTCAAGTATATTTCTATTCCTTTTATTTGTATACGCACATAACCATGTTATTCCACCCGCCTTTATTAGTCAAGTTCGGGACAGAACAGTAAGACGTTCAACCACATTCCATTTTTATGCAATAAAGTTTTTTTTTCTATTATGTTTTGGGTTTTGTCCTTTGGTCTCTGTAACGCACCAGCGTCTTTTAATGGTTGTTTTCATAAGTCCGTAATTTTTAACTGAAACATTTTCTTTTATATTCATGCGTTTTTTTACCTGTAATGATTATTTATGATAACACTTTCTTTGGTGAAAATACCCCCAGCCCCACCCCCGCCACCTCTCTTCACGCTTCACGCTTTTAATTTAGGAAGACCTTTTGGTTTGCAGTACGAGACATATCAAACGTTTAACAAGAACTTCAATCCCACAGTTCCAATTACCGGGAAATACTATTCCTGGGATTGAAGGGGGGGGGGGTATTTGTAATTAACAGGAATATAAATAAAAACTTAGGATCTTGCTCAGATCTTTGTAAAAATAATATCCTTCTCTTTCGTCTCGTTGACTGGTTTGAAGTGACAGACTATTTAGAATATGTTTAATATCACGTGATATGTGTTTACTTTGAATCATTAATAACTATCAACAGGTTTTGACAAAACATCACTTACCACCCAGTAGTGGAGGGAGAGAGAGAGCGAGAGAGAGAAAGAGGGAGAGAGCGAGCGAGCGAGAGAGAGAGAAAGAGAGAGCGATGGGGAGAGCGAGGGTGCGAGCGAGAGAAACAGAGAGTGTGAGAGAGAAAGGTAACTCTTTTATTTAACTAAACATTTTTTTAAACTTGCCTGATAAGCGTTTCATTTTTTATCCCTTTCCCTGTCCAGTCGTTCGGATGGGACGAAAAACTGCGGTCACGTGCACGTAAAAGACCCTTGGCAGTTGGAATTCGATTTAAGAGTAGGCCGTAGCGCCGCTGCCCGGGTAAAATTTCCCTCATAGCACACTGTATGGCGTATGCCCGTCTTCATTAGCCCAGTTCCGTGCAGATCAGTGGGACGTTAAACCCCATTTCATTTCATTTTCCTGTGAAAGTTCATACAGAGTTGTGTATTATTGTTTAATTAAGTTCCACTCCCAAGTGTATGATAAACGTGTATGATAATCTTGTTTTATAGGGATGTAGCGGCCGAATGGTTAGCACGTGCGCGCTGTATCATAAGGCCTGTCATTGAATCAACTGGCGGTGTGTCGATTCCCTGGTTGTACCTGACAAGGAGTAAGGTTGTCTGTCTAACCTCGTGGATTTTCTCCGGGTCATCCGGTTGTCTCCGGCTGCTAAAGACCCTTTTATTGCAATTAAGTTGAATCATATGTTAGTCTCGAAATTATATAGTATCGTGTGGACGTTAAACGCCATTTATCTCTCTTGTTCCTCCCCCTGTTAAATGGTCTATGCAGTTGTGTATTATTGTTTGAATCTAGGAGCGGAAATAAGGTGTAAATTTCAGTTTGACTGATTGATATAGATTTCCAACAAACATCAAACCGACAACGGAATTCACATTGAAATTAACCAGTCATGGGAATTTCGTAATATTACAAGAAACCTGCGTTTGTTTGTTAGATTGTCATAGCAACGCGTCATCACAAATGCCACAAAATACATGTTTTATAGGATCTGTAGTAAGTTCTCACGCCCTGAATTACTACACATACTCGTGAGAAACACGCGCAACCATGTGACGAAGCGGAATGGATCATTTTTCGCGCGTAAAAACATCTGGAATAGATATAGATGCTGATGGGGATCCTCAAAGGTTACCCAATAAGTGGCTTATAATTATTATCACTTTAATGTACTCGTCTACAATTATGCAAAAACATTAAGAGAAAAATAACTGCGGAAATTTGTGTTAAGTCTGGGATTGGAAAATGCATTTCTTATTTAATAAATAATAATTTAAAAGAAATCCAATTCAAAATATTATTGGGTATTAAGACAACGACGAAGAACAGCCTTTATTACTTTGATATGCGTGCATATGAACTATAATATAATAATAAATGCTTTAAAAACATATACATTTAAATGGAATAATGTTTTGGGCTATTTTGTATAAAGAGCGGAATGGGGTTTAACGTCCACTTGACACAAACTATGTCATTTCGTGACTAACACGTGGTTCAATTTTATTTCAATAATTCGCTTGTGGGGGGGGGGGGGAACCGGTAGCCCCGGAGAAAACCTACGAGGTTGGGCTGGCGCCCCCCCCCCTCCTTGTCACGTACAAATGTACAATCGGGGAATCGAAACCACGCCACTTGACTCAATGGCAGACCTTATGATACAACGCGCACACTTTAAACATTCGGCCATCCAACACCCCTTGTTTGTACAAAGAAAAGTAAGAAAAATAATTATATTCTACAACAATATTTACATTATGGGTCGATCTAAAATAAATTTATATGCTTTAAATCTATAATAAAATTTGTTAATTTATTTGGCGCGCGGTGAATATGTTTATTGTATGGATAAAATTTAAAACTTATAAACAATCCACCCAGGAATTTTATTTTATGAATGAAAAAAAAATCCTTTTTTTAATGGAACAATAGAATTTATTATATCCATAAAACATGTTTATTGATGTAAGTTTTTCATGTTTTGTAACTAATCTTTTTGATATGCCATGTTCGCACTTTATTTTTAATGTCGGGAATCCTTATTAAATAAGAAAATATTATCCGTGCCAATATTTCTAGTTTTGTCAATAATGTTATGTTCTCAGGTTTTTTGTATTATCTCACGAATTCGTAATATATAAGAAAGTTCTATTTATTAAAATGTTTTGGAAAGAAATTCCTTTTTGGTAATATTTGGCTATTGAGAACATATTAACACATTTCTGAATATAAAGCACGAGACAGGTCACGGCCTTTACCAAACAAAGTGACGAAATTGTTGCACAAGAACGCCCGGCGATGTGCTGCACTTCCTCGCATAGAACGAATTATTGTGATATAAAGATTCAAGACGTGGAAATTCAATAGGCCGGCTATTTTAAAATATACAAAAGATTGTGGCAATATAAAATATGAACACCCCTGTAACTATATTATTGTCTCCACGTTCGGAAATTGACAAATGAAAAAGATTTTTTATGAACGAACGCAATTTACATGTCGTGTTTGGGTTCTAACAGAAGTGTAACATTCCGACACAAAACATAAACCTGAATAATCAAAGTCACGTGTATTATATTCCAAGAATTGTCTGGCTCACCCAACAGGATCCCCATGCACGCGACAGGAGACGTTCCCGCGCGCGCGGTTTTCAAGCTCAAACAAATAAGCTCCGCCCCCGGCTCGCTCTGGGAAACTGACAACGAGAAATGTACATATGTTTTAAAGAGTGTGTTTAGTTTGGAATAAACATGTTTTCTTGAAATTGACAAGGGTAAAAAGACATGGGAAAATATCCACTGACCACGTGGTTCTACTTAAAACTTGACTGTATATCATAATCTGTATTAATCAAAGCAGAATCCTATACAAGTCACCAGGCAGGAAATACATCATAGTTTGTTATTTGTTTGTATGCGCACCTTCCATGCATTAGAAAAAGCATTGTTTTCGTAGTGGTGTACATCTGGGCGAATACTTGACCGAATACTAGGTTTTATTGCATGCACGTAACATAACAATGATCTAATAATTAAACAGGCAGGGTTATGAATATGATGTTAAAACTATGTTCCTCTCTCCACTCTCTTTGTTTTAATGGAAAACAACTGTAAACACAGCAGCTTGCCCAAGGGAGATAAATTATACCCATGTGAAAGAATAAATGGCTTGTAAACAAAGAGTTGTATTTAATATAAATTATGAATATTGAATGAAACATTATTAAAAATGGAATAAAGGGCGAAAAAAATATCAAAAATGAAAATGGACCCTTTGACATAATAAATAAAATAAATAATCTATTATGCAATATTTTTGTTAACACTCTATTGTTAAAGAATATATTTTTCATCAAGTTGGGATTAGAACAACGATCTCCCTTTCAGGGGCGTGGTGAGGGCAATTATTGAGAAGAAATTATGAGTAACAAAAAAGATTTTGGCACAAAAACCCTTTTACTGACCGCGGAGCTGTGGCCGGCCAAGCCGGCCACCGCGAGCGCCGAAGGCGCGAGCCCTTGGCGGGGGGTCCGGGGGGCCCTCCCCCGGGAAAATTTCGAAAATTAGAAGCCCAGAAACGCAATCTCCAGCAATCCGAGACAAGAAATACGGTAATAAAATATGATTAAATTTTCCAACTTGACTCTTTCAAAATTTTTTTAATTGGGTCAGATGAAACAATTTTTCCACTTACAAATGTTTTTCATTTTTTGAGTAATTTGATTGTGATTTTGGCGCAAAAACTTTTTGGCGCATGAGTATGGCTACTCATGAACTCATTCTCACCACGCCCCTGCTCCCTTTTCGCGCTCCCGTTCCTATACGCGGGACCCGCGATGTCACTTTTAATGGAAGCGAACGTCAACACTCAGTCATTCATCAAATTAAGTCCAAGGTATCATACGTTGTTTCGCAACATAAAGCATGATATTTCAATTTAACGTCCTTCACCGAAAATTTATAAGAAAAAAAAAATGTAATATGAAACGAAATATAGATCCGTATTTTAATCTGTACAGTTCAAAGTATCAGCTTTCACCCAAATTCATAAAAACAAACAACATAAAATGAAATACAGAACGTCCTTAGCCGAAATTCTTAAAAGACAAAACAAGGAAAATAATAATAAGGAATGAAATATAGACCCGGACTTTAGTCACTATATTTCAAATTGACGTACATCAAATGTTTAAATTGTTACTAATATTACACTATTTATACAATGGTTAAACTTTTAAAATAAATACATACCCCCCCCCCCCCCCCAAAAAAAAAACCCCAAAAAACGTCATTCACGAAAACCTAAAATTCGTGCAAGGAAAAAGAAAAAAAAAATCCGAAACGGCATTATAGTTCAAATTAACGTCCCTCATTAATATTCGTGAAAGGAAAGAAAAATCCGAAACGAAATTATATCTTTATTTAAATTCGATCAATAAGTGCTTTCAAATTGTGATGGTTCGCACGAGGAGAGAGAAGAGCGCTATAAAATATTATCATGAAATCTAGAGATAAGACAGCATGGGCTCTATTCATCGTGATGTTTAAATTGTTTTCACTTGGTGGTATTATAAACTATATGATAAACGATAGCCATGTCATCTTTCAAAACTACTATTAAACCGTTCAAATAATCAACATATTTCTCTGTTCATTTACAAAAACCCCCGTGAGAAAATACTACGTCGTATTTTCACACTCGTCTCTGTGAGGCAGACTGACAGAATTTATAGTTTACAGGAATTTGTGTAGCGTCAGATGTTGAAATATCAGGAACTATTGGAATGACAGAACACACAGTAATTGTCCTGGAAGCTGAGTTACAGATGATAAATGGTTATAGAGAGGGGTGGGTAATCAACACTTATAACAGTCGTTTTAGGACAGTTTGAAATGATAATTATTCGGAATGACTGTTTATAGGATAGACGTTTGAAAGAGAGAGAGATAGAGAGAGAGAGAGAGCAAGCGAGTTTAACGTCCACTCAACACAAACTGGATCATTTCAGCAGGATTATCTTATAGTTTAATTTTATTTCAATAACTCGTTTGTGCGTAGGGGTCTTTAACAGGGGAAGACAACCGAAGGACCAAGGGGAAAACCCACGAGGTAAAAAAAAAGATGTTCGAGATGCCCTCTACATCTCGCAGCATGGGACGTGTAGCATTTGACCGGTTCTGTTTTAACAGTGATTTTAGAGAATTTTAAGATGACAGTTATTAGAAATGATCGTTAGTATTCGCGAGTTTTGGTTGAGATGAAATGTCATTTAATACATCCACTGCATTTCTCACAGCACGTACCCTTTTGACCGATTTTCTTTCGACATTAATTCTCAAAACTTTTAATATGACGGTTATTTAAAATGACCATTACTATTCCTGAGTTTTGGTTGAGTAGAAATGCCGTTTGACATGCCCACCCCATTTCAAATGGCGTGTACTCTTTGACCGATTGTGTATCCAAAACTGTCAACGATGTCTTTGAAATATTTTCCAGTGATTGTTTGAAACGACTGCATTAATATCCTCTAGTTTCAGTTGATCACCTCGTAGTCAACAGATCTGTCAATACTATGTACTATTTGACCATTGGTTGTAATTAACAGTTAAAATAGTTGCAATCAAAATTATTATAGTTGAGTTATAGTCATTTATACAGTGAGAGAGAGAGAGAGAGAGAGAGAGAGAGATGGAGTTTAACGCCCACTCAGCACAAACTAGGTCATTTCGGGACTAATTGTGGTTCAATTTGAATTCAATAAATCGCAGTATTTAGCAGTGGGGAGAACTGGAGGACCCGGAGAAAACCCACGAAGTTGGACAGGCCACGCGCTAACCATTCGGTCATCCAACCCCGCGATATTCACTTATCAGATTAGACTGCCTGACCATTTATCATTTCATTTAACGTCCGCTTTCACCAAGGTTGATATTGCAGACAATATTGATATTGCAGACAATATTGATATTGCAGACAATATGAATTAGAAATAAAATATTTATTTAATATGAAAATAATTAGATTGATTTATTTAAAATAAAACACAGTAAATACTGTGAATTTGTTTTCAAAAGAATATTTTTTAAATTAAAACCGGAGTGAAAAAAAGATTTGGTATATTTATTAGATGAACAGTCTTAAACAAACAAAAAAAAAAATAATGCCTTGCATCAATGAAATTACATCACAAAGTGATCCTACATCAGTATAAAAATGATTTCTCTGTTTAAAAAGCTCAATTTGTATGTATTTCTATTTGTATGTGAAATGATACACAATTAATACAAATTAATATTTTTACATTTGTGTTGTAATACATATATTTCGAAGAAGAAGGAGAAACTTTATTGCATAAGAAACCTTACATGTACATAATTATACAAAGATAGAACACTACTTCATAAAGACATGAACATTTTGTATATAAAAGCACCTAAACATTTTAAATTTCTGCATTTTTATTCATCATCAATATTTTAAATTGTTGTAAATCATTTTATGAAACTTGGTTCACGAAATAAAATTAATCTGAACGGTTCGTTTCTGTTATCGTCATATCATTTGCAATTTCTTATCAAATGATATCATAAGTATGGAATAAATACTGTTATATCGGGCAAATTAAAGATAATTCATACAAAAGATTGGCGCCGTGGAATCAAAGGATAGAAATATAAAACTAAGATGGACCTGATTGATTTTAATCATACTTCTTGTTATGTGTGTTCTAACAATCTGGTTAAAATACAGATCTATATTTCGTTTCGTTTTTTTATACTTTCGATGGTCTAAATCTTAGTGAAGACAAGTAAGAAGAAATTTTGAAATTTAAAAAAACGAAACGAAATAGGATTTATATTAAAATCAGATTGGATGACAGAACAGTAAAACGCTAAATCATGTTTGCTTTCAATTCATACGTGTTGATTACGTCTATAGAAGAAACTTTATTGCATAAAAAACCTTACAAGGTTATGTGCATATACAGAGGAAATTAATAAAATATAAATGAGACAACGAAGGATACATAATACATACATGTACATAATTATATAAACATACATACTTTACAGAGACATGAACGAATTGTATATAAAAGCTCCTAAACATTTCAAAATTTCTACATTTTTATTTATCATTAGTATTTTAAATTGTTGTGAAGCATTCATTTTATAAAAATGTGGCTCTTGGAATAAAATTAGCCTGAACAGTTCTGTTCTATTTTTGTCATGTCGTTTGCAATTTGTTAGAAAATGAATTTCGTCATCTACCTCCTGGCTTTTTGTCAGGAATTTGTCCCTTTAATTAATAACCACTCAAAGATTTTTGCAAGGATTCAAAACTACTAATGTATTTCTTGCACCAGTTGTAATTCTTTCATCGTTGTAGCATTATAATATAAAATGTAATTTGTATTGGCCTTATTGGTGAACGTATGTTTAACAGATTGTCCAACATAAAGATGTTTTATTATATAAAGTCATGGGTAATCATCCATCGGAATATAGCTGGATCGTTTCATACTCCAAAGGGTATATAGATTTCATACTTTCTCATCGACAACATCCAAAGAACTAGAATTACTGTAAAAATACATATGTTGGCGAGAGAAACGACAAATTGACGACCACAACAACACAAAAGAGATTCGGATTACGGAAATTTGGTGAATGTTTGTTTGAGAAAAAGTAAAATGCAATACGAAGTTTATTGCCTCACGCAAGTGTTTGTAAAATTCGTCTCTTCTGAGAGTTTTTCAAAGAGATTGGGTAAAAAATACTGCGAATTAAACACAAGTTTTCTTGTCATATGTTGTGCAATTTATCTGGGTATTTTGCCCAATGAACTGTCTGTCTCTGTTGATTCTAACGGCCAGGAATAACAACGAGTTTAAAAGTAATTAAACAAACAGTTTGAATTACTCTTCTTTGATTGTGAAATGTGAGCATGATGATTTCTGTTTGATAGACTTTTAGTAAATCTATTATGGCATCAGTGATAAAAAAAAGAAATCAGTCGAAAAGCTAAAAGCAATGAATCATTTATTTTCATTATGCCGGATTAGTTTTTGGTGCATTTTGAGTGCTCCGTTAGTATATCGACTTACATGTATGAATAGATCCCTCCGTGTGTGTTGGGGGAGGGGGGCGAATGGTTTAATGCGTGGGCGTTAGGTCACAGGGTCTGTCATTGGGTCAAGTGACGTGGTTTCGATTCCCTGTTTGTACGTGACAAGGAGTAGGGTCGGGTTTCCAACCTCCCTGTTACTTCCCTTCTCTCTAGCAAGCAAATTGTTAAAATAAAAACAAATTAAACCATGTGTTAGCCCCGAAATGACCTAGTTTGTGTCGAGTGAACGTTAACTCCCCCTCCACCCTCCCCCTCTCTCTCTCTAATTTTAATAACATTTCACACTGTGAAAGAAGATGGCTGTTTGGATGGAACTCGAAGAATATTAGGCAGAAACGCAACTGGCTTCGGAATAAGGCTTGTGTTTCATCCCACTATATTCACAGTCGTGTAAGATTAGAATAATTTTATGACAATTTTCTATAAGCATGTTGAATGATAATAATAATGTTCCTAGACCCACAGGGGGGTTGGGATGGCCTAGTGGCCTAGAGGGCCGCGCTTCGACCTCTAGGTGGCCGGTCACCTCTGGCTTGCGGCTGTGGTTTCGAGCCCTGGTCTGAGCGTATGTGGTATGGAGACAGGAGCGCCTTCTCAACCTCGTGGGTTTCCTCCGGGCACTCCGGTTTCCTCCCACCGCTAAAGACCTCTACGCGCAAGCGAATTATTGAAATAAAATGAAACCGTATGTTAGTCCCGAAATAACCTAGTTTGTGTTGAGTGGACGTTAAACCCCATTTCTCTCCTAGACCCACATCATCACTATTCGGTTAAACAAATAAAAAAAGTTCGAGTACTCAGAATATTCACAAAAACTCGGGTGAGACATGTACAGATAAACGTCTGAGAATGAAAGAACGTGAGTCATATACAGGTAGACGAGCTGTACAGGTATAAACATTACCTATAGCAACCATAGGTGGATGCATACATATATACATACATAATCACCTATGGAAACCACAGGTAGATACATATATAAGCAATGAAATGATATGAAATGAAATGTACCGACAGGGGCTAATTACCAGGATAGCGGCACTATTATATAGCCTATACTCAAACATCGAACTCCAACTGCCGAAGGATCTTTTACGTAAGTGCCAATGTCCCATCCGAACGTCTAAACAGCTGTCCCCTTACTTGGTCCTCCGTCCTACATCACTGACATACGGGGGGGGGGGGCACATCGAAAAATCAATACAGGTCGAACAAGGAACCTCCGAGTTTGCGGACCAGCATCTTACTTACTGGACCACTGTGGATGGTCACCTATAGCAACCACACGTACATACATTATACTCACCTATACCAACCTTTGATCGAATACCCCTAAGTTGAATCATTACCTTACAAACCATCATTTTTATGGATAGTTCAGTCGGTATAGCGCTGGTTTGGAGCAATGGGTTAAGTTTAGAAATCTCAAGGATAGCCAACTCGAAAAAATTAGTTCCACACGTGGCAACCAGTCGGGTTCCTTTTCCAACAACGTGGGTTCACCACGGGTCCTATGGTTTCCTCCAAGCGAGCAATTGAAATGAAATTGTACCTTATATTAACCCAGAAATGGCCTAGCATGTGGACGTTACCCCTCTCTCTAGCTGTACCTTAATTTCGGGAAGTTTCCTCCCGCTGCTACAGACCCCTGCGCACAGGCGAATTACTGAAATAAAATTGAAACACGTGTTAGTTCCGAAATGACCGGGTTAGAATCGGTGGACGTTAAGCCAACTCCCTTCTCGCCCTCTCTCCCGTAATGAACTAGTTTGTGTCGAGTTTACCCCTTTCCTCATCTCTCTCTCTCTCTCTCCCTCTCTCACACACACACTCTGTGGTTAATGATTCAGCCTACAGGTATGCTACAGCTCCAGGTAATTTAGTGCTGTTATATCTCTTTCACAGACTGGATAAAAATACAAAGTTTACTAGGCAAAAAGTAAATACAGTCACCATGACTCACTGAATCGGGTCAAGTCCAAGTCTTGTGTGTATTTTTGGAGTCAACAGTGCCTGAATTACCACAGGAATTATATCATTATGAAATTTGTTTAATACAATAAACAAGTCGGTGTTATTACATGTTTGTTGTCAGAACAGTTTTGGAGATTCCACAAGCAACGTCCGCCAATAACAAATAAAATCGAGAGAGAGAGAGAGAGAGAGAGAGAGAGAGAGAGAGAGGGGAGCAGTGGGAGGAGACTGACGGACTCGAGAAAAAACTGCTTAATTTTGTGTTAAAATCCCTTAAAATCCCTGAGTGTGACGTTAAAGGGTCGATCTCGATAATATTATGGAGAAAAAACTGCTTAATTTTGTGTTAAAATCCTGTACTTTGGAGTCGAGCAACAAACTAAATATTTCTTATACATTTCGAAACAACTTAAACCCGTCAGTCTGGATAAAACCAGACTTTTATTTTATAAAAAATAAGGCGTAGCTAAAATATACCTTTCGATATCAAGTACAGCACATGGGTCATTCACTGTATAGTCCTCTAAAGAAACGAGAATCGATTATCAGGTCACGCAACGAAAAAATTAACCCGAAATCTTAAAAGGGTTATGTGCCCGGATAAGCAGTTTTGACGTTCAGGTCCAAACGACTCAATATTTTGAGCTGAAAGTTTGAGACAAGGTAAATACGCCATTTCTATTATTTTGGCGCTTAAAGTTTAAACGTACTCGGACTTTTATTTTAGTTTGAATTAGCTGAAGTCCTGTAAACGTCGCTTTTAATTTAAATTAGCCAAATTCGTCTAATAGGGGGCGGCACCACACATAATTTTCACACAAACAAATACACGGAAAAGACATCTTACTCAGAGACCACGAACAAACGAATAATTCAAATAAGTGAATGGATCCGGGGGCTAGCCGGACGCGTCCACTGCGCTGTACAGTCCCGGGCCTGTGGTGACACAGGCTTCACTCATAAGTTATTAATATATTTCGTTTCTGATTTTTATAGGCCTTTGTAGTCTTTATATGCGATGAAACTTTCGTATCTGTAATAGTAAAGATGAGAGAGTTACGGAAACAAATTTTGAATCTGATATTAATCGTTTATCAAATTATAATCAATTTTATAATTAAATTGCACGAGGCTTCGAAACACATTAATTATAATAGGTTAAGAGGTATCAATGTGACTTTATCTAAATTGTAATTAATGCATATAGGGCCTTTAATCTCATTAAAGCAACCATTGTTCTACACTTCATTAATATGGAATGTAACGTATAATAGGCGTTGTACATGTTAAAGCCATGTTTAGACTATGTTGAAGTCGGGGTCGGCTGTTTGAAGGTCTCTCGGCTGTAAAACTAGACGGTGGATATATTTCTAGATGGAGAAATTAGTTAAAAGTGTGATACGTCCTTTAAGCTTGGCGCAGACGGTCAACTTTTCGTCGCTTGTTGCTGCAATAGGCAACTACTGGCAACTCCGAGCAATTGGCAACTCGGGGTCTCCCGTGTGCGCTGACTGGCAACGAGAAGCAATTTTTCCCCGGATGTATCCGGAATGCCGATATCACGTGATCATTCAAAATGTCGCCGTACATACAACATACGACATACAGCTCGCTGATTGGACAGTTAACCAGTTGCTTGTTGCCTGTTGTCGCCTACCGCCGCAGACCAGCAATTTTGAAGCAACAGATGAACAATTTCTCGACGACGAGCGATTTTCTGTTGTCGAATATCAAACATGTTTGATATCTGGCAACGAGAAGCAACTCGGAGCAACAGCAGGTAACTATTGTTGCCCGTTGGCGCAGACGAGCGATGTTTTCTTTCAACGACCAGCGATTTCACTGTTGCCTGAATGTTGCCCGAAAAAGTTGCCCGTCTGCGCCTGGCTTCAGCGCTATGACAATCCCCTGCAAACATACAATATTGTGTAGAATGAAAAGAAATAAAAAATATATTTTTAGTTAATACTGATGTGCACAGGCCTTAAGACACATAAACGTAATACTCAACACTATCATTATCCGAACTTTTCATTCAACAAGTCCAGCGATAAATCTAATGAAAAATGAAACTCGACGCATAACAATATCACATTTTACTCGACGAGATCCAGAGTCAAGTGTTACGTGAAAACTCTTTGAATTCATCTGGCGCCAATCTCCATCTTTGTTATGTGTAGTCTCGGGGGAAAATACGTGAAATTACGTGTTGTTCTTAACCACTGTAATAACACGGACTGTTCTTAAGCCAAACATACAAAACGGTGGAAATGACAAACTGATACGATAAAATACAAGAGTTTTCACCTTTATGGAAATATATATTACAAAGACGTGTACCTATCTTGTTTTATCCGTACCCGACGCTCTTTACGGTGATGAACTTTTCAGACACAGTAAATCACTTCGATTAACAGTTCTTAAAGATAAAAATGTAAAATTTTTGAGGATGAAACACGAAAATTGATTGCATTAGAAAATACGATTCCATGATACCGGTTGATGAAGAACAACGGGACGTTAAACCCTATAAACCCATACGAGACTTTCCACACATGAAATATAATTGATTGATCCTTCGTTGGAGTTTTTGTCTCTCCCTCTCCCTGGGGGTCACGGTGGATAAAGCGCTGGTTCGCTAGCCTGGAGGTCGGGTGTTCGAACCTTACATTGGCCCAGAAAGTTCATCTCGATTTTCCGGCGTGATTTCCCTTTGTCAGTGATGCTGAAGGAGGGCCGGGCAAGGACAGCTGCCTAGTCGTTCGGATGGGACAAAAACCGAGGTCCTGTGTACACATTGGAGTGCACGTAAAAGATCCCTCGGCAGTTGGAATTCGATATAAGGGTAGGCCGTAGCGCCGCTGCCCGGGCAAAATTTCCCTAATTCCAAAAACTAGACAGCTGTCCTTGTCAGGTCCTCCGTTCTGCATCACTTACAAGGGGGAAGCACGACGGAAAATCTGGACGAACTTTCTCGGTCAATGCAGTGATCGAATCAGCGTCTTACCCACTTAGCCACGTAGGGTTGAGAACCAGACTAAAAGATTGTTTTATTAAAGTCCAGACCAGAAACTATGCCTGTGTAAACCAACTAGAACTGATTCAGTTAACACCCCAAATCTTGAGTTTATTGTGAGTAAAAGGGTAGATATATATACACGGAGGTGTTAGATATCAGAAATAAACACCAGAAATTCCTACGCCACCCAATAAACACTAGAACTATTTATCTAGACATTACGTCATCCAATAAGATCACAGAGTGCACCTAGTACCCAAGTCACTTCCTAGGTTATATGTTTTTCTTAAAATCATTGAAATGTGGCCGTATATTGTCGTCGACCCAGTATGTCGACCCGGCGTCGACAATTACTTGTGGTCTCTCTATAAGGCTAAGTTAAGCCCCTTTTACACTTGGCCGCGATAAGCGTGCCGTACTGGGTACGCTACTAGGCCGCGATAAATTTCAAGAAATTGTCCCGTTTACATTACCGGTGTTGGAACCGTGCCAAGCACGCCAAATGTGGGACTCTTCACAGAATTTCGGTCCCTAAGCAAGTGACAACAATTATGGCGGTTGATTTTGGTACGTGTAGCCATTTTGACAGAAATGATGACAGAGCTCTCAAAGTTCGCGGGAAAAAAGGTCAAGATTCATTTGGCGCATGAGCAGTAATCCGTGCTCAGACCGGTTAGCGTTTACACTACCAAAATTTAAACCGAGCCGCTCTTAGCACAGTTCCGAGGCCACTTCACTTCAGTGGGCCAGATTGGCACGGTACTCAGTACGGCACGCTTGTGTTTAACCCGTTTACACTACAGAAACATTAACGGTGCCGTACCAGGAACGGTAACTGGCACGCTTAAAATTTGTAATGTAAACGTGTCCGATTCACTTGAAATTGAGGCCATGATTGTCAACGACTTCCAAAAAC
This sequence comes from Patella caerulea, assembly GCA_036850965.1. NCBI lineage: Eukaryota > Metazoa > Mollusca > Gastropoda > Patellidae > Patella > Patella caerulea. Next base: position 4,768,301 of record JAZGQO010000007.1, read on the forward strand.
TACTGTCTTGTGGACGCTTTAGTTTATTTATTTTAATTGAGTGCAGCCTTTATATTAATTCACTTGATTTAATATTTGTTGTTTATTTCTTGCAATGTTTGGGCAGTTTGTCCTGTCCGCAGGTTTGTCATCGGTTTCTTTACACGTAGTGTAAATTCTCTTGTACTTGTTATTAAGATAGAAACAGTGGCGGAAGCAGGAGATTTGGTTTAGGGCCGAGAAAAATAAAATGAAATGGGGTTTAACGTCCTACTGTTCTGCTTCTAAACTGGGCTAATGAAGACGGGCATACGCCATACAGTGTCCTAGGGATCTTTTACGTGCATGCTAATGTGTACACGGCATCTCGGTTTTTCGTCCCATCCGAACGACTAGACAGCTGTCCTTGTCAGGCCCTCTGCCCTGCATCACTGACAAGAATGAAACCACGCTGGAAAACGGGATGAACTTTCTCGGCAGGGATCGAACTTTATGGTCGAGAATTTTTTTTAAAATCTGTGTGTCAAATGTGTCGCGTGGTGAGAATCTGGGCGCGAATAGAACATCCAATTTCATCAACTCAATCAACCAAAAAACCTCACATTTACACGCTTCATAACAACAAAATACGTGCTATTTTATACCGATATTTTGAGGGAGGGACCGAGCCTTTATGACGCCCACCTGGATCCGCCACTTGATGGACGCAAGATTGGATCCGACCCAGTGAATTTTAAAACGGGAAGAGTATGTGTAGAACTAAATCTGCCTATTGTAGATCGTTCGTTAGGCCTGAAATGCTATATAAATTATTAATTAGACATAAATTAACTTATCCAGACGAAAATCAACTCTCGATGTTGGATTAGAATCCTGTATGCTGCTGCTGATATCAGAGTCAAATGAGTACGGATAACAACCATCTTTCTATGGGCTGATGTACCACGTTGCACATGGTGACTGAGTGTCATTTTTGGAAACGTTTGGCCAGATCAGTGACTGAATGGGGGCCGGGAGCTCTAAGGGGTGGGCGATGGAGTCCTAGAAGGAAAATCTAGCTTATGGACAAATATGTTGCATGTGGCCATCTTACCAATTTATTTAAAACGGCACAAATTCGAGATTAAAAAGGACTCCCAAAATTAAAATAAGGGCACACAAACTACTTGTGAACATCAACCATACGCACATGCTCCTTTTCATTCTACCCCTTGACCATTTTAGGCCTAACCTCATGTTCCTGAAGCAGCGACCGTGAGTTTTACATCTGGACGTTGCTACAGATTACGTCACAATTCCTGAACTTATAGCTACGTCACTACAGACACGTGAACAGTAGCGCCCAATCAGACGTTGTGACACTGCGACCTCCACGGAAACCTTGACATTGAACGAGCCTTGAACTTTGCAACTCGATTATCACGAGTAGACATATTAGCTTGAAAGCGCGAGACTTGATATTCGCGACGATCAAGGAATCTGAAAGGCTTACAAGCTGGGCTTCTACCCTATCGAAATTAGTGCCGAAATATGCAGGGTATTAGGCTACGTGAGGCCTTTATAAGATGTACGTAGATAAAGCAAGATCAAGCCTTGAAGATGGGCTAACCTAAAAACTGTATGAAGAAAAGGGCCCCACGTGTATGCGAAGTGGTGGTATATCATCTACCAGTACCCCCCACCACCATCCTCCTCCAAATATGGAAAATCTGACTGAACAGCACTGATGTCCAGTTTTTTTACACGCAGCAACCTGAGTAACAATCAACCGTCTGTATGATTCAAATTGTTGGAATTTATAGCTTCAACTACCAGTATATATACATATATATATCATGTTTACCCCCTAGCGAAGGTGACTAGAGTGTCTTCTCCATGTTTACCGATATTTGCATCCTTCGTTTTTTATTAACTATGCGTTTGTGTATAAAATGTTCTAATTACATCCATGCTGAGTGTAAAAATACAAGACGAGGGAATAAACTACATAACGTGAATTAAATGCTTTAAAGATACTTTGTGAAAGATTTAAGCCAGACTGACACTTGCACGATTCCGCTGCACGTATTGGCACGACTCGAGTCGGCACGACACCGTCCGATTTGTGCAAACTCGTCGTGCCAATGCGGGAAGTGCGTAAATAATGCGCAAACTATGCGTGATCTTGTCGTGCCAGTTCGTGTCAACGTGGACACTGATGGACACGACCAAATCGTGGACAAAAGTCGTGCAAGTGTCAGCTTGGCTTTAGAGTACGAAGGGTCAGTTCTTTATCTAAAGCCAGGCTGACACTTGCACGACTTTTGTCCACGATTTGGTCGTGTCCATCAGTGTCCACATTGACACGAACTGGCACGACGAGTTCACGCATAGTTTGCGCATTGTTTACGCACTTCCCGCATTGGCACGACGAGTTTGCGCAAATCGGACGGTGTCGTGCCGACTCGAGTCGTGCCAATGCGTGGCACGGAATCGTGCAAGTGTCAGCCTGGCTTAATAGATCAAAATAAATACGATCGGACTCAAATACAGATCTATATTTCGATTCGGCTTTTTACACTTTTGATGGCTTCCACTACATAAAGATCTGACCGGTTGTTGCGATAGGTCACGTCAGAGGTCACACGAGCAGCCTTTGGTTCTATGACGTCAGACATTTCATTAATCAATAAGCATTGATGTTACTGGTGGATTACTCACAATTCTGTGTAAAACGCACCTAAAGCTCGTCGTAACTGACCGTTTCATTGGTTACTACTTCACACCATTCAGAACACGTCAATGATAACAACTCTTCCAGATCCTAGTGTAGTAAAGACAAGTAAAACGAAATTTTGAACTATAAAAACGAAACGAAATAGGATCTGTGTTTTAATCAGATTGTAAAAAAACTAATGACAAATGAATAACTTCAGTCAATTTACTGAATTGTGAGCGAAGTTATGAGTGTTCGAAGTTTTGATAAGATATTCTTGATTGTTACAATGCTGCATTTATCCATTTCAACATTAAATTATCCGTTTTAACATTAATCCATTCAATATCGCCACCATCCGAAAATTCATAATGAGTTTGCCATGTGTATAATAGGCCGACATAGCTTTTACCAATCTGATTAAAACACCGACCCTATATCGTTTCGGTTTCATAGTTCAAAATTTTACTCGTCTTTACTACACTAGGATCTGAAAGAGTGATTATCATTGACGTGTTCTGGATGATGTGAGGGATTAGCCAATGAACTGTTCAGCGACTTATTGACCTTTTGTTGCACGGAACTGTGTTTGACGTCATAGGGTCAAATGTCGCTCTGAGGTGAACTCTCGCTATTACTTGTCAGATTTTCATGCAGTCATCGAAAGTATAAAAAACGAAACGAAAAATAAATTTGTATTTTAATCAGACTGGCTTAGCTCTTGCATAATGCATCTTTAATTTTATACAGTGGAGCCTGTCTAACCTCGTGGGTTTTCTCCGGGTACTCCGGATTTCTCCCACTGCTAAAGACCCCTAGTTGCAATGAATTATTGAAATAAAATTTGACCATATGTTAGTCTCGAATGACCTAGTTTGTGTCGAGTAGACGTTAAATACCATAATATTTAGGCCTGAAATGTTATCTAATTAGATCTTTCATTAACTTATCTAGACCATCATCATCTCTAGTCTGTGACATGTACTGCATGAATTAGGAAGCGATCTGCTACTAAAACACTCATTTATGATTAAATCAAGAAATGGACAATCGAGGCTTTGCTTTTTACCTTGCCAACTTTAGTTATGATGATCGAGGCTAGGCCCAAATTTCAATCGCTAAATTCGCTGTTCAGAATGGATCAATTTGACTGAAGTTTTAAGCAAATTCCCTTCACATTGTCTAGAGGTTAACGTCCTACTGTTCTGCTCTGACTGGGCTAATGAAGACAGACATATATCATACAGTGTGCTATGAGGGACATTTTGCCCAGACAGCTTTCTTTTACTTGCCAGGGATTCTTTTATGTGCATGCCAATGTGGACACCGGACCTCGGGTTTTCGTCCCATTGAAACGACTATAGGTCGTCCTTTGTCGTGCCCTCCGTCCTTTGTCGTGCCCTCCGCCCTTTGTCGTGCCCTTCCGTCCTTTGTCGTGCCCCTCCGTCCTACACCACTGATAGGCGGGAACCACCCCGGGAAATCTTAGCCATCGCAGGAACCCAGCACCACGTTAGCAAGCCAACGCCCTAGTCATGAGTCGCCGTGGCCCCCGACTCATGTACACAAGTGGGACGTAAAAGGTTCGAAACCCCTTTATCTCCAAAGTAAAATATCTTTAAATGTAAGAAAGATGCGAGAAGACTTTAAAATAGAATCCACTTAGTTCAGATTCTAAATCTTCACGCTGAAAAAAAAAGAAAAAAAAAGAAAGAAAACACAAAAAAAAACAGCCACAATAAATTTACCGGTGTTATCAAACTGTTGAAACCAAGAAAAAAGTTAATGGCTTAACAGTTAAAATCTTGAGAACTTGATAAAAACAATCAGCAACAAATAAACGTTACAGTGGTTTTAGCGAGAATAAAATGATTATATACTTCCGGTAAATGACTCAAGTAGCTAAGTTTAGTTAACAAACAACTGAACCAAAAATAAATTGAGAGGGGGGTTTAACGTCCACTCGACACAAACAAGGTCATTTCGGGACTAACATATTGTTTCAGAAGTTGGAGGAAACCGGAGTAGCCGGAGAAAACCCACAAGGTTGGACAGGCGACCTTACTCCTTGCCACGTATAACCGGGGATTCAAAAACCACGCCAGTTGACTCAATGACAGGCCCTATGATACAGCACTAACCATTCAGCCACCCAGCCCCCAGCTCTTGGTAGAGATTTAAATGGATCAGAACACACACGAGATTTAGAAATTTAACGAGTCAATGGATAATCAAGACTTTTAATCGGTTGTCAAGTACTATTGCTACAATAATAAACAATCCACGATACAAGTTCAGTCTTGGGGGTTGGGATGGCCTAGTGGTCTAGAGTGCCGCGCTTCGACCTCGTGGGTTTCCCTCGGGCACTCCGGTTTGCTCCTACTGCTAAAGACGCCTACCGGCAAGCGAATTATGGAAACTCTAGTTGGCCGGTCATCTCTGGCTTGTGGCTGTTGTTTCGAGCCGTGGTGTGAGCGTATGTGGCATGGAGATAGGGGCGCCTTCTCAACTTCGTGGGTTTCCTCCGGGCACTCTGGTTTCCCCCCTCTGCTAAAGACCCCTACGCGCAAGCGAATTATTGAAATGTATTTAAACCATATGTTAGTCCCGAAATGACCTACTTTGTGTCGAATCGACGTTAAACCCCCTCTCTCTCTCTCTCTCTTTCGCTTTTCTAATTCTTACATAATATATCTTTAGAGTAATCTGATTGCACTCTACATTCCAAAAATAATTTCTCTAGAATTTGGTCCGCCTCGAGCGGTCCTTGAATTTGCCCTTTCTCCAATAGCGTCGTTTTCCATTCGTTCTGCTTTCCTACACAAAAACACCTTTCTTGCCACTGCAGGGTCGGATCCAAGAATTTTTGCAGGAGGGAGTTTGACAGGTTCCTGAGGCAATGTACCCCCCCCCCCCCCACACACACACACACACTCCGACCTTGAAATGTTTTGGGAAACACATGATCTCTATTTTGGCGTATATACACTGGGCTTTATAAAACGAGAAATCCAACATCCCGTTTGACGTAGATTTTTATTATGAATGATATCAGGAGATAAAATCTTGTATGTACCTGACCGTGGGGGGGGGCTCACCGTACCCCCACCCCACCTAACCCAACCCTCTCTGGATCCGCTCCTGCAATGTTTTACAACGTTAATGCAATTGCACGAGTAAATTCATGCAATCAGATAAAGGAGGGTCCATAAGGTTCGGAACTGAAATGAAATGGGTTTTACGTCCTATACGCCATACAGTGTTTTTTGTCCCATCCGAACGACTAGAAAACTGTTCTTGTCCATCCCACCCCACCCTCCGCCCGCGTCAAGCACCACTGACAAGGGGAAACCACGTCGGATAATCATGATGAAGAACCTCTGCCAACACCGGGAGCGAACCCCCAAAATTCAGCGTTTTACCAACTTAATCACCGTGGTTATAAACTGACGAGACTCGGGACAATTCTAACCGATTCTAACGATTCCATTATATCAGACACCGCAGAAAGAAGTGAAGTTGAAACATAAGTTTATCACGTGCAGAACACGATTCTTCACATTAACACACATATCTAGTTAAATGTCGTGGCAGATAGTTTGAAAAGAAACTTGTGAAGAAAAAAAATGGCGCAATTTATCTTGTGAGAACACTTAATCAAGTCACCTACATCCTCCAGCTCGAGCGTGTGATTTATTCTAAAACCAGATGATTTGAAGTCAAGTGTAAAACACACAATACCTAGCCAGAAATTAAACAGCTCCTTTCTCCCTTATTAACAGTTTGTTGCACGTGCATTAAGGCGGGAAACCTAAATAATCAACGGGCTAGCAGGAAACACAAAACTATTCGTTATTTCCGGAAACGGTTTCCGTGTTTATCACGTGACCGACAATGGCATTGTCTCGTGGAATTGTTCCAATTGTTCTACTTCCTCACGTGCTTAGCGATATTTGAATTATAAAAGGTTACGTGGAATTGGATACATTGAACGATAAATATACACAGATTGTTTTTAATATTTTGTTTTAGTAACTCATGTATCAGTATCGGTTTGGTTGTTCTGTACTGTTGTATTAACCGACAGGTGGCGCTGCTATGAGAAGGAAGTGGGCATCTGGACGAGCTCGTGATGAAAACAATTGTTTCCCGTGTATATTATTTTGTATTACATGACGTAATTACGTATACCCAGACAAATGTTGTTTCCTTTGCGCGCAATTTGTTCTTTATAAATATTTATATTTTCATATTTAAAATTAGATAGATACATGCAATAGTGGTAGGCTACTAGGTCAGCAACTAGCATCGCTAACTCATGTCGACAATGTTTCAGATGCTTATTGTATCATTTCATACTAAAGGTCAATATTGTCAACCATAGTCCTTATCGACCGCCCCCCCCCCCCATCCCCAAAGAAAAATAAAAAAAAAAACAGCCAAAACACATAGCTGCAATATACGACGTACGAGCGACATACATTTATATACATAACCTTTAACCCCAACCCACTCCACGCCCTGTTCATACACACCAATAAGCGACGTAAGAAACGTACCTTTATTTGCTGTAAATAGTTACCAATAATTAGGACCTCTTTTGCCGAAGTAGTTGCCCGACGTCTATCGCTTAAAACAAACTTTTGTGACCGAAAATCTCTTAAGCGGTGGTCGCAATATGTGTCCGAAAACCTCTGTAACCGGTGGCCGACAGGCCTATCTAATAATCCATGTGGATAGCCTATAGGCCTTGCATTCAACAATACGAGACCGACTGGCTTCGACCGAATATTTACCAGTGCTCACTGCAGGCGCATAAACATGTCACCGTGTCCTTGATGTAAAACCTAATAACAACCCTAAAACAATATAGAGCTGTCAACGTCATGAGATTACCCGCCATATTGGATTACCTACTACTAGATTTATTTAGGTACAAACTGACATTGCGCGGTCTCCCAGGCGACGTTAAATCTTGAAATCTCATTATGTGAACTACTAATCTTTAGTGAGAAAATTGATATGTTTTTACGCCCCAGAGAAAATAGGTTGGCACAGTTGTTCCAAAAAAAACCCCAAGAACTACTAATAGAAGTAAAAACAGTAGGAGAGAATGAGCGCGTTAAAAAGATAAAGTTTCCACCGTAATTACTTTGTTTACATAAATATGCAATTATATATATAAAAAAAACATGATATACATTAAGACAATTACCTACGCGCAATACAAAAACACCGGACACGCTGTATCGTAAAGTCTGTCATTGAGTCAACAGGCGTGGTTTCGATTACCCGGTTGTACGTGACAAGGTGTAGGGTCGCCTGTCCAACCTCGTGGGGTTTCTCCGGGTCCTCCGATTTCCTAGTACTGCTAAAGAACCCTACGCGCAAGCGAATTATAGAAATAAAATTGAACCATGTGTTAGTCCCGAACTGCCTGTTTCACGAAATTTTTAATAAAATAAAATCTAAATTTTCAGTAATTAGATTGGCTTATATTAGATTGATTTTAGTGCTTAGCCAATCAAAATTGAAGTATCATGTAAAATTTAGATTTTATCTTTAGTTAAGATTTCGAGAAACAGTGTCAGTGAGCATTAAACTCGATTCTCTCTCTCTCTCTCTCTCTCTTTCTCTCTCTCTCTCTCTCTCTCTCTCTCATTTTATCGATCATAAGACTGATACCATCATCGGTCTGTTATTATTGAGGTTAAATTCCCGCCTGCTATCACAATATTAGTCGACAATGACGTCACCACAGACATGAAATAGGTATAATGACCTACTGTTCAGCTCCGAATGGGCTTATAAAGACGGACATACGTCATACTGGGGGCCAGGGTGGTTAAGTGGGTAAGACGCTGGCTCGCTAACCTGGTGGTGGGGTGTTCGATCCCTGCATTGGCCGATAAAGTTCATCCAGATTTTCTGGTGTGGTTCCCCCTTGTCATTGTCGCAAGGTGAAGGGCCTGACAAGGACAGCTGTCTACTCCTTCGGATGGGACGGAAAACGGAGGTCACGTGTACACATTGGCGTGCACGTAAAATACATGGAGAAACCTAAATGGAAATATCCCGAGGAATAACCCTAGCTATCTCCATGCCGACATGAACAACTCCTTCCAGTTTAAGAACGATGGAATTCATTAATGTATACCTGTAAACCCCAGAATCTTGATTTACACAAATTCTGAGTTTCCAGATCAGAACGTCTACATGTATAATAACAACTCAGACAGACATACATTTATACGTAATAAAAAGCCGCCATTGTTGCACGAGTACGTACTAATATTACCCACGATTCCAATCATTCAATAGGTACATTATAATATAGTAATTACCCGTTACCTGTTCGCGCTTATCAAGGTGTTCATTTCATGTTCGAATCTCACTGCCATCTTCAAAGAGCGTGATGAAACAGTTTACTGATTGTCATGCATTATTTCACCCATGTACGTGCTTTCTCACGTCAGTTAATTTTATCTAGATCGCTACCTTGACAATGTTTATAGTTTATCTTAAGGATAAATAATCAAGCAATCGCTTTTCAAAACATTTTATCGCAATTTAAAAATCTGTGATTGCCATTACGGTAGTGCGATTAGGTGCGAATCACAGGGCGGTGTTTTGTCTGAGTTGGGCTGGAGGACGAGATAACATTGAGGATGAAAATAACTAAAATATCTACCACTGATATAGATACTAAACATGGTTTATATAAACAAAATAACTACTTCTGTTCAAAGATGAAACATTTACGAACGTGTAAAAATAATGTGAGAGTATTACCTCTTATGATTAACTCGTGCAATACACTAGCCGTATCAAACACATCAAAACATTATAAACCGTTCAGGGCCTCGGGTTAAAACTGGTTTAAAGGAGAGAGAGAGAGAGAGAGAGAGAGAGAGAGAGAGAGGTGGTTTTAACGTCCACTCGACACAAACTAGGTCATTTCGGGACTAACGTAATTTTATTTCAATAATTCGCTTGCGCGTAGGGGTATTTAGTAGTGGGAGGAAACCGGAGTACCCGGAGAAAACCCACGAGGTTCGACAGGCGATCCTACTCCTTGCCACGTACAACCAGGGATTCGAAACCACGCCAGGCCGTATGATACAGCGCGCGCACGCTAACCATTCGGCCATTCACCGCACTCCCCCAGTAGACGATAATACTATTGATATGACATAAATGTTGTATATTGTTAAATATCTTTATAACTCCTAGTTAAAGACGTTGAGATGTGCCGTAATGTGAAATACAGATATGTATTTCAAACGATTTGTAAAAAGTTGAAATTATCACCAAGAATATCATTGATATAAGAAACTCGACATCGACATCTGTCAGATTATTCCCATCTTTCACGTTTTTATTCTTTCCACCCGTTAATCGTGATTCACCGTATAAAAAACGGAAATAGCATATTGTTAACGAGGGCTTAAGCGGCGTTTTAAATGTTGTTCCTTATAGCTCTGATGTTATAATACGGTTCTTTTTCACAAACTGTACTCGTAGAAAATAATCTCTAGAAATGGGTTAAGCGTGTGACATTTCTGCACCAACTTGGCCGACGGAAGTGACGTAGTGTGAATTCCGATTGTTAACGCTTCTTTATGTTTTTTAAAACACCCCTACCACGTTCCACCCCTAGCTACGTTTCTACCACCCCTCTCAACTATTAACTACGATTCTGCCCAGGTTATTTATTAAACCCCATCCGGCTTCACCCTTAGTTAAGCTTTTGTCCATCACGCTCCACCCTTAAGTACGATTCTGCCCAAGTATATTTTTTAAAACACCCCACCTCGCCCTACCCTTAGCTACGTTTCTGGCTATCCCGCTCCATCCTTAGCTACGCTTCAGCCCACCCCGCTCCACCTTTAGCCACGCTGCTGCTCAGGTATGTTCTAAAGGAACAAAACTCACCCTTCTAATTGTCAAATTTCAGTTTTGTCATTTTGTTTATGATTTTGATTTTAGATATGATTTATAGAGTATTCATATATATCTATATCACTTCTTTTCTTGTCGATCACTTTGCGCCCTCCAATCTCCACCCCATCCCCCACCCCGGTGATAAGTATGGTCCTCGCTGGAAACGTCTATAATAAAATGTCCGACGTATAAACGGTATTATTCCTATATACTAAACACTGACTTCGAATACACGATCACTTTTATATTATCATTTTTATGTGCCATGGAAGTGGGGGGTCGAATGGCCGAATGGTTCGCGGACGCGCGCTGTGTCATACGGCCTGCCATTGAATCAACTGATGTGGTTTCGAATCCCCGGTTGTACGTGGCAAGGAGTAGGGTCGCCTGTCCAGCCACGTGGGTTTTCTGCGGGTACTCCGGTTTCTCCCCACTGCTAAAGACCCCTACGCACAAGCGAATTACTGAAATATAATTGAAAGATGTGTTAGTCTCGAAATGGCCTAGTTTGTGTCGAGTGGACGTTAAACCCCATCTCTCTCTCTCTCTCTCTCTACCCCTCTCTCTCTCTCTCTCACACACACACACACCTTAGAAGTGATCATGAAAAACTTTTAAAAAAACTATCAAGCACTGTGTCATTTCCACTTTATTTTCTTCTGAAAAACGTCTAATTCCACTTTCCTGAAGATGGGGTTATTCAGGGTGGCGACTCCAGGTGTTGACTCCTCTGTACAGTTACTGATATATGTTATGTTATTCGTGTTCTTTGGGCGTCTTCGTTGTTTGAATAAACCACGTAAAACATGTAGCATAATACCTATCATTTAACACCGTCTCACGAACACTGATAGTATTTTTATCCATTTTTTAATGTTTTTTTGATCCATTTGAAATTGAGTCAAAATAAAATGTCGAAAGGAAGAAAAACTTAGTTCGAAGGGGAAGAAATGAATACGCGACTTGAAAGCAGAACCTACATCGAAGCGCTCCGTTAGACACACAAACACAGAGAATACCATAGTAAATAGTGAAAGGACACAAAGCATTACATACCGCGGTTTAACTATTGATTTATACATGTAATATGTTTGTCTAATACGCTGGTTAACGGGCGGAACATTGAAGCAAAAGGCTTCCGTTTTATTTGGAGGATGTCTTGTCTTTCAAATAGTCTTTTAAGCTTTCCATATTGATGACATCAGACACGTTAAATGTTCGCGCCATCTGCTCCAACTGGCGGGAACGGACATAGTTGAGAGTGCAGTTTTAAAGTTTGGAATTTTTTCTCTCTTGGAGGGCAGACGAGTTCCCACGTTCACTCACGTAATTTATAACAACATAAGCGACATATTTATTAAATATGTTTTCTGTGGGTGCTTTTTTTATATTTGATATTTACAAACAGCGCTGTAGCCACTTGCGCATCCTCGAGACATCTTCGAGACTTCCACACACACTGAGATAATAGCAATCAAACCAGCGGTTGTCATCACTCTTCCCCTTTTCAGAGAGAGAGAGAGAGAGAGAGAGGGGGGGATAATGTTCACAAACTAGGTCATTTTGCACCTAACATATGGTTCAATTTTATTTCAATAATACGCTTGTTCGTAGGGGTCTTTAGCAGTTGGAGGAAACCAAAAGATCCAGAGAAAACCCACGACGTTCGTCAGGCAAACATTATCTTTTTCACGTACAAGTTTGGGACCAAAGTTGACTCAATGACAGACCTTTTTGTCGAAAGCGCATGCGTCACACAACCCATTCACCAAACACCCCCATATTTACGTACATGGATGTTGTAATTCAAACCGACGATACATAAAACTCTCAATTCTCCGATAATCTGGACAAATCTAGCCAAATTTTGGTGAAAACTGAGTTAGCTCCATATTTGGACTGAGTACACATGTATATGATAATAGTTTTCTTTTTCTACTTCAATAAAAAGGCTTCTAATTATCTTCATCTAAAAAGGCAAAATAAAATCATTTTTATATGCAGTAGCTTAATTCTGAAACAAAACGTTTTCCTTTGTTTTCTCAAATCTACATTCAACAGTGTTACTAGGTTTTCCGGATTACGGGAAATTTATTTAGAACGGCAGAATTGGATTTCCAGGTTGTAACGAAAAACTCGGAAAAGTCGGAGTTACAAATCCAGAAAACTGTGAACAAAATTTTTCGCTTTCAATTATAGTGTAAAAACGAAAACCAAGAAGTTTCTTAGTGAATATTTATTTTCTTTTCTTTTCCTTTGATCGTTTGCGGATATTGTCCGGAAAATGTCGTTTCCGTTTCGACTATATTCGTTCAACTTCAAAATCTACAAGAAAAATATTTGCCATAGATAGAGAGAAATGGGATTTAACACCCACTCAACACAAACTAGGTCATTTCGGGACTAACATATGGTTCAATTTTATTTCAATATTTTGCTTGCGTGTAGAGGTCTTTTAGCAATGGGAGGAAACTGGAGGACCCGTAGAATACCCACGATGTTTGACAGGCGACCCTACTTCTTGTCACGTACAACCGTGGGATCGAAACCACGCCAGTTGACTCAATGACAGGTGCTATGATACAACATGCCACGTGCAAACCATTCGGTCATCACCCCACCCCACCCCCATGCCTTACATATGAAAAATACAAGTAGGCTAAGAGCAAAACATGTTGATTTTCAGACAAACTTTTGAACAAATACATACATAATCAAATTAACATCCCACCCCAACCCCAACCCCACCCTCCACATAAACACCTCCCCCCACCTACAGATTAATTTTATTTCGTGAACCAATTTTTCATAAACTGAATGATTTTGTTTACAACAATTTAAAATAGTGATGATAAATAAAAATATAGAAATTTTAAAATGTTTAGGAGCTTTTATATACAATTCATTCATGTCTTTGTAAAGTTGTGTATCTTTGTATAATTATATTCATGTATATGTATCCTTTGTTTGTTTCATGTATATTTCTATTATTTGTATTTTTATATGCACATAACCTTTTACGATTATTTATAAAATAAATTTTCTAGTTTTGCTTCCGTGCGGTCAGTCGACACCCCCCCCCACCCTCCTCGCCTGGGGACCACGGTGGCTTCGTGGGTAAGACGCTGGCTCGCTAGCCTGGAGGTCGGGTGTTCAATCCCTGCATTGGACGAGAAAGTTCATCCAGACTTTCCGGCGTAGTTTCCCCTTGTCAATGATGCAGGGTGGAAGGCCTGACAAGGACAGCTGTCTAGTCGTTTGGATGGGACAAAAACCGAAGTCCCGTGTACATATTGGCTTGCACGTAAAAGATCCCTTGGCAGTTGGAATTCGATATAAAAGTAGGCCATGGCGTCGCTGCCCGGGCAAAATTCCCCTCATAGCACACTGTATAATGGCGTATGACCGTCTTCATTAGCCCAGGTTAGGTGCAGAAAAGTCGGATGTTAAACCCCATTTCATTTTATTTCATTTTGTCTACGCATGAAATAAAATTTACAGACAACCAATGTTGTTATCGTTTTTGTAATCTTCAGTCCAGCCTCCCTTCGGCCTTCTTCAATCCGCCATTGTAACTGACACTGTCACGTTTAACCTAAATCAAAAAGGTCCGTCAATCTTCGACTGTACGCTACACGTGTTGTATCCGTGCATTAGGGTATAAGTTTTACCTATTGATCCCAAACCACTTAAGATTTGAAATAATTGGTTCCGACTTTCTGAACAATGGGCATCCCTGATAATTGTTTCACAGAGAAATCTTCGGCATTTATCAACACATTATTTCCGGATGACTGACTCTAACCCGAAACTATGTCGTGGTCCATTGGGTAGGAATCGGGGTTCGCTTGGTGCATTTTGAGTTTTGACTAATTCCGGACTTTAAATATGTCCAGGTTTACGGAGAATTTAATTTGAAACATTAAGACATTGATGGTTTAGGCTAACACGTTTTAAATTATCGGGTCTCCGAGGTTGCCTAAACAAAGATACATTAACAATCTCTGGTATCTTTTATTTCAAATTTCAAAATTTTTAAATTTTAAAACTAAAAATATTTTAACATAACAAACAAACATTTTTTATATATATATATATATTCAGACACTGGCTCTTGTTTCGCTGCCATGGATAACTTGACACAGAAAGGAAGTAAAGCATTTAATATTATGATTAACAAGTTAACAAAATTAAATACAGATCCATATCGCGTAAGAAAACTTTTTATCTCCCAAATTCGACCGATCATAACATATAATTCGGATATATGGTTTATGGATATGAACGAAAAACAACAGAAAGCTAAAAATAGATGTACTTTAAAAGACAAATATTTTGATCATCTTTCTTATATAGATTCAACAATTATAGAAAAATTAAATATCAAAATGACCAAATAAAATAAATGCCTTAGGAACAAGCAGAAAAAGTAGCAACATGGCTGTACGTGCAGAAATGGGATGCACACCAATTGAAAGTTTTATTAGACGTTTAGCACTAAAAAATTATGAAAGAATTACAAAACTACCCACTTTAAACTTAACAAGACTTGCCTTAATTGAAAATCAAAAGATGCATGCTGACGGACGATATAGCTGGTTTTCATTTATAAAAAATTGTGAAGCTATAAAATCCAATGTACATGTAGATATAAAATCATATTATAATAATTTATTGTCCCAATAATTTATATGCCAAGAGGTAGATGACGAAATTCATTTTCTAACAAATTTCAAACGACATGACAAAAATAGAATAGAACTGTTCAGGCTAATTTTATTCCATGAGCCAAATTTTTATAAAATGAATGCTTCACAACAATTTAAAATACTAATGATAAATAAAAATGTAGAAATTTTGAAATGTTTAGGAGCTTTTATATACAATTCGTTCATGTCTCTGTAAAGTATGTATGTTTATATAATTATGTACATGTATGTATTATGTATCCTTCGTTGTCTCATGTATATTTCTATTAATTTCAGTTGTATGTGCACATAACCTTGTTAAGTTTTTTATACAATAAAGTTTCTTCTATATATATTTCAAGAATAGTGCCAATAGCAGAGTTGAAACTGTTAGAATTGTTAAACTGAATATTCATATTCAACATTTAGTTGATGTAAAGCTTATTGGTGAGAACAAACAACTTTACTTCCCCCCTCCCCAATGAAATGAAATGAAATGGGGTTTAAAGTTCTACTATTCTGCTCCAACCGGTCTAATGACGGCGGGCATGCGCCATACAGTTTTCTATGAGGGACATTTTGCCCGGCACTACGACCTGCTCTGATTTCGCATTCCAAAAGTCAAGGGATTTTTTACTTGCACTCCAATATATACACAGAACCCCGGTTTTTCGTCCTATCCGAACTACTTTTGTAGGGTGGCGCCTTGCCAAGCCCTCAATCATACCTTTTAGCCAACCTTCGTCGGATTCACTGAGTTACACTGCCCCCCACCCCTCCCACGCCCCTTGGAATGAATATCTGGGGAGGAACATCTCAAGAGAAAACTTTTCCGGGGGAAGGAGGCATGTCTGGCTGTATCATGTGTTTGTCCCGTAGCACACTATATTGACTATGTCCATCCATCTTCGTCAGCCTAGTCAGGAGCAGAACAGTTCAGTTATTAAAAGTCCTCACAATCGCTAAATAAAACTTTGTTAACAAGTTCAATTTTAAAAGTCATCGTGGTCTTCCTACAAATTCTTCCTCCTCCATGTATTCAAATATGCCCATTCATGAATGGTGTTCCACAGGGATCGGTTCTTGCATATTATCTTTTGTATTGAATCAATAAATAACCTGTATACTGTAACAATATGAATGACATTAATTGTATTGATCAGTCATGTAGTACATAAATCATTCAGAAAATAATACCGCTATAGAAAATCCTAAAAATATCAATCCATTTATTGATGCGGGGTTATTTTGGTGCTTTTTAATGTTTAAGATTTGATATCATCCCTTTCGTATTAAATCAATAACGCTCCTTTGTGATAATGGCTATAATATTCATAACAAATTAAATCAATAACGCTCCTGTTTAATAGGTGCTATAATGATATAATAATCACATTGAGAGCATGCATGCTAATCTGAATACAAACAGCCAATGTAGGTGTTGCTACAATACTAGGATCGGTCGAGATATTTCAGATACCTGCCTTTTCGAGAGAATACAGGAGAATATGCATATTTTAACAATTAATTTCCTGCCTGTAATTCAGGTGTGGATATATTAACAACAGAAATATGAATTTAAAAATTCTCCAGACGTCGTTTGGGGTATCAGTTGCAAAATATAATATTATTAACATTTAAAGATACATGATGGGAGATTTAGATAAAGAGGTAGCCATTCTTGCTATAACAGTTCAAAAATAGATAATGTAAAATGAATAGAGTGTGAGAGAGAGGGAGAGAGATGGGGTTTAACGTCCACTCGACCCAAACTAGGTAATTTTGGGACTAACATGGTTTTATTTTATTTCAATAATTCGCTTGCGCGTAGGGGTTTATAGCAGTGGGAGGGAACCGGAGTGCCCGGAGGAAACCCACGAGGTTGAGAAGGCGCCCCTATCTCCATGCCACATACGCTCACACCAGGGATCGAAACCACAACCCAACCCCCCGTAAAAAGAATAATTTGAAAATTTCATTCAAATTACATGTACTCTATTGCAAGGTTTGACAGACGTGTGCAATAATTTCAACTACCGTCCTGGTTGATCGAAGCTAAGTCTTGTTCTTCCATATTTGATTAAATCAAAGTATCGCTGAACCGTTTTAATGTAATTAATATCAGAGAAATCTGATGCCATCGAGTGTTGATTTAAGCCTGGATTAGTTAGTTAATGTCTTATTAATACTTTAGAAAAAAATTCAGGCCTAAAGAAATAGGCAGATTTAGATCTTGCATATTGCATGTTTATATAAAATGGGGGGGGGGGGGGTAACGTCCTACTGGTCAGCTCCGACTGGGATAATGAAGACGGACATACGCCATACAGTGTGTGATATGAGGGAAATTTTGCCCAGATAGCGGCACTACGATCCATTCTTATATCGAATTCCATCTGCCAAGCGATCTTTTACGTGCACACAAATGTGTACAAGGGACCTCGGTTTTTCGTTCCACTCGAACAACTATTAATACGGTTCAATTTTAATTCAATAATTTAATAGCCTGTGGTTCTTTAGCAGTGGGAAGAAAACCGGAGGACCCGGAGAAAAATACCACGAGGTTAGGCAGGCGACCCTACTCCTTGTTACGTCCAAATTAGGGATCGAAACCACGCCACCTGACGTTCGTACGTTCCTGGAGTTTTACGTGCACTTCCACCACATGACCCAATTACTGATCTTATGATTTAAGGTACATGTGTTAGACGTTTCGACCACCTGGGGGGAGGGTGGGGAGTGTGAGCGCTCTGTATCATACGGCCTGCCATTGAGCTAACTGGCAGCGTTCTTGTACGTGACAAGGAGTAGGATCGCCTGTACAACCTCATGGTATTTTTCTCCTGGTCCTCCAGTTTCCTCCCACTGCTGAAGACACCTAAACGCAAGCGAATTATTGAAATAAAACCATATGCCAGTCCCGAAATGACCTAGTTTGTGTCGAATGGACGTTAAACCCATTTCTCTCTCTCTCTCTCTCTCTCTCTCTCTCTCTCTCTCTCTCTCTCTTTCTCCCACCCAACCCAGCATTTTGCATAGCAAATTCAAAGTGGTTTGTTTAATGACCTTTTGATGTAAATAAAATGTTTTATGTCTTACTGTGAGTGAATATATTCCATTATCTATTCAAGATTTTAAAATGCAATTCACACTTCGCTGTACAACCTCGCAGTAAAATTGGCTATAATAAATGTTATCAAGGCTT
Organism: Patella caerulea; assembly: GCA_036850965.1. Taxonomy (NCBI): domain Eukaryota; kingdom Metazoa; phylum Mollusca; class Gastropoda; family Patellidae; genus Patella; species Patella caerulea. The sequence continues at coordinate 4,786,812 of JAZGQO010000007.1, forward strand.
TGCGGGGGTAATCATATATAAATTTGAGATAAAAGCTGTGCAGGTAAAAGGGTTTATTAAGTGCTTTCTTTATTCTTTCTAGCGGTTTTAACTTGAATTTCATAACACATTCTAACTTTATAAAACCTGTTGGAACAGTGACGAGATTGATTGTTAAGCGATTCAGTTTTCTGAAGTAAGGCATGAACCATTGTAGGCCTACCTGAAAAGATGACTTTGTTCCGGGTTATCCACAAGGATGTGTATTAAGTCATGTTTTATTTACAATTTAATAAATGGCAATTTAATAATTCGATCGTGGTTTCGCATATAGTATTGACGATATGTTAAAGATACCACCACCAGTTGGACATTGAAAGTGTTGGCCTTAGCTCCCTGTAAGGGCAAAGTAATTTTTATTATTTAAAAAAAAGCCGGTTGTCTTTCAAGTCAGTTGCCCGACTTAAAGCCCAGTCCGTTCAGATGCTTAAGTTGAACTGGTTTTAAAACCCCGGGGATCGTTGAATCAGTTTAGCGCAAATGTGGGGCAAATAAACCGGTCTTCAATAAGGCTTTTTATTTTAAAATGGTTCATTTCGGCCGCCTGAACATGCTGGCTTAAAATTCCGACCCCATCGCGCTTTGAGCATGCGCAGTACGCACCAAGTTACATTCCTTGGAAAATGTCGGGGCCGGGCAGCGCCAGTGTTGTTAAAAGTGTGCAAGAACCAAATAAAGAATACGAAGCCAGTCATGCGTAGTTAACTCTAACCTCCGACCGACGAGGTCGGAATAGTTAAACTGGTTTGGCTTATCGAACGCAACATGATCCAGTCTTCAAAAATAAACCCGGCGATTTGAACTGGTTTAAAAGAAAAATAAGCGTCTGAACGATATATTATATTTTTAAAAGGCCTTTAGCTGATGGACTTATATACCCCCACCCCCAACCATACCTGTTAACCTGGGGTCAAATTATTTATTTACAATCTTTTAGGTATAATTTACTTTGCCTCACACATCGAAATTCCCAGTTCGTAATCTCTCCAACGAAGTTTAGATTGTCTTCAACAATAACATTAACTTTGCCCGTTCAGATAAAAACTAAATAAATTGTTACGTTCTAGAATAAACAGGGTCGTGTTTATAGTGGCGGGGCCTGTAATTAATTAAAAACATATCACATCTCGCTCCTCAATTCTCTTTAAACTGAGATTGGGTGTTTGAACTCGGGATAAAAATAAACTGTCAATTCGACACCTTGATTTTATCATCAATATAGTTCACGTGTCTTTAATTGTTGTTTATTCATAATCCTTCAAGGCGAGAGAGAGGGGGGGGGAGAGGGAGGGTTAACGTCTAGTCGACGCAAGCTAGGTCATTTCGGGATTAATATATGATTCAGTTTTATTTCGCGCAATACATCGCCTGTGAGTTGGGGAATTTGGCAATGGGAGGAAATTGAAGAATCCGGAGAAAACCCACGAGGTTAGACAAACCCTACCCATTGTCACGTACAAGCAGAGAATCGAAACCCCGCCACTTTACTCAATGGCAGCATATTAGGACTAACAAGCGATTTTTCTTGCACGAACATTGAAGAACATCGGAGACAAACCACGAGCTTAGACAGGCGACCCTTCTCCTTGTCACGTACAAGTATGAAATTCGAAGAGGGTGACATAGTAGACATATCACAAATTCATGGGGTTTTTTAAACATTCGCTTTCGACGAGGATGATATTGCAGAAAAATGAAACCTATGTATATTTTATTTGTATGTGTAGTCGGGAAGTAAAACGCAATAACGCATGCATTATAGGTCGTGAAATAGGATTCACACGTCCGAGTGTGACTAGGATTAATGGAATCTGTTTAACTTCGTGTTATCCGTGTTTTCTGGTTTCTTCCCCCTGTGACAGCAGATCTAAAAATAAACATGGGATCCGGAAGTGATGTCACACAGAATAAAACGTCACCATTATAGTCCCGAGGACTAACGTCGCAGTACATACTTTCACAATATCAATAATGATGGAAATGATTTCAGAACGATTGTTTTAACTTTAGTTTTCATTTTTATTATTCCACTTTATAGAATAAAATCTAAAGCTACGACATTAGACTTGCGATGGTCAGGGGGTCATTAACGTCCCGCCAATGATTTACACAAGTTTCTTTTTGTACATGAGGGGTTGGGTGGGCGTGAAATCCTAAGGTTTGTCATTGAAAAAAGTGGTGTGGTTTCGAATCCACGCTTGTACCTGACAAGGAGTAGGGTCGCCTAACCAACCCCGTAGGTTTTCTCCGGGTCTTCCTGTTTCTCCCACTACTAATGACCCCTACGCGCAAGCGAAATATTGATATAAGATTGAATCAAATGTTAGACCCTACATGATCTAGTGGACGCGTTATCCCCAACCTATCCCTCCTCCCGCCCCCCTCTCTCTCTCTCTCTCTCTCTCGCTCTTTGTGCCTGCATCACTGAAAAAAGAAAAATCCCGTAGAACATCAAGGCATCGTGGTTGTTGTTGGAATTTAAAAACAAAACCGACGTTGGTAAAGGAGAGCCATTGACGTAATCCGTCCATGTATTTTCTAAAGAAGGCTAAGTTGCTCTTAAATATTTATTTGTGTTTCAATTTGATATGTTCATCTCTTGACGAAAATTGTGATTTAAAATAAAAAAACGCGAGAACATATGTATACCTATAATATGAACAGTGTTCTTTACAACAAACTGACACGTAAAATAATAAATATTTCAAAATAAAACTCGAATTTCTTTTTTATCCAGAAAATTGAATTTCAATAAAAACAGAAATAAGAGAAAGTTTTAAAGAATGCGTGAGTTTTTATTTGTGTTGATTTTATACTTGGATTTATTTAGTTAGCATCTTCTAAAAAAAATATTAAACCTATCTTTTGTGTGTTGCTGTTCTTACGAGAGAGAAAGAGAGAGACAAAGAGAGAGAGGGGGAGGTAACGTCCACTCGACACAAACAAGGTCATTTCGGGACTAACATATGGTTTTATTTTATTTCAATAATTTGTTTGCACGTAGGGTTCTTTGGAAGTTGGAGGAAACCGGGGGACCTGGAAAAAACCCACGAGGTTGGACAGGCGACCCTACTCCTTGACACTAACAACCGGGAACTTATAATACAACGCACGTGTGCTAACCATTCGGCCACCCACCCACCCCCCACCCCACCCCACCCCACCCCACCCCACCCCCCGTTCTGATTACGACATTTTCGGATTGTATGTGTTGTGTTGCAATAGTTTCGCTCCTTCTTTCCGAGGGGATTTAGATCTTAAGGTTTGCCATGGGGTCAAATAGTTCGCCTGTGTATCCGCGTGGGTTTTTTCCACGTCCTCCATTTTCATCACCATCTAAAGGTAACAACGCGGGGTCAGTGTTGTTTACCGGAACTCAGTTTTTCGTCCAGTCAGAACAACAAGATGCTACATCCTGCACGACTGACTGGGCGAAACCCTATATACGTCCCGTACCACTGACAGGACGAAACCCTCAAGAGGAACTTTGTGGCGGGTGATTTTGAACAAATTAAAAACCAATAAACTAATATCAAGTCAGTATTTTCCTTTTACCCCAACACCCACCCCGTTTTCGGAATTCGCTAGTTACAATACAAAATACAAGACAGCTGTAAACACAGTACTATACACAATCGCTTCTTTAAAATAAATATTCTTACGCCATGTACTGCGGTCTGCAGCACAGGTATGACACGTGATCTAGTGTAAGAGGAAAACCGCCAAGTATGTTGTTCATTTTCTATGTAATATTTTTCTTTTGCATAACTCGTGAAGTAAAGGTCACGACGATGGGGAGGGCCCCAAATCAAAACATTTTGCAATGCGGACAACTAAACACAGGGGTTGAATTTCTTCGTTTATAACCACGGATCCTCTGCTTTCAAAGACGAGTAATTAATTTCACATGCCGATTCCAGTTTAAATCTCGAAGCTGTGTTTAGTTTCGGATCAACGTGAGAGACAACACAGACCACGGGTTCAGCGCCCCCTGGCGATAAGAGATCACATGACTTGTAAATAAATCACGCGCAACGCAGGATGAATTAGCTCCAAATTAGCAACTAATTTCTCCTGTCTTGCCTAATCCCAGCCCGTGGGAATTCGACAAAAATGATTTAATGAAAATACACAAGACCTTTTGGATTACATTATTGTTAATAAGGAAAATAAAGATCTATTAGAGTAATCCCCCCTGCCATCAAAGGTGTGTTTTCATTGCGCGTGTAATTATCTTCCAATCTAAACAATATTTATCATTAACTGTGCGGCTATAAATATTTATTTTACAGTTGAGCTAATGCATACCCCGAGAATTTTAAAATATGAAATGGAATGAAATGTAGGTTTGATATTACATTTCAATATGGCCATAGTACAACTCAAAGAATGATTATTTCTAGTTTTCGGATCCTGTGTTAGTTGAGTAAGTTCATCGGGATTTCGTGGCGTGCTCTCCCCACCCTTCCTTTTCAGTGGTGCAGCACAAAGGGCCTGGCAACTGACAACGTTTAGTCGGTCGGATAATATGAAAAAAAGAGATCCCGTGAACACTTTGGCGTACACGTAAAAGACCCCTTGTCCTGTGGAATTCGATATAAGAGTAGTCCGTATTGCTGCTGTCCAGGCAAAATTCCCCCATAGCACACTGTATGGCATATGCCCGTCTTCATTAGCCCAGTTGGAACAGAACAGCAGGACGTTAAACCCCCTTACATTTCATTTCGTGAAGGGGGGAATGGCCGAATGGTTAGCTTGCACGCGCTGTATCATACGGCCTGCCATTCAGTCAACTGCCGTGGTTTCGAATCCCATGTTCGGTCGCCTATCCAGCCTCGTGGGTTTTCTCCGGGCACTCCGGTTTCCTCCCACTGCTAAAGACCCCTACGCGCAAGCGAATAACTGAAATAAAAAATTGATCCATATGTTAGTCCCGAAATGACTTAGTTTGTGTTGAATGGACGTTAAACCCCCTCCCTCTCTCTCTTTTCATTTCGTATTTGCTACATCTGTGGTTGGTCAGCATTAACCAAGTATTGTGTACATTTGTCATGTAATGCCTAATTATATGTTCGCAATTTATCATTGATAGATAATGACTAGAGAACCCTTTAGTTGAATCATTGCTCAGTAATAAGCAGTAATATTGACTAGAGAAGTCTAATGGAAATGTCGCTCAGTAATAAGCAGAATTTTTATACCATAGAATTATAACCTGTATATCCACCAGACAAATAATAAATATATTTCATAAAAATTCCATATGTTGTAAATCATCCTCTAATAGTATCAATATATAAAGACATGCCATTCCAACCTCTCCTGATGACCTCTTGACATCAGACATTATTGTCTTTCTGATAGAACTTTTTTTCATTACCATAGTTACAAGATGTCAAGTTCATTTAAACAAAAACTTCAACGTGATAAACCATTAGTTATTATTTCGACGGCGTGTGAAAATCGTTAAACGATATTATTCTTCCCCAAAACTCGCAAACTTTGAACGACCTTCATTTGATTCAGATCAGATTTGTCAACAACTTCGCGAAACAATCTCGTTTTTCTTATGATATGGTTACGTTCCATATTTAACAGGGGTACAATTAGGCCTCTGTTAGAATTACGAAGGGTACATGTCGACAGTCCAGGTGATAACCCCGGTCGCGATTATAACAATATTTAGTTAACGAACGATATCATCCTTACATCGTCTTGCCTCGCTATTTTCACACTCGTAAATCACTTGAAACTGATTTCGAATCGTGATATTATCGTGTAATGTAAACATATTTCGCCATTTATCAGAGTTTTTGGTGGAGTATTCGACGTCATTAATATGGCAATTACATTAATTATAGAAGGTTTACGTACAAGAGTCGTTTTAATACATCAGAAGGTGAAGTATCCATTTTCCATTTTATAGATGAAGAAAGAAACTTTATTGCATAAAAACCATACAAGGTTTTGGAGCCGCAATGATTCAGTGAGTAAGGCGCCATTTCGCTAACTTGGATTTCCTGGCCGAGAAAATTCCACGGGAATATTCAACCTACTCAATCTTGCCATAAATGAGGGACTGGCAAGGAAAGAGTCTAGTCTTTTGGATGGGACTAAAGACCAAGGTTCAGCCGTACATTAACGTACACGTTAAAGATCTCTTGACAGTTAGAATTTGACGAAGTGTAGCCTACATGAAAATTGCGCTGTTTGGACAAAATTTCCGTCATAATAAATAGCTGACAGAGTATACAAAAATTGCGCTGTTTGGACAAAATTCTTCCACACTGCTGGCACATGCCCCTCTTTAATTAGCCCGGCTAATGCGGACATTAAGCCACGTTTCATTTGGATTTGAGACGTCCAGGTGTCAGGATTCCGACTCTATTGATTATGAGGATGATTTATAGAAATAAATAATTAGTATATTTATAATTATTCCCATCTCGTGTGAAAATGGCAACCGTTTGAAGTGGGCGAGTTGAAAAGTGTATATTTATATAGTGTTCTTACTGCTGTGACGTAGTTGTTGAAAGATAGGAGACCGATGACGTAGCCTATTTTGTGTCAACTTGAAATGAATGAAAATGGCGGGTGTTTAATGTTTATTTATGTTGCAGACAGCTGCTGATGTTGATGCCTAGAGATCGATATTGTCGGAAACCTAAACCCAATCTCAGTTTAATATGTGAAATGGGCTTAAAACAAAATGAAATGGGGTTTAACGTCTTACTGCTCTGCACCTAACCTGGTCTAATAGAAGACGGACATACGCCATACATTGTGCTATGGGGGAAATTTGGTCCGGGCAGCGGCACTACGGCCTACTCTTATATCGAATTCCAACTGCCAAGGGATTGTTTACATGCACACCAACATGTACACGGGACCTCGATTTTTCGTCCCATCCGAACGGCTAGATAGCTTTCCTTATCTGGCCCTCCGTTCTGCATCACTGACAATGGGAAACCACGCCGTAAAATCCAGACGAAGGAATTGGGTGAAGAGTCTATACCATGCTAATAAAAACGAAACGGGGTTTAACGTCCTACTGTTCACCTACAAGTGGGCTGATGAAGACGGAATCGTATACTGCTAGGTAATAGACGCTCTTTCTCGGAGAACGCTAGATCTCGTTCTTCTGTACCTGGAAAAACAAGACTACAATAGTTTAGATGGATTAACTCCCCTGTAAATCGACGTCGTTCTAAACCGAAAAACTTTAAACTATAATTTTACAGGAAACCATTGTACTGTAAAACCGGTAATGGTGTTGTATTTTCAGCGTCTAGTCGTTCGGATGGGACGAAAACCCCGAAATCTCACGTGTACCATTAGCAACCCGTTCCAGATTTGGCGCGCAGCTTCTTCGTGAGCTACACCAGTCGCCATTATCCCGGTTGATACAGTAAAGTTGGACGTAAAACAGATTGTAGTGTTAAATCTATAATACCGACGCCCCAATAACACTCTTGTTGTAACTGAATAATATGTCCCAATCTTCATTCTGGTCAACAAATCGTATTATTTTACAATATTCCAATTAAATGATGATATAAATTTCATCTTAACACACCTATTTTGAAAAATTGGAAAAAGTCAACCAATTGATTTGAAAAGTCTAACGTAAACCTTTTCAAGTGTGACTTGGATTTTAAAATATTTTTGAACCCTCTGGACAAGTAAAATAGGTTGTAATGGATAATTTACACAATAGGTAGGACACTTAAACATCTAGTACTTAGAATAAGGCTATTATTTATTTTCTGGAGCTACCATGCCAGCAAGAATGTTATTGTCCCTTTAAAAAGTCAATAAGTTGAGAAGTGTATGTTTTCCTACCTGGATGTTTACCTATAAGTAGTATTGATATTTATAATCCTGTATTTACCTACTGTACAATATAATATTGTATTGATGATTATAAAGCACGTGTATTATTGATTGTGTTATAAACAGGTGTGATATATCTAATATCTCCTACTTTATATAAACAATAGACTGTGACTAGTCTATCTATCTATTGTATATAACCATATTTACCTGTAATATATAAACAATGGAATATAATATTCAACACGTTTACTACTAGACTATTGTATATAACCATATTTACCTGTATTATAGGTAATACTACACCTATTGTCTACGCCAGTCTACCTGTATTAATTATCTCCACCTGGTAGCCAGTCGCAGGCGACAGGAAATGAAGAAGGGGGAGTATTTAAGAACGCGTTACGTTACAGACGACATGTACATCGAAAGCATGTCAAGTAAACCCGTCTTGCATGTGAATGTGTGTGTGTGGCGCGGGGGGGGGGGGGGGCTAACGTCCGCTCAACAAAAATTTGGTAATTTCGGGACTAACATATGGTTCAATTTTATTTCAATAGTTCTCTTGTGCGTAGGGGTCTTTAGCAATGGGAGGACATGCGACCCAACTTTTTGTCACGTTTAACCGGGGAATCAAAACCCCGCCAGATAACTCAATGACAAACAGACCTTATGATACAGCACGCACACGCTAACCACTCGGCCACCATTCAACCGGCCTTTCTTGTATGAGAAAGTTTTAATACTTGGGTTATATTAGATTGATATAATCACAGCCACCCTCCCTGTAATATTAGAAATGATTGCACGTGATCTGTCAACAAACTCTGATAACATGATAAATAATGTCAAACTTGAAAGCTGGTGAATATACGTTTAGTAAGATTCAGTAGAACTTGATCATATTAATATGTTTATAGATACATCTATATCTAACATGAGAACCATGTATTACTCATTGCCCTTTATCGTGGTTTAAAGGGAAGCGCCACGTACGAAAATATATATGGATGTAGATATTATTGTTCAAATTTAAGTGAACTAAAAAATTTTGATTTAGACCCAACAAATCCAGAAATAAAATGACGTCATCGCGATCATCTTGGCATAGTGACGTCTTAATAAAAATAGATGTCTATTGGTCGATGAAATGGCGGATCCTTGGGGGCTGACTCACAAAACGGGAGGTGTTGGATTCCATACCGCTGTAATACCGAGAAAGTTCCTTGTCAGTGACGCGGAATGTAGACCCTTGTTAGTCGTCCAAACCAGATGAAAATGTCCCCTTCAGTCCTTGCACACCATTCCAATCGTAATTTCCCTCAAAGAACACTTACATGGCGTATTTTTCTCCTTAATTAGCCCAGTTCATGCAGAAACGTAACACGTTAAAGTAGCTAAGTCACTATCGCCCAAAAGTCTTTGAATTGAAAACACGAATTATTTGTCAATTTAAATCAACCTTGATGTTATGATCTTACCATTGGTAGGCCTACACGAATCGTGTACCATGATGCGTTTCAGCGTCTTTTGTAACAAAAAAGAGCCTAGAAATATTCAAACGGTGCCTTCATATTCTTATCTGGAGAGTAAGCACAATATATACTATCGATGTAGACTGAAATAACCAGCCGCTAGAGATGGACATTCGACTGAGAACTGATTTGAAATTATAGTAGGTAATTACGACCGAAATTTATTGGGTCAATGCGACCTGAATTTATTGGTTGGGTGCAGAAACGATTGAATGTAAATCAGTTTATATACATTCATATTAGGCCTACATTACGACCAATTTGTGTTTATTTCTAGGTGCCAAATATTAACGATAGAGCCAAATTTTTATAAAATGAATGCTTCACAACAATTTAAAATACTAATGATAAATAAAAAGGTAGAAATTCTGAAATGTTAAGGAGCTTTTATATACAATTCGTTCATGTCTCTGTAAAGTATTTATGTTTATATAATATGGACATGTATGTATTATGTATCCTTCGTTGTCTCATTTATATTTTATTAATTTCCTCTGTATATGCACATAACCTTGTAAGGTTTTTTATGCAATAAAGTTTCTTCTTTAGCTCCTTTAAACCAAGTATTATATAAACGTATTTCATAAAGTCAATCATATTCAGCCAGATTTTCATTTAAAGTAGTATAAAGTTTGGTTTATCTTCAAGTCACGTGTTTCGCGATACTCTTGATCATACACCTACTGTCAATCAAACCCTTCTCGGCTGATAATGATGTCATAATTACCATGGTTATAAAGTTACAGCGTGTACATTTCAAATATTATATTTAAAAATTCTTTAAAGCACGGTCGATATACACGTAGATAGGTGTATCAAGACGTTTAAAAAATAAATTTTATAAATTATTAGACGAGATTTGTTTGAACTCGTGTCATTGAAAACAAGAGATGAATGTCGATTTTATTTGGAAACAAGATTTATTTCTGTTCTAAAGAAAAAAACTTTAAAGAAAATACATTTAATATATATTATTTAACAGGGTTTTTTTTTAAAAAAAAAACTTTGATACATAAATATAGTATATAAAGATGGGTTGCCAAGCAACGAAACATACGCCCACAGCAGCTACGTCGTCCGGCAGTCTAAGAAATTTTGTTTGACTAGAAATTGAAGAATGGGAATTTGTTTAAAGTGAACGCCGAGAAAACCTTATTTTAAAATCTCTGTAGCCGCGATTGTCACGATAATTAACAACGTCTTGATTATCCATTTTTGCGTTGAATCATCAACGGACGTTGAGCAGCAGATGAGATTCAAATCCAGTGCAAATCGGACGCATGAAATGGCATCGAGAGTTTATTATGGTCTGGACAGGGCCTAAGTTAATTAATGTCTAATTAATAATTTAGATAACATTTCAGGCCTAAAGAAATACCTGTAATGGGCAGCTTTACCTCTTGCATAACAGGACACTTCATTAAAACATTTTAATTGTTAACTTTTATTAAATAAAGTCCTTAGTTGGTGTTCTTAGTGTTTAGCGTCCGCTTCAACCGAGGGTGATATCGCAGACAAGTTGTCTTATTTTCCTTTTTATTATCTTACCGAACGCGCAGGGGTCTTTAGTGCCCGAGGAAATCGGAGTACCCGGAGTAAACCCACGAGGTTGAGAAGGCATCCTATATCGAAATCCCAGGCCAAAGGCTAGCGCTCGAAGCGGGGCAATCCAATTAGTTGGGATAGGTGAAACGCACGAGGCAAACAATGCTTAGTAGTTTTAGAACAACCTATGTCACTTCCCATTTGGAGGAGTTTTCGTAGCTTACATATGAGTAGCCTACTTCTTTCTGACACTTTAATGTCGTGTGAAATATGGCGGCTCTTCCGGAACAATAATAGACTATATAAACAATAAAGATTGGAACTTGTTAAAATAAACAACGTGTGGTATTAATTAGTACACCACACCTGCTGCGTGCACAAATCATATCCACAATAACATATCATAATGGCAGTTTAAAAAGGGCGGGAAAACCCACGAGCTCATCGCTTCCCCGGCACACACTGTTATTCTTCCTTATCAACGCCACCATCTTACAATTCGATGTAAAACATATTTGATGCTGAGCCGCGGTGAGAAACGAAGACACAGAAACCTTAAAATCGGTTGAAGCACGCACAGTGCTCGATTACGAATACTTCCAGGGAATCGGGAAGATATAGTGGTTCCCACGCTCAATCAAAGTGGCATTAAGGTTCTACCTGGCTCCTGGAGTTTTAGTCATCGCGGAGAATAAAAGCAGAAACCAAATATTAGTTGAATTGGCCGCCCGCGGTGTTGTGCCAGTCATAACGACTGTAATGGCGGCCTGTGAAGCACATGATGCAAAATTAATGATTTAAAATGGCGGGTACCAAGATGACGTATATAATAAACATATGTGTATTTGTTTATTTTAATGGTCGGACTATAAATTATAGAAATTAGAAAAAATTATTACCATACGATAAGGCCTGATATAATCATAAAACGGTTATGGTAGCCTACCAATACACTATCACTAATGTAGGATCAGGGCCCTGTTTCACGAAATTTTAACTTAAGATAAAATCCAATTTTAGTAGATACTTCAATTTTGATTGGCTAAACACTAAAATCAATCTAATATTATCCAATCAAATTACTAAAATTGGGATTTTATCTTGGTTAAAATTTCGTGAAATAGGCCCCATGATTGTATTTAAACTAGGAAATGAAAACACCCCCCCACACACACACACACATATATCCTTCCGATCTCGTCTGCTATATCACCCTAGATGGAAGTGGACGTAAAAACCCAATCGACGACCCCCGATCCCCACACACACACACAAAAAAAATCAAATTGTTTGAGAATCCGGAGTAAGCCCGGCGTGGTTTTAAAGGGGTGATCCTACTTCTTGTCACCTACAAGCCATGGGTCGACACCGTGTCACTTTACTCAATGGCAGACCTTAGGATCTAAGACGGAGAATTGAAATGGGGTTCAAACACTGTGCTATGAAGACAATTTTGCCCAGGCAGCGGCAATGTGGCCTACTCTTATATATATCGAATTCCAACTGCCAAGGGATCTTTTGCGTGCACGCCATTGTGTACACGGGACCTCGATTTTCGTGCCATCCTAACAACTAGACAGCTGTCCTTGTCAGGTTACCCGTCACTGACAAGGGGAAAGCACGTCGGAAAATGCAGATGAACGTTCTCGGCCAATGCAGGGATCGGATACGCGAGCCAGCGGCCATCGTCTTATCCACATAACCACCGTGTCTCCCCTAAAACACATAAATTAACAGATATTTAAAATTTGAGGTAAACGATAATTTATGCCAAGAGATAGAAGACGAAATTCAAGACTTGGCGACAAAAGAAAAGAACTGTTCGGATTAATTTTATGTCGCTAATCAATTTTTTAAAAGCTGAAGGATTTACAACAATTTAAAATACTGATGACGAATAAAATAAAGAAATCTTAGAATAATAAGGAGCTTTTGTATACAAAACGTTCATGTCCTTGTAAAGTTGTGTATCTCTGTATAATTATGTCAATGTATATATCCTTTGTTTTTTTCATGTATATTTCTATTATTTTTATTTTTATATGCACAAGTTTCTTCTTCTTCATATAAATTAAGAACACGTTTCGGCGGCCTTCAGATTTATTTTATTGTTTTTAAATTTGGCAAGTTAGAGTTTATTATCCCTGATGAAAATCAACCTGTTGTCTAAAAAACAAATAACAAACAGAAATGGCATGGTATGACGTCGTTATTTATGACGTGCTATTAACCCATCATTACGTCATCCCAAGTATGCTCATAAATCGGTGTTCGAGCATGACGTAAAACCGCGCTAAAACTCACATTACTGAGATCAGTGAATTGAAAGGATTTAACGAAACACGTGCAAATTTTAAAGAGATCGCTGCATGGTTGAGATTTTGTGTGGACATTTACTTGCTCTGTGACAACACCTCTTTAATACAGCTCTTGTTGGACGGCTGTTGACTTAAGGGCTTTTTATCACCCAACTTGTTAACGAGGCACGTTTTCTTTCCGTCGTTTAGGGGATGGTAAACATGGCGTCAATTTTAAGTGGTGGATGGATAGGGGCTACCGTGATATAACATTATGCGGTTTAAAGTTGAAGGAGGAGGGGGAGAAGATTACGACACGGTGAACAAATATAAATTGCCACTTTAAGTAGCATCGTGTGTGTGTTTGATTCTATCATTTGAATGGGGTTTTTATGGCAAAGAATAAAGTTAATGGGTGTCGCTTTCCCGGGATCAAACAAACCCCGTAATTCTTATTGTGGGGTAATATTGGCATACTAAGTATTTTACTAGTTCCCAGGCTCCATGTTTGTAAATAACTTAACCTCAAGTACCTCGGATATCTTCCAAGTTGTTTGTGATGTATATAAAGCTAAACCTGTCGAACACTTGTTCGTTTAGTCAAAACTTAACCCTTTAACAATAATATCACAACTTCATAGAGATGCGCCATTAAAAATAGCTTCTTGAAACAATGGCGGATTCTCGATTATTTTTGAAGAAATTTCGAGAGGGGATTTACAGCTAATGATATAGCATACATATGACGTAATATTGTTCTTGTTATGACGTAATATTGTCCTTGTTTTCGGTGTTATTCGTGGGATTCTAAACTCAAGTTGATTTTCTTTTTCTTCATTGAAACAAAAGATACTAAAATATTTGGTGGGAACTTTAAAAGTTTCCTAAGACCCTTTTTTTTTCTCTTTTAAAGGTATTTATTCACATACTGGTATACTGCGTGTTATATACACAGTACAGTCGATATCAGTGTTAATAATACATATAAATTACTTTTATAAAAAGGTTTAATAAAATTGACGATTTCAAAAGATCTTGGAGTTTACATATTTATTTTATTTCATGGGTTTACGGTAAAACAATAAAATAATCTATGTACACTATCAAAATACTTACCTATTCATTTATACAATGCATATTTATCCCAAGTCTGTTTTGTAGGCCACTCCTGTTGAAAGGAGATTTTCAAATATTATCCTTATATCCTGTTAGATCACATGTTGTGGGTCGAGCTGAATGAACACAGCACCCCCACACCCCCATCCATCCACTTCAACTAACAAATTTCCGTTTATTTTCAATGTGAAATTATCTGGGATTTTTAGAACCTGATTGTGCCTTGTCTGTCGTGTTACTATCAGGATTCTGCAGGGCTAACGTCGACGGGACAGCAGTATAAGTCTAGTGGTTCGGATAGGACAAAAAACCAAGGTCCATTCGTGTGCACGTTGGCGCAACATACCAGATCCCCCGGGAATCGGTGTACGCTTCCGAAAGTTTCCAGCGTGATTTCAGCCTTACCAATAGTGTAGGCAGTTGGCAGGGGGGTGTACAAAAAAGAGTGTCCAGCCCTGTTTTCGTTTTGGCGTGCACGTAAAAGAACACAGTTGTGCGACCGGGGGACAAGAAAGAGTGGTGTACATTTTGGCGGTGGGCGTAAAAGAACCCACTGGACCTTGCCAGTTGGAATTCAGAATAAGAGTGGGTCGTAGCGCCGCTGGCTGGCCAAAATACCTCCTCGTACTACACATCATGCGTGTATGGCCATCTTTATTATCCATGTTGATGCAGCGAAGAGTAGGACGTTAAACTCTATTTCATTTTATTTCATTTGAATAATTACCCAATCTCCAGCTGTTAAATTTTACTTACATCTGAGAAATATTTTTAATGGCGCTGTAAAACAAGAATTAATTGTAACCATTAGCTCTTAAAGAAATATGATACATATTTAATTCGTACTATTCTATTCTTGTTTTGAAGAGCTACATCCGGTGGGGACTTGGCTCACGTTGAGAACAGAAGAAAATAACACATTACGTGAGATGTAATAAAAAGGTGTTTAAGAATGTAGATATTTGAGATTATCTTGTATATCAATGAGGCGTGCTTCCTCGTGACATAACCATTTAATTACCTATAGGGCTCACAATAAAACTTCAGTCTAAGATGCAAGGCACACAACTCTGATGCCCTAATTAACACATTATCATACGTGCAGATGATTTCCGGTCGTAAAACATGGGATATTCTAAGAATAGTGAACAAGTAATTTATTTCAATAAAAATATGTATAAAAAATCTTTAGCGTATAATTATCGAGGTTGTTATTTTTTGTATTCTTTAGTGGAAATGTCAAAAAAATAAAACGGGCTATTTATTCTAATGAAGAAACTGCAGATATTAAAGGCACAATACTTCAAAATGAAGCAATGAATATAAACGAGATATTAAAGCCTCACTACTACAAAATAAAGCCATGACAATAAAAGCGATATTAAAGCCACGGTACTACAATGTTACATTGAAGATACGATAACTAAAGACAGGAAGCTGGGGTTTTGAAGATATAAAAAGATTTCTTTCTTTAGTTCATTTTTAATCATAGCTTTTTAAAGAATATTGGGGGCAAGTTATCGCGTGAGTTGATCACGAGTCATTCTCACTCTTTCTCGAACATATGATACCACTTCCCTCTATCTGGACAACCTGATACCACTTCCTTCTATCTGGAAAGTTTATATAGCTAACAATTAGTTGCCTGTATTTGGCGTGCACGTAAAAGATCCCTTGGCAGTTAGAATTCGATATAAGAGTAGGCCGTAGCACCGCTGTCCGGGCAAAATTTTCCTCATAGCACACTGTATGGCGTATACCCGTCTTCATTAGCCCAGTTCAGAGCAGAACAATAGGATGTTAAACTCCATTTTATTTCATTTCATTTTTTTCGATATTTCAGAATATCCGAAATTAGCATAACCATTCTAGAATTTACTTTAACGTTTAATTTCATTTGTCCAGCGTTAATTAAATACTAATAATTAGCATGATAAAATCTTGAGCACGAAGGATTCTAGCTCATTATCTGGGAAGTTTTCATAGCTAACAATATTTGTTGGAGAAAACGTATTTCGATATTTCAAACGATCTACAATTAGTATTAGGATTCTGGTATGTTCTGATAATTATCTTCATTTGACCCGCTTTAAATAAATACAAATAATTACCCAGATTAAATGGTTATTATTTTTTATATATATTATTTATAACCCATGGTAGAAATGGAACATATGCTGTGAGTTATCAACTTGTTACCGTGAGCTTACGTAAATCTGTATAAATACTGAGAAACATATTTCACGTGCTTTGTTTATCGGTGTAAGAAGATATGCTTATTACTGCTCATGTACATAATTAACATAGATAAGAGTCGAATAAAAAAAAATACCAATAGGATATATTTGTCCTGCTTTTTTTTGGGGGGGGGGGGGACATATTTAGTGCGTGGGTGTCTGTATTTGGATTGACACAAAGTAAGAAAGATTGGTGAACAAATGGACAGATATAAAAAAAAATACCAATCGCATAGTTTCTTTTCTTTTTTTTTTCTTTTTTTTGTGAATGTTTAGTGCGTGGGTGTTTGTTTTTGGATTGACAGAAAGTAAGTATATTGATGAAATATTCCAGATTTTTCCAAGTGACATAAAGTTGTATTCCCCCAACAACCGGAACCAGTTTTTATTGGACCGATTCCAAACAATAATTGTTGTTTAGACATTTTTCTTGAGGAGTAATAAAACGAAACCCACTATATATTACATGAAACATTTAAAATTTACATGGCTAATCAACTAAAGAAACAAACAAATGTACATAATTATTATACGGGGGAGAGAGGGAGGGAGAGAAAGGGGGAAACAGAGAGAGGGAGAGAGAGAGGGGGGAATAAACGTCCATTCGACACAAACTAGGTCATTTCGGGATTAATTCGCTTGCACAAAAGGAAACTTTAGCATTGGGGGAACCAGAGAACCCGGAGAAAACCCACGAGATTGGACCGGCGACCTTACCCCTGCCACATACAATGAGGGCATCGAAATCATGCCAGTTAACTCAATGACAGACCTTATGATACAGCGCACACACACTAACCATTCCCCCCCCCCCAATACACACACCTCATAATAATATAGTAAAAAAAGAGATATAGTTACAAAAAATACATTAATTACATCATAAAATGGTATATAAAATCAAGGTGTATATTTTTATTCAACGTCAATATTTGAATTGCTGTGAATAGTTTAATTCTTTAAATAACCATGTTCTTCTATTGTGTGAGATAAAGTTACAATAACTTAAATAATTTGTATACAAAACCACAAATATTTTAATAAATAAACTATAAACATTCAAGCTTGAAAACGTTGAGAGAATACTTTTCGAAATGTCACCTAGATCAATCAGTATAATTTTTCTTCCATGAGTACATGTATGTGATATAGTTTTTTTTATCTGCCTAGTTACTAAATGCCACTTAGAGAATAAAATATTTCAATAATTATATACTTCTGTTGAATATCAATATTTTAATATTTCTATATTGTCATTTATTGATTAGTTCAAAATATCAAGGTTAAGTATTGACCCTTGTGACATACCGTGAACAGATTTATTTTATCGCTTCGTTCGTTATTACGATATTTTTCAATTTTATAAAAACAGTCATATTTTTGTGATTTCCAACTCTTTTACTTCCATTGAATTGTGCGCAATGCACGTCTTTTCTCCATTAGCGGTGTCCGCACATAAAAATACTGCGTATAATTTTTCAATGGAGGATTTTATAAATATAGTTCATGAAATAAAGGTGATACGATTTCCCGCTTTTTTCATTTCACACGCCCCACCTCTTATTTCATTGATAACGATCGTCTTGTTAGTTTTAATAAGAAATAAATGACCAGTCAACATGTCAGAATGGACTAATGACCACTGATACGTCATCAGTTAATAACCATGTTGAATATCAGTTACTTGACGATATCCAGACGAAGCCCGTTAAAAAGATCTCTATCGCCATTTTCTCTGTCATCATCTAAATACTGACTACTATTACGTCATATGGGGCGTTGACGTCATATATTTCTTTCAATGTGTAAAAAGACTGACACTGACGTGATCGTTTAACCATGCACATGCACAATGTTATATGTAGGCCTATATCAAGATGTGTGTTTAATTGGTATGTTTCACTTGCCGTCATGTCAAATATATCTATTTACATTATAAACTCGATTGAAACATAATGTTTCACTAGCTTATCACATAATTGCAGAATTTTGGAGTTCATTATATCAAAAAAATAAAAACAAAAAAAAACAAAACATTCTGCTATGATTTAAACCAAATTTAAAGACAAATTATCAAGGGTAAGGATTCAAAAACAAGCAAAGAGCTAACTATTAATTCTTCTACTATTCATAAATATACTACAAAATACAATTACAATATGTACGCTTCATACAAAAGACATTATTGACGCAATACACAATTAATTAAGGGGTAAGTACAGACACCCCCCCCCTCTCTCTCTCTCTCTTGCTCTCTCATCCCCTACCCCCCTCTCTCCTCCCCCCCCCCCTCTCTCCCTCACTCTTACAGAATAGTATTTGGAGTTTACTATCTTCTTTAGGCAGAAGGTTGAAAATATTCTTTTCTATTGAATAAACTACGTGATAAATTCATTTGATTCAATCATTCTGTTTGTCAGTTTAAAGATTTAACCTGTTGAGATGTTTGTTTCTTAATCTATTTAATATTATCTCAGTCTTTCTTTTCCTGTCTTATTATTACTAAATATGCGTATACACGATAAAAAGTTATAATTACTATGCAGGCGTATTAGAATTCCCGCCTTTAAAAACCTATAATTTGTTAGGAGACGAATTATGATTCGCAAAGATGCAGTTCATTTTTTTTTCATTCTTTTATTATTATCATTTTTTGATCTTTCTCCATCGTTCAGGGCCAATTGTGAATTTAACAAAAAAGGTAATCCGAAGGGTAATTTGTTTTCTTAATCTCTGTAAAAGATCGGGTCAATTTCTTTCTTTCCCGCCTTTAAAACAATGAGACGCGTTACGATTCCCACCATTAAAACGTATTATTATCATGCAGACGTGTTGAGATTCTCGCCTTTAAAAACTTTTAATTATTATGCAGACGTGTTAAAAACGCCGTAAAACAAAATGTTGTAACACGCCAGACGATAGACTTACAAACTCTCGGTGTTAAAACCGATTACATTCAACGATTTTAATCTGGATTAAGATACATTCACTCTTTTCTACACAAATCGAGAAAAACAAAAACTCCGTCACCTTTTTTATCTGAATTCACCAAAAGATTAAATACTTGTTTGTAAAATTCACTAGACCGTAACGTCTGTTGTTTTCAAGATGGCGCGAGGCGGACGGGAGTTTTAAATAAGAGAATTAAAACGAACGTCGCCATTTCTTTTAGTAAAACAAAGAAAGAAGCAGACGAACTAACAAACATGACTGATTAAATGTTTTGTTTTATTTTCAAAGTTTAAATACAGAACTAAAGATAAACGTGATTTTTAATGGGAGATCAACTTTATAAATTATTTGAGCAGTCATGATACCTGGACGACATTAATGGCGACGATGCCTTCAATGGACGGTTTATAAAATATTTGAGTAGTCATTTTAACGCTGTAAATAGACAGATTAGATGTCACATGACTTAGATAAGATTATTAAAATCTTTAGATTGAATATCTATTCAGTTTTTATTCTTTCAATAGGAGAACATGGCATTAATTATAATCAAAATGGCCGAGACTGGCATGGAGTTAATTCAACCAAGGCTCACGAAGAAAAACTTTCTTGGATAAAAAAAAACAAAAAAACATGACAATAATCAAAATGGCCGTCAAATATATGTAATGGACGACACTGACATGAAGTTCATTCAACCAAGGCCCATAAAGAAAGAAATTTATTGGATAAAGAATATGACCAGGTTTAAATTCCGTGTCTACATGGAATCAAAAATCATAATTATAGATCCACAATGTTACAGTTATAATAACATAAATGACTTGTATACAAAACCACAAACATTTTAACAATTCTATATTTTAGTTGAATATCAATTATTGTCATTTATTGATTTGTTTAAAACACCAAGGTTAAGTATCGATCCCCGAGACATACTGTGAACAGACTATTTTATTGGTTTGATTCTTATTACGACATTTTTGAATTTTATCAGCATCAATATTTCGAATTGTTGGAAATCGTTTAAGTTGGTTCTTGATGTGAAATTAGTCAAAAAGGTTATTTCCGTGTATTTTTTGCAGGAGATTAAACAAGAAATTTCATCCACTCAATTGTAACCTAAATGCGGGACACAGAATCAGACATGTCAGATCTCGATGTTGGTCGAGTAAGCTTTTCGGGTTTTTACAGCCTGCTTTCCTCTTGACCGGGGGCAAGAAGAAGTGTCTAGTTAGTATAATGGGACAAAAAACGGAAGTCAAGTCCCGTGTATACGTCGGCGTGTGCGTAAAAGAACCCTTGACAGCTTGAATTGTAAAAATAAAAAAAAATCAGAAACGGCTTTACTCGAGCACGGTCTCCTTTAAAGCACACTACGTAAACGTGTCTTCGTCGCCTGGGAGGGGGTACAGAAAAAGCGAATGTTAAACCCATTTCACCTTTCTTTCATTTCAGAATGGAGAAAACACCAATACAATTGAAAAACCGAATTAAAACCCCTAATTATGAGCTAAATACTGGACAAACAGAATCGGACCTGTCATCAAATCAGATCGCCGTAGTTAATCTCCGATATGACGGGACGACCATGTACACCAACAAAATCTGGTAGGCGATTCGAGAGATTTCAAGGGCGATAATCGGGTCTTTAGTCAAAGAAATTTGTTTTTATCTTGACATATGGGGACATGATTGTGACATGGCAGATTGTCAGGGGAAGACAAACAAATAAAACAAACAACTCCAGTTGAATGAATCTAAAAAGTGGACACACTGTCACATGATCGACTTATAGAAAACATTAACTACAACGACTTTGCATCATCGAGTGGATGGTAAATTAAATTCGAGGATCATCCCTGGTGGCTGAGTGGTTAAGACGCCTGCTCGCTAGTCTGGAGGTCGGGTGTTCGGTCCCTGCATATTGACCGAAAAAGTTCATTCAGATTTTCTGGCGTGGTCCCCCTTATCAGTGATGGCCTGACAATGACTACTGTCTAGTCATTCGGATGGGACGAAAAACCGAAGTCCTGTGTACACATTAGCGTACACATAATAGATCTCAAAGATTCCTTGACAGTTGGAATTCAAAATACGATTAGTGGCGCTGTCAAGGCAAAATTTCCCTCATAGCACACTGTATATGGCGTATGTCCGTCTTCCATTAGCCCGGTTCTGAGCAGAATAGTCGGATGTTAAACGTCATTTCGTAAATTAAAACCTGTAAATCCTTTTCTTGAAGAGTCGTGTCACTGCAATAAAATCAACGTGTATTTTAAAGTGGCAATGAGTCCATGTACGTAGGACTAACGCTGATCGATGAAAACCAATAATTATTATTCTGAGATTGCAAAACGTAAAGCAACGGTAGTGCATAAACTCAAAGGGGGCGCAAAAGCCCAAGCGGGCGCTTAAACTCGAAGCGCTGAGTATTTAAATATTTCTACAGTTTTACTCAGCATCAACATTATTAAATTGTTGGGAATTATTCAATTTATGGGGTTTTGATGTAAAATTAAACTAAAGAGAAAGAATGTCTTATATTTGTTGAGGAATCAGTGAAGACATGCATGGGTTCATCTAAATTGGTAAGTCTAATTACCACCACTAAATAAAGCGTGACAAACAATCAATTAAACTACATGCGAGTGTAAAACGTGAAACAGATTATCCCGCCATTCTTATACTGACAACGGAGGAAGTGGGGAATCTTAACCGGTTAATATCATACTACCATGACACCGCGTTACCTGTGATGGCACGTCACATTATACGTCATACATGGCTTTCTAACATCGCTGTACATGGCGTGGCCTCACAGCGTGACATCTGTAAGACGGTGTACACCCGACCTGCCTACCATTCAATTTACAGCAATTAAACATCTGTACAAACGGCAATTATACTTAAAACATATTCATTTCCCGCTAGTTTGATTGACGGCCGAGAAAAACTGTGTTGTTAATTAAAATAGTTTTAAAGAGATTAATCCGTAGAAAAACAAAAGTAGATAAATAGCATCTCATCTGATTTGTTTAGATACGGTTTTTATTTAGCACTGGTATTATCGTGTCATCGATGTTATTGATTTAATTGCCGTGATTATTTCTAAATAATAACACGGAGAGGGGGGGAGAGAGAGAGGGGGGAGTGAGGGGAATGGGGTAGAGAAAGAGAGAGTGTGGGGGGAGGGGGCGAGAGACAGAGAGAGAGAGAGCGGAGACACTCGGAACAAAATATTTCCCTTTCAAATATTGTATTTTTATAATCACGTCAGTAGCACTCAAAATATTACAAAAAGTGACCCCTAAAGAAATCCTAATGAAATACACACATCGTACACAACATTTAACTAAAAACTTACAAAAATCATGGATAATTGAAATTTTCACATCAGACAGCGAAATTGGAAATAATGTCATTTGTATATATTTTCCAGAAAATTTTAACATTTTATGCGATTTGATTAATGCTAAATTTATTATTTAACATTTATTTAAGAAGCCAAAACTTTCCAATAAAGTTTTAATTGAATAAAGATTCTAAAAGAAGAAAAAAAAGGCCAAAATAAAAACATCAACATGTAATCTCCCGGCTCGATTTCAGCCAGATTATATATAAAAAGCGGCCATCTCAAGATTTCAGTAAAAATCATGGAGCGCCTGGCTTAAAGAGAGAAATGGGGGATTTAACGTTCAATCGACATAAACTATGTCATTTCGGGACTAACATGGTTTAATTTTATTTCAATAATTCACTTGCGCGTAGTGGCTTTAGCAGTGGGAGGAAAACGGGGAACTCGGAGAAAACCCACGAAGGTTGTACAGTCGATAATGTCGATTAAATTATTTATAATTTGAAACAAGGACAATGCTATATTAACACATTTCGGAATTATTATTTAATAATCTTACAATTATTGTGTCAAATTATTTATATTGAAAGTAAATGAGCTATACAAAAATCATTACTGGTTTTCTCAGTTTGTCGCAATTAAAACTAAGCCACGGTCCAACATTTCCTCAATTAATTCCCATTTCTTGAAGAAACGTACGTTAATTAATTAATTGGGGGATAACTAATTAGGTACGATAATCTAACGAGGTTCATTGATGATCGCATATTAAATACAGAATTAAGATTATTATCGGTAATTTTCTCCATATTACTGCCATCACCTCCCTGGGAAGTACGTGTCTTATTATCGCGGATATCCAGGTCCAATTCCACGCTGTTCTCTCCTATTGATTTACACCTGTATGAATGGAATTCCGCTACAGGTGCCCGTCAATCAATATCTGTGACAGGTTGCATTATCTTTACCTGGAATGATAGCAGATTGTTCACACTACAGGTAGTAACTTAGAGAATGTTGAAGACAATTTCTATACCTGAAAAAATTACAGATTTAAGCAATTTCTCAATTAATTGCAATTATTGACATATAATCATTTTGGATTTTTTTCAGGGGTAAATTTATACCTGACAAAGTTTACAGATTCCCAATTACACGTCATTATTGACGTAATCATCTTGATTTTCATAAAAAAAAAATCCTAGAGATAATATATATTTGTATGTGAATAAGTCAATGAATTAAAATTTCACCCGCTTCGTTCTCGGCTCATAGTGGATCAATTTGACTGAAATTTCCAGCAAATTACCTTTACATTATCTAGTGTTTAACTATTATGGTAAGAACTGCCAACTCGTTATCTAATCTCCCATAATTTAACTTGAAAGCCCCAATAACACTCTTTTTGTAACTGAATAATATGTCCCAATCTTCATTCTGGTCAACAAATCGTATTATTTTAGAATATTCCAATTAAATGATGATATAAATTTCATCTTAACACACCTATTTTGAAAAATTGGAAAAATTCAACCAATTGATTTGAAAAGTCTAAGGTAAAACTTTTCAAATGTGACTTGGATTTTAAAATATTTTCGAACCCTCTGGACAAGTAAAATAGGTTGTAATGGATAATTTACACAACAGGTAGGACACTTAAACATCTAGTACTTAGAATAAGGCTATTATTTATTTTCTGGAGCTACCAAGCCAGCAAGAATGTTATTGTCCCTTTAAGTCTATTTTTAGAGTATTTCTATACAAACGATGGGTGCTATTACACTTACATATCATTGACAGAAATATCGTGATTTTCAAGGGATAATTTGTATGGTAAATAGTAGTTTATAAACCAGGTATATTACATACATCATATTCTGATAAGATATACAAATTATTAAAAACCTGGCCCGAGTTCACAAAGCATTCTCAGGCTTAAGTTAACAACTTACTCAAAATTAGTTTCCTTATTTTAACTAAAATATAGCCCTTTATAAAACTTTTGTTGTTTTAATGTATCAAATACATCGATAAGAAACTATGTTCAAAGTTGTGTGTTTCTGGATAAAAGATATTTTTCATAAACAGTGATTGAAAGTTGAGTAATTCTTTTAACTTAAGTCTGAGAATACTTTGTGAACTCGGGGCCTGTCCGTTATTAAGAATTATGAGAGAAGATATGGGTACATTATATAAAACAGAATTACCGGGGGGGGGGGGGTAAATGTTATTACATATCCAATAAATAGTAGATTCATATTGGAGGGTATATTCATTTATTGTAATTTGTTGGTGGATATATTGTTTATCTAGACACTTCTTGTTTACGGATAAGTGTCCTCTTACCAGAAGCTCTGGAATCCAATGGCATTTTGCTTGTAGTACAACTTTTAAGATTGTGCTGTTATTGTTCCATCCGAACAACTAGACATCGTTCCTTGACAGATACTTGTGGGAGTGGGGGGAATCCAGGGGATCCGACGAAAACACACGAGGCTGGACAGAAGATCATACTCCTTGTCACGCAGAACCGGGGAGTCGGAACCACGTCACTTGACCCAATAACAGAACGTTTCGTCCAACTATTCACCCTCTACCCACCCTCAACTCCCACAACAGATGGGCATTGTTCCTGAGCGACAGCCCCCGCCCCACCCTCTCATACACCGAGCTGGAGAATCCCGCGAAATTTTCTCGGTCAGCGCTTTAATCATTAAGCCATCGTGCCCCCCCCCCCGATTGTTTTCAATGGATTATATAGAAGAAGAAGAAGAAGAAGAAGAAGGAAGTTTATTGCATAAAAAAACCTTACAATGTTAGGCCTGTGTGCATATAAAAATAACTTTATTGCATGAAAAAAAAGGGTTATTTACATATATACAAAAAATAATAATAGAAATATACATGAAACAAATAAAGGATACATACATGGATATAATACAAAGATACACAACTTTACAAAGACATGAACGAATTGTACATAATTATACAAAGATACAAAACTTTACAAAGACATAAACGAATTGTATGCAAAAGGGCCTTCAAAATTTAAAAATTTCTTCATTTTTATATTCATCACTAGTATTTTAAATTGTTGTAAATCATTCAGTTGATAAAAATTTGGCTCACGAAATAGAATCAATCGGAACATGATAGATTTCTATAGAGTAAATAACCAATAAGATGTCAGGAGTCAATCGATAATATTTCTATGCATAAATTAAATTAAATATTTCACACGTGGTTGAAATATTTGAATCGTCACAATGTCTAATTAATGTACTGTTATATTTCTTTGACTGTGAGAAGATTATTTAAATTAAAACCACATTTATTCCCAACATGGCGAATGTTTGTCGTCAACAAATCAGACCTGTCAATCACGCCACGGGTCAAAGTTTAAACAATAAGGGATCAACAAGACGTAACAAAAACCATGTGTTGTGGAAATGTGAGGAGGGTCATTTGGTTCGCTGACCACTAACTGGACATATAGAAACCCCCGACACATGCTTCTAATCATTGTGTCATGTCAGGTGACACTTGCTCTTACACTGACCATAACAATTTCGATCATCAAGCTTCGTTGCTAATTATTTGTTAGTTAAAACACCCATCTGGTTAATTACGACTACCATAACAATCCCGAGCATCGAACGTTAGCCTAATTATTTGTTATTTCTGGTTAACGGCGACTACAATTAAAATTCCGACACAAATGAACTAGTCTTGATAATGGGAATTAGGGGAAATAAATGGGAAATGTCTCGTGGATGTGGGATAACAAAGTCAGAATTTATAATTGGGTACATTTGACGACAATTAACATTTTTACACATTTTCCTACGTCTTGATAAGCCGGACAGAATTACATATTAATGGTAAACGTCTTTTGAAAGCCTCGTTTACAATAGATTCAGAAATGGCTGGATAACGAAGTTAGTCATTAAGATTTGCCACAAAGGACGATTAAAATTCCAATATAAATAAAATAAAAGAATGGACCGAGTTACAGAATAATTAATGGTATATGCCTAGTGGCCATTTTGTTTACTATTGAAATAGAAACCGGTTTACCGTATTGTAGATAAGAAATATATAAGTAATCCCTTTTTGAATCCAGAACTGTTTGAATGTACCCAATTAATAGTCTTCTGCTTGTCGGAAGACGCTCGTTAAAAAATAAAAGAATGACGCTCCGCTATTTCGAGTACGAACTTTGCATGGTTGTTCGTTGGATCCTCCGGATCCCCCCCCCCCCCCACTGCTAACGCGTGATTATTGAAACAGAATTGAACCATATGTTAGTCCTGAAATGTCCTGGACTGAGTCGATTGTATATTAAACCGCATTTCTCTCTCTGAGTTTTCTCCAGGGCCCGATGTTACCTCCCCCATAGATAAAGAACCCTACGAGCAAGTGAAATATTACCCAATATATTAGTCCCGAAATGACCTAGTTTGTTTTTTATCCCTTATTTTGAAATTGGTTTACTGCAGATAGGAAGCCGACAGTAAATTGTGTGAATACAAAAATGATCTAATCCCTTTTCTATTTAGTACACGTTAAAGTATTTAATAGGACTGATATGTTGGGACGATTAGCGATAGACCAAGGTTTATAGGATTAGCAATGGGGCAATCTGTAAACTATAAGTGGTATGACAAGGTCTTTACGATAAGTGACAAGACAAGGTTTTTACGAGTAGCGATGGACACGGTTTTTTTTTACGAGTAGCGATGGACACGGTTTTTTTACGATTAGCGATGGGACAAGGTCCTCACTACGATTAGCGATGGGACAAGGTCTTTACGATTAGCGATGGGACTATCTCTATCCTATTAAATCCAATCAGCTTGGTAACGGCAATTGTTGAAACGTTGCTCTTAAGTTACGGTATTCCGTAAATATTTTGTGTTTTGAAACGATTCAATTTCTGTTTTAAAAGGTCATGGGCATGTCAGATTGTTTACGAATTGTTTGTTTCATTTTGGCTTGATGTGTCGACAATAGAATACGGCGTATATCTAAACATTGTCTTCTTGATCCAGGAAGATTATGGCGGAAGTCGAATTGTTTAAAATTTTATGTTTTATTATGGCTTATTGGGTCGACAGTGGAATATCAGTTATTTCTCATCACGTTCTTCTTAATCAAGGAAAACAGTTTCTCAGTAAACAAAACATAACATCCAATAAAATCGACAAATGTTTTGTTACAGGTAAACAAACTCAAACTTTCTCCGATTTAATAAAAAGGTATTATAAACATGAAATTATCGTCCGCCCATTACTTTTCACAACTGCAGTTTGATTCAGAACAATTCAAATTCCTAAGTAGATCATCTAGACATTGGGCGGGGGTCGTGTTACCCTAGCAACGACTCTAGCCAAGATGTACGGAGCAGGAACACAGACACTTGAAGGGGTTACAATAAAACTTCTTACTACTGCCTGACTATATTATAGTATTAAGAAGTTGTATTTTAACCCCTTCAAGTGCCTGTGGTATGGGGTTAAACGTGATTAAACCTTCTATAGAAGATGGGGTAGGGCCTTTCTGTTGCATAACTGGGAAACCACGGTGGGGTGGTTATGTCGCTTTTTCACTAACAACGAGTTATCCAGAACCTCGGGATTTTCCTAGTCCAGCATGTAGAAGTGTTTAGTAGCTCGGATTGGACAAAAACCTAGTTCCGTCCGTCTACGTGTGCACGTAAACGGGCCCTTAGCAGTTTGATTTCAAAGAAATGTAGAACGAAACGCAGCTGACCCCACAGCATTCCCTTCGTAGCACACTTTATGGCGTAAGCCCCTTTCATTAGCCTCATAGTAAAGTAGGAAATCGAGCCCCATAACAAAATCGTGAAAATATATACAACTACAAAGTACATGTACGTCTACAATAAGAAAAAAAACCCCTCAATTTTCAGGAGTCGTTCGTAAAAGGGTAAAAAGGTTACGTCGTCAGACGACTGGATAACATCGATGGTAACCATAATACGTCACAACAGGTGTAGGAATTTGATCACGTTTGATTGACAGCGCGTGCTAATCAATTTCACATCATTACGACTTCATTTATCATAGTTTAATTAATAAACAACCCCATCTTTTACAATCTTTTACAATCTTTTATGACAAGTATTAAACTTTATCAAACTAGTGTCAAACAAATTCCGACTGACACCAGTGGTTAATTGGGTTATAATGAAGCGGTAACATTAGCAGCAGACAAGTGAAACCTGGAGATTAGATTATCCAGTGGAGAAATGTACACGATGAATTAATTAAATCATTCGGTTTGGGTAACATTCGGTAAGTTTTGGCGGGGTTTCGAATTTCAGGAAGGACCACGCAGCTCCATGCCTTTCTCCCGTATTCTGGAAAAACCTAGCAAGTCAAATTTTGGTGAAAATTGAGTTGACCTATATTTGGACTTAGTACACATGTATATAATAATAGGGTTTTTTCTCCTTCACTGAAAGGGCTTCTAATTATCTTCATCTAAAAAGACAAAATAAAATTGGTGATATATTCAGTAGCTTAACAAAACAGTTTTCCTTTGTTTACTCAAAACTAAATTCAACAGTGTTACTATAGGTTTTTCCAGATTACGATAACTTATTTGTATCATATTTTAATGAATACATGTATGTTGAAACTGTCCGAAATAAAAAGAACTCTGTGGTGTTTGAAATTGCGATTGCGAATATCTGGGATGATCAATTCCATGAGACAATCCATGATGAAATGGAACTCTGGGAAATGAAATGGGGTTTAACGTCCTACTCTTTTGCACCTAACCTGGGCTAATGGAAGACGGGCATACGCCATATAGTGTGCTATGAGTGAAATTTTGCCCGGGCAGCGGCGCTACGGCCTACTCTTATATGAATTCCAACTGCCAAGGGATCTTTTACGTGCACTCCAATGCGTACACGGGACCTCGGTTTTTCGTCCCATCCGAACGACTAGGCAACTGCCCGTGTCAGGCCCTCCTTCTGCATCACTGACAAGAGGAAATCACGCCGGAAAAAACTCCGGGATAACGAAATGAAATGAAAGGGGCTTTACGTCCTACTCTTATGATCCTACTGGCTTAATGAAATACAGATACATGCATCTAGCCTAGCCATCGCCGAGCCATCATTTTTATAGACATTTTATTAAAGACAAATACCATTGTATACAGATCAGGCGCGGATAAAGAGGCGGGGGGGGGGGCGCACCCGGCGCACACACCCTCTTTTGTGGGGGTGGCGAATAATGTTTAGCTCCACATATTCTCCCGGGAAAGGAGAATAATTTGTAGTTTAGGTTGGAATTCGTAATTTACAGTATTAGTATGAGATTAGTCCTTGTGCATTTTTTCCACTCATAAATCAAAGGCCAAGCTTCGCACTCTTAAGTATGTGCAGCCTACCCTCCCCCCTCCCCTTTCTGAAAATCCTGGATCCGCACCTGCAGATTTCATTCTTTCTTATAGACTGAACATTGCATTATTTGTCATGAGACTTTCACCAAGGGATAAAATATAATCGCTTATCTACCACAGTTTTATTGCTAACGGAAATTTGGCTGAACGATATAATTAATATATTTTTATTGGGAACATTAAACGTTTTTCAACTGTCCGTTGTCATAACGAACTCTTGGTCTGTGTCCACTCGACATAAACTAGGTAATTACGGGGTTAACATATGATTTAATTTTATTTCAATAATTCGCTTGTGCGTAGGGGTCTTAGTAGTGGGAGGAAACCAGAGGACCCGGAGAAAACCCACGAGGTTGGACAGGCGACCCTACTCCAGAGAATAGAAATCATGCCAGCTGACTCAATGACACCACTGGTATGATTCCCGCATACTACTTGTTTGAAATTAACGAACAGAACAGATCAAGCTTGTCCCAAATACCAAAATATAAACAGCTTAAGAAACGTTTTAGGCACCTATAAAATTGGTCATAACTGGAAAATAAAATCAGGCCTAGATAAATAATACATTTTATTTTATGCTTGCATTACAAGAATGCTCATTTCAACGCGTCATTTATTTTAACGCTCATTGCTTCACGGATGACAATTTCAAAATTTGCGCGCATTTAGTACACACAATGGCCGCCATGGGATACGATCGTGTCGTCATCAAACCGGATATAGCGTCTTAATATCTTAATGGCTAGTATTCACGGATAATTGAACGCGTATGTAAAGGAATTTTATACTACGTAATAGGTGATGGGCAATGGAAGGGAAGTTTTTCTGCCAGGAATATGGCACCTCTCTTGTGGAATCAATTAATACAACCGTCAATTTGACTTACGCTTGATTTCCTAAATGGGAAGGAGGGCTATAAAGGAAGATAGTATAATGACTTGCTTGTGTTAGAGTAATTAAATGCTGGACATTACTGTCAGTTAAATAGTTTATATTTAGAGGTAAATAAGTAATAGACGAACATGGCAGGTACTTGTTTCAAGACTTGACACTATCCTATATCTAACTCGGTGCCAAACACTAGCGTTTACTGGATTTATTAATGAATGAACCTTTGTTGTTTGGGTTTTTTTTGTGTATTGATAAAATAATGTTTAAGAGAAGAATTGGAATGGTGATAAAAATACATGTTTTTAAACCAGATTCTATTTCATAAACAATCCGTCCTTTTAACAACCGATGCAGGTCGGTTTCAAATGGGCGGGGGGGGGGCGTGGTAGTATCACGACCAGAATGTCACGAGTTTGAAACATAGAATTCGGCCAAAAAGAAAATTCTGGAGTTTTCAAGTCTAGCAAATTTGACATGGAACTTCAGGAGTTTTCAAACCCGACCATAGCTTGTCTAAGATGGCGGCCGTGGGTCTGTCATGGAAATTGCTGCTGCCTAGCACATCGGATTGAGACAAAAATCTGGAGTCTATGTATCCTTGACAAGTTAGACTCGATCCCATGAGTAAAATTCTTAGTTAAGTATCTATTGAATTAGTAGGGGTGAAGGTGGGCTTCTATTATACCCCCCCCCCCTTCCACTCTCTTCTAACATTACAGTTCAGGTTTCAAGATACCCCAAAATATAGCCCACCACTGATTAGAAATATACGTCACCATTGCACCCTAACAACCTTGTCCGTACTCCGACCTCTTATACACATGTCTGGATATCGCCAGCTATTTTCCTGTACGGTATCTTCATGTCATTATTTTATCTTGGGTGGGATTTTTCTAATAATAGCCTCGGATAATAGATTTATAAACATCGACAACGTAATTTGATTTATGGGTCAACTTTAGGAAATTTAAATTCTAAGAATAGGACGGTCGATGGTGGAAACTGAAAATCCTATAATAATGAATTCACGTGATGTATGTCATGGATCTTCGACGTCATCTCCTATTTTCATATCGTTTCTGACGAATTGGGTAGGGGATGGAAGAAACCCTCGGATAATGATGCAAACAATTTGACAAAAATTAGATATCGTATGATCTATGACCTGTCCATTAATAATATTATTTAGTATCTGTTATGACGAATGTGACCGGTTAAAATGTTTCCTGTGACAGGATGATGGTTTGGTCAAAGAGTTCGTTTGTGTCATCGCTCCTGTATCCATTTCAAATTTTACATCTTATAAATAATACATGTCAAATAATTGTTGGATTACAGTAAAAACCCATGAAATCATTCAACTTTTTCATTCTCAACTATAGATGTATTCTATTTTAGTTTTGTGGTTTGGAAATATGTTACCGGAAAGAACAAAAAGGAGGAACGAGAATTCAGTTTAAAATATACGTACTGCTTTACTACTATGCGCAGGGGTTATGTGGGAAGGGGGGGGGGGGTCAATGGGCTTCCAGTTTCCCCCAAACCCTCCTCCTCTCATATGCAAAAAAAAATCACGCACGGTTTTTAAAGCTATTGGTAAATTATGCTTTTCATTAATTCCAATCATATTACTAAACCACTGTTCCGTGGTTCGAATGTACTTCAACTCTACTTCCCCATGTTCTGCACGACCCAACATGTCTCGGATAGAAATATCCCCTCTACTAAATATTGGAATTCTGTGCCCCCAACGAAGTGCTGTCCATCACTCCCCTGTTTCAGCGACGTTAACTCAAAATAATATGCTATTTGAATATATTGTTTTCAAAAATCATGGATTTATCATGTTCGATAATGTCTAATATCATCTTGAATACTATTATTCAAAATCAATTATTTGTCTTGGTGGGGGTGTTGGTTTTATCTTTAAGGGTTTGCGTAGGTTGGGTGTCCAAGTGGTCTTACCCGTCCGCTTTAGATCAATAGGTTCGTCAATGACTCAAGTGGCGTGGTTTCGATTTCGACCTAGTTTCTGTTGAGAAGACGTTAAACCATTCTCTCTCCCCCTCTCTCTATCTACCTCTTCTCTCTCTCTCTCCCTCCCCCCCTCTCTCTCTCTTAGTAGGACGTTAGACGATATTTCATTTCACGTTTTTAAGGTCTGGTAGATCACTGACCTACTGACTGAAATTTGGTGAGAATGCGGTGTTTACGTTTATTTCCACTTTCTATTTCAACTATCGACGGATGTACTGTCAATGACCTAAGTCTTCCTCCAAAACACACCCAGTGAAATGACAACCGGCATGAATCAGTTCCCACGAATTCTTCTCTCTTGATGATGTCAATGTCATGATCACATGACTACCGCGAACTATCTCGGTTATTATTGTTTATATAGAGAAATAGGGTTTAACCGTCCACTTGACATAAAAACTATGTCATTTCGGGACTAACATATGGTTTAATTCTATTTCATTAATTGGTTTGCGTGTAGCGGCCTTTAGAGTAGGGGGGGGGGGAGAGAGAGAGAGAGAGAGAGAGAGAAATGGGGTTTAACGTCCACTCGACACAAATTAGGTCATTTCGGGACTAACATATGGTTTTAATTTTATTTCAATAATTCGCTTGCGCGTAGGGGTCTTTAGCAGTGGGAGGAAACCGGACTTTAGAGTATGGATCCGGTGGACCCAGAGAAAACCCACTAAGATGGACAAGCGACCCTACACCTTGTCACGTACAACTGGGGAATCGAATCCACGCCAGTTGACTCAGTGACAGACCTTATGATCTTCGGCGCACGCGTCTAACTATTCGGCGACGGTTACGACTAAAAGTTAAGGCCCATTGCAGATTTCGTTTTATATCGCTAGATGCAAACAGAGCATGGGTAATAGTTATAAGGGCAAACAAACCCTGCCCCACAACCTCGTCAATAATCACATGCCGGAACCTTATTTACATCCCTTGACCTATGACGAAATATGTAATGGACTTTAGCTTTTAGCCATTCGGCCACTCAATCCCATCCTGACCTTGTCATGATGACAACAGCAGACATTAAAAACTCACGCACTTCGCACAATCCGTTTTATTAATAGATTGTCCCCACGTCTTATTGGAAATATCCACAACTATTATTAACTTTTTGTGTTTTGTTTCGTCATTCTGATGTGATGACCATCACGTCCATGTTTACACTTCCTACAGCTGTCAATCAAATTTTGATTGACAGTTGATGAATGATGCAAAATTCAGTCAAGGTTTTAAACTAAATGAACTTTTGTTGTGATTTGAAACAACACAAACGTAAACGGTAACAGAAATGGTTTGTATGATATAAAAGTATGGACAGGGTCTATCTAGCGGGGGTTCAGGGGGTACATTGCACCTCTAGAAAATAAGGCGCCCCGAGAAATGATGCCACACCCCATCATAAAAAAATAATAATTTGACAATCTTTCAGTGGTGTTCTTAAAGGGACAATAACATTCTTGCTGGCTTGGTAGCTCCAGAAAATAAATAATAACCTTATTCTAAGTACTAGATGTTAAGTGTCCTACCTGTTGTGTAAATTATCCATTACAACCTATTTTACTTGTCCAGAGGGTTCGAAAATATTTTAAAATCCAAGTCACATTTGAAAAGGTTTACGTTAGACTTTTCAAATCAATTGGTTGAATTTTTCCAATTTTTTAAAATAGGTGTGTTAAGATGAAATTTATATCATCATTTAATTGGAATAGTCTAAAATAATACGATTTGTTGACCAGAATGAAGATTGGGACATATTATTCAGTTACAACAAGAGTCTTTTTGGGGCTTTAAGGTACTGATCAGTCGGTCGATTTTAAGGGCGCCCTGGTCGAAACGTTGCGCCCCACCACTCTGCTGCATCCCCACGTTTAAAATCCTACATACGGCCCTGAAAAGGGGGTTTAACGTCCTACTTTTCTGGACCGACTGGGATAATGGAATTAAAAGAAATGTCGTGTTTTGATTCAAAGCTGATAAAAATATAGGAATATTAAAATCCTGTGGTTTTGTATATACAAATCAATTATGTTGTTACATTGAGTACCTATTATTATTTTTTTTAGGGGGGGGGGGGCGAATGATTTCAATTCTCCTTTCGTACAATGAGTGGGGTCGCCTGTCCAACCTCGTGGGTTTCCTCCGGGTCCTCCAGTTTTCTCATTTCTCTCTCTCTTTCACTCTCAATCTTTCTCTCTCTAATTATGATTGTTTTTTTCATAGAGACACACAATTTAAACTTTGTCATGTTTTTTATCCAATAATTTTTTTCATTTATGGGCCTGGGTTGAATTAACTCCATGCCAGTCTCGTCTGCTTTTGACGGCCATTTTGATTATAACTAATGCCATGTTCTCCTATTGAAAGAATAAAAACTGAATAGATATTCAATCTAAAGATTTCAATAATCTTATCTAAGTCATGTGACATCTAATCTGTCTATTTACAGTGTTTAAATGACTACTCAAATATTTTATAAACCGTCCATTGAAGCATCGTCGCCATTAATGTCGTCCAGGTATCATGACTGCTCAAATAATTTATAAAGTTGATCTCTCATTAAAAATCACGTTTATCTTTAGTTCTGTATTTAAACTTTGAAAATAAAACAAAACATTTAATCAGCCATGTTTGTTTGTTCGTCTGTTTCTTTCTTTGTTTTACTAAAAGAAACGACGACATTCGTTTTAATTCTCTTATTTAAAACTCCCGTCCGCCTCGCGCCATCTTGAAAACAACAGACGTTACGGTCTAGTGAATTTTACAAACAAGTATTTAATCTTTTGATGAATTCAGATAAAAAAGGTGACGAAGTTTTTGTTTTTCTCGATTTGTGTAGAAAAGTGTGAATGTATCTTAATCCAGATTAAAATCGTTGAATGTATAAAAGTGTTATTTTAACACCGAAAGTTTGTAAGTCTATCGTCTGCCGTGTTACAACATTTTGCTTTACGGCGTTTTTAACACGTCTGCATAGTAATTATAAGTTTTTAAAGGCAAGAATCTTAACACGTCTGCATGATAATAGTACGTTTTAATGGCGGGAATCGTAACGCGTCTGAATGTTTTAAAGGCGGGAAAGAAAGACATGGACCCCCATTTATTACAGAGATTAAGAAAACAAATTACAATGGACCTTGAATGATGGAGAGAGGGAGAGAGGTAAAAGAAGTAAACTGCCTTTGTGCGAAAGAATGTTTTTAATACAAAAAAACAAAAAACCAAACCAAAATGTAGTCGTATCTGTTTATTTTTAATAACAGACTTTGTGAATGAACACTTAGGGATTCGTCATCAATGTTCTAATTTTAGCCCAGCAGTTCCATTCCTTATTTAATGTCCCTGATCGTCATCTGGTGGATCTTATTTCCAATCCCGTATAAACTAGACTTATAATAATTGGGGAAATTTGAATCTATAAAGGGAATATAATCACATGACACACCATTTATGGATAACAGTTACTATGGTTTATTTCACTATGACGTTTCAACAAGATTTCACAAGTCGTAATAAATCAAAACAAATAAAAGGAAATGAAATGAAATGGAGTTTAACATCCTACTGTTCTGCTCCGAACTGGGTCAATTTAGAAAGCCATACGCCATACAGTGTGCTAAGAGGGAAATTTTGCCCGGATAGCCTACTCTTACATCGTGCACGCCAAAGTGTATATGGGGCCTCGTTTTTTCGTCAACACGCCAAACTGGACCCCACAAATAAATAAAATCAAATATAAGTCTAAGTATGTTTGAATTACGTTTGGTATCAACAAAGATTCAAACCAACAAGTAGGCCTACGACTGTACCGTATCAACTAGGAACTGAACATGACGTCATCATAATATTATCAATAATGGAAATGACGTGTAATCTTTGAGTAATTGTATATTGGTTTAAACAGTATTTATCTAATATATATAATGACATATTGACAATACATATTAAATTATATGGATTCGGAAACAAGCTATATTAATCCGTCTCCAAAATAATAAAACAAAACATGGCATATCTAAATTGCATGGAAATTATAAAACAATGCGTGAAAATAAGTACATCTACATGTATAATATTGTGTCATTACTGGCATTAGAATGTACATCGTGTGTCAACATCCTTATATATAATCGGGGCAGGGCAGAGGTGGGGGCTGGGTAGAGTAAGCGTTTAAGTCAATTTGATCAGTACTTTATCAGTTTAAGTCATTTTGTAGCACACTTATATACGAATGAACAATTTCAAAACAGGCCTGGTTCTCACAGTCATTCACGTAATTGTATATTAACTTATCTTTATTTACCATATTATATCCCAATATTAATGATTAATGGAGAATTAACAGTATATAATAATTTATGTTTCTAATTTTGTACAATGTATTTATGTTTCTGTAAATAATTTCTTACCGGCGATGAATTAATACAGGCTGTGGCTTTTTTCCAGATCCCGCAATTATATAGAGTTTCTTTATAATATCGCTCAAACAGGGGCGGATCCAGGGGGGGGGGGGGGTCTGGGGGTCCCTTCTTCCTGCTCAGCTACATAATGTCTTACATCAATGAAAATTACATCACAAAGTGATCCTATATCAGTATAAAAATGATTTCTCTGTTTAAAAAGCTCAATTTGTATGTATGCCTATGTAATTTAGAGAAGATTGTGGTAGAATTCCGTAACAGAAACCTGACAAACTTCCTCCTGCAAAAATTCCTGGATCCGTCCCTGTCATACTCGAACTCAAGTAGAACCAGGGGCGACTAATGAGAGAAAGAGAGGTGGGGAGAGGAAGAGAGCGAGAGGGTGGGTTTAAGGTCCAATATACACAAGCTAGGTTATTTTGGGACTAACATATGGTTCAATTTATTTCAATAATTTGCTAGCACGTAGAGGTCTTTATGTTGGACATGCGACCCCACTCCTTGTCACGTACAAGCAAAGAATCGAAACCACGTCACTTGACTTAAGGACTGACTTTATGATTCATTTGGCACCCCACCGCGCAACTAATAGAAGTTTTATCAAGTGTATGGATACAGTCTCTAGTTCAAAACTATGCAAAATCATACTAAGGAATGACGCCCTTTAAATCCAAGTGAATTATGTAATTGCAGGTCTCTATTTGGAAATGACGTATTATACAAAGAAGGCGGGAAAACGAACGCGTTCTGGTAAAATTATGACGCATTGCACGTGCATGGTTAAACGATCATGTCAGTGTCAGTCTTTTTACTCGGTGAAAGTTATATGACGTCAGTGGTAATATGACGTAACAGAATGTTTTGATGATGATGGAGAAAACGATGATGATAAAAAGATAAGTCATCGCGTGGTATTACTATGACGCGGATTTTCGTTGATTGGTTAATGTTTTGGGTTAGGTAGGAACCTCTCACTGGGAGATGAGAGTTTAGACGGCAAAAATGACAACATCTTCCTCAACACAGAGTGCGACCGTGAACTAAAATCACGATAATATATCGCACCCATTTTTTTTTTATTTTTTTTTCAATTTACCGTTTTAATTTTAGGTTATGTTGACTCTGACAGTTTCATATTCAATTCACAGTGCAATATCCATGTGCCCGGCATGATGACTGTAATTGAAAACAAAGAATATTTGAATTTAAAACATACTATTGTATATATTATCATTGTTTAGTCTACATATGTCCACCCATCATCACTCATCGGGCGATGTGACAAAATATTTTTATTACCAACCATTTGCAATCATCCTAATTGCACGAAAAAAAACATGCATTTTACATGTTTAACCGAAATAATCTATGGGGGGGGGTGTTTGACTTTTATAATAGTCCAGGAAATTGCCTAGTTTGGGTCAAGTGAACGTTCAACTCTCTCTCTCTCTCTCTCTCCCTCTCTCTCTCATTAAGGATATTTGACATTATAAACAAACAATTCCCACGTGACGTCATGAAGATGATGACGATGATAAGAGCACGCGATGAATAATGACGATTTAAAGACTGATAAAGTTGACGTCATACATCATGTCATGATTCCAGGAACTTTATAATTAAAAATGACATGTCATGATGTATATTATTATCGTTTGAACTGAATACAACTCGAGACCCCATTATATTAGTTTTCTTGGCGTTGACAATAAATTTAAAAAATGTTGTTCCGGTTTTAATCTAAGAGTCATGTAGCCTTGTTCTACACAGCTTTTCGAATGAATGTCGTAAGTATTCGGCTTGTAACTGTGCCATAAACATTCCATATTCCTGCAATCTGACTACTTACTGACATTCAAATCAGATTACTAGTTCTGCAAATGAGCACGTGCATTGCATCATAATACAAGCATGTCAGTGTCAATCTTTTCATGTGACGAAAGAAATATGACGTCATCTAACAAGTACACCATTATTTGCCGCCAAAAGTAAGCGTCATTCCTTGAAGAAGAAAACATATGAGACACGTTGTAACTTTTCCTCACTTCCCAGGTGTCCTATTTTTTTTTCACGTATCTTTTCTTAACAATAAACAAAACATCCCTCTTTTTCTAAAATAAATAATGCATTAACTTTCTTCGCGAACAATTGTTTTTTTCTTAATTAGATATTATTAGATTGTCTAGGATATTCCATAACGCTGTTCTATTCCGCCATAAATTATAAATCATGGTAAGAACAAATACAGATGTTACGTTTTAACAAAACAACGACCGTCATGCTACGATGGGTCGTTTCTTAATTTAACAAGCAATAAAGGTAATACTCATAATTTATGCATGAACAAAAACCGCATTCTGTTTTTTGATAAACTGCTCGCCTATTGTTCATCAACGCTCATAACAGACGCTTAATCAATCACCGTTCAAAAATTAATCATATTCATTCGCGGAAAGTACAAAACAAGTATTGTGAGGGCGGATTGCGATACACAAAATGTCGGCACGGACATCAAACAAGATATTAGTATCTTTTAACGGCTGTAATATAACTGTATAAAAATGTGCAAATTATGTTATCAACAGTCATAAAGGCCCTTTAAGTAGCGGTAGTTTCATCAAAGTTTTGTTTCGTTTCGCTTTGTTTGTTATAATATTGGGTTTTTAACTTCGTTTCGTTCTATGGAGCGGAACGACTTTTAATCTACCGCCGGGATTTATTACAGATAGAACAGTTTGTAATTATGATTAATGAAATATTAATTAACAATTCCAACCTTTATTAAAGATGTTTCTGGCTAATAATCACATATTCGGTAACTATTAGCACCACCTTGGCGGGTAGTTGCACGTGTTTTGAAGTCCACGAGATGAAAGGAATGTGTAGAGTATTTCCCGCTAAGTGGTAGTTGGCGATGTTGTGAGGAACCATATTGTTTTGTAAATTATTTACTACTGAACCTAACCACCACACCCTTTCTTTCATGTACCATATCAAATATCAGAAACTTTTATAATATTTGGGGGTTTTATATTTCATAGAAAAATAACTTTAAAGGCAGATATTGATCAATTCCATATTTGATTTGAGGCTTGACCCGACGGGGAGGGACCGAGGTCAGAGGTCAGATGAAGATAACAATAATTTAAAGATGTTCAATAACGCACGAATATTAAAATTCCCGTGATACCTTGTGCCAGGGGAGTGGGGCGGTGATGGAATTTTTAGAATATAACCCAATCTCAATTTTAATATTAAAAGGCGTAAAACAATCACCTATCCTTTACGTTACTGTAATTTTACTTACTTTTTTGTGTGTTTTTTTGACAAATCAGTGTAAATTATTTACCAAAATGTCTTTATGCAAGAATGTGACAAACAGAATGCGGCCGACGTAAAAATGTACCCGCCGGAGGCAACATCCGCGAATATCATTATCATTGGATCTACTCCTCTTTTCTTGGAATTGCAATCTTGTGACCCGTATAATAATTAATTTCATAAACGCGGATATCTTTCTTGGAATAACACTCCGATGATCCATATAATAAATTCTATATACAGCGTTCAAATTCCCACCATAATTTCATTGATGCGGATTTATGTTCATATTACTGAATGGTATAAAATGCTGTTAATATACATGTCGATATTTCTAAAATGTAAAAGAAGGTTTGGATCTTCGAATGGTCAAAAGGCGTACGCTTTAGATCATAAGGGCTGTCTTTGATTCAAGTGGCATGGTTTCGATTCCCC
The DNA here is from genome assembly GCA_036850965.1 of Patella caerulea. NCBI lineage: Eukaryota > Metazoa > Mollusca > Gastropoda > Patellidae > Patella > Patella caerulea. The sequence continues at coordinate 4,828,266 of JAZGQO010000007.1, forward strand.
GTATGTAGCCTACGTGAGTAGGGTCGCATGTCAAACATCGTGAGTTTTCTCCGAGTACCCCGGTCTCTTCCCACTTGAAAAGACCTCTACGCTCAAACGATTTATTGAAATGAAATTGAAATTAGTATCGATTGGACGTTTACCCCCCCCTCTCTCTCTCTCTCTCTCTCTCTCGGTGGATAAAACAGTGTAATGACATCATAGTAATAATTATATTATAATATGACGGAAGCCCGTTGACCTTTTAATATATAATTATATTGATTAAATTCCCACACTACCACTGACAGGATGGATGACATTTCATCAACTATGGAATAAAATGGAATAGAGTTTAACGTCCACTCAACACAAACTAGGTCATTTCGGGACTAACATATGGTTTAATCTTATTCCAATAATTCGCTTGCGTGTAGGGGTCTTTAGTAGTGGGAGGAAACCGGAATGCCCGGAGGAAACCCACGAGGTTGAGAAGGCGTCCCTATCTCCATCGCAAGCCAGAGGTGACCGGTCAGCTAGAGGTCGAAGCGCAGCACTCTAGACCACTAGGCCATGCCACCCCCCCCCCCAAAAAAAATAGAGTTTAACGTCCTATTCTGCTGATCACCGGTTGTACGTGGCAAGGAGTAGGGTTGTCTGTTTAACGTCGTGGGTTTTCCTCCGGGTCCTCCGGTTTCCCCCACAGCTAAAGACTCCTACGCGCAAGCGAATTATTGAAATAAAGTAACCATGTCAGTCCCGAAATGTCGTAGTTTGTGTCAAGTGGACGTTAAACCCCAGCGTTATTTTCAAATTTAAAAAGAAAACAACTAAATTTAAATTTCATTTTTTGAATAGATGCCTCGCCTGGAATGGATGCCAGTTGTCCACCGTCCCCGCTGTCCTCTCAATACGACAGTGGCGAGTAGATTCAGCCAACCCAATTACTGCGATGACGAATCAGATTATTCAATCACCAACAAGGAAAATCTGTCAGCTTATAATCGGTTAAATCTATAAATAGATCGATAGTTACACATTGTTATTAGACACGAGACGGATGAAAAATGAAACAAGTAATTGAATATCGTATTTACAAACCAACTGCGACTTAAACTTTAAACTCAATGACCTCCTAACGGTAAAATATTATAAACCCTGATTGAATACATTGTACGATATATTTTATACAATGTTCAACACTTCCGGCAACAAAGTTGACGCCTGAGTTAAAGGGACAATAATTCGTAACAGAACGAAATCAAAGACTTTTCATGACGAACAAATAAAAGGTTTTCATTTGTACAAACGTTTGGTTTGTCTGCGATATCACTACTGTGAAAGCAGACGTTAAAAATCAATTTGTTAGTCAGGCGATCTTTTAACTATAATAAGCAAGAAATTATACAAATAAAATTAACTTTTATTATTACAAGAATTTGAGAAATCAACAGAAGAAATTTATGGCTTTTACTAATACGAACTTTTAAATATTAACAAATAAAAGAAAGGGCACACTTCTCGGTCGTGATACTAGCCAAAACTTGATTATATTGTTCCTGTAATCTTATATAATGTACTATGGTCTATGATACTCAACACACATGTATATTGATGTATATTTATATTCATGTATCTTGCTTTTGGGAAGCCGATTTATTTTAGCTTTGCCTCGTTTCGGTATCCTGTAAATAAACTATTGATTAAAAAAACAATGACGTAGATAGCGTAGATTATTATTGTCTTGATACTATTTTTATGTATTAAAATACAAATCATACGACATAATTATGGACTCTTGAAAAAAAAAACCGGAGCTTGTCCAAATACGATATCTTATTATGGAGTTTGTTTATTGGATATAGATTTTCCCAAACTGGGCCTTCTCCGGGAATATAGTCAGTTTGAACAAGTGGTATTGCCCAATCCCATTCCAGTCAGAGGGTCTTTAGTATTATGGTTTACTTGTATATCCCCCTAAAAAAGGTTTTTGATTTCTAATTCATATATAGCTCCCCCCACCCCAACCCCAACTCCCGCCAAAAAAAATCTGTATTATTATTTGTTAGAAAAGAATTTATGTAACGTATTAGTTACGTCATCAACACGTTAAAAACTTGTTATGTATATTTTAAAACTGAAGTCATTAAGTCGGGTAACGTGTACCATTTGTACACAACACTTAACCAAACATGTAAATACATGTCGGCCATTAGACAAAATAGGTGTTAGACGAAACGAAAACAATGTAAAATGGCGCGAATCTTTAAAAACTAAATGGCCTTTTCCTGTCAGACTCGTGTCGCAACAACCAACAACACAAAATGGCCGTTAATTTGTGTAATTTTTGGTTTATTTATGACACGGGTTTACAGTAAAGACAAACAAATATTGAATCTTAAATACATCAAAGATTGAATAAAACAATAGTCGACGACAATCCGCCATTAACGTCATCGATTTACTGAAGACAAAGAATTACGATTTCAGACAAAAGTTTTGGGATAAGTTTTTTTTTTCCTGCTAAAGCCATTTCGATAAATATTTACACAATGAATATTGAATTACAATGACAGGATCGGAAAATGATTCTGAATTTATATAAATTCACATCTTGAGGGGAATTATTTACAAAAATATTGTTTAAAATGATAATCAATCAAACCCTAGCCCTAACAGTTTTTCGGGACTAACATATGGTTCAATCTTATTTCAATAAATCGTTTGCGCGTAAGGGTCTTTTAGCAGTGAGAGGAAACCGGAGGACCCTGAGAAAACCAACGAGGTTGGACTGGCAACCATTCCTCATTGGCCCAATCGGAGCATAAAAGTAGGACGTTCGTCCTGGGGTTTTTAGATCCACTTCCACCTGGGGGACAGCTACTTAGTCGTTCGGATGGGACGAAAAACCGAGGTCCCGTGTACACATTGGAGTGCACGTAAAAGATCCCCTGGCAGTTGGATTCGATATAAGCTGGCGGGTAAGACATAGTGTCTTTTCAGGGTAGTAATCAAGATCAGTTTCATCCAAAGGAAATGCACCGGGTGGAGTAGGACGTTAAACCCCATTTGTTGTCAAATCCTCAACTGTTGTAAATATATGAAATACCGTGTATATCATTTATTCCGAATTAAACTAAATTCACGGATAATTTCAGAAAAAGCTCAAAAATAGTTGGGGAAAATCACTAAGACAGTTTTTTTGTTTCAGTTTTTCGTTAAATCAATTTTACTCAATTTTATTAACGATCCGAGAGTAATATACATGACGAGAGGTGGTTATACAGTAATATACGTCACGAGTGGTGGTTATACACCAATATATCATGAGTAATAGTTTTCTTATATAAACTACTTACATACTGTTGTCATCTGAACAAGTAAAATCCATTTACTTCTTAATTAATTTATCAGGATATTGATAGAATCATATTTTAGTGTCAAGTTTAATAAAGATTGTATTTATTTCCATTTTGCCATTGTTTTAGTTACTACACTATCCGTTTATTGCATGTTATTACTACTCCCGGCCAAATCTCGTTTGTTTGGAGTTGATTGATTGTACAAATTGAGTTTTGGTTGTCATTTATATCTTCAATCTTGATATTGACAAAATTACACTTTTACTGTCAGAAAATGTTTCACTTCCATCTTTGTTCTCGGTCATACGGATTGTTACAGGAGGTGATCGATACCCACCCACCCAGCACTGGAAACTCCTTGATTACCCCCCCCCCCAACTGTCTCTCTTCAAAACTATCAGCACATCTGAAATGGAAAAACAAATTTAGTTTTAATATTATTATACAGTCCTGGTAGTTATATGATATCTAATAATATTTACATCATCATCAAGACTGCCCAAACGATTGAACCTTGTCGAGTAGCCCTTTAACTCCTTTTCTCTCCCCTCCCCCCCCCCATCTCTTTCTCTGGCTTCGACATGGTAGATATATTATACAAAATGTTGTTTTACTACAAAAATAGGCCTTGAAGTCTTTTCATTTAATTCTCTCTTTTAGTTAAACGTTATTTTCACAACGTAAAGTGGCTTCATAAGAGTGTAGACTTTAGACGTACACAATGTTGTAGTAGTACGAAATTAGGCCTTGAAGGCTTTCAATTTAATTCTTCATTTTAGTTAAAAGTTATTATCATAACGTAAAAGTAAATGGTTTCGGAAGAGTGTGGACATTAGCCAATTGTTACTGTTAATCATGAGCAAACAATGGCAACAACTACACATTTATACCGACTATACACACGGCGGTCGACATCAAAGACGCGGTATCATATAGTGATCAAGGGTCTTGCAATAAAACAATAGAACGGGGATAATTGGTGTGAATTATCTAATACCTACAGTTTTAAAACCCTGTACAAACCGTGTTTATTCCCGTGTGAGAACTAGCGGTCGACTACAAATAATAATGGATGTTTATTCACGATCTAATATGAGATTTGGGTATTACGTATTTACGGCCGGGGCTATTCAAACCAAGCACCATTATCTACATGTTAAGTGTGTGTATTACAAATCCTCGTCTATATTCTAGATAAGTAAAAAGCTTTACCCCTATCCCTAAGGACAAGCAATAACAACAGTCTTAGCACGGACATTAAGGACTCAGGTTTACCATTCAATATAGAAGGAATTAATTGTAGCTTTATTTTGAGCTTGTTATATAAGTAAAGATTACTAATCATATTTCATATTAATAAGTAATAAACCCTTCCTTAATACAAAGAGCCGCTTAATCAAATTTCTAAAACAAAATTTATCCTTATCTTGTAGGTAACTTAGTGGCAAGAGGCCATGTTATAACGTGTTGCCCACAGACGACCGTATATCTTATCTATCTAGGCATTAGGCTAATCTATAATCGTAACGTCAAATAAAATCGATAATCCAACATATCCCTAATTCCATATCATATCAAGAACATGCAGATCAGCGTTAATCAGAATATTATTCCTGCCACGGTTCATAAATCCTATCAAAGTATCCGACATGCTATTTCTTGTCTTTTTGGCATTAAATCTTTTCGAAAACATATTTTCTTAAAGTCTTATGGGGCTAATATTCCTGATTTTCTTTCACACAAAAGTAAAAAAAAAATATTTTCTTTAAATCTTAATTTAAGAGTCAGTCGGTCTGTTATATCCGTGTTTTCTGCCCTTAAACCCTTTTTCATTAATCCATTTGGGAGTACAACATTAATCCCAATACCGCTTTATTTAAAGTCATTTTACTTCATTTTTCTAGGATACAGAATGGCCATAATAAAGTCCCAAATCGCTTAGACATTCGTAACATATAATGGTCTATTTAACGTCCTGTTCCGAAATGACTCTGTTGACGAACTTTTTCTACGATACAGAATGGGTATAATAGAGTCCCAAATCGCTTAGACGTCCGTAACATATAATGACAAATTGGTCTTTAACGTCCTTGTCCGAGATGACCCCGTTGACGAACTCTCCTTCTCCCTCTCTCTCCCCCTCTCTCTCCTCCCCTCTCTCTCTCATGTGGTTATGAGTATAAAGATATCTATATCGCGTGTGTGTGGAATACCTTTATTTAACGTCCGCTTCCACGAGGTGATATCGCAGACAAAACCAGTATTGCGTTACATAGATCCTTTCATCTGGTAATTTTATTTTATTTGGTACAAATTGTTTCGTTTAGTTCGAGTTTTTATTGCGATTTACTATAGCTGTCAAACTGATAATAATAGTTATATGAAATCAACTACTTAGCTACTAGAAAGTGAAATCTATCATAAATGAGTTTTTAGTGCAATTTCTCGGAGTTTTAAACTTGATAATAGGCACGTGCTACTTAATTTTACCTATATATAACAGAAGCCATTTATAACAAATTTATCGTTAATAAATTCATCTGGAAAGTTTTCATACCAATACATTATCAAAGAAAGACGCGAGCTTTGTTTTTATTGTAAAACCACCTAAATAAAGAGAGGTGTTAGTAGGGGGGAGCGAGAGCTAGGGGTGTGGAAGTCTTACAATGGGTGTTTATACACGCCATACAAAGGGCTTAACTCTCAATTCTTAACGGTTTCACCAAGCCCCCGTGTTCTAATGTATCGATAATGTATTATTCTAAGGTTTAATAGAAGCCACAAATTGCTTATTAAAAGCAGAAGCCATTATCAGGTAGAGCCGTTAAGCCATCTATGAATTATCTATGAATTGTCCTGAACACAAATAAACACGTTTTTACACTAAAAAGGATTTTTAATTAATGATTTAGAAACTGCATTAATATCTTAATTCTTACAAGCAGAATGAATAAAGTTACATAGATTTTAAAACTATATTTTCGTTCTCTGATTAACCACTGTTTGATTTCGCCCTGTCGAATGGTCAATGTGTTCGATCGAAGCGTTGGGGATTTATCAACACGGAGTTACTCCCCTTTACCTATGTCCGTAAACAAGGTTCATCTGATAACCTGATAACTATTTCCGATGGACTGGTTTAATGGCCACTAAATAATGAGATTGCGTCATTCAAACAGAAATACGTAAACGGCGATACCGTATCTGATCAGATATTGGAAATAAGTAATCGAAGTTCAACAATGGCTTTAAACTCGTGAAACGAGTAAATTCATGTGAAATGTGTCGAGTTTTTAATCCATTCCAGAAAATAATGTCAACTATTTTTTTTTTTAATTTACAGAATTCACGTTGACTGTCTATGTTTAAACATTCATAATATCCAAAATCCAAAATTATCAAAATCAACACGGTATCCCGAATGCCAGAGCCTGGCTAAATAATGAGAAGTGTCGAGATAATACTGGACACCCGCGGTAAACATACTATATTCAAAACCCCCGCGGTACGACGACCTGTTTTATACCATTAAACTTCGTCTTGTTCTCGTCTTGGTCATACTATCTTCGTCCACTTACTCCCCATCCATTCTGGTGATTTACATTGTGTAGTAAAAGTCACAGGAATACAAACTTTGGTCTCCTTCAAACACCGTCTTCAATTACATCTGTTTCTCGTCATAGAGTTATCGGTCGCTAGCTCGTGAAAGAGAGAATCTACATTGATAGTGAGAAAGCAGCCGTTCAGCGTTTGTTTTGTCTTATATTCCAATTTGTGACCTTTCCCATGCCCTCACTATGTCAAATCCACTACCGGGGGGCAATGTGACCCTATAAGTAATATCTTTTTTTTTTAAATATATTTTTAAGGAAACGTAAACTTATTATTAAATGAAAGGAACATATGTAACATTTATGTAAAAGAAAAAAAAGATGTGGACTCCATGATAGAACTATGTAAACGGTTTCCATAATAAACCAACTTTACTTGATAGACCGACAAATTTCGTAATTTTAATTTTCTTAATTCTTTGGAGAATTGCTTCTGCCCCGGGTAGATGAAATATGACGTAACAAAACTGAATGTGACGTAACAAAATTTGAATTTCTGTGTCTTTCTTATGAAGAACGTATGACAGTTTTATGATTGTTTACATTTTGAAACGGTCAAGAGCGCATGTCACGCTGGTTTTAAAATAAAAGAAAGCTTTTATTCTGTTAGTTGATCCGTCCATTAAGATGTGACCGTTTGTGGTTTACACTGATAGACAGAAGAAAAAAAATAACCTGACACTTTCCGCACCCCCTATAACAACTTGAAAACTGTTCTTCCATTGGAAGCTATTATGAAGTCTTTATAAAAGATCTCGCATCACGTAGCCAAAGCCCATTCATACATTTGAATAGATTTCCGGCCCCCTCAGGTGCTCGAACACGGCTTGTGTTGTACATAATGAACGACAGGTAGCGATTTATGACATCGCGTTGCACAGGCATTTTGAAGTATAAGTCGAGGCACGCTAATGTGCGCTGTATCACATCCCATGCACGTTTAGTACGGGCAGTTATTCACTTGTCCAGTTTCGTAAAACGCTTCCATTTCGTACAATTTGAAAAATTTAATATGAACACGGTGATGTTCATATTTTGCAGTAGAGCGTTTTACCTAATACCCTCACCCCACCCCCATGAACGGGTATTGGCTGATTGTTTTAAAAGAGAATACTTGCACTATCGATGCATTTGTTTAAAAAGCAAACAGCGAAGGCTTAATAAAACTTTGATAAAATATAACAGTACTTATATGCTTATGATATATGGAATAGATCACATATTATTTACTATTAATGGCGGGAAAATAAATAAACATGGCATATTTATTTAACAATTCGTTATTTACTATATCAATGAAATATGGCGTAATAATATGACGTCGCAATTATAACCTGCAAAACGGTTTAGAAAAACCTAACCCTCTAAACACGCACTTACATTTTGGCCCCTCGTAAAAAGCGCCGAAGAAATGATATTGGATATATGCCAATTGCATACTGCTCAATACATATAGACAGAACAAACCATAAGGAAAATAACGTGCACGTCAATATGTACGCAGGGAATTCATTATTTACTATATCAATGAAATATGGCGTAATAATATGACGTCGCAATTATAACCTGAAAAACGGTTAAGAAAAACCTAATCCCCCAAAACACGCACTTACATTTTAGCCCCTCGTAAAAAGCGCTGAAGAAATGATATTGGATATATGCCAATTGCATACTGCTCAATACATATAGACAGAACAAACCACAAGGAAAATAACATGCACGTCAATATGTACGCAGGGATTGTGTTTTCGTCCCATCCGAACGACTAAGCCGCTGTCCTTGCCAGGCCCTAATTTAAACTGAGTATGTATAATATAACATAATGAGGAATCTAGTTCTTGTTGCGTGTCAACATCTCGTTGAACCCCCATCTTTCCCCTATTCAACTAATCCTCCCAATTACCAAAACCCTTTCACTACAAATTATTTGTTTGTCACAGTATGTCGTGTCAGTCGAGAAAAGAATAGATAATTCACATGTACGAGGAAGTGGGGGGTCAGGGGGATAACGAGCCTCAGCTTAACATCGCGGGGAGGTCAGTGCATGTTTCTTCAATCTTCGCCTATACACCCAGTGAGAAAGCCTTGATTAGCCCCCTTTGTTTACCTAATTACGTCAGATAGATGCACGTGAGATATTTCCATTCATTAATCTCTTCGTATCCTTCAACTAATTTTTACAAGTTCCGTTTAAATTATCAAAATCCATTCACAAACTATCATTTCTAATTTCACACAGAATTCTTTTGGCAGAAGGCATTTAACACAATCCTTCTAACATTTGTGACACATTAAATCAATAAAATTTGATAGATCGATTTATTTTGGGTTGTCTATTGATTGGGTTTTTTTTTTTGCCTGTATTATACTTGATCGATTGATTTTAAAGTAAGTGAATATCGATTTGTGTGTATATTTCACTCTTGTCAAAGTAGTATATATTCCGTCAAATAGTCAGGTCATTTAATATCCATTCTCTGAAAACGGTAGGACGGGATACAAGAAATTATGTGCAAAACGCACCAGTAAGTAGCCTAACGTCCATGGGAACGCAACTGAAGACTGAATCGCCACTGCCTTGGCAAAATAAAGGAATGAAGTTCAGTGAGCGATACCTTTTGGTCTTTTGGATTGTAGATGAATGAATGAATGAATGTGCCGTAAGCGATGTTTGTTGGATCTATAGTTAAGACTATATGATGTTTATGGCAGTGTTAACAGCCCGATGACATTGATATATACCACTACTTTGGCTGACAGCTTCACTTGACCAATGCCTGTTTCATATATATCTAGATTCAATTAATCAAATCTCCTTGTGGGTCTTAATTAACAATTTGTTAATTATAAATGTAAATATACCCCGTTAAGTTACGAGCGCTGACACGAATTTGGCATCTTATTTCGAACAGGGAGACACTTTACTGGCCTATATATAACTCCTACAGTATTCGTGACAAAGCAATAAACAAAAGCGAAAAATGAAATAAGTAACAATGTTATCATTCAGGCGAATTATTATTTATCCGTGTATCTCCAGAAACTTGCAAGGTTTTTATTTCCTAAATCCATCGTGTGATCTTTCTCATTGTAAATCTATTCAAATTTTAAAATCAGCCGACCGCCTCTTTGAGTATATATTACATCTATAGTGCATGAATGAACTGTGGGTTATGTAGCCGGGAAATATAAGGCCATAACCCCTATAATGTTTATTTGTAACTTATTGCATGTCAATCTGGAACAAAATGGCCATTGGGTATAATACAAGTTTATAAATAAAGTATATCTTTGAACATCAATCAAACCCAAACTAGGAACAGATATATATAAGTAATGTACATTAAGTTTGACCGTATGATTAGGTCAGCTATCGATCGATTCATAAGTTCATATCGAGGTAATTGGGTAACGAGGCAGGTGAAGAATATGTTTATCGTAGGCCTACAGTAATGATGGAGTGGGTTACTCGGGTTAAAAAGGTTAACCCGAGTCAATAAATGAATAATAAATACATATACTTGTCAATAACAGTCGTCGTGAATAGATGTAAATAATATATTTATATATTAAAACACGGTCATCTGATTTATTCACAAATTGACTCGGAGATTTATATTCTAATTCATGACATAAATTTATTCCCGGGACAACTTTCACCTCGAATATTGAATAACTTAACAGATCCCTGGTTATTTTCCATGTCAAAATCATTTTGTACGATTTATTCAGAATATCCATAAATCCGCTTCATTCACTAAAAGCATAATCTGATTGTGATACTCGAATAATCAAAGTCTCTTTTATAGAAATGTATTTTGAGATCTCGACATTATGAAATTAATGTCATTATTACGTAGGTGAATTTTAATTCATGGATTTTTTTTTTACGTATTAGTATTAGTAAAACCAAAACGCTTATGTGACACAAAACATTCAGCCCCGTTTGTTTATAGAATGGATGTTATTCTATTTTGACCTATTACGTAGATGAATTATAATAATTCATGTTTTTATATTAGTAGGTGGCCATGTCATCATTTGTAACCTATGTAGGCCTATCTTATTTTTCTTGTCTCGTCATTCTAGGTTATCTCGAGTCCATGGATTGCATAATAAGATAATATCATAATAAAAAAAATCTACGCCTTTTTATTTTTTCTATTCAGCTATTAATCTTTATGAATGATCGAAGGGGTATATTTAGTGTTTATTATGGAGGATTTGTTAAAAATAAAGATGTTCTATGAGTCTGTTGTGTCGTGGTTTCCTATAATTGTAACATGTGTCTAACGATTGAAACTTGTTTACGTCCATATCTCGCTCTCCCACTTGGCGCGCTTTAACCAGAAAACGCGGGAAAAAACACGTGAGTCATTCGGTATACACACCGCTCACTGTGTAGAGTGAAGTAGTGTAAGCTATCTATTATGAACCACACCGAAGTACAATTTCATTATTATACGACATTGCATTTAATAAAACATATTTATGAATATGAAATCAAAAATAGCATTATTGAATACAAAGGGTTGAATTACTATTGCAAGCGATTTATGCCCGCTTTCAGCTACAGGACTACAGGGTGACTGCATACTGTACAATTTAGTAGGCTATCAATTTTTTCTGGCCTACGCAATTCGAGTCAGACACCCGAGTCGAATATGATGTCCTGTAACAGGACCAAAAAATGTTGAAGAGCAGAAGAAAGAAGATAAATGAATTTTTAAAAATGAGGGGTTACGGAGAAATTTCGTTGTCAATTCTTGTTTTCAATTTAAGTTTTTTTGTGTTTATTGCATTATTCTTTAGCAAAAGAATAAAACTTGGGGATTATTTTAAGACACGCCTTCTCGGAGAATTCTCTGCCAAGACAGTTCTAATTTGAACGTCCAATCAGAATATCTTCTTCACGCTTTGATTAACGCATGGTAATTAGTGTATTGGAACGTACGGCCTATACCAAAAATTCCTATACGGTAGGATAATACACCGAACAAGTGCGCTTCGAGAAGCCTTTGTTGTTTTTATTACCACAGCCAATCAGATTCGAGGGCGGGGCCTAATCAGTACAACCGTACTCCGAGTGGTTTAGCTGGCTGTCAACTCTATTGAGGTGTTAGCTCCTCCTACTTTTGGTGAAATCACATATTAGCCCACGCCGACAGCATTTCGATAGTACAGTTTGTGACTTCTTCAGGATAACATTAGGAGTGCAATTACAACAGAAAGATTATCAAAATGTCTACTACACTTGTGTCCCAGTATTCTCAGTTATATGATTTTGATATTACAAATGTTCAGGTATGTAAAAGTTTCGTGTTTGAACTGTTAAATTTGTTTCTTTAAAAGAACGACATTGCAGGCGGCGCTATTCAAAATTTGAATGTTTAGTACGGTGTCTTAATTGATTGTTGTCGAATTGCTGGCCGGTCATTAATACGACAGTATTTTTCCTCTCTCTTTTCTTATTCGAGTCGTTAGGACTTTAATATGATTAGATGTTCAGATTTAGATAATTTTGATTGAGTAACAGAGTTAGTTGAGACGTGTTATTTATGAATGCTTATTTTTTTCTATTTTCAGAATCGACTAAATAAGAACACAGAACATTTAGCAGTTGGTGCCCCTGTAAATAACTTTTCACAGAACAGAAATCTTCCTATGGGTACTTTTGGAAACGGCAGTGCCTTTGTACCGGTGACATCAAACTCAGGCTATTCCTCCAATATAGTCCCTCCTTCAACCTTAAACATCATGTCTGCGACAGAAAGCCACCTCAACACACAAGTTCACCGAAAATTGGAACATAGCTGGAGTGAACCCTGTGACAAATCTATGAGGAATACTGCCGTTGCTGCTAACACCAGTGCTACCGTGAATTCAACCCGATACAAGACAGAACTTTGCAGACCTTTCGAAGAAAATGGACATTGTAAATACGGAGATAAGTGTCAGTTCGCCCACGGTAAACACGAGCTCCAGAACTTAGCCCGTCATCCCAAATACAAGACCGATTTATGCCGTACATTCCACACCATTGGATTCTGCCCCTATGGACCTCGATGCCACTTCATCCACAGCGAAGAAGAGCGAAAACAGAATTTGTTAAAACAACAACAGGCCATGCAGATGCAACATCCCGGTGTTATTCAACCTCCACAACCCATCCAGAGACCCAGCTCCATCAAATTCACCAGTTTGTCTTCACTTGGTTCTTCACTTGATTCCCCTTCTTCAAGTGTCAACGCCAGCCCCACCACACTCAGTCCATCCTTCTCCGGTGACGATATCTTCTCCAGTGCCAACATGGCCAACTTCTCGCCCAACCAACAGAGTGTAAGCTCCGGCAGTTCCCGATCCAGTCCCGTATTCAGCAGTGCCGCCGAGCTCGATTGGATGACACCCCTTAAAGTTCAGACTCAGATGAATAACGCCAACCTCACCGATATGTCCGCTCTACAGAATCAGTTCAATTCCTCCCTGAACTTTAACACCCAGAGATCGGTTTACGAAAATAACAACATCAACCATAATGTGTTCGATGATAGTTTCCTCACCCAGGTCTTCCGAGAAAGTCAAACCTTCAACGACGCCGCTCCGTCATCATCACCGGTCGAATCAGTTTCTGGATTAAGTGTTGGTTCCTCTTCATCAAGCAGTGGCAGTGGATTCGGTACCTGCAATTCTCCTATGGAAGTAAGCCGAGGTATGCGATTACCAATCTTCAACCGTTTGTCTCAAGAATTGTAAACATAAACTTTTTACTTGTGCCTTCACGATACAATGGATATATTTTATATTATTATCTGCCAATTTACATATTGGTTTTGTGTATATTCGACGAAAAGTTTTGATACAACGAAACGAACGAAAAACTTTAAAAAAACAATCTCTGAGACTCATGTGAGTAGACGTTGTGTATAGCTTATGTTATTAATGTGACTTATCGTTTATTAATTATTTTTTTTATTGATGTTCGATGTTTTTGATACTGCCAAATTATGTTTAAAAGATCTTGGGTTTGTATAAATCTCGTAGATTTTTATTAAGCTCTCCGGGCGAGGGCCACAACAAAACTCCTACGTTTTCTTGGTTCATTCAAACTTATAAATTAAACTTTTAGTAGTGTTCGTTAGACTGACTACTTTCTTGAATTCATTTCGAAGATCATATTCACTATGATATGCTATTTATGACATTCATGATAATTGTTATATTATATGTAAAGCGATTTTATTTCATTCCCATGTATGTACGTATTTATTGTTTAAAATGTCGCCCTTAATGCTTTCAATGCCACGAAGTGGTGGTTTTTAAGGACCATATAACCATAATTTTATTCCATCGGAATATTAAGTATTATTTTGAATATAATATACATAATTCATTTGTGCCTTAACATTTATTATTTAAGATATGATCAGGTCTCCTTTTTTATTTATATAACGTAAATTATGCAAATATTAGTATTTAAATAAACTTCATAACTGAACACCTCCTTTCACTTCATGATCATTATTATTTATCATAATTTTATATATTTATTAAAATAACTATGCATTTCAATACAGCAATAATAAATAATAATGGCACTGACCAATATGGCCATTAAATTTTCGTATTTTTCAGTAAGATTTTATTATTATTATTATATATATGTTCTAACTTATGTCACCAAAGATGCGTGAAACTTTTTATATCATTTTTTCAAACTTTTTTTTTCAATACATGCTTTCACTTGTATGATATCACCATTTTGTATTTAATACAATTTTAAAGAACCGTATGATTAAAATAATGAAAAAATGAATCAAACTAGTCTGTTTTCTTTTTACGAAATAATTCATGGTGAATAAATGAAATGGGGTTTAACGTCCTACTGGTTTGGTCCCAACTGGGCTAATCAAGACGTCGCGGGGAATAATGGAAGAAAAACCCATTGAATTGTGTATTATCTTATCGATATTTCGAGATAATAGCTCTGGCGGTCTAGCATATTGCGCAATTTTGTGTCATGGGGTCAATTTTCGTACTGGGCCTTGGGCTGTGGTGTTAGCGAGCAAGGATTATACCCACACTGTTCATATTTAAACTATTATCTAGGATTTGTCCAGAAATTGGCTGCGATATTACCAAGACCAAGATAGAAGCGAACGTTAAATACAGCTATTTAACGTTTTTGTCAAGACAGCATAACATGGAGTTGTCAATGTCATATTACTACAGCTTGTGAAACTAGAATTAATTATCCAGTGGACGGGGTTTGAGAACATTTTGATATCTGACAATGGATTATTTAATGTATGTCGAGGAGGTGAACTAAATACATTTTTACTTAGTTGAATTAGGAAATCGTAAAGTTGTTATGGTTCGCAATACAAATGACAACATTGTTTCAACACCCCTTCTAGTTCCGTGGTCGTCGAGTGCATTGACCGGCTAAGGACCAAGAAGTGTCATTAGTACAATAGAGGCCCTGTATTTTTAAAATCCGCCATGATCCCATGACAGGATATGGACACATTTTAAAAACCCACGTCTCATTGCGTTGCGCGAATTCCCGAGTTGTTATGGTTCAAATGTGTAACTCAGCTAACTGCACACACTCTGCGCATTCTCTGTTTAACGGTGTTTGAAATCAGTCGTGTATAGAGCGACCGTTAAATGTACCTGTTTGAAAAACACCTGCCGGTTTCCCTCGAGTCGCGTATCTCTGTGATAGGATCACGTTATGTTTGTTCAACAGATAATGATAGAGAAACCGGTTGAGACAAACGACCTTCATATCGGCCGGTCGGAGAAGAGTGTCGTGTTGTGTACAACCATATAGAGTACTCGACGCTATACACACTGAGGGAGATATGGGCGATAAATCATACACTCCATTATATATTGTACATTATAATAAATATGGACTCCGTCAACTTCATTATAATTAGCGATAATGGCCGTCACCTTTTGTGAATTGTGGACTAAAGATATGTATCACTTGCAGAGAGAAATCTTTACACATTTACCATCGACAAATTCTGTAATATATTCAGAAAGGATGAACAATTTTTTGCGTTGATTTATTATGAAAAGATGAACTTAGCCACATGATGAATATATTCTGTCTATCGCCATTCCGTCACAATTTGATATTAACCTAGTTCTCGTTGATATATTATATAGCCATGTGTTTCTAAATAAGGAATTTATTTTCAGCCAAGAAAGTTTTTTTAGACTTGTGGCTAACTCCTGTAATACATTAAATAAATCCCGCATCGACGCATTTCTATCCACACACACCCCTACCCCTTCCCCCGCCATCGATGCATTTCTATCAATACATGTTGCCCCCCCCCCAACACTCATATCGATGCATTTATATGGATATACGCTGATGCCCACCCCACCCCATCGATGACGACCCCCACCCCCAGTCGATGTTTATCTGTCTATGCATGTTGACCCCAAGTCACCCACCCTCAGATGTAAGATGAACGTAGCCACATAGTTTCCAAGTGATAATTTTGATTTTAAATCCATAAATAAATTAGTAAAGACAAAAAGCCCGTTTATAATAGTTAGTAAGAAAAATGACGTGTTTCAGTTGTGTCGCCATGACTATATAGGATTACCCAGTAGTAGGACTAATTCTGGGCGGATATAACGTTAAAATGTTCTCCGGTAGATAACATGTGCTTCCGTACTTACATCGTACTAATCACTTCAAGCATTTGTCTCAATAAATTCAACCAAACCCTCAAATGAAATAAATTGAAATAGGGTTTAACGTCCTATTGTTCAAGTCGCCTGACCAACCTCGTGGGGGTACCCCCCCCCCTCCTCCACACACACACACGCGCCAATGCTAAAGACCCATATGCGAAAGTGAGTTAATAGAATAAAATTATTTGTCCCAAAATGACTTAGTTTGTGTCGAGTGTTCGTTAAACCCCATTTGTTTCTCCCTGTCCCCCTTTTGGACAAAGTTGTTTTTAGTTTGTGTTGAGTGGACGTTAAACTCCATTTCTCTCTCCTGTTTTAATATATATATTCGGGTCTATGTTGAGTTATTATTCAACGGTTATTCAACACACAACACTACAGCGTGATGTTCAATTTAAATGGACAAAATCTAGGTCACTGCTTGAAATATAACCCACATAGCCAACACATTAAGTAGTGTCATGTACCAGCGACTTGCCTTAAAACAATTTGCCTGTAGTGTAAAATTCTCCAATACCAAGGACACATGGCTACAGGACTAAATATTGCTGAATGATTTAACCACCCAAAATCGTGTTTTAATTAAAAATCAAATAAGTTTCTTAATATCTTATGATGAATTAAGCTTTTAAAATTTTGTTTAAGAAAAATACTCTAAAAACAAGAACATTATGACTAAATATTTCTGATTTTTTTTATTTTAAAATCCCCTCCCTTCCCTCCCCAAAAAGTATTGTTTTAATTCAAAATCAAAGTGGTTTACAGAATCGTATAATGCATTGCGGCTTTAAATTACTTTTGTTTGAAAAAAATAAAACCTGTTTGTGAGAGAGAAAAGGTGGTTATGTCAAACTCGCTGTATATTTTACTCGCTGCTTACAAAAATATCCGTCAATTTGACACCGCTCTTCGTGTTTGTGTCATCACCGACATGTCTCTTGCGCCATGTGTGCAAAACGTGACGTCACAATATACTCATTTAGCCCTCGGCAAAACTGGCAAGGGCAAAAAGTTATTTATGAATATTAAATATTATCACGGCCATTACTGTCGTCAAAATGTCAGAGGCCCTCGAAACATAATACAACAACCACCGATACAGCGTGTGAATTAAAACTGACATTACATTAAATTCGTATTGTGTTTCTTAATAGGGTTAACTTTTTAGTGTTCTAAATTTATCTATTCATGCATTCGAGTAACTTCTAGTAAGACTTCTAGTAAAGTGCAGTAAAAGTGTTGTTTAAACTCGACTCTCCGATTTAGAATAGAGTCGATCGTCAATACAGTTGGCCTTTAGCAAGTGTGATAAAAGAGGCTTGTTTGACGTAATAATATTGTCAACCACAATGACTATGACTTGAGCTAACATGTATTGACGAAGTGTGGTGTAATATCCTATAGTGAAGGAGTAGTCACATGAATATAGATATATCGTATCCGAACCTGTAGGCTGTTCCACCCACTCCTACTGAATTTGAGAGAATAAGAAAAGAAATGAAATGAGGTTTAACGTCCTACTGCTTCGGTTGGGATAATGCAGACGGGCATACGCTATACAGTGTGCCTATGGGTGAAATTTTGACTGGGTTCGCTACCGGTGTTTTCCGAGAGTAGTTTTCGTAATTTTCCGGTGTGGTTTCCCCATGTCAGTACTCAGTGGTGCCGGAAGAAGTGCCTGACTATGAGCATTGTCTTGTCGTTCGGATGGGACGAAAATCGATGTCCGATGTACACTTTAGCATGCATATAAAACAACCTTTAATAGCTAGAATATGAAATAATTCAAGTTAGCGAGAAGAGAGTAATGTAATTTCACGGGTGCAGCGATCCCCACGTTTATAATTTATATTTATATACGACGTTTATTACGTTTTATTTCAAATGGGTACACGGGACTCCGATTTTTCGTTCCATCCGAACGACTAGACACTGCTCCTGCACCGGGAAACAAAAAGGGAAACCAAAGACCTTTCTCGGCCAACAAAGGGATTGGGCTCTATAGTGAGCCACTGCCTTACTTACAGAGCCACCACGGCCCAAACAAGAGATATAAAACCGTTTTGTAACTATTATCCCGAAAATAGGTCTCTAAGGGCAATTGGACCTAATCTGAAAACCCCGATACGATTATCACCACGGTTGGACACGAAGATAAGTTATTGGCCCCCAAAGCGATTGTCCAAAAACTATGTCTTTATTTGGCCTTATCCGAAATGACTTAATGTTGGGTGGAAATTAAACATTCATTGACACCTCTGGGGTTGGATGGCCGAATGGTTAGCGTGCGCGCGCTGTATCATACGGCCTGTCATCGAGTCAACTGGCGTGGTTTCGTATCCCCGGTAATACGTGGCAAGGAGTAGGGTCGCCTGTCCAGCCTCGTGGGTTTTCTCCGGGTACTCCGGTTGCCTCCCACTGCTAAAGACCCCTACACGCAAGCGAATTATTGAAATAAAATTATATCATATGTTAGTCCCGAGAGGGAGGGAGAGAGGGTGTTTGGGGGGGGGGGCGGAGGACCTGGATAATACGAAGGAGGATGTCAAGTACAAGAATGGCATTGAAAACACACCGCTTGACTCAATGATCCACACTCACAGCCTTCGAATTGGTCAAAGAAGAGCAGCCGACGTCTGCAAGTTCGCCATCCGTAGGACAGAAATTCATTTTCAGACATTTTGGTCTTAACTTGGATAAGAGTTTCATTATTCTAGATTTATCCGTATTTAAAGATTGACTCTGTATTTTGACAATTGGCCCATCTTTCAGTTGATACGCCCAAGTCCTCTGCACAGCTCAAGGCGCCAATATGATGCTTGCAAACTTCCCCACTACGAACAGTATGAAGAATGCCGGTCGTAGAATTACACCAATGCCTTTCTAAACCTAATACCCACATAAGGCTGGGTTTTAAAACTATTCTAAACAAATCCAACCGAACAGGAATTGTATTTGGTTCGCTTTTGTCAAACAGGGCAATTACTTCATTGTCAACGTGCTGGTTTCTTGGCACATTCCCAAGACATTTTTAAAGAAGGGGCATAACTCTGACTGTTGTAAAGACTGGAACCTGTTAAAGAGCTCATTATGCAATATTACATCATTATGGCACAACACGTGCAAGCCATATCCCGTCCTGTCTGCATTTTTGTCCAACAGAATTACTGTGCCATTTAAAATGTTTATATGGAATTTCTACAGAATAAAATGACAGAAGGAAAAAAAACGTGGGCGGGTTATTTGTTTGTATGTACATGTAGCCTATATTCGGTCCTTGTCGATTTAACATCCACTCGACACAAACCAGGTCATTTCGGGACTAACATATGGTTTAATATTACTTTAATAATTCGCTTTCGCGTAGGGGTTTTTAGCAGTGGGAAGAAAATCGGAGTACCGGAGAAAACACGAGATTTGACGAGGGACCCTACTCCTTGCCACGTACAACCGGGGATTTGAAACCACGACAGTTGACTCAATGGCCGACCGTATGATACAGCGCGCGCACGCTAACCATTCGCCCCCCCCCCCCACCTCTCATTTGAAAATAGGAATCGTTCAGATCAAAAGAACACGGCGAAGAAGAAGAAGAAATTTTATTGCTTAAAAAACACACAATTAAGAGGTTGGGGACATTAAAGGGAATGAGTTTTTTCGTCGGATTTTCGTCGCATCAACCGGGAAAATGACGATGAGCGTACAGGTATGCTATGAGGGAAATTTGGCGCTCGCAGCTGCACTTCGATCCGCCTACTCTTATTTCGTTTTACTACCCGACAAGGTATCTTTAATATGATACGTATAGATACACACGGGAACCCGACTTTTTGTCCCATCCGAACGACCCGACACTGTTCCTTTTCAGGCAACCTCTCCTGTATTCTGAGAAGGGTAAACCACGCCAGTCGCACCCGAGTTCCGAGATCTCCTTCTTAGCGAGCCAGCGTCTTACACACTAACCCAACTCGCTTTTTTGTCCCATCCGAACGACTATCTACAAGATTCCATTCTTGCACCACTGATCGTGTGAAACCAGGTTGAAAATGCCCTTGAAAGTTTCACGGTTTCTTTTCAAATTCGGATTACAAATAAACATAGTTGTTGGAAAATAAAAATGTGCTTTCTTACAAAATAAATTTCGAGTGAGAAAAAAAGACACATTCACACTGGGTGTATAGAGCGTATTAATCTGAACCTATTAATACCTTACTTTCTCCGGTATTCTTCAATTACAAAATAAAACCATAGCGAAACTGACGGGTTGAAAAGCACGGCTTCCTCTCGGCATTGTTGCACAAGAAGAGTACTAACAATAGTACAAATAAACGAGGTAAAAGACCCCCACCCCGTCTCTCTCTCTCTCCCTCTCTCTCTCTCTCCCTCTCTCTCTTTCCCGGTTTTCGTCTTTTACAAAACAAAATTATAGCGAAGCTGGCGGGTTGAACACAGCATGGCTTCTCCTCGTCAATATAGTCCACCAGAAGGAGAAGTGTCTAGTCCATCAAATAGTACAGAAAAACTAGAGAAAGCGTAAACATGGGTGTCCGGGAAAGTTTTATTCATAGCACACCGATTGACGCATGGCCGTCTTCGTTTCCCCATTGGAGCAGAAAAGTAGGACGTTAAACCAAATTTCAATTCATTTTAAAATAAACTAATTCCCCTTTTAGCTGCTATTTATAGAAACCTAACAATGGACGGACCCTATATTCAACCAGGAAGACGGCATGTTTTCAGACTCCAGTGGATTTCCAACAGAGTTTCATAGGTGATTTATGAAGATCCGTATATTTAGTATAGTAAATGACTGACTGACGGAAGGTATATGACTGTCACTACACAACGTCACAATGATGATGCATAGAAACATATATATTTCTATGGATGTAGTTTTAAGGGTTACGCTTATATCCGGCATTCTATATATATAGCGAGAATCTCTTCCTTCGGACCGTGATTTTATATTCCTCGGAGAATGTCGATTCCGTAGATTGGACAGCCTGTCCTACGCTAGACCCTTTCTAACACGTGATGGAACATCGTGACGTCATTACGTGCACCTTGCTATTCAAGTCGGTGGGGGGTGTAGATGGCCTATGGTCGAATGGTTAGCACGTGTGCGCTATATCATAAGATCTGTAATTGAGTCAACTGGTGTGGTTTCGATTCCCTTGTTGTACATGACAACGAGTAGGGTCGCCTGTCCAACGTTCGTGGGTTTTACCCGGGTCCTTCGGTTTCCCCCCCACAGCTAAAGACCGCTACGCGTAAGCGAATTATTGAAATAAAATTGAACCATTCCGACATGACCGAGTTTGTGTCGAGTGGACGGTAAACCCCAGTTTAGATTCCCCTAGTGTATGTGGCAAGGAGTAGGGTCGCCTGTCCAGCCTCGTAGGTTTTCTCCGGGTACTCCCGTTTCCTCCCATTGCTAAAGACCCCTACGCGCAAGCGAATTAATGAAATAAAATTATACCACATGTTAGACCCGAATGACCTAGTTTGTGTCGAGTGGACGTTCAACCCCATTTCTCTCTCTCTCCCTATAAGTATAACCAGACAAAGTGACCCACGACAATAGTAGGCCTAATGCAAAAAAATACGATTATATCGCGAGATTCATATTGACCAAACTTCAGACATGTAAAAACAATTCATTAAAAACCACTAAAACCCCAGGGCCATTTGATTTTAAATATAGCTCTAGTTAGGCCTATAACACAAAAAAAGGTAACTTTCTTCGTTGACATTAGATTAGGCCTAATCTAATAGCCTATTCATAATAATATTAATTTTCTTATTTAAAGATATTAAATAAAGCCGGGATTTTTATTTTCAATAATTACTTGTTATTGACTCAAACTTTTCAACCTGACGGCGGAACATCTTCAAAAAGATTATTCGAAAGTTGTTTTTTTTCAATGACAAACATTACTTCAGGTGTAAACACCGACTTGTCATTTCTGGCGCGTGACTTGTGACGTATAATCAAAACAAACCACGTCATCTTTGTTTCCAAATATGGCAACAATTTTCTTTAGCTCGGGGGTTTTCCTTTGTTGTAAGGTGAATACGAGTTGTTATGCGACCTTTCGCCAGTTTGACAAAAATCGATGATGTTTGTAGTAAATGCCTCGTATCTTAAAAAAAAATCCGGGATAAATTTGGAAATAATCAATAATTTCTTTGTTTCACTTGGATGAGTCAAAAGGCGGGAAAATGTATGGGAAAGAGGATTATTACACAAACAACACAACATAACATTAAAAGTTGGGGAGTTGACTCAGTTGACAGAACATCGGAACTAAATCTCGGAAACATTAGCTGATAAAACTACGCATTGACCGAATTACTGCGGATATATCCTTTCTTTATTCATTCATTCATTTTTGTTTGTAAAAGGCCGGCTGTATATATAGGCCTAATATACACAAACGTATTTTTTTTTTATTAATATGTACTTTCTCACAAAGCAACCCGGATGTAGGCGATATTCATATCGCTTTATATAAATCATGTCCCGTTTATTTGATCTGTTAGACAAAATAATAAATTAAATTTAAAACGTGAATAAACTATAAATAGTATCAGAACGCAGTTTATTTATTAGGAAGTTCCGTTATTTTCGGGGGTAAGACCAAATTTTGAAAAAACAAATCCTATTTGGAATTTTCGCTTACGTTTCTAATTTCTTAACGGTACGTGACAAGGAGCAGGGTTGCCTGTCAAAGCTCGTGGGTTTTCTCCGGGTCCCCTATTTTCCTCCCACTGCTTAAGACCTTACGTGCAATCGAATTATTGAAATAAAATTAAACCATATGTTTGTCCCGAAATGACCTAGTTTGTGTCAGGTGGATGTTACCCCCCCCCTCTCTCTCTCTCTCTCTCTCTCCATTTCTTGATGACGTTAAAGTATTGCAGGTCGATCGGTGCGCTGGAAAAGCGGTGTTGAGGGTATGTGTGACTGATTGAGAGAGAAATGGGGTTAAACTTCCACTCGACACAAATTATTTTAATAATTCACTTGCGCATAGGGGGTCTTTAAAAGTGTAAAGAAACGAGGTTGGACAGGCGACCCGACTAAAAAAACATACCTTATGGTTTCACGCGCACGTGTTAAACGTTAAACCACTATAGTCCACCCCCACCTCCAGAGAGAGAGGGAGAGAGAGAGAGGGAAAGAGATAGAGAGGGAAAGATAGACGGAGAGAGAGAGGGAGGGAGAAAGAGAGAGAGGGAAAAAGAGAGACAGAGAGAGAGAGAGAGAGAGAGAGAGAGATGAGCCTACATTTCCAATCTAGTCTACGGCTATTATAACTTTACATCGATCTTTCAACAACTAACAAGTGTGTAACGAGCAGAATCCAGCAAAAAATCTAGTTATTCGGAAGATGAAAACGCACCGAACCACAGCGACTCCCGATGAAATGATGGTTTAACGTCCTAGCCCTGATGGGCGTACGCCGCCATATAGCGTGCTAGTGCTACAAGGGAAATGTTTCCCGGACAGTGGCGCTATGGTCTACCCTTGAATCGATTTCCAACGGCCAATGGTTCTTCATGTTCCTGAAGCAACGGTATACTAAGTACGTAAATGTGTATACACACGGAACATCGAATGTTTGTCCCATCCTAACGACTAACCCCGGTTTATATAATAACTTATTAATCGCACATTTCATCTTTTTGTCAAACTAAACAATAATTATGTTTTCAAACTTTTACTTTCCTTTTTGAAAGTCATCGGTATGGAAGGGTGACTCCGGGAAAACATAGATGTATATCCATAAGATCTGCATTATGATCTTGAATCGCAACTTAAAATTGAATAAAAAAAACCCAAAAAAACAAACACTTGTATCTTGTACGTTTTACAAAACCCTAAAGTAATTGGTAAACATCAGAATATGATTTTATCAGAGAGCTTGTTTAAAATATATAGATAGTGAAAAAAAACTATCCGTCCCGAACTCCAATTATACCTCGAACAATATTCTCTATAATTATTCGCATTTCCATTGTCATCAAATATTATCTTTTCTGTATCTCAAATGGTAGCCATTTTGGGAATTGCTTGGCCGATTTTAAATAAACGAAACCCGTTTCTCGTTTATATTTGAAGATAAGTGCTTCAGCGATTTTAAATCAATCCTAACCTTCCATGAAAATTTGTTTTATCTGCGCCCAATGAGTGATGGGATAGAACCAACAGAGGCATGAATGGAGGGAGTTATCATTGACGTCTGGGACGCGCGAAAAGGTTGCAAGAAACTCTTGTTTATTTTCAAGGTCAGTTTGGTTTGACCTTTCAGAATCTGGCGGTCAGCGTGGTCAGCTATTGTATGTTTTAAGCCCGAGATGATATGGCTGTAATTGAGTTGTGTTTATTTAAAAGTAAACGAGGATGTCTAAACTGATACGCTTGTAGAATATTCCCCCTTCTCATACACCTGTTCTTGTATCTGGTCAATAAAGACTACTTCCTTTAATTTATTAATATCCAGTCAGTTGGTAGTCCAGTGAGGTGGGGTGGGGTGACAAAAATTGGATTTAGGGGTCTTTAAATGTGGAAGAAAATTGGGGGAACCGGAGGAAACCCACGAGTTTGGACGTATATAAAATGTAAGGTGCATTTAAAGCAATTGGCCACCCAACCCCACAGTTGGCAGAAATCGGGTTTAGGAGTCTTTAGCTGTGGAAGGAAACTGGGGGACTCAGAGGAAACCCACAAGGTTGGACATGTCACTTTACAGACATTATAAGGTGCATGTGTTCGATTATTTGGCCACCCAAACCCACAGTTGGCAGAGTCGGGTTTATAGGGTGTCTGGAGGACCCAGATGAAACCCACAAGGTTGGACAGGTGATTTTACAGACATTATAAGGTGCCTGTGTTAGATCATTTGGCCACCTAACCCAACAGTTGGTAGTGTTGTACTAGGAGGAAACCCACGGGGTTGACAGTTTGCTGAGAGGGTGGCGCTGAACATTTGGTGGATTTGACTGCTCAGTGGCCCTTAAATTATGTTTGTCAGAGAATTCCACAAATAGCCTGGCTTTAACCTGATATTATTGTGGACCAATGATAAGAAAGGTCTGGAGATAATAAGTTTATTTTTAATTTGAACATATGATTTATAATAAACTGTAGAGAATACAGAAATGGGGTTTAACATCCACTTGACACAAACTTTGTCATTTTGGGACTAACATATGGTTTTGATTTATTTCAATAATTCGCTTGTGCGTAGGGGTTTTTAGCAGTGGGAGGAAACTGGAGGACTGTCCATTTTTTCCGATTTTTTCCAAACCTAAGCCCCGCCCATTCTGACCTCTGATTGGTCAATCTTTTGGGGTCGATTTCTCGAAAACTAGAGGTCGGATCGTCATTTCGTTTGTTGTAAAATGATCCTTGAGTCAAAGTCAACTCGTTGACATAAAAAATTGGATCCTAAACGAACAAATTCAAGTTTTTGTAAAGATCTATTTTTCTACGCGTGGGTATATTTTTAAGTGATTCGGTCATCCAGGCACGTAAAATCAGGGGCGTACGATGCAAGTAAACGAGAAATTTCACACGTAGGAATTACATGTCACCTTCCGGGAAAATGGCTACCCCGATGCACCAGAGAAATTTCATCAAAAATTTTTCTGGTTTCGAGATTGAGAAAACCTTTAAAACAGAAACCCAATTTGAATCAATATATAAGAGTAGGCCATAGTCTCGCTGTCTGAGTATAGTACGTCCATCTTCACTGTTAAAGTTTATTTACAACAGGAAAGTGATCATTCTCGAAACTTCAAAAAACAAAAAGTCATCGGTCGCACCTTGAACCATGGAACATTCTGAAAAAATAAATATAAATATTAAAATATTAGTTTACAGATCCGATAATACTTATCTTAAAACTTATATTCATAATCATGAAACAGCTGATTGTAAGAAGAGATTAGGCACTGTGTCTATATATATATAACATTTCACATTAATGGACTGCATATCTGAATTAATAACATTGTAGGATAGAGTGCTGAATGACAAACAAGTCTTGTTTACAGTGCAACAAGGTCATTTGTTTTTTTAAAGGTGACCCATGTATGTGTTTCCATGTGCATATCTGTGTACTTGAAATCTCATTTAGCGACATTCTTGTTTCGAAATCCTGATGTACGTGGCAAGGAGTAGGGTCGACTGTCCAACCTTGTGGGTTTTCTCTGGGTACTCAGGTTTCCTCCCACTGCTAAAGACCCCTACGCGCAAGCTAATTATTGAAATACAATTAAACCATATGTTAGTCCCGAAATGACCTAGTTTGTGTCAAGTGGACGTGAAACCCCATCTCTCTCTCTCTCTCAAAACCCTGATCTTGATCCCACCCACCCTTCCACCCATTTTAAATTCAAATAAACCCTCATAATTCAAGCACTAGGAGTAAGAGAGTTGGTGCACCACCTTGTGAATCCCTGTTAGACTGCCCTCCTCCTCTCTCTCTCGAACCCAAACTCTGTAGAAAATGTAAATTAATTCTCTCTTGGTGGTAAATAAAAGAAATGAAATGGGGTTTAACGTCCTACTGTTATGCTCTGACTGGGCTAAGAAAGACGGGCATACACTAACAGAGTGCTATGGGGGAAATTTTGCCTGGACAGTGGCACTACAGCCTACTCTTATATGCAAATTCCAACTGTTAAGGGAACTTTTACGTGCATACCAATGTGTACAAGGGACCTCGGTTTTTCATCGCATCCGAACAACTAAACAGGTATCACACAGTATTGTACTGATGTGTACAAGGGACCTCGGTTTTTCATCCCATCCGAAGAACTAAACAGGTATCACAAAGTATTATACTGATGTGTACGAGGGACCTCCGTTTTTCACCCATCCGAAGAACTAAACAGGTATTACAAAGTATTGTACTGATGTGTACAAGGGACCTCAGTTTTTCATCCCATCCGAAGGACTAAACAGGTATTACACAGTATTGTACTGATGTGTACAAGGGACCTTGGTTTTCCATCCCATCCGAAGAACTAAACAGGTATCACAAAGTATTATACTGATGTGTACAAGGGACCTCGGTTTTTTTTTATCCCATCCGAACAACTAAACAGACATCACATGGTTTCCGTGTAGAATAGAATGAAACAATGGGTGTTTTAAAGAACAAGTAGGAAGTAAAAAATTAATCAAGTTTTAAACAATCCCTCATTGTTCTTGTCTTATATAAAACTAACAACACCCTAGCTTGTGGCATGTATAAATATATTATATCATTATTTCTCTTTATTCATTTAAACCGGTTTTTAACATAAAAACTGTGACATTTATTGTGTGTTAGAAAAATACTAGTGATAAATGATTTTAAAGGGGGAATTCCTACCCCACCCTACCCTGTCCAAATTCATCTTGCCTACATCCACCTTTCGTAAGTCTCTGAAGGTCATAATATGTTTTTGTGGAATGCTGTTTGAAGGCTCTCCTGAAAGTTGACTGTTTCAAGTTTGTTTCAAAATTGTGCTGTTTTTCAAGGCTCTCCCGAGTGAGGCTCTTTCAAGTCTCCACCAAAGTTGCGCAGTTTCAAGTCTCCCCCCCATAAAGCAAGGCTGTGTAAAGGCTGTCCTATAGTTGGACTGTTTCAAGCCTGTCCCTGAAGTTGGACTGTTTCAAGTCTGTCCCTGAAGTTTGACTGTTTCAAATCTGCCCCTAAATTTGGACTATTTCAAGGCTGTCCAAAAGTTGGGTTATTTCAATTCTTACTTCAAGTTGGGCTGTTTCAAGTTTCACTCAACAGTTCTTCTCCGTTACATAGATCGACGTAGAAATGGTTCCACTACTGATGTCTTCCGTGCACAGTTTAACGGTACAGTGGCTCTCAACCAGTGTGCCGCAAAAACTTCCCTGGTGTGCCATGAAATTTTGAATGGCACACCAAGAAAATGCGAAAAACCACTTGATCTTAATAAACTATTCACTGTAAATTCATAGGTGTGTTTTCTTTATTTAGTTTGAATTATTCGATGTGTCTATGACTAGTCTACGATTGTATGCCGCCTGTGACTTGATATTTTTCCTATATATTTAGCCAGGTGTACCGCTATTTTTTCATGTGTCCCAAGGTGTGTTGTTGGCAAAAAAAGGTTGAGAACCACTGAGCCAAAAGAACAGAAGATTATATTGGTCTGGCCTAGTATTGATACCAAATCATTTTATGATTGAATACATGATGAAAAAAATCTCTGACAGGAACGATCAATCAACTTACTAATTATTGATATTCCTCGTTAAATTAAAATTTAGTTTAATTAGGTGAAAAAAAAATTAATTAGTATTCAATATTGCCTGTAGATCTATGTCAGGTAGGAGAGAGAGAGAGACAGGTAGGAGAGAGACTCAGAGAGAGAGAGAGAGGGGGGTGAATGTATTGGGGGGCTGGGGAACTGGATAATACCCATCAGGATGTCTAGAACGAGAATGGCATTGAAAACACGTCGCCTGTCTCAATAACGGACCTAATGAACCACAGCCTTCGAATTGCTCAAAGAAGAGTAGCCGAGGTCTGCATATTCGCTGAGGTCTGCATATTCGCCGACGTCTGCAAGTTCGCCATCCATCCGTAGGACAGAAATTCATTTTCAGACATTTTGGTCTTAACTTGGATAAGAGTTTCATTATTCTAGATTTATCTGTATTAAAAGAATGACTCTCTATTTTCAGACATTTTGGTCTTAACATGGATAAGAGTTTCATTCTTCTAGAGAAAGAGATATGACACCTAAGGTCCACTTGACACAATCTAGGTGTTAGTTTAATTTGTGTTCAGTAATTCGCTTATGCATAGGGGTCTTTTGTGGAAAACTGGAGAACTTGGGAAAAACCCACAAGGTTTGACAGCAGTCATTGTTTATTAAGGCGAGTGATGGCTCTCGAGCGCCTACAGCTCACCTGAATGTCGACCGAGGGGAGTTTTTTTCCCTCCCCTTAAAATTGAAAATCACTCTCCTTTACAAAGTCATTGGGGGTTTATTAACATTTATCTACCAATCACTCTCCTTAATATCAGATCACTCTCCTTAATTTCTAAATCACTCTCCTTAATTTCTAAATCATTCCTCTTATCGAAACTGGGAGATCCTTTTAGGAGAGCCATTTTTTCAATTTGTTGATTGAGGGGAGCTTTTTTTGGCTCTCCTCTGAAATACAAAAAACAACGACTGTGACAGGCGACTTTACTTCTTGTCACATACAACCTGGGAATCGAAACCACACCAGTTGAATCAATAACAGACCCTATGATACAGCGCACACGCACTAACCACTTAGCCATCCAACGCCCCAGTAGAAAACAGTTGGAATTCAATATAAGAGTAGGCTATAATGCTGCTGCCCGGGCAAAATTTCGTACACTGTATGGCGTATGCCTGTCTTCGTAAGCCCAGACTGAGCAGAACAGTAGGACGTTAAACCCCATTTTATTTCATTACAACAAGAGAGAGTTGATTTACATTTTCTACTAAGTTTTGATTAGAGAGAGATGGGGAGGGCGGTCAAACATGGATTCACAAGGTGGTTTGATTTCTTTTCTCTCTCTCTTGGGAGCCTACAATCAACCAGGGAGTTGTCCTTGGGCATCACAAAACTTCGGCACACGTAACTCGGGGGGGAAATTAATCTCACCAAATCTTTAATTTCTATAATTTTTGTGATTAAAGTAAAACAATAAAATAAATGAACTTTTGAACGGTTTATTCTCACCTCTCATTGAACTACCTTTAATCTCAACTCTGACTCGTCATGACATCGTATTTATATTTACTTTCAACGACAATAAATATATCTAATTGAGAAAATGAAAGTAGCCTGAGGCCGATATATAAAGTTGTAATTGTATTTACCGATCTCCAGGTTATTTATAATAACTCTCAAGATTTCTTAAAATTTGAAGTAGCTCAATATCAACCAAAATCTTCAACATTGAAAACAAATAATATCTGATACCACGTTCTTAGCGAGAGAGAGAGAGAGAGAGAGAGAGAGAGAGAGAGAGATGGGTTTAACCTCCACTAGACACAAACTAGAACTAGGTCATTTCGGGACTAACATATGGTTTATTTGACTCAATGACAGGTTTTGGCTTTTTGAAATAGCACGCACCTGCTAACAATTCTGCCATACACCCCCACCCCCACCCCCCAAACATATTGTTGTACACTACAAAACAAAACTTGACATTTGTAATTTGAAATAAGAGGACATATATTCTTTCCCCGTAAGTTGACATAATCTACATAGTGATGACAGTCAATGACCTTTGACCTTGAATGAGTACCCGTTGAATACACAAACACACATTGTGGTAAATAACCCAATTAATTCACTTTGTCACAAATTAATTCAAACTGCGTAAAATATACCACAACTAGTTTGCCAAATGAATCGACATCAACAGTTGATGATTTATGGTCTGTGTTTTATTTATCACACAGCAGCTACTCTTAAATTGAATTCCGACTGCCAGGGATCTTTTACGTCCTTACCAATGTATACACAGGACCTTGTTTTTCATCCCATCCGAATGACTAGCATTTCTCCGTCAATATCTAATTTTTAAAAGCTTAATCCATACTAAAATGTTTTTAATTTTCATTAATTAACATTTCATTAAGAGATAAAAAGATTACTTTCAATGTCCATTTGGGGGTGTTGGGATGGCCTAGTGGTCTAGAGTGCCACGCTTCAACCTGTAGCAGGCCGGCCACCTCTGGCTTGCGGCTGCGGTTTCGAGCCCTGGTGTGAAGGTATGTGGCATGGAGATAGGGGAGCCTTCTCAACCTTGTGGGTTTCCTCCGGGCACTCCAGTTTCCTCCCACTGCTAAAGACCCCTACGCGCAAGTGAATTATTGATATAAAATTAAACCACATGTTAGTCCCGAAATGACCTAGTTTGTGTTGAGTGGACGTTAAACCCCATTTCTCTCTCTCTCAATGTCCATTTGACCAAACTAGGTCATTTGAAGACTAACTGGGGCCATATTCACAAAATTTCAACTAAGATAAAATCCAAATTTTAGTTATATGATTGGATAATATTATATTGATTTAGTGCTGAGCCAATCAAAACTGAAGTAACTACTAAAATTTGGATTTTTATTTTAAGTTTAAGATTTCGTGAATCAGGACCCAGGTCTCTAGCGGTGGACCCTCCTCCTTGTCATGTACAAGTGTTGGTGTTGGCTCAATAACAGACCTTATGATATAAATAAGACCACTGGACCACCCCACCTCGCCCCATATCATTAAGAAAACAAAAGCAAAACATTAATGGAAGAAAACTCCCTGGGCACGACATCACAAGTTGTGATGTGTTTGGCCTTTTATTTGTTTAATTTTAAGCCCAATCCACAGTTTTAAGACTGAAATGTGATTTCTTTTGTATTATTAGTGTTTAGTATTTTTTGTTATTCATTAATAAATCATATTTGATTTGATTAGTGATTAATAAATAACATTGTACACCATTGGTTCCTTTGTTTTTTCTTTAATTGGTTGCGGGGGTGTGGGGTAAGTTGAATGGAAACACAAATCATATTCCAATGGCAAGTAGTTTTATTCATTACACTTGGCGCTGGGCCACTTGACAATTCCAGGAACCTGTCGCGTTTAATCGGACACGTTTGTCAACCCCACGTGTTACTCCTACAAACAGACGTCCACTTCATAAAGAGAGGGTTTAACTGTCGTGATCTGCATATTCAAATGAATTGTTGACAAACGTCCTTGGTCGGTAAACGTCGAGTTGTTTACTCGTATCTAGTAAAGTTAATATGTACAACATGATGTCCGAATGACGACTTTGTCACTTTTGGGGTTTTAACACCGGGTGTGTGGACATGACACTCACTTATTATTTGTCCATTTTTTTTTTTTTTAACGTTCCACTCTCTACTTCTTGCACGTGTATTTTTTTTTACGATTTGGAGTCGTTGGTTCTTGTTTATCCAGTATTTATCGGCGTTTTCGGTAAGAATATTGTTAGTTTTGTGTGGTTCCCCCGCAATTATAAGTATTAGTTGAGCGGGCTTTATGTACCAGTAGATTAAAACAAGTTTGTCTTAAGAAAATACCAATCAACCGTGGTATGTCTATTAATTAACGGTGTCTTATCTTATTTAACGAGTTCGTCCTTTCTCCTTAATCCGCTTTAAATATAATAAACAAAATGTACTCTAAACATCGCTCTTATTTTAAGATAGTTTTGGAGATCAGTTGGCCGAATGGTTAAATGTGTAGGTTTTAGATCATAAGGTCTTGCATTGAGTGGCATGGTTTCGATTCCCCGGTTGTACGTGACACAAGGAGAGGTGAATGGGTGATTGGTTAGAGCGTGCACGTTGTATCATAAGGTTTATCATTAAATCAACTGACGTGGTTTCAATTCCCCGGTTGTATGTGACAAGGAGTAGGGTCGTCTGTCCAACCTCATGAGTTTTCTTTGGGTCTTCTGGTTTCCTCCCACTGCTAAAGACCCCAACACACAACCGAATTATTGAAATTAAAAGTGGACTTTAAGCCCATCTCTTCTCTCTCTCTCTCTCTCTCTCTCTCTCTCTCTCTTTTTATATATCTATTGTGGACACAAACTAGAATCCTAGTTATATATCCCCCCTTCTCCCTTCTACTCCCCTCCTCTCTCTCTCTCTCTCTCTCTCTCTCTCTCTCTCTCTCCCTCTCTCTCTTGGATTGAGACACACAAATGATTCCAATAAAATTTGAGCTATCTTTGTTATACATCCCCAAAACATACAAATTCAATTCACAACCATTTCATTTCATTTCACTTTCACTTCAAGACCAATTAATTTTTGAAGTTATAAATATGGTAGAATGAGTTTGAGAGATTAGTGGGTAATTTGTTGTTACGATTTGTATTAACTTTTGGTACCTTGATGGCCATCGGGTTCAGTGGGGCGTGAACGAAGTGCATACCATCACACTCATTACAGCCACTGATTCAACACCAAACCATTGTAGCAGGGAACATCATAAATTTACACTACATTGCAGTCATTTTCAGGCATGTCATCGGAGGCCTGTCTTTTGTGTGGGGTATTTTAATGGATGTCTCTGTCCACGTCTGTTCAAGCTCGTCTATAATTGGCTGTAACCGAGGGTGATATTACTATTGAACAGGTGTAAGATTATCCAGATTCATGAATTTTGATTGCTGTCATTAGCGAGTGGATATTGTTCGAATCCCTCCCTTTCGTCCTTTCACTCATTTGTCCCCACAACCTTAATGATTTCTGTATACTTGTCCATAGATTTGTCTTGAGTAATTGTTTGTGTGTGATGCAGTCTTCCTGCACAAACAAATAACCTTAAATATTGTTCTGCATTCATTTTCCCATACAAACTTGAATATTGTCCCCTCCCTACCCCACCTCCTCTGTATTTCCACTCACTAGCCCACACAATCTAGAATATGTATTGTCCCCCCACTCAAACTTTCAATATTGTCCCCTCCCCCTCAGCCCATATAATCTAAAATATTTATTGTTCTCTCCCCCCAATACTTATTGTCCCCCTCTCCCTCGACCCCACTCAAACTTTTAATATGGTCCCCCCCCCCTGTATTTCCACTCACTAGCCCACACAACCTAAAATACTTATTGTCCCCCTCTCTCTCGACCCCACTCAAACTTTTAATATTGTCCCCCCCTCACGTTATATTTCCACTCACTAGCCCAAAAAACCTAAAATTAAAATACTTATTGTAAAAAAGCAACCCCCTTAAATAATGTTCCTACCCTTCTTCTTCTTCCTTTTATTTATTTGTCCGCACAACTTCAAATATTTCTGATGATTATATTTACCATAATATCGTGAATAAAGCCTTGAGGCAACTTCAACACACACCAAGGTCATAAAAAATAATTTGTGATTCACTTTATTGACAATGACGTATGTATAATTCTCGGAAAACTAATGAAAAAAACAAGGATGAAAAACATATTACAAATTAGGAAGGAGTCATTATCGTAATAAAATAAAATGAAATGGGGTTTAACTTCCTACTGTTCTGCTCCGAATTGGGCTAATGGAAGATGGGCATATGCCATATGAGAGAGAGAGAAAGAGAGAGAGAGAATGAGAGAGAGAGAAATGTGGTTTAACCTCCACTCAACACAAACCAAGTCATTTCGGGACTAACATATGGTTTAATTTTATTTAAATAGTTCGCTTGTGCGTAGGGGTCTTTAGCAGTGGGAGGAAACCGGAGTGCCCAGAGAAAACCCACGGGTGATCCTACTCCTTGCCATGTACAACCGGGGATTCGAAACCACGTCAGTTGACTCAATATGTGCCATTTGAGGGAAACTTTGCCCATACAGTTGCGCTTTCTTATGTCGAATTCCAACTTCTAAGGAAGTGGTATTAGATGTTATTTGTTGAAATATGTATGAACTAACATAAGGTATGTCATCCTTTGAAAATTACGAGATAATAATTTTTGAGAAATTTGCATTTGATTGAGACATTTTAGTAGAGAAATAAAACTGTTATAATGAACAAAAATAAAAAATACTTCAAAAAATGTAAATTCATGAATTTGAGTCATAATATTCCGTCATTGTTGAAAAGTGAGCAATTAAAAGCGTTGTTTAACGGCCTACGCATTCTCTCGTCTTGTCTTCTGTGAGATTTATATACGATAAAAATAAACATGAAAACAGGAGGTCACAATGACTAAGATATCACTGTTAAACAAACCTATCAAATTATGTTTTTTATATAAATGTCCAAATCTCCCATAATCTGGAAAAACCTAGTAACACTGTTGAAGGTTGATTTGAGAAAACAATGAAAATTGTTTTGTTTCAGAATTAAGCTACTGAATATAAAACCACTTTTATTTTGTCTTTTTAGATGAAGATAATTAGTAGCCCTTTCAGCGAAAGAGAAATAACCTATTATCATATACAATATGGGTCTAACTCAATTTTCACCAAAATTTGACTTGCTAGGATTTTCCAGATTACCGGAGAAATGTTTTTAATTATTAATAGGTTTAATTTTACAGTTGGAACATGAAAGTCTGGAGGGAGAGAGGGAGAGAGAGAGAGAGAGAGAGAGAGAGAGAAAGAGAGAGAAAGAGAGTTTAATGTTGACTAACACAAATTAGTTCATTTTGGCACTTACATATGGATCAATTTTATTTCAATAATTTGCTTAAGAGTATAGGGGGTCTGGAAATCCCTGCGAAAACCCATGAGGATGGACTGCAGGCGACCATACACCATGTCATAGACAAACGTGGTTTCAAAACAACACAACTCCCTGAAAACCAGGCTAAGGCAGACGGGTACTGGGCTATGGAAGAAGGGTACCAGGCTAATAAAGAAGGGTACCAGGCTAAAAAAAACGGGTACCGGGCTATGGAAGATGGGTACCAGGCTATGAAAGACGGGTACCAGGCTAACAAAGACGGATACAAGGCTAACAAAGACGGGTACAAGGCTAACAAAGACGGGTAACAGGCTAATGAAGACAGGTAACAGGCAAACAACAAAGACGGGTACAAGGCTAACAAAGACGGGTAACAGGCTAATGAAGATGGGTAACAGGCTAACAACAAAGACGGGTACAAGGCTAACAAAGAAGGGTACCAGGCTAATAAAGACGGATAACAGGCTAATAAAAACAGGGTACCGGGGCTAATGAAGATAGTTGTACGCTATGAAATGTGCTAGGAGAACAGTTTTCCGTAGCAGACACAACATGGCATATCTCTATCTGCATTATCCTGGTTAGAGCGGAAAATTAAAGCCTTGTTTACCAGCCTTATTGTAAAGTATAAATATGATTAGAGATAAGGCCATTTAAAAACGTTCATCATATATATATATATATATATAAGTATATATATATGGTTACTTATCAATGTATATTATCTTGATAAGGCTGATAGATAATAAATTTATATATTGATCGGTGTATTAAAGATTTGTGATTCTTATACAACGATATATAGCACTGTATAAATAGATATATATATATAAATCATTATTGTCTATATAACAGCTGCAGTCAACACATTCATAAAATAATATCAAATGAAACAGAGTTTAACGACCTACTTACCAGATGGTAGACTAGCCTGACCAAGACAGCTGTCTAGTCCTTTAGATGGGACGAAAAAACAAAGTCCCGTTTATGCATTGACATGCACGTGAAAGATCCTTTGGCAGTTGCAATTCAATACAAGAGTAGGCTATAGTACCACCGCCCAGGCAAAATTCCCCTCATAGCACACTGTATGCTCATCTTCATTAGCCCAGTCGGAGCAGAATAGTAGGACGTTAAACGCTATATAAGAAGAGCAATCTGATTGAAACACAGATCATATTTCGTTTCGTTTTTATAGTTCAAAATTTCGTTTTACTTGTCTTTACTACACTAGGATCTGGAAGACTTGTTATTGAACTTGTGTTCTGCTTGAAATGAGGGGTCAGCCAATCAAATTGTATGTCGAATCGAGGGTTTGACCTTTTATGCGCGGAATTGTGGGTAGGCATTATCAGTGATAGAAATCAAAACAAAGCAACAGCGATTCTTATTGGTTAAACGAATGACTAGGGTTATAGGGTCAAATGTCGCGTGCTTGACATCTGAACTGGCTGAACGTGACCTCCCGCTATTACTTGTTAGATCTACATGTAGTGTGGGCCATCGAAATTATAAAACCCGAAACGAAATATAGATCTGAATTTTAATTAGATTGTAAGAAGAGAATTATTATTATTTCATTTCCAGATGTGATAATGATGATGTACATACAGTGTGCTACGAGAGAAATTTTGTCCGGGCAATGGGGAGAGAGAGAGAGAGAGAGAGAGAAATGGGGTTTAACGTCCACTCAACACAAACTAGATCATTTGGGACTATCATATGGTTTAATCTTATTTCAATAATACGCTTGCGCATAGGGGTCTTTTGCAGTGGGAGGAAACCGGAGTGCCCAGAGGAAACCCACGAGGTTGAGAAGGCGCCCCTATCTCCATGCCACATATGCTCACAGCAGGGCTCGAAACCACAGCCGCAAGCCAGAGGTGACCGGCGAGCTAGAGGTCGAACCGTGGCACTCTAGACCACTAGGCCATCCCAACCACCCCCCAACCCCCCAACCCCCACAGGCAATGGTCTTACCATCTACTCTTTATCAAATTTTTAACTGTCACAGGTTCTTTTAAGTGCATGCCAAACTTTGCAGTTGCACTCGGCCTGTAGTTTAGAGTGGACAAAAAAATTTAACAGTTAAATTTGAAGGCCTCTTATAAAAGTTGAAGTAATCGTAAAGTAATGAGTTGTATTAATAATAAAATCTGTTGGTGTGTTTCACTTATTTTACTTATTGCACTTGATAACAATCTGGGGGGTAGGTGGCTGAATGGTTTGCACGTGTACGTTGTATCATAAAGTCTGTCATTGAGTCAACTGACGTGGTTTCGATTCCCCAGTTGTACGTGACAAGGAGTAGGGTCAGCTGTCCAACCTGATTGGTTTTCTACAGGTTCTCTGGTTTTCTCCCACTGCTAAAGACTTGCGCGTATGGGGTCTTTAGTAGTGGGAGGAAACCGGGGTACCCAGATAAAATCCACAAGATTTGACAGCCGACCCTACTCCTTGTCACGTACAACCAGGGATCAAAACCATGTCAGTTGACTCAATGACAGACCTTATGATACAATATGCACATGCTAAACATTCGGTTATCCAACCTTCAGACAGGCAAGGAATTTACATTTATTTATTAATTTTTGTTGAATATACATTAATCTGATAAATCAGGTTTTACATAACTTTTAAAAACAGAACTTAACAAATAAAAACAAACCCCAAACCTCAGATTCGCAGCTTTCACGAATTAAAAGAAAAATAACGTCACGACTTAAAACTAACGATACCAACGTTAGTCAACTGGCTAAATCAATATTTTGGCATTTTCTGTAAATATGTAATTTGTAGAATGGCCATTTGTATTGTTTGCATATCATTAGTGAACCAGGGTCTGGTTCCGTAGTCAAGTTTGACTTCATGGCCGATGGATTCACTGTCTCCTTCACTTCTCAGCGAGGATCAAAGAAGATCTCCACACTTAAAGTACAGAAATACCTTTTGATTTTAAATCTTTTCAAAACTAAATATGAACTGAGTGGGACTAACTACGTTAAATTCTGTTCCTGTATCGTCACTTTATGTAATTTGTTGATTTATCTTCTTAAAATGTATTTGACAAATAGCTTCCACTGCGGTGATATCAACGACAAACTTATAGGCGTACAGGAATATTCAAATTTGGAGGGTCACGGGTTCAGATGCCGAATTGTTTGAATCTGCCCCTCCCCTCCTCCAATTTTACAAAAAGTCTTCAATTAAGGGTGTTCCATAACATAGTTTGTTTCAAAATGAATTCAAATCTGTATGTTAAACTCCATTTCATTTCAGGGGGTCACGGTGGCTAAGTGGATAAGGCGCTGGTTCGCTAGCCTGAAGGTCGGGTGTTCGATCCCTGCATTGGCTGAGAAAGTTCATCTTGATTTTCCGCCGTGATTTCCCCTTTGTCAGTGATGCAGAAGGAGGGCCTGACAAGGACAGCTGCCTAGTCGTTCGGATGGGATGAAAAACAGAGACCCCTTGTACACATTGGAGTGCACATAAAAGATCCCTTGGCAGTTGGAATTCGATATAAGAGTAGGTCGTAGTGCCACTGCCCGGGCAAAATTTCCCTCATAGCACACTGTATGTCGTATGCTCGTCTTCCATTAGCCCAGGTTAGGTGCAAAAGAGTAGGACCTTAAACCCCATTTCATGTCATACAATTAACAAATATCTGTCTTCTGTGATTGGTATTTAGAAATTGAACTTATTAAACATGAGTTCCCAGATAAGTATTTATCATCGGGTGGTTATTGCCAATAAAAGTATGGCAATTTTGGTATATATGGAAAGTAAAGATATCCAATGTTACTAGAAAAACATGGCCTCTTTTGATCTATTTCCATAGCAGGGAATACTTGCCAATTACAGTGTTTTAAGAAGAATTTGAAGCAAAATTATGATAAATTAATTAGTTTAAATATGTTTTTAGCCCAGTTTGTACCTGGGAATGCAACTTTAACACACAGTACAATTTTATTGATACATAATTACCCTCCATTAATTCTCTTAGTATTCAACTCAGTAATTGTGTATCCATAAAGTTGTACCTTGTGAGAACAAATATCTCTTCTGATGTAATAAATACAAGTTCGCTACTTTTTCTCGTGGTGAAAATTTATTCAAAAGTGTGGAGCAAGTTGACAAGTCTACAGAAAGTTTTTATTTTTGCATACAGGTGCAATTTGATAGAGTTTACAAGTAACTTATGTAAATATGTACTCTAGAATTGAATTCAACCAGTGTAATGTTATAATACATCATAGAGAATAAACAACCATCATCACCAAAGGCATTTCATTTCAACACAAATACTTTCTTTTATATTAATTCTACTAATAATACAGCAAGATAAAGTTTTCATTCATTCATTCATTCATTCATTCATTCATTCATTCAAAGTCAGATATTTTAATCAAAAGAGGAGACATCTTACAGTTTTTTTTAAAAATGTAAAATTTATGCCTTTGTAGGGAGGGGGGGATGCAAATCTTTTCATTCATTCGGTCAATCCTTCCTTCCTTTATTCTTCCATCCTTTATTCATTCCTTCCTTCATACAACACATGGGTCTATTGGAATAAACATAATATAGGGGATCCAAATTGTTTCATTCATTCATTCATCCATTCATTTATTCATCCATTTATTCATTCTTTCATTCAGTCATTTGATCCTTCATTCAGTCATTGTTTCATTCATTTTTCATCCATTCATCCAACTATTCATTCAACAGAAGGAGAGAGAGAGAGAGACAGAAAGTACACATAGAGAGAGCACAGAGAGATAGAGAGAGAGACAGAAAGTACAGAGAGACAGAAAGTACACATAGAGATAAATAGACAGAGAGAGAGACAGAGAGACAGAAAGTACACATAGAGAGAGCACAGAGAGACTTAGCTTCTTTAGCATGTGAGAAATTGATATTTTCCAAAAAAAGCATCTCATGCATTATTACTTTAAGTAAATTTAGGTACTGATTTAAGCAAATGGATATTTTTGAAAGTTTTCTGTTGAATGAAAGGATTAACTTGTTTTTCGGTTGTCACAACCTAGATTGAGCTGAATTAAAAGATGACTGATTTATGCTTACGATTCAAACGTATTAAATATAACGATATTCATTCTTATCTGTGAATTTAAATAAAGATGAATGCTGTTGAATTTAAAGATTCGATTTTTTTTTT
Organism: Patella caerulea; assembly: GCA_036850965.1. Taxonomy (NCBI): domain Eukaryota; kingdom Metazoa; phylum Mollusca; class Gastropoda; family Patellidae; genus Patella; species Patella caerulea. The sequence continues at coordinate 4,869,342 of JAZGQO010000007.1, forward strand.
TTTTTTTCGTTCCTTAAAAATGTAACGTTAGGTAATCCGAATTAAATGATGATTTTTATTTTTGTCCATAGTAGTTTTTTCTCTGTGAATTTAAATCAAGATGAATGCATTTCTTTCAATTTTTTGTATATTTACTGATGATACTTTCAGTGAATGTTCTGAATGTATCAAAGACTGCCGAGAAGGTCAAACAAGCGTGAATAATTTTATTTTAAAAGGTCAGAAGTCAAGTCGTGCAGGTAACTGAACTGAATTATGATTGAAACAAACTTTCTTCAGACATTATGAGATTTCTTTTGCTGTTTAAAGTCTTTACTGCACCTCCATGTTTATTATAAGAGAAATGGGGTTTAAAGTCCACTCGACAAAAAACAGGTCATCTTGGGACTAACAAAAAGGTTCAATAGGGGTCTTTAGCTGTGGGAGGAAGCTGTGGGAGAACCGGAAGAAAACCCATGAGATTGGACAGACAACTCTACTCCTTGTCCCGTACAACTTGGAAATCGAAACCACGCCAGTTGTCTCAATGACAACGCGCACGCGATAACCATTCGGCCATACAAACCCCCAGGGTTTATGAAGACAGGCATACACCATCCAGTGTGCTATGAGGGAAATTTAGCCCAGGCAGTGGTATTCTTGCCAATTCTTTATCAAATTAAAACTGTCAAGTTTAAAATTCCAAGTGAAATCCCTATATCCCTCCAGTTTATAATTATCAAGTGAAAGCCTTACATCTGTCCATTTAAAATTTAACATTCTAATATCAATGGGTTTCATCTCCAGCGATTACATTGCTGACCAATCAATGTAAACAATTTACTTTAAAAAAAACCCTTATAATTTTGAAGTGAAGGCCCTAAATCAAAATCATTCCCTTATAAAGTTTCAAGTAAAAGTCCTACATCACTCATTGTAAAATTGAATATTTTAATTTTAATAGTTTACAATGTGAAAGACCTTCATCACTTCCTTTAAAGTTTAGGCTAATATTTTAATTTTAACGGTTGACAATGTAAATGTTATACATCACTCCCTTTAAAGTTTGAAATTTTAATAGTTTACAAGTCTTTTAAAGTTTAGGTTTATATTTTAATTTTAACAGTTGACAATGTGAAAACCCTGCAGGACTCCTTTCAAAGTTAAAAACTCCCTTTAAATTTTCAAATTTAAATATGAATGTTTTACATCACGGACGTTTAATTAAGTCTAGAAGACATTTGGTGGTAATAGCCCACATTTCTATCCTCAAGTGGTTTGCGGTAAAATAAATTATGCCGTTGTTGAAAACCGTTCAGTGTTCTATTGAAATCCCTGAAAACCTGTTTTCATGATCACTTAAGGGTTTTAATAAGCGAGCATGATACATGGAACAATAGAGGGAGAGGGGGGTAAACACACAAGAATTATAAAACATGGAAGGAAGATAAAAAGCAGGTCTCGGAAGGGAACAGATTTGTTAAGATTCGTTTTAACGTGGACAGGTGGTTGATGACATTGTACCCAGCATCGAGAAGAAAAAAAACAACAAAACAAAACTCCAACCTCAAAGAGGTGGTAACAGAAACTGAAGAGCTTCATTAAGGGGATTAATTAACAACTATGAAAGAAAAAGACTGGATGCACTTTACAACCATGCAGTTATCTTTATACTTGGTCTCCAGGACCCAGATATCAACCGTCTCAATTTCAAAGCTTAATTATATTGTGTTAATTTCTGTTAATTAAACAGGGTAATCTTAAATGACTTCTATATTGCGGCCCATATGGGCCAATTTTCCTCTCAGCTCTGTATAATGTTTGAGAAAGGAAGCTCGGCTGTTTAATTAAAAATAGTTCATCCATGTAAACTTGCATAATTAAATAAAAGAATTATTATCTCATTTACATGTTGTAATTTGACTGATTATTTTCGTAACTTGTAAAAGAGAAGGTCAGAGAAAGGGGAGGCAAGTCTGTTCCCAGCTTTGTGTCTGGAGAAGTTTAATCATGAGGCACCGACACCTTTCCTCGTAGTCTCGTCCGTAATTCAATTATTGTATCACCATGGTTCATAAATCAGAATGACGACGACAGTCCGTTAACGCAGAAAAACGTTTTAATATTTGACACGTTATTTTATTGTTTAGTTGATCTGTTTTCTCACGATTATTATGTGAAATACATGATTAGAGATGCGATGAACTAGCGATAAATTAGACAAACATCAGCCTATCACTGATTAAAACGCGATTCAGTCGGAATACTACAAATTGAAGATAAAAAAATGTTACTAATGCTGCAGTCATATAAAACAATTTGACTAATAAATTATGTGGGACTAACATGTGGTGTTTTGTTGCTTGGTTAGGTATGCGATATAGTAGATTTTGGGACTAACATGTGATGTTTCATTAATAGCTAGGTATGGGATATAGTATATTTTGGGACTAACATGTGGTGTTTCAGTATATAGCTAGGCATAATGACTAATAAATTATCTGAGATTAACATATGGTGTTTGATTTTTTGGTTAGTTATGTGATATAATAAATTTTGGGACTAACATGTGTTTTATTGTAAATCTAGGTAAACAATATAGTAAATTTTGAAACTAACATGGTGTCTTTAATTGAACTACGTCAAAATTAAAACAAATCTATTGACATTCTGAGACTAACATATGGTCATATTTACTGTATGGTTCGATTTGATCCCTGCATTGGCTGAGAAAAGTATTGCTTTTGTTGTTGTATGTACGGCGTCATTTTGAATGATCACGTGATATCGGCATTCCGGAAAAATCTGTGGGAAAATTGCTTCTCGTTGCCAGTCAGCGCACACGGGAGACCTCGAGTTGCCTATTGCAGCAACAAGCGCCGAAAAGTTGACCGTCTGCACCAAAGTTAAAAGATCCCTTGACAGTTGGAATTCGATATAAGAGTAGGCCATAGTGCTGCTGTCTGGGCAAAATTTCCCTCATAGTAGATTGTATGGCGTATGCCCGTCTTCATTAGTCGAGTTCAGAGCAGAACAGTAGGACGTTAAATTCCATTTCATTTTGTTTCATCTCTTCAAAGACTGGACATTGTTGATTTTATAAATTAATAACAATCTTGCATCTTTAAAAAAGGATTGGACTTATTTATATATTAATAATAATATTTGTGACTTTAAAAGAATCTTACAACACCCAGTTGAATCTGAACAGCTGACTTGATTTAATTAAAGGTTATAAGTTCATTTAATAGTGGGTGTAATTATTGCCTAAGGACGAACATCATGTCATTCATTACCTTGCTCCAAGGTGGGCACTGATCAAATTGCGACACTTATTCTACTGACATAACCAATGTCTTTTTCTAAAATTATGGCAGGCGTAAAATCAAATATAGGGAGTTACTGAGTCGCAATAGGGGCCGGTCCAATGACTAGAGATTTACAGAACAGCTAATAATTACTTTATAATCCACCTTCAAAGATATTCAACATCGTCCTCCTGACACCAGTTTTCTAATGAAGTCAGTTGGAAAATGAATCATTGAGTTGGACCACGTAAAACTCTAAATCCATCATGGCCCCCCCATTGATCCACATCAAAAGAGTTTTTTGTCCTTTAAGTGTTGGTGATCAGGAAAAAAATGGTGGAAGCCTAATGAAGGTCTGACAATAGGACGAATGCAATTTGCTACATAAAGCCTTTGCCTCTTACATTTAAGAAATGTATTGTTCGTAAGGAAGGAGAAAGGAGACATCTTTTGTGTGTCATCTTCAAAAAGGTTTATCTGACCATTGGCTAATATTTGACCTGGTCACTTTTGACAAGACATCATTTACCTTCTGATAGACTTAACTGAATGTGTATTGTCTCTGCATAGGGTTAACGAAAATTGGCAATAAGTGAACTTGTGTAATGGCTAAAGGTGATGACCATCTCGGACCACAGGTAACGCTGGCCAGATATCAAGATAACTATGACCACTGCCTCTTTCAATGAATTGATGTAATATCGTTGATAACGGCCTGGGACAATCTCTTCTTTATCCCTATTGTTCAGCCATAACTTGTTCAAGTTTTTATGTCTTGGACGAGGTTAGGCCATTAATAATCTACAACATTTTTGACAGACATATGAAACCTATTATTGGTTGACTTTTTGCACCCTGGATGAACAGTAAAAAGAAAGAGTGGAGGTTGGTCATTTGGAGATTGGTTTAAATGATATGATGTGACCTTGACGCAGGTTTTCACGACTGTGTGATGTACCTGCATCAACAATCTACCTGTAAATCTTCAGGGATTAGAGATCCATTAAAAATTTTATTCCGTTTTGATAAACTGGGGAAGGGTGTGATGGACAGGGTGGACGAAGCGAGAGATAGCCACTGATAAACATGTTATGATTGTACAGGTAGGGACACAGGTGAATTACAGATAGATCGTATTTCAAACGAAGGTGTTCAAACTACGAACCCCCCTGTGTGTGTACCGTATCATTAGAACTTCTTAACATGTTACTCAGGTTACCTCCAACCAATATTCACCCCTTAACAAAAAAATACCATAAAATAGAAATTTGAAAGAGTTGAAGTTCTATAAATCAGAAAACTGATACATCATAAAAACATGTTATAGATCGCATTGATTACAGGTGAGACAGCAAAACATATTGAATTATGGGCTATTTTTTCTCAAAAAAAAGAATGTCAATAATTTATTTCATATTTTGATCATAAATCAATTTAACTGTTCAGATCACATGTTCAAGGTTAGAATTCTCCAATAACAATGCCATGCATTAAATTAGGTTTTAAGTGGGTGGGGTGGGGAAGTAGTGTACATATTTCCCTTAGAGAGAGAGAGAGATCAGAGAGAGAGAGAGAGAGAGCGAGCGAGGGAGATGGGGTTTAACATCCACTGGACACAAACTAGATCATATCAGGAATAAGGTATGGTTCAATTTTTTTTTCAATAATCCCTCGCTTGCACTTAAAATAGCATTATGCAAGAGCAAAATCTGCTTATTACAGGTCTTTCTTTACGCCTGAGATGTTATTCAAATAATCAATTAAACATTAATTAACATATCCAGACCATAATAAACTCTTAAAGTCAAGACTAGCCTTTGATGTTGGCGGATTGAATTCCTATATGCGGCTTAATGGCTGTTGATAATTAAATCAATCAAGTGGATAATCGAGAATATGCTGTTTATATTAATGATTTGAGTAATGATGACCGAGGCTATGTGAATATTTCAAACGCTTTTTTCCTGGCTAATAGTGGACCAATTTGACTGAAATTTTCAGCAAATTACTTTTACACTATATAGTTTTTAACTATTATAGTGAGAACTGTCATCTCTTTATCTTATCTCCCATAATTTAACTTTAAGTGTCTCTCTCTCCCTTCATATATTACATTTTCATTTTGTTAACAAAACACAGCTATTTTTTTTACGCAACTGCACCTTTTTAAGTCAGAATTAAACATGCCAAACATTTTAAAGAATTAAAAACAGTTGATGTCAAAGAGGATGATGTCGCATACAATATATGAATATCTTTTTCATCAACTTTTCATTATGCATAAAACCGTTGTATTTTTTTTCCTGGTCTTAATACAGAGACGAAATTGTATGACGATGTTTACTCAGACATAAAAAGTCTTGTTAAAGGAATTGTGATAGTTTCTTTACGTTCTTTTATAGCATCACAGCAGGTATACACAGCATAATAGATTTCTGAAAGCTTTTGAAATACGAAACAACCTGATATACAATGACAGCGTCTTCATATTACAATTCAATGGTCTTTCTCTTCATCCATAATAACTCTTCTTGTCATAGGTATGTGATTATTGAATTGGACGTAGAGTGACTCTACTCTTCGCTTCTGTATAATTAAAACCTGTAGATCCAGGGGTGTGTTCAGGAATTTGATGAGCAGGGGGGGAGGGGAGGTTCAAGATGGAGCTGGTCTGGGGGAGTACCTGAGAATTTGATGAAATCAGAAGCGCTGAGACAGAATGTTCAGGATTAGAGTAGTGCATGGCCAATTTGTTTGAATTTGGTTTGTTTAACGTTATTTCGATGAATAAAGGAAAATAAAATATACTCTGCACTAGCAGCGGGGATGGGATTCGAGGGGTGGTCGACCCCTCAGAATCACTCCCTGGATAGATATGTGGTCAGTGGTGGATACCTAATATTTGGATGGAGGGGGGTCCAAGGAGGGGGGTCGAGAACATCTTGACTGTGATTTGTAGCTCACATCTGGACCCGATTTATTTACCCACATCAAGCCAACCAACAAAAAACCCAAATTTATACATTTCGCATAAACGGATCCATAAGTGAATTTTTTTATACTTTTATTTAGAGAGGCCCCGGGTCCCAGGAGTTCCTATCTGGATATACTACTGTATGTGGTAATTGAATTGAACATTGAAAGTCTATCCTACTAGCTTCTATATAATTAAAACTTATAGATCTACTGTATATATAAATATAATAAAAAGGTTTTTATCTATTGTATTCGTGTGTGTAGACATCCCTGCAAGTTTTACGAGATGAGTTTAGGCTTTCAGTTATCAGTGTTAAAGAAAATAGTTACCTGGGAGGCATTCGTCCAATCAATGTCAAAAATACAAACCTCAACAAAAAAATATAAAAAAAAGATGGTGATGTGAAGGCAGACTATATAATTGTGTTGAGATTTTGTGGACCAGAAATAATCTAATCTACTTTCGGGTTTCATCCAGAGGCAAATAAAATCAGCGAAGCGTGCTGCAGTCTACTTGTGATGACACCGAGAATAACATACCAGTTAAAGTGGCAGTATATAATATAAAGTTTGCTATGAGGAGAATGTTGTCCAGGCAGCAGCTACTCGTTGATGAATTTCAACTGCCAAGGGTTCTTTTGCATCTTACATTAACCCTTTGAACACTGACTATACATGGGGAGTTGCACGTCCCTCCCTGGATTTACAGGACGTCATATTAATTATGTCGTCAACGTAATTGTAGCTTGACACACCCCAAGCCACAAAACCGACATTTCGGGTATATGCGATACAACGTCAAGCCGGTTTTGCGGCATTTCGGGTTCTAAGAGTTAAACACAACGGGATTTAACGTCCTACTCTTCTGCATCAACTCAGCTAATAACAATAAGCATACTCCGGATCCATACAGTGTGCTATGAGGGAAACTATACCTGAACAACATTGCTTCGACTTTCTCTTATTTTCAAATTCCAAGAGGTTTTTTTTGTCCTATCCAAATGACTAGGCATTGTCTTGCCAGGCACTCGGGGCAGAAACTACCAGTTCGTTAAATTCCAACTGTCAAAGGACGATAATTTTTATACAAGTCGACATAATTTCAGGGTTGGGGGGTCTGAGCAAACTTTTCCTTACAGATATGATGTTAAACCTTAATTCATTTCATTTCTATCAACACCCTTTATCTAAAATTAACAACAAAGAAAACATCTTACTTTGTGAAATTTCCAAATAACGATTATCCCATCTAATAGCTTATTGTGTTATTTTTTATAGTAGAACCCACATTATTACCATTAAATTAATAACAACGCTCCAAACATAAACAAACTGTTGTGTGGTTCTCATGGTCCGCGTCCCATCACACCAATTTCAATCATTTTTTAATAATAACATTTTGCTTTTTTTACGTTTTTCGGGATAAAAAAAACAGTTTACTTTTTCCACTCAGTTATTTTACGAGTATTTCAGACCTCATCACTGAAAAATCTACATAACATGGGGATATGTACTTTTATTATTATTTATTTTTTTTAGTGAGGTGGGATTTAACAAACATGACAATTTGAGAAATCAACCTGGCGGTCCATGAAACGTTGTCAACAATAGAGGCCTATAATCCCGGTGATGATGGTCATGTTTTAAGTACCTCCTGAGATTTACACAACAAAACAATCCGGGATGCGTAAAAAATATGTAAAATGGGAAACCACAGAAGCTGAACAAGACAGTGATATGATAGAAATAATAGGTAGAAATGATATATTGATAAGAAAGAGAGCTTGTGTCTCGTGGTTCATTAACTTATAAATTTTGTCCAAACAGTCCTGTTAGTGTTAAAGATTATTGTGATCATAGATATGTTAATAATATCTATACACCTTGATATACTTTTTTTCTGGTTGATAGATTTTTGATTATTACCACTGAGTTTAGCTGAGGGAGGGAGACAGCGAGAGGGGGGAGGGAGAGAGAGAGAGAGAGAGAGAGAGAGAGAGAGGGGGAAGGGTGAGACCGAGGGGAAAAGAGAGAAGGAGAGAGAGAGAGAGAGTTTTGTCAACAAAATGATTATCTGTTATAAATTCTGGGCTGCAATATATGTTGAAAGAGAGAGAGAGAGAGAGAGAGAGAGAGAGAGCACTTGACACAAACCAGGTCATTTTGGGACTGACAGGTGTTTCAATTTTATTTCAATAATTCGCTTGCATATTCGATACAAACTTGGTAATTTTGGGACTAACATAGGGTATAATTTGTATCTCAATAATTCGCTTGCACTAACGTGTCTTTAGAGGCAAAGCAGTGTAGCAGGGAGAACCAAGAGGACTCGGAGAAAACCCCAGAAGGCTGGAAAGTCGACCCTACTCCTTGTCATTGTATTAAATAATACCGTGATAAAACTTCACTTTAAAAGTCCTCGAGCAGTTGAACATATAAAATGAATCATTTGTGTACATATATATATATAAGTAATAGGTATACAAGTACCTAGATGAATAAGAGATGAGAAAGGGGGAGGGAGAGGGGGAGAGATGGGGAGAGAGGGGAGAAGGGGGAAGAGTGGGAGGCAGAAGGGGGAGAGAGGGGGAGAGAGAGAGGGAGATGGTGAGAGAGGGGGGAAAAGGGGGGAAAGTGGGAGGGAGAGAGGGCAGCGAGAGATAGGGGACGGGGGGGGGGGAAGAAGTAATGTGATGAGTCAGAGAGACAAATGATAGAGAGAGAGTGGGAGGAGAAATGAAAAAAAATGGGGTTTAACGTCCTACTGTTCTGCTTCGAACTGGACTAATGAAGACGGGTATACGCCATACAGTGTGTTATGAGGGAAATTTTGCCCAGGCAGTGGTACTATGGCCTACTCTTATTTCAAATTCCATCTGCCAAGGAATCTACCTCATAGCACACTGTATGGCGTATGCCCGTCTTCATTAGCCCAGATTAGAGCAGAAAGTTGGACGTTAAACCCCATTTCATTTCATTTCATTTACTAGCTACTTTCCTTCAGATTTATTTTTATCTCTATTGGTCCATTAATTGACATGCCTTTCTTCCTGGCATGTGGATGTTGATTGGGGCTTGATGAGAATGGCTAAACATCTTGGTCAGGATTAATAGCTTATTTCATAAATATTTATAAAAACAGGAAACCGGTTGAATGATTTCATTAACTTAATGTATGAATAATAAAGATTTTATGTTCGTGAAATATATTCATTGGAGAAACATAGATCACATTAAGGATTCACATCGCAACACGATTAAAATATGATTTACAAATGTAATAAAATAAATTAATAATGTTTTTCAATCAGTGCCAGGGAGTCATCATGGATGAGTGAGTAATGGGGTGGATGTCCGAGGTTTGATCCCAGTGCTGGCCGAGAAAGTACCTAAGTTTTTCTGGCTTATACATAGTTGTCTGAATGACATTGTTACTCACCAGTCACGAAACAGAGAGAGAGAGAGAGAGAGAGAGAGAGAGAGTTTAACTCCACTGACACAAACTAGGTCATTTTGGGACTAACATACGTTTTTTTTGTGGCTTATTAGTTAGTAGAAGTCAGGGAAACATCTAATTTAGAACTTATTTCAGTTGACGAAATAAAATTGATGTTAGCAGCTACAGTCTGCGATATCACCCATGGTATAAGCAGAAATCAAGTCCCATGAACAAACCAGGCCTTCTACTCTCAACTTGTCAATGTCGGTCATTTTTGATAAAACACCAAAACTTTGCCAGTTAAATTCATATTTTATGTTTTCTATTTATGGTACCATATCTCGTGAATTAACACACAAAAAAAGTATATAGTGGACTAAGAAATACCAAACATTGCCAACTTGGTTTAGGTTAAATGTACTGACAAGCTGTTGTCATAGAGATGAAAAATGGAGAAATTATTAATATAGTCTGTACTGACAGGATGGCACTTGTTGTCTGTCACCAATAACTAACCATCAAGTCACCTCAAGTAGCGAAAAGATGAAAAATGGACATATTATAATAACAGTCTTAACTATAGATTATCTGAACAACTTGATCAGTTCATCATCTTTATTGTAAACATCGGTAACTATTTTTATCATGGTGGACAGATAGATGGATCATGTACCATTCACACACTGTGTTGTATACAATTAGGGGGCTTGGGATGGCCAAGTGGTCTAGAGTGCTGCGCTTCGACCTCTAGTTGGCCGGCCACCTCTGGCTTGCGGCTGTGGTTTCGAGCCCTGGTGTGAGCGTATGTGGCATGGAGATAGGGGCGCCTTCTCAACCTCGTGGGTTTCCTCCGGGTAATCCGGTTTCCTCCCACTGCTAAAGACCCCTACGCGCAACCAAATTATTGAAATAAAATGAAACCATATGTTAGTCTCAAAATGACCCAGTTTGTGTCGAGTGGACGTTAATCCCCATTTCTCTCTTCTTGTATACAATTAATTATTGAATAGCCTTTGTTGGTTCGTTTCTGGAGTATAACATTCACTACCACCAGGGGGAGAGAGGGGGGTAAGGGGGGATATCGTAAACAAGGTGAGCAGCCTTCACAATTTATATGAATATATTTGTCATCATTAGACCAGCCAGTGCAGAAGAGGAAGATTTTATAACCCATTTCACTTCTTTTATATCCAAATAAAACTAATTTTACATTTTTATTTTTTTTCAAAATGACAGACTTTGAATTTGAAATTAAACAATGAACCTTGTGTGTAAAGAATTCAATTAAAATGAAATGGGCTGAGAGAGAGAGAGAGAGAGAGAGAGAGAGAGAGAGAGAGAGAGAGAGAGAGAGAGCGATCATTAAACATATAGTTTTATTATATTTCAATAATTCGATTGCGCATAAGAGTCCTTAGCAGTGGACGGAAACCAGAGGACCCGGAGAAAACCCACGATGATTGACAGGCAGTCCTACTTCTTGTCACGTACAAGCGGGATAACTGGAACCATGCCATTTGATTCAATGATAAATCATGTGATCTAAAGTGCACGTGTGAAACCATTCGGCCACCGACCTCCCCAGGACGTAACCAACATGACAGAATAGAATAGAACAGTTGTCTGCCGATTATAAACTTCTGTAATATTATCCGGGGGGAGTGTGTTCGCTGCTTCGTTTCTAGAGTTTAAGGTGCACTTCCACCGAACTCCCCAGGACATAACCGACATGGCAGAATAAAACAGTAATAAACCAATAATAAACTTCTGTAATATTATTCAGGGGGAGAGGGGAGGGGGGATAGAGGGGGAAGGGGAGAAGGTGGAAACAAGTGTTGTTTATCTAAACATGGAGTGGATTAAGATCTAATTAATAATTAACACTATAACAATAACCCATAAACATGTCAGCCCCTATTAACATACTGATTTCATTATAACTTTACGACATTTTTATACCCAGAGTTACCTCAACCTTACACAACAACCATTTTTACGACCCCGCTCTTTAGTAAATTTTATGACTTCATTAGTAGTAATAGTACACTAAGGACCTATAAGGGGCTAAAAGGGGCTGTCTAGTAACATTGACATGACATAATACGGACAATAAAACATGTCATATTTAGATTAGCTATATAAAGTTTTATATTTTGATTTCAAGAGAATTAATAATGGTAATATAAGGATCAATAAGGGGCTGTCCATGGACATGATATTATATAATCCTTACTAATAAACTATGTCACTGATTAGAAACATTAAAATTATCAGTTTTTATGTGGGGGGGGGGGAATTAATAAAATGTCTAGCTGGATTCTGGCTCTAAAGGACTATCAACATGGTGAAAGAGCTGTTAACAAAAAATGGCTTAACATTGCGTAATCATTGCCAATAAAAGATGTCATAGATTTGAAAGTCGTAAAAATATATGTTTATACATAATGGAAATTTAATTAACAGAAGTAGTAAAAATGTTACAACAGTCTTTAAATTTTGTGTATTTTAATGAAAATTTAGTTTAAAGTTTTCCTTACAACAGTCTTTCAATTTTGTCAGTTTTAATGAAAATTTTGTTTAAATTTCTCCTTACAATTGTATTCAATATTGTGTTTAAAGAATTCATTTCCTGACAATTTTATCTATGTCCTGTTATTTCATTATCTATGACATAATAATTTGTTGTCTATTTACAATATGTATAGAAACTGGACTGGAGAATAAGAATAAAGTAATAGTTTGTTGTGGTTTTGTTTTTGCTAATCAAGTAAAAAAGTTTTGCATGTTATTTTTTTTTATGAAATTAAAGGTACCATTGAATTCATAATTAAATCAATAGTAATCTTTTAGAGGCATTTAGTAACTGGATAGAGCAATACACAAAAACACATACTTATGTAATAATAGCTACTAATTTATTTAGGCGACGTTTCGAAGAGTATTCTCTCAGCGTTATTAGCTTGATAATGTTGAGAGAATACTCTTCGAAACATCGCCTAAATAAATTAAGTAGCTGTTTTTCCATACGTATGTGTTTTTTGTGTATTAAATCAATAGTATGAGGGGTGAGAGAGAGCGAGAGAGGGAGGAATGGGGTTTAACGTCCACTCAACACAAACTAGGTCATTATGGGACTAAAATATGGTTCAATTTTATTTCAATAATTTGCTTGCGCATAGGGGTCTTTAGCAGTGGGAGGAAACCTGAGTGGCCGGAGGATACCCACGAGGTTGAGAAGGCGCCTCTATCTCCATGGCCACATTAAGGGAGGTGGATGGCCACACGGTTAGCACATGTGCTGAGTCACAAGGTCTGTCGTTGAGTCCGCTGGCATGGTTTTGATTCCCTGGTTGTACTTGACGAGGAGTAGGGACGCCTATCCAAACTTTTTCCAGGTCCTCCAGTTTTCTCCCACTGCTAATGATCCCTACAGAAGCGGTTTATTGACCTAAAATTGAACCATATGTTAGTTCCAAATGACCTCTCCTCCCCTCTTCTCTCTCTCTCTCCATCTCTCTCTCTCTCCATCTCTCTCTCTCTCTCCATTTCTCTCTCTCCACCCCAGCTTCCTCCCTTCTCTCTCTCTTCTCTCTCTCTCTCCCTCCATCCCGCTCTCTTCTCTCTCTCTCCATCTCCCTCTCTCTTTCTCTCCATCTCTCTCTCAATTAGCAGGTACTTGTAAAATAATAAGTGTTACCTTGATTGTCTAATTAAATCATTTTCTTTTATATGCCAATCAAGAAATAAGTTAATTAGAGGATTTCAGGTGTCAAAGTCCTGCTGTTTATAGATGAGATAATAAAATATGATAATGAACCAAGAGTCAATTAGTAAAAGATGGCCATCCACTGATAATTAAAATTTTAATTAATATCAGTAGGTTAGTGGAATAATATTGTTTTTATCATGGTGGTTTAAATTTCTGGGTAGATTGTTTTAAATTGCTTTTGACATTATATAATATAACCCAACACAATTCAAAGTAGAATAATGACTATTTTATTATTAGCATAAAATTATAATATGGAACACGATAATTGTAACTTTATGGTCATTTTTCCTGTTCCATATTATGGTTTTATGTTTATTACCTGTGTCAAATACTAAATGAGAGAGGGAGAGAGAGAGAGAGAGAGAGAGAGAGAGACATCCACTTGACACAAACTTGATCATTTCAGGACTAACACAGGGTTTGATTTTATTTCAATAATTCATATGCATGCAGGTGCTTTTAGCAGTGGGAGGAAACCGGAGGATCCGGAGAAAACCCACGAGGTTGGACAGGCGATCCTACTCCTTGTCACGTACAAACAGGGAATCGAAACCATGCCACTTGACTCAATGATAGACCCTGTGATTTCACGTGCACACATGTTAAATCATTAGACCATCCAACCCCCCAAAATTCCTAAATACAAAGAAGACATTTACTCTGTTGTCTTATACTATGTTTATTTGCTTGTAATCTGTGCATTCCATAAACAAATTTGGGTTTCCCATTGTGATATTTGGTCAAATTACTTTTTTCTTCAGGATATTTTTTAGAGTTAGGTTGTGACAAGCTTATTCTGATTATTACACCTATCCCTTGAGTATGTTGTCACTCTCTGATTTCAAACTCCCATCCAATTTAAAATATTTAATGAAATTCATACTTCAGTTGTCATTTAATAACTGACATTTTACATCAATCATCTTGTGTTGGGGTTGCAGAGAGCACAAATGTCGTTTTAAGGTCCTACACAGACCTGTTGCCAGGAATGTTTGAAGTGAAGGGGTCTAAGGAGGGCAAATTAATAAACCCAAGACACAAAGTTAATATGGTTTATTAGCATTCGAATGAACAATTTCGATAGTACATAATAAAACTTTAACATCAAATCAGATCAGCAGACATCTTTCTGAAAAGTTGATTTGGACTGGTGGTGAAAGAACTTAAAACTTTTACGTTTTATCATTTCCTATTTTGATTTGACTTTATATGGCCGCTATATATCAATTAAATTGTTTCAATGGTAACTAAACGAGAAATAAGAGACAGTAGTCAGTAGTTGCAGGATGGAACTCCTGGCAAGAAAGAGAGTCTAGTCCTTCGGTTGGGACAAAAAAGAAGTCCCATTTACATGTAGGCCTCCATGTAAAAAGTACCTTGAATGTTGGAATTTGAAATACAAAGAGAGAGAGAGAAATGGGGTTTAACGTCCACTCGACACAAACAAGGCCATTTTGGGACTAACATATGGTTTAATGGTCTTTCAATAATTTGCTTGCACGTATAGGGATCTTTAGCAGTGGGAGGAAACCGGAGTACCCGGAGAAAACCCACGAGGTTGGACAGGCGACCCTACTTATTGCCAAACCAGTTGACTCAATAACAGGCTTTACATTTGAAATAAAACGTATAGTGCCGCTGTACTGCCAGAATTCCCACAATATGATGAAGTGATGAAGCTGATTGGTGCAGAAAAGCAGATGTTAAACCCCATTTTATTTCAATTTCTTCTTGTAATGCAAAATTTACCTGAAAAGATGAGTTACCTGTATTCAAATGGAATGATTTGAAAAGGGGTTTAACGTTCTACTGTTCTGCTCCGAACTGGGCCGATGAAGATGGGTATACACCACAAAGTGTTACAGAGAAATTTTGCCCGGGCAGCTGGGCTAAGGCATACTCTTATATCGAATTCCAACTGCTAATAAGGGATCTTTTATGTGTACACCAATGTCTACATGGGAACTGTTTTTTGTCCCATCAAAACGACTAGACAGCTGTCCTTGTTGGGATCTCCACCCAGCATCACTGACAAGGGGAAACCACGCCGAAAAATCAGGATGAACTTTCTAGGCCAATGCATGGATCGAACACCCGACATCCAGGCTAGCGAGCCAGCGTCCTACTCACTAAGCCACCGTGACCCCCAACCTGTACTGAATTAAACATGAAAAATAACATTGCTGAAGATTAACAGCAGATCAAAAGATCAAATATGAAAAGCGAACATTTGAATTAATCGTACTTGTCGGTGTTTACATAGCTCCATTGAAAGATATATGCTTTCATTCATGTCTATATTTCATGCTTGTATTTTGTTTTTTACTGTAATCTTTTCTTATAAGGAATGTTCAAAAGTATTCTACAGTCTGTATTTGCATTCATAAATAAATATAAGATTATTCTTATTCTGTATAATTGGATGAAAATTTGAATAGAAACCTTTCTTAAATAAATACAAAATACATACTTTTCATCTATTATGACAGCTTTTTCTATAAGACGATATTCTATAGGAAAAGATGGGCAGAGTTTTTTTTTAATGCGGTTTTGCTTTGTCAGTAGGGTAGGAAATGGTGGTGGCAAGAAAAAATGTCTAGTCTTCCGTATGAGGCAAAGTTTTTTTTAAGGATGGTTTTGCTGTGTCAATGGGGTGGGAAAGAGTCCTGGCAAGAAAAACTGTCCTTTCGTCCAGATGAGGCAAAGAAACTAAGATCCTGCGTAGACAGAATCCTCACTCTCCGGCCAAAAATTCTTTAAAAACACTGCGTTGCATATTCGTCTTCATTAGCCCAGTTGGAGCAGAACAGCAGGAGGTTAAAAAAAAATCCCTCGGCATATAAGAGTAGGCCATGGCACCACTGTCCAGGCAAAAGTTCCCTCATAGCACACAGCTTGGTGTATGCCCTGGCAGTGCAGAAAATTATGATCATTAAAATCCAATTCATTTATAAAACACTGTTCTATGGCCGGAGGTAGAGACACCCACGGGTTGCCATAGAAATATGTATATATATATATTGATATTGCCCATAGATATGTATGTATATTTATGTATACAAATTTTTTAAATTTCACCATCCATCAACTTAATCGCCCTATCATCCGATGAATATTCATGAGTTGTCCAAATCACAGAACACTCCGCTGGATAAATCAACATATCTATCAGGGGAAAATACGCGGCTTTTGTCACACTAAGTATAAAATGGGCAATTTATATATGTCGAAAAAAATGCAAAAATTTGATTTTATCTTCAGTTCTAAATTAAACAGTCTTTTTATGGAAAAACTAACATTAATTCTAAAGTTTTTAAATATAGATATTATTTCATGCATAAACTGACGTTTTTAACATATATGTATTATCTTTCACATAAACTGTAGAATTAAAAAGTAAGATTCATTGTAGACTAAATTATAAACTGTTGAGTTTTGATTAAAGCATTTCTTTTATATTACATACCCTGATGAACTCACTCAGAGTGCGTAAGCATAAATTAAAGATACGTTATGGGAGATTCGACAAATAGCTGTCAGTTTTCACTATAATAGTTAAAAACTAGATAATGTAAAGGCAATTTACTGAAAATTCCAGTCAATTTGATCCATGCTGAACCGAGAATTTAGCAATTGAATTTTTTAGCCGAGTCTCGTTCATCATTGCTAAAATCGCTACGATAAAAAACATAGTCTTGATTATCCACTTCATGATTCAATCATGAATGAAAGTTAAGCAGCAAATCACAGGCTAGTGATGACATCGAAAGTTTATTATAGTGTGGGTATGTTAATTAATATCTAATTAATAATTTAGGTAACATTACAGGCCTAAAGAAAGACCTACAATAGGCAGATTTAGCTCTTGCATAATGTATGTTTAAATAGACTTACAATTCTTACAAATTCTTGAGTTTTAATCATTTTATGGCACAATTAACTGTATATGAAATACAAGTTATCTACAAGTTTATTTGTGGGAAAATTTCAACAGGGTTCTTTCATTTTGGAGTTGATAAAGACAAGAGAACCCTCGTATTTATCGTCACCAGAAATAAACCATTTAAGTAACTTGCATTCCATATAATTGTGTTATTCTCATTCAGTTACTAAATGCCATTAAACAAATTACTTTTAGGATAAAAATGAGAAAGAGAGAGAGAGAAATGGGGTTTAACGTCCACTCGACACAAACTAGGTCATTTCGGGACTAACATATAGTCTTATTTTATTTCAATAATTCGCTTGCGTTTAGGGGTCTTTAGCAGTGGGAGGAAACCGGAGTGCCCGGGGGAAACCCACGAGGTTGAGAAGGTGCCCCTATCTCCATGCCACATACGCTCACACCAGGGCTCGAAACCACAGCCGCAAGCCAGAGGTGACCGGCCAGCTAGAGGTCGAAGCGCGGCACTCTAGACCACTAGGCCATCCCAACCCCCCAAAAATGAGAAACTCACATACAATCGATTTACAATGTAAACTTTTTCGCAATCAATTTAGCAATGTTTAATGGAGATGGATTAACAGACGCTTTGTAGCTTGTTTTCTAATACAAATAAATTATTATGAATTGTATAAAGTATCAATTTTGAGTTTTAATTTAAACATTATTTTATGAACAATAACATTTTTTTGCAAACAAATAAAAAACTTGTATTAGTTCTTAAATTGTATTTTAAACATTATTTATGAACAAAAATGAGAAACCTACATACATTAAATTCACAAAAATTCAAAACTTTAATCAATTGTTGAGTTTAATTTAAACATTATTTCATGAATAAAACTGAGAAGCTCACATAGATTGACAATGTAAACTCTTACAAATTCTTCAGTTTTAATGTAAAAATAATTGTTATTGCAATGGGGAAGGCAAATTATTTTATGAATAAAATGAAAAACTGACATAAATTGTTCAATTTGTAAAGCCAAACAAAAACTTTTGTTGGTATAAATGAAAAACTAACACGCTCTCAGAACGATATGAATTTTTTTCATTAAATATTTTGTAAGAAAAGAATAGCACAAAATGGCACCCTCTTCAAGATGTCATTTTCTTTATTGAAGAAAGCGAGTGGGTTTTAATTCATTAGAGGAGTGTGTGTTTTTCCCTGTGGAGTTTTGACAGGACGACATTATTAGGCCATTGTTCTTCAATAAAAGTGCAAACGAAAAGTCAATGGATTTGTTAAATAACTAACTGTGCTTTAATTAAACTTTGACAGGACCACCTAAACCCAGTGTTAAAGATGTGACAAAAAACTCTATTGATATGAAAGGGCTGATTGGTTGCGTTATATGACAACAGGTCCCTAATCAGATTAATATTTCTGTAAATCTGTGGCCCTAGGAGGGGCTAAGATGACATCAGGTTCTGGTAATTGACAAACAATGGCTTTACTAATTAACAGCCCCTAATTAAACGAAGGAATTAAGATCTCTGTATAACAATATCTCGACCAAATCTCTGTTATACAATTTTTGATAAGGGGAGAAGATTGTCAGATTTACAGTCATCTTGAATAGCTTTTGGCTACTTAAAAATATAGAGGGGGATGGGATGAGGAGGGGGTTGCTGGTGTGGGGAAGGGGGAGAGGTGTACGAGTGGTACTCTTATCATTAACCATTGTCTATTCACATGTTTTATATGAAATTTGGTTTTGAGTCCTGGTGTGAGTGTATGTGGCATTGAGATAGGGGCGCCTTCTCAACTTCGTGGGTTTCCTCCGGGCACTCCGGTTTCCTCCCACTGCTAAAGACCCCTACGCGCAAGCGAATTATTGAAATAAAATTAAAACCATATGTTAGTCCCGAAATGACCTAGTTTGTGTTGAGTGGAGTTAAACCTCATTTCTCTCTCTCTCTCTCTCTCTCTCTCTCTCTCTCTTATATGAAATTAAATGTAGTTTTCTGTCCTACTTTTCTGCGCCAACTGGGCTAATGAAGACGAGCATACACCAGGTCGTGTGCTATGAGGGACATTTTACCCAGGCAGCAGCACTTCAGTCAGCTCCTATATTCCCAACTGATAAACACAAGACCTTGGTTTTTCATACCAATGATTAGTTTTGATGTTTATAGTAGGATACTCCCAGTTCCCTACACTGCACGTCAATAACGAGCTACATCAGACTGTTTCATTAGCTAATCATTCACATTAACCAGAACGTGGGTTACATAACAACTTTTTCAGATCCTACTGTAGTAAAGACAAGTAAAACGAAATTTTGAACTATAAAAAAATGAAACAAAATAGGATGTATGTTTTAATAAGATCGTTATTTCCTCATTTAACTGGGTTAGACTTATATCAATAGATGGTATCTGAACTTTAACCCATTAACACCGTGGGATTTTAATATAGATACTTGGTTAGGAAACAGCTAGAGGTAAAATATTGCTATAAATCTATAGAGACATACTGATATATTATATTCTAGTTCGGATTTGAGGTAAATTTGGATATTTCCTTAAATAAATCTTATCACCTGTCTTTTCAGCCCAATTAGCCCCCCAAAATAACCTAAAAATCCATTTTAAAATGCAGTGAACAAAAGCATAAAATAAGTAATTTTAGTTTTTGATCTTGATAAAAAGGAAATTATGCAGTGCTGTCTTTTCAGCCCAATTATCCCTTTAAATAATCTAAAAATCCATTTTAGAACTCAGTGAACAAAAGCATAAAATTAATAAATTTTAGTTTTTGATCTTGATAAAATGAAAATTATGCAGTGCTTATATAAAATAAAGCGTGGGATTTTACTTTAAACGAACTAAAATGTGATGGATTGTAATGTCTTACTGTTCCGTACAAACTATTCGAATAAAAATGTGCAGTGAAGTAAACTTTGCCAGGATAGTCGTGTCACCTCAACTATCAGTTGAATTGCGATTATCAAGAGGACACTTTGTGAAACTCATTTTGTTTTTTCACCCCATAGCAGGGTTTTCCTCAACTATCATTCACATTACAACCATCAAGAGTTCCTTTATGCATATGCCAACTTGTGCACATGATGTTAGTTTTTACCCAATAGCAGGGTTTTCTCAACAATAAATAAAATTGCAATTGTACAAGGGTTGCTTTATGCGAATGCGGACGTGTGCACACAATCCTGGGCCCTGTTTCACGAAATTTTAACTAAAGATAAAAAAAATCCAAATTTTAGCAGATACTTCAATTTTGATTGGCTAAGAACTAAAATCAATCTAATATTGTCCAATCAAATAACTAAAATTCAGATCTTATCTTATTTAAAATTTTGTGAAATAGGCCCCTGGTTTTTCACTGCGTCCGAAACCAGGAAGCCGTTTTGTTGAAAAAAATGAAATGAATTCAAGGACAGATGCTTTGCAGGTAGAAATAGGAACTGATATGAAATGAAATGGGGTTAAATGTCCTAGTTTTTTGCTCGGACTGAAATGAGAAGCATTAAGGAGTTTTGGAATGGAATCAAGAACAGGTGATTATCAGGTAGAATAACAGGTGAGTCTATCATTAATTACAGGTGAGTCTGTCCAAAATTACAGGTAAATAGTGAAACTAATCGAAACTCTAAATGAGATGATTAAATGTGAAATATATCTTGAGTAAATACGAACTCTTCAATACGGCCATGTTTAATCAGAATACAGTAGCTTCCGCATTATATCACATTTATTCAAACAAAGGGAGGTTAATCAAACAGCCTGAATCAACGAACCATGAAAAGGATCTTCCATTAACTCCATGAAACATATTTAAACAAGAAGATGCATTGCCAAAACCAAATGGCCTGATTCAATGAACGATGAAAAGGATCTTCCATCAACTCTCAGAAAGCTGTTTAAACAAGCGGGTGCATTAGTCAAACCAAACGGTCTGATTCAATTTCAATAAACGGTGAAAGGGATCGTCTCATCTCCCCCCCACCCCCTCAGGATACCTATGTGAACAATTTACCAAAGCATGTCCATTAAATGGACATTATACTATTTGCACATATCGACATGTTTGTTTTTGGTGAACTTTCAATTCTCTTCGCACGTATCCACAGCTCTAATTATCTTCTCCCCTGCTCTGCTCACGTCAGGTCTGTTTTCTCTTCTCTACTAACTTCTACTCTTATATAACCTTATTTGTGCCCTAATCCCGCCTCCGCACATGACAATTGTAAAAGGAAATCAGAAAGCAAATTGAGAAGTTGGCTGCGACATGTTAAACAGAAGCAGAGAAAATCACTGAAAAGTCATGAACGCCAATCAACGCCATTTAAAATCGGAATGTTCAATTTGTTTAAAGTGCTGTTGGTCGTCACCTGTTCAAATTTTAAAAATCTACCAATTGGTCGAAACGTCACCTTTCTGCAAGAAGAAACCACATGACATGGCAGTATAAACACATACTAGCATAGTGGAGACTAAATTTGTCACAAATAGAGTTTTAACATGTAGAGGTATTGTTACTAACCAACGTGCCGATTAGAACCATGTGCAGTCTCGACTGTTTAATGACAAAAAAACCCTGTTTAACTTTCAAGTACGACGGTACCACTTCATTTGGCAATATTAGTAGTGACAGCAGGAGCAAAAGAGAGAAATATTCCTTACGAGCCAGGAGCCTTGGTGGCGGTTCTCATGCATGATGCAGTTTATGTTTAGTCTTTGAAGATACGGCGCCAGATTTAGGGACTGGTTACCAAGGTGAACTAACTGCACATAAAAGAACCCTTGGATGTCATTGAGTATACAGAAATACTGGTCTGGGCAAATTTTCCAATGTAGCACATCGTATGGTATATGACTGCCTTAAGTTTCGAAATTCGAAATAAGAGTACAGTAGGCGATAATGCTGCTATCCAAACAAAAGCTGAATGTCTATCTTGGGGTTTAACGTCCACTTGCCACAAACTAGGTCATTTCAGGACTAACATATAGTTTAATTTTATTTCAATAATTCGCTTGTGCGTAGGGGTCTTTAGCAGTGGGAAGAAACCGGAGTGCCCAAGAAATGTAAGACTTTAAACCCCATCTTAATTAATTTTATTCTATTTTTATTCAATTTTTGTAAACTTCCACATCATAGGTCATGTTATAAGTGGTTTTTTAGCCCAGTTAGTGTAGAACAGTAGAATGGTAAACCCCATTTCATAGCATTCGGATGGGACAAAAAACAAGGTCCAGTGCACAAGGTCCAATTGGAATTCGATATAAGAGTAGGCCACAGTGCCGATACCCGGAAAAAATTGCCCCCATTGCAAACTCTATGGCGTAAGCCTGTTTTCATTAGCCTAGTCGGATGAAGAACAGTAGGACGTTAAACCACATTTCGATTGAAATCCTATTTCAAATCATCTCATTTCATTCTATATTTTAGGTTTTGTTTCAATTCTTGTTTTAAACTTGCAGGTCAAGGGTCATATTCTAAGTGGTTAAATCACTGAATGTATGTATATCTATTATGATATTGCCTGGATATATAATTATACAGGGTTATATCACACTTATCTAATATTATAATACACACCTGAAGGTCTGGACTAACATGTCAACAGGTCAAAGATTAACGAGTATATTATACAGGTAGGATTAGGAATACCTGGATTAATTGAAGGATATTGATAGTTTGACGAGTCCATTGTATCATACTTATACAGGTAAAGATTAAAGGTGTTTACCCTATAAATCAGGTGGGGTGGAAGGGTGAATGATTATCGTGTATGCATTGGTTCGTAGGGTCTGTCATTGAGTCAAGTTGTGTGGTTACAATTCCTTGCTTATAGGGATGCCTATCCAACCTAGTGGGTTTTCTCCTCTACCTTTAAATCAAAATTAATATATTGTCATCCCCACCCCACCTTTAAACCAAAATTAAAATGGTTGGTCTCCACCCTCCTTAAAATCAAAAAATCAAAATTAATACAGATGGTTCCCACCCCACCTAAAAATCCAAATTAATATAGATCCCCACCTCTTTAAAACCAAAATCAATATGGAATGTCCCCACCCCCTTAAAATCCAAAATTAATATGGATTTTCCCCACCCTCCTTAAAATCAAAAATCAATATGGATGGTCCCCGCTCCCTTAAAATATGGATTATCCCCACCCTCCTTAAATTCAAAAATCATCATCCCATCTAAAAATACAAATTAATATGGATGGTCCCTGCCCCCTTAAAATCAAAACTGAATATGGATGGTCCGACCCCTACCTTTAAATCAAATTGAATATAAGGGAAACCCCTCCCCTATGTTTAAATCAATGAAGAGTATCATTAAGCATGTCCTGACAGAGATGTCTAGTATATACTGACAACAATACTCCATTATTATCAAATTGATCCCCTATTGTATTTAATATAAATTAGCCCAACTTTATGAGGATTAATTACAGCTCAATTTGTTATAGTTAAGCTGAAGGTTCAATAAAGGCCATCATAATATTATGTCATACAATCAACTGACAGTAATTTTCTTATTGTTCAATCATATATCAATCAAATTCCTACACATGTTCTAGTATTAAGTCTATAAAAAGATGTGATTGACGATCGTGTACCTGTAATATTTCAATCAATGGTCGTTCAGGTATAAATACAGACATTATAGTATATTAAATTACCTACATGTTATTTCAGGTAAATAAAATATAGGTGAAACACGTGTATATCTATCTATATAAAAATAATAAATTATCATAAAACATAAGTGAAATACAGGAAAGTTAATTACCTACATGTTATTTCAGGTAAATAAAATATAGGTGAAACACGTGTATATATATCATAACATATATAATAATTAATTATCATAAAACATAAGTGAAATACAATTGTAAAAATATAATATATTACATATGAAATTCAAGAGTATAAAATATAATAATATACAGGTGAAATACAGGTGGAATTTACAGGTGGAATATACATGAAATGAAATGGTGTTTAACGTTCTACTGTTCTGGTGCGAACTTGGCTTATGAAGACTATACAGTGTGATATGAGGGAAATTTTGCCCAGATAGTGGCACTACAGCCTATTCTTATATCGAATTCCAACTGCCAAGGTATCTTTTACGTCCATCTCAATGTGCACATGGGACCTCAGTTTTTTGTTCCATCCGAATGACTAGACAGCTTTCCTTGTCAGGTAAATACATGTAGATACATGTTAAATGTATTAACAGACTTGAAGAACATGTAAAATACAGGGGAAATACATAAAAATAAAATTATTGGTGTAAAATATAAAAGTCATTTTTGATCATAATGTAAGATTTTTAACTTCAGAGCTGGATACTGAAAAATTTCTAGGGTGATGTTTTCAAAGGACAATTATTCTAGGGGTGGGGTAAGAAACACCTTTGCTTGGAGCTTTTCCGGGGAAGCGAACTTGGGGAATACATTTCCAACACTGAACAAACCTCCTCTGCTTTTAGAATACAAGTACTTGACATCCAGCCAGAGTCCCCTGCTTCAAGAACACAAGTACTTGACATCCAGCCAGAGTAGGTCGACGTATCGTACAGGTAATCGTTCGTCCTAAAGTTAATATCCCATTTTTTCTACATTCCGATTACAATGCAGTCACTTCGTTTGATGATTTCCTTTATTGTCGTTTTCCAAAAACAACTCATACAGCCGACTTCGATAAGCCCTAAACAGACACAGCAACTTTTTAAAATCTCTTTTTAAAAACAATATTATGGAAATATTCATAGCATTCTTACCCAGACAAAAGGCTCATTTTATTATTTAAATACACCGCAATCTTTTCCATCATTAAGAGTTCTTCTGATAGAAATATATAAATCCATTTACCTGCATCAGTGGTCTCGTTCCAATTTACCTTGTTTAACTTATTAGGAATTGTGTATTAAAATATGTAACCTATGACCTTTATGCCATGATATATGTATATTGTTTGACCTATGACCTGTATATATATTGTGTGTGGTATTATAACACCTGAATAAAGACATCTAAAGAAAGGTAGGTGTATTTACCTGTGCACAACGAGATTAACAGATTAGGAATAGGTATGTATATTCTATTTTAATATCTCTTCAAGGTGTTTTAAGTTTTTCACCTACCACAGGTAAAATAACCGATTATGTTAAGTCACTTGCACTTATGAAATACCTGTATTGATATATCTCAACTACATGTGCACTTTAACATGATCAGATCGCGACAAGGTTATTCTTTTGGGGAGATCTTCATCTCTAAATTTCAAAGATGGTTATCTCTCTTTCCCTGGGAGGCAAACTCAGAATTTCAAAGATGGTTATCTCTCTTTCCCTTGGAGGGAAACTCAGAATTTCAAAGATGGTTATCTCTCTTTCCCTTGGAGGGAAACTCTTTGAATTTCAATGATGGTTATCTCTCTTGAAGGGAAACACAGAATTTCCAAGATAGTTGACATTTTTATAGGAAGTTGCCATTTCTGAATTCAAAAGTAAAATGAGATCGAACATCATACTTTCCTGCACAAACTGTGTTAATGATCATGTACAAATACCATGCAGTGTGAATGAGAGAAATTTTGCCCAGGCAGCGGCACAAGTCTTATTTTTATTTCCAAATGTCCTGGGATGTTTAACGCCTTTTTAATGGTATACCTTATACACAGAACCTTACTGTTTTTGTCCTATCTGAACAACTAGACTTTTTTTTAGCTAAGGTGTCATCACTGCACCTCTTTCAGGCGCGAGCCAATTGAAAAATTCTCAGGAACCTTTTCAGTCATCACCAGAATCCAACTTTGGGACAAATTGATTAGATAGAAAAGTTGCCAAGTTTTTGGGAGTTGAGGATGCCATCACTTTTCTATCTCACTCTAAGGATTAAATAAAAATTCAAATTCATCAAATGACTTAAATACCCCCCCACCCCTTTATCGTTCATTTAGAAGGCCTTCTCCCCCCACATTTCATCAAATCCATAATAAAGAGTTTAACCAGAAGATTAAGATGATAAAATAAATCTCAACAATTAAACACAGGGTCATTTTTATTGTACCTTCAGAAGGACTATACACTCTCATTTTTGTCAAATCATTGCTCGAGTTACACATAATGAAAATGGTGACAAATTAAATCTCCATGATACATCTAACTAAAACAGGGATTATCAAATTATAAACCTTAACTCAGTGTCACAACCCTCTTTATTGTCCCTTTAGAAGGACTATACACTTTCATTTTGTCAAATCATTACTAAAGAGATACACATAATGAAAATGGTGACAAATAAAATCTCTACGATACATCTTGCTAACACTGGGATTATCAAATTATAAACTCAGTGCCATTAAATACACCCTCCTCTTTATTGTCCCTTTAGAAGGACTATACACTTTTATTTTGTCAAATCATTACTAAAGAGAATGGTGACAGGTTAAATCTCTACGATGCATCTTGCTAAAACAGGGATTATCAAATTATAAACCTTAACTTAGTGCCATTAAATACCACCCGTCTTTATTGTCCCTTCAGAAGGACTATACACATTGATTACTAAATAGTTAAACCTGATGAGGGATTACCAAATTATTAACTGTTTTGATCAGCCCAGTTGATACAGAACAGTAGGACCCTAAACTCTGTTTCATTTCACTTCACCAAATTATAAACCCCTATGGATTATGAAAGGACCACCATGGTCCCTCTAAAGATAAGCCTTTTGTTATAGATGACCCAATGATCAGATTCAATTACATGATTCCCTTTCTACAGGTGCTTGGTCTAACATTACCATTGTCTTTTTTTATTATCACACAACAGAAGAAGAGGTTGCTCGGAAATCTTGAAATCTTTGATGCGTAGGGGTTTCATTATCAAGCCAAACACACATCCTCAGTGATAAAGCCTATTCCATGGCCAGAATTTATTTATTAAGCTTCTGTGAGTTAGCGATGGGGGTATTTGGATTTAGTAATAATTTGAAAGGACCGGTGGGGAAGAGGACAAAGTAGTGTTATGTAAGATATAGTCTGCCACGGAGTAATGCCCAAGAAAGATAACAGATTACATTATATTGCAGCTAGGGAACCGCTGAAGGCAGAGTTTAAGATTTAAGATCACTAGGACCTGGTTAACACTTAGAACAATAAACTACTGTAAATTAAACAGTGATTGTATAAAACAAAGGGGGGCTTTAATCGAAGCTGGACCACATTAAATATTTTAGAACTTAAATCTTCAGAGATTCATGAGTAATTCAATAGAGCCTGTGATTGGAACCATGTTGAACGTTAGGTTCCCTTGATAGCACCATGATCTAGATGGGCAACAGACCTTTATTTCTGCAATCAGTGCAAGGTTTATGATATATTTTCTGTATGAAACACATCAAGTTTGTGTATGTCTGATAATTTTGTTTTATTTATGCTTGTTGTCTATGTTATACAGGACGGAGGGCTGACAAGGACAGTTGCCTAGTTTTTCAGATGGGACAGAAAAACAAAGTCCCATGAACACATTGAGATGCACGTTACAGATCCCTTGAAGTTGGAATTCGATATAAGAATAGGCTGTAGTCTCCCTGTCCAGCAAAATGTCCCCCATAGCACACTGTATGGTGCATGCCCGTCTTCATTAGCCCAGTTGGATGTTAAACTCAATTTCATTTCATTTCATTTTATTTCTCTTTATTAAAGTACCACAGAGTAGTCAAATCGGTTGAATATTCAGCACATTAGAAAATGGTTAATATCATAATCTCATTCATGTTCCTATTGGATATGGCATAAAATTGGTATATTCAAAAGTTTGTTTATGCATGATGAACCACTCTGTATCCCGACTAAGCTAGTGTCATATCCTTAATATTGTTTTTGATTGAATCCAATGATAATTTGATCCTCAGAAGCATGAGGTACTTCTGGTAATCAGTTGAGATTTGTAAAAATCACATTATATCTTTAATGCAACTGTCACAACACATTTTACACCAATTATCTAGAGGTGTTAGATGGCGGAGTGGTTAGCATGTCCCTGCTGTATCATAAAGCCTGTCATTGAGTCAACTGGTGTGGTTTCGAATCCTCGGGTTATACATGGCAAGGAGTAGGGTCACCTGTCCAACCTTGTGGGTTTTCTCCGGGTCCTCCGGTTTCCTCCCACTGCTAAAGACCCTTCACGTCCTGAAATGACCTAGTTTGTGTCACTGAGTGGAGTTCTGAGTTGAGTTAAACCCTCTCTCTCTCTCTCTCTCTCTCTCTCTCTCTCTCTCTCTCTCTCTCTCTCCTACCAATTATCTTGTTTGTTTCGGGGTTGTGTTCTCTCCAGGATGGAGAGCACAAAAAAGTTTTGGGACATTCTCACAGAAATGATTTTATTATTGTACAGGAACATTGCTATATTGTTGTAAAATATTTGAACTTCTAACTTCTCCACCCCATGCATAATTATAAACAGACAAAAACATCGAGATTTTCAATAAAACCAATTACCGGTAATAAGTCATCGTGATAAAGGGATCATAGGTCACAAGCATAATACTTCAAACATCATTCAAATACATTTATTCCAGTTCATTGATTCCAAGAAATGATGGAATTTTTATGATGGCCATTGAATGATTAATGTTTTCCTCTGACTCTAAACAATTCTTAAAACGTAAATTAAAACTTTTCTTGAATACCGATTAGCCGTATCAAGGTGTAAAGTCGTTCTAAAGTGTGATTGAAGAGCTAAATGGTTTCAAGTTTGAAGTCACCTGTAACCAAAAAATTGTGACAGAATTCACACAAAGGTAAGTGCTGATTTACAGGTAATAATTAGACAGCTACTGCCATTTATACCTGACATCCATTTATAAAAAAAACGGGTCTTGATACATTACAATAATGATAACCTGAGAACGCTGTTCAATAGGGTCGGGGAAAGAATGACAGACGGAGGAGAGAATTGTTGATCAGGTGTATGAGAGGGCGTTATTAACAATAGTGACATAATATTAGGTATCGTGATCTCAAATTAATGATAGGCCCCTCTCTTTCTCGGCAGGAGATTTCTGGGGTATAACAAGTGTTTCTATTGATCGAACTGTGGGAATTTCACACATTAACCCTGCATCAATTACGTAAGGTTTAAACATCAGATTATAATTTATAGTTCGATTGAGTTCATGTTGATAGATAAATAAATGGATAGGTTTTTATTTATAAATGGTTTCCACACATCAACCCAACTCCTCCATGAAATGATTGAAAACAGAAAGTTACTGAAATAAAGTTAATGGGCTAATAAATCTTGCATGTGACATAACGTGGCTGAAAAATCTACACAAAAACCCATAAACCTATAAAACTAAAACAATGGCCGTGTTTTATTCCTATTGTTTTTCTAGGTCTGATTGTATGTTGTGTTATTACAATTAAATGCTATGTCTTTGATAAAGGAAAAATTCAAAATATTCAATGTAGTTATTTCCTTTTTGCCATTCTTTTATTTTGTCTAAAATAAAAAGAAGACAACCATTTGTTATTTTTAGATATCTTTTTTTCCATTGTTTCTATTTTGATATAATTTGGGTTCTCTCAATTAATTTTTGTTGCTCCCCCCTCTCCCTCCCAGACCCCCGCCCCCTACAGTAGCTCCATGATTAAGACGTCCAAAGATTGATTCCAATGCTCCTCTGGATTTTACAGCTTTGTTTCCTCTGTGAGAAAAGAGGGCATGCCCGTCAAAGAACCAGTCAAAAATAGTTGGATGAAAGTGTAACTATCTGGGCAAGATTTCCTTCACAGTATGCTGATTGAGACATGTCCAATTGGAGCAGAAAAAAGTTAAATAGTATTTTATTTCTTTTTATTTTTTCTCTCTATGTTTTGATACCATATTGCATAATGGATAATGCTAGAAATAATTGTATCCTTTGATAAAAATATCTCGCTAATCCCAAGTAAAACAAAATAAGGCAAAGATTGACCAACTGTTAAAAAAAACTAAAGCGGGAGCTCTCCCCCTTTGACCCATAAAAAAAAAATCTTTCATTTATTCAACAAAAGATTTGATGAAGGGAAATTCGACGTCTAATTTCCAATCAAACAAAAAGATTGTGGTAAAAAGATAACAGCACCCATGTCTCTTTTATCTTAATCACTGTCATCCATTATTGAAACGCGGCTATTATGTGTGGTTATTTCTTCAAGTAGGGGGTGGATAGTTTTTAAGGGATAATGTTATGTAATCCAAGAAGACCGCTTTTTCATCCCTTCTTTTTATCTAGGGGTCTTCAATGTAATTATTTTGAAAAGAGGTCTCCTTAGAAAACCTGAAGCAGAAAATCTGTTCATATAAGTTGCCGAGGACGGGACAGGTCAATTGTGACCGAGTTCTAGATTCAAAATGAAACTTGTTTATAAAAGGTCAATGTTTTTAATGTTTTTATTTTTATTATACTATACACCTATATTAATATTTTTGTTTTGGTTTAAAATTATGAATCATTAATGCTCTAGCAATAGGAGAGAGAGAGAGAGAGAGAGAGAGAGAGAGAGAGAGAGAGAGAGAGAGAGAAAAATTGGGTTTAACATCCACTTGGCACAAACTATGTCATTTCAGGACTAACACATGTTTTAATATTATTTCAATAATTCACTTGCACATAGGGGTCTTTAGCTGCGGGAGGAAACCGCGGGACCCAGAGAAAACCCTTGAGGTTTGACAGGCGACCCTACTCCTTGGGGATTCGAAACCACGCTAGTTGACTCAATGGCACATGCAAACCATTCGCGCCCCCCCCCCCCAACTCTAGCAATATTAGGGACTTGGTTGAATGGGAGGAGAGAGAGAGAGAGAGAAATGGGGTTTAACGTCCACTCAACACAAACTATGTCATTTCGGGACTAACATATGGTTCAATTTTATTTCTTTAGCAGTGGGAGGAAATCAGAGTGCCCAAAGGAAACCCACGAGGTTGAGAAGGCGCCCCTATCTCCATGCCACATACGCTCACACCAGGGCTCGAAACCACAGCCACAAGCCAGAGGTGACCGGCCAGCTAGAGGATGACGCGCGGCACTCTAGACCACTAGGCCATCCCAACCCCCCTGGTGGAATGTGGTGACAGATAGGCCAAGGTGTACTCACAGATTCAAGCAATCACTGCACTTCTATCTATTTCAATCAAATTTTTTTAACATTAAGGGTAAAGCAAAGGAAGGGGGGGGGTATTTCCATGGGGAACATTTTCTGTGTTTGGGGTAGGGGTGGGAGATATTTCCGTACCCGTATTACTTGTACCGTTTGAAATAGTTACATCTTACATTTCTCCTTTTCTTCATTTATGTCAGCCTATCTTTATCAACCATGACTATAAAAACCAGAAAAAGCCCCCACTATATCCCCGCAATCAATGTTGTAATCGAGGGTCTAATCTCTCTTTAAATAACGTAACAAGACACCACCTAGAAAGCTCCCTTATAAAAATAACTCCCACATTAGACACTATCGTCCATCTAGAATCTTTCTTCTTCTTTGATACAATATTCAAAAATAAATAACTCTTGCGAAAAAAAAGACGAAAAAAAAAGACCTATAAGTAAAAATACAATACAATATAGAAATATAAAAATAATTCTCGCCACAAAAGAAGAAAAAATTTGCCCACCAGAAAAAACATATCCAATTCATTTTATTAGCGACTGACATTTATAGGTATTTTTTACGAGTGAAGTAGAGCTCCAGTTACTCTTTACTCGTATTATTAATATAATCTGACAATTCGAAGTCGTGAATGTGTAAATCATCGCGTTTTTTGGGGGTTGGGTGCAACTTTAGCTACACAACGACAAGATAAATAGTTAATTGTCTGTATACAAGTTTTTGAAATTTATGAATGTCATTTTACCCTCCTGGAGTTTAATATTCAAAATGTTGGGTTGGGTTGTCCTGTCCTTAACATTATGGATGTATTTTCTCAAATGAAACGAAAAGGTGTTTAAATGTTTTTAGTTTTTTTGAAACACCGAAGGCGGTGGGGGGGAGGGGGGGAGGAAGGGGGGTAAGGAATACAGGTCTATGTCAAGCATTCTTCTAGGAAGGAAATTGTAGCAAGGCAACGATGTTTAAAGCCCCAATAACACTCTTGTTGTAACTGAATAATATGTCCCAATCTTCATTCTGGTCAACAAATCGTATTATTTTAGAATATTCCATTTAAATGATGATATAAATTTCATCTTAACACACCTATTTTAAAAAATTGGAAAAATTCAACCAATTGATTTGAAAAGTCTAACGTAAACCTTTTCAAATGTGACTTGGATTTTAAAATATTTTTGAACCCTCTGGACAAGTAAAATATGATGTAATGGATAATTTACACAACAGGTAGGACACTTAAACATCTAGTACTTAGAATAAGGGTATTATTTATTTTCTGGAGCTGTCAAGCAAGGAAGAATGTTATTGTCCCTTTAAGTGTAGTTGATATCCAAATTCTAACTGTAAGGGTTCTGTGGATATTCTCAAATAAAACAAAATGATGATTTAATTCTTTATTTTTTTAACCAACTGTCGGTCGGGCTAATGAATATGGGCCTATGGATATTGTGGCGAGCAATGATGTTTAAGTGTAGTTGATATTAAATTCCAACTGTTAAATTTTCAGCATCCACTGCAGTGGATATAGTCAACACACGGCAGCATCACCTGTGTAATATTTGGCACCTTTTCAAGCCAAGAAATTGTCGAACATTGATATTTTAGTTTTGTGTTCTTAATCAAATATTAAATAGTCAATTTGAGTACCTTATAGTCTGGATGTATCATTTTCGATCCCTGCATTGGTCGAGAAAGATCATCCGGATTTTCCAACGTGGTTTCCCCTTGTGACAAGGGCCTTGTCAGTAATTTAAGGATGGAGGGCTTGACAAGTACAGCTGTCCAGTCCTGTGTATACATTGGCATGCACGTAAAAGATCCCTTGGCAGTTGGAATTCGGTATAAGAATAGGTCGAAGCCCCTGGGCAAAATTTCCCCCATAGCACTCTATGTGACGTATACCCGCCTTCATTGACCCAGTTTAGGAACAGAACAGTAGGACGTTAAACCCCATTTTATTTCATTACAGTGTGAATTAAACTAAGAGAAACCAGGGACTTAAAGAAATAACGACCGAATTACTCATTCACTGAGTGCAGGACTTTATCTCTGTATAAGTTAAAAGGACAGAAAAAAATGTCCTCAAAGAAACGAGAGAATATTAATTATACCCAGGGTGCAAATTATTTCATTACATATAACATATCAGATTGTTTATAACAAAAGATACTCCGAAAATAACAGAAATCTTAGCCCCGAGGCCATCTTACGGTCACAAACATCCATTTTCACACTAATGTCTTTTTGAGTTGAAAATTAATCTTTCACACTTGAACTGGTTCTGATAACACCTGAAGATGTGATTTAATTTCTCTAATTAACGCAGACATAATAGCCCCAGCTACAGAGGACATCCAGGACAAACAAAACATAACATGGGAGATTTGACAGGATAAAATTTATAATGATGTTAATGGTCACAGATCCACTGAGTGAAAGCTGAGTCAGTGTTTTTTTTTTGGGGGGGGGGGGGCCCGTTGGAAATGGGCATGCTTAGGGCTTATATAATAAAGAAATATTTGAAATGAAATGGTTCTGTTTTGATGAAATTTATAATTATGTTAACAGTTACTAGTCCATGTGGAGAAACAGAGAGAGAGAGAGAGAGAGAGAGAGAGAATTTAATCGACAGATTATCCAGAGAAATCCACAAGATCAGGCAGAAAAGATCCGGCAGACAGTCCTACTATTTGTCATATGCTAGGAATCGAAACCACACCACTGGTTATCTACCCCTGTTATTGTTATTTTATTTTCTTTATTAATGTTGTAAAATCAAATTACATTTATTTCATTGTCCAAAATATACAAATCAATCAGAGGAACTTTATTTCATAAAATAAACTATGGAATTACATTTATCAAACTTGATGGAACAATTTATTTTCTAACAAATAAACTGGTTTCCTCACACTGCTAAAGACTCCTACCCACAACAAATTATTGAAATAAAATTGAACCATGTGTTAGTCTCCAAATATCTAGTTTGTGTGTCGAGTGTACGTTACACCCAATTCTCTCTCTCTCTCTCCATTTAAAGGGGGTTGGATGACCGAATGGTTAGTCTGTGTCATCGAAATACCTAGTCTGTGTCTTGTGAACGTCAAACCCCATTTCTCTCTCTCTTCATTTAAAAACTTGAAACATCTGAAGCGAAGATTCTGGATACATCAGATCCCACTGCCATTGAAATCGTACAAAATAACTCGAACCGATTAACGTCTGAATAAAACACTACACGTATTGTTCAATAAAATTTACGGCGGCCGCACGTCCGATGAAACGTAACTAATACAGTGAGATTCCAATACATAGAACACAATCAAACAAAAAAACATCCACAGTGAAAAAAGATTTGAATGATAGATGTATATTTAAACTAACAGACTTTTTAACCTTTCCTCTTCCTCTTTGTTCAATTGTTCCATTTGTCGACATCAATGATAGAAATCCGTGGCGATAATTAGGAAGCAGGTCATCAGGTAGCTGAAAAACTGTTTGTGCTACTGATGACATTTTACAGCTGATTAGCTTTCGAAAATTATTCATTGTTAGCGAGGCCTAGTTCGATGAAAGAAAAAAGGCTCCCTTAAGACATATCAGCGGATTTCTTTGGTGCAGAATGATTATAGATTAACATAACTTCATGATCGTTGAAAAAATATATATACGACTTAAAGTATTACGAGATAAAAAAAAATTGATTTTTGTCTTCTGTGAATACATTTGAACTATTTTTATCTGTTGAGTAAATTGGCTCCGGGTTTTTTGTTGTGTTATAAAATAAGTTGATAAATCAACAGATTCATTCGCTTGATTAAACAAATAATAGACTGAATATTTTCTTTGGCTCGGTCGACATTCCGCGAATTCATTTTATTGGAAAATTAATCTAATATTTGATCGTAGCCGATCAGGTGTACGAACTGTATGGTTATGGCAAATTTTAAAAAATCATATTTACAGATATATATATATATGCGGCAATACTATACTAGTATACAAGAAAACACCATGTTATACTGAATACTGGAAACCTCGGAAAAACACTAAATACAAGAAAACACACTGAATCCGGGAAAACACCCTAAATAGGTAGCCTGGAGCCTGATCCTCTGTGAGCAGGGGGTTAGGGTTAGGTTTTTCTGTTGTGGGTTAAAGTTAGGTTCAGTTTTTTTGGGTGTTTTCCGGAGGACCAGGCTTCGAGTTGCCTATTAAGGGTGTTTTCTGGGTATTTAGTGTGTTTTTCAGGTGTTTTCCGGTATTTAGTATAACATGTTGTTTTCCGGTTGTTTTCCGTTGTTTTCTGTTGTTTTCTGGTATATAATATACCCCATATATGTACTTGATTTGGTTGTCTGTCACATGCAATATCTGTGTAGTTTGTCTTTTCTGCAGGTTTGTTTGCAGGTTTGCCTTGTCAGCAGGTGGGGGTTGGGTGGCCGAATGGTTAACATGTGCGTGTTCTATCATAAAGCCTGTTATTGAGTCAGAGAGAGAGAAATGGGGTTTAACGTCCACTCAACACAAACTAGGTCATTTCGGGACTAATATATGGTTTAATTTTATTTCAATAATTCGCTTGCGCGTAGAGGTCTTTAGCAGTGGGAGGAAACCGGAGTGCCCGGAGGAAACCCATGAGGTTGAGAAGGCGCCCCCTATCTCCATACCACAGCCGCAAGCCACAGGTGACTGGCCAGATAGAGGTCGAGGCGCGGCACTCTAGTCCACTAGGCCATCCCAACCCTCCCTGTTATTGAGTCAACTGGCGTGGTTTTGATTCAGTGGTTGTGCATGATTCCCCATCTGTCCAACCTTGATTTCTCCCGTCCTCCGGTTTCCTCCCACTGCTAACGATCCCTACATGCAAGCGAATTATTGAAATGAAATTACAAACCATATGTTAGTCCTAAAACAACCTAGTTTGTGTCGGGTGTATGCTAAACCCCATTCTTCTCCCTCTCTCTTGTCTGCAGGTTGGTCTTGATGTGTTGCGTGAAGTGTGGTTCTACTGCAGTTATTTAAATGAAAAATTTAAAGATGAAAATAATAACTTTGACATTTTGACTAAATTAATCATGCATGCGTGTTTTATGTAGAAAATGGTTGGTAGAAATAAGATGAGCACTTGTTATCTCATTTTTAACACCTTAAAGGCTCAATACCGCTCAATAATATGTCCCAATCTTTA
Organism: Patella caerulea; assembly: GCA_036850965.1. Classification (NCBI taxonomy): domain Eukaryota; kingdom Metazoa; phylum Mollusca; class Gastropoda; family Patellidae; genus Patella; species Patella caerulea. Next base: position 4,906,099 of record JAZGQO010000007.1, read on the forward strand.
TTCTGGTCAACAAATGGTTAGCATGAGCGCTGTATCATACGGCCTGCCATTGAGTCAACTCGCATGGTTTCAAATCCCCGGTCTGTGTCTTACTCACTAAGCCACTGTGGCTCCCTTTTAAATTTGATCACAGAATATTTCTATAAATCCAGATTGATCAATTTTCACATGGATTCACCAAATCAAGTAGAAATATAAATTTAGGGGTCTACATACTTTTATTGGTATTTTACGATTGTTACAATGGTTTCCAACTCCACCCCCACCAAGTTAATGACCCCAACACACTAATTAACACTGGTCAGACAGCATAATGCTAGACAACAAGTAACAGAGGATTAAATCTGCTGGAGACAACAGAGGATTTTATAACATCCATTACAACCAATTAAACTTTTGTAGTTATTGTAAATATCATAAAACTCACCACACCATGCTTTATAAAACAATAAAATCAGGTTAATTTACCATCTATGATGTAAGAGATCCTACTATATGGGCCCCTTCTGTTCTTAATAAATAAATACATGTGTACAATATACAGATAGTTTTTATGAGTGTTCAATAAGCATCTTTTGTAGTAAAATGGCTAACAAGCAAGTTTCTCACATGTTTTAAATTACCATTCAGATTTTATACCTGTGAGGAGTGAGCAGGAGAGAGAGAGAAAAAGAAAGAGAGAGCAAGAGAAAGAGAGAGCGAGAGATAGAGAGAGAGAGATGAGAGAGAGATAGGAAAATGCCAGAGATAGCAAGAGAGAGAGAGAGAGAGAGAGATAGGAGAGTGTCAGAGAGAGCGAGAGAGAGAGAGAAAGAGAGATAGGAGAGTGTCAGAGAGAGCAAGAGAGAGGAAAGAGAGTAGGGAGGGAGAGAGAGGAGTGGGGGGAAGAGAGAGAGAGAAAGAAAGAGAAAGGGAGAGAAATGGCAAGTCCACTGGACACAAACTAGGTCATTTCTTCACTAAAATATGGTTTATTCGGGGGGGGGGAGGGGCACAATGGTTATGTGGGCAAGACGCTGGCTAGCTAGTCTGGAAGTCAAGTATTCGATCCATGCATCGCCGAGAAAGTTCGCCCAGATTTTCCGGCGTGGTTCCCCCTTGTCAGTGATGTAGGACAGTGAGCCTGACAAGGAAAGCTGTCTAGTTGTTCAGATGGGATGAAAATCAAGGTCCCCTGTACAATTTGGCGAACACATAAAAGATCCCTTGACAGTTGCCACTGCCCGGACAAAATTTTACCCTCATAGCATACTGCCCGTCTTCATGAGCCTATTTCATTTGATTCAATTCAGTTTTATTTCATTTTAATTTTATTTCACTTGCACTTAGGGGACTTTAGCAGTGGGAGGATATAGGAGGACCTGGAGAAACCCCACAAGTCTAGACAGGCGATGGATGCTACTCTTTGTCACATATAAGCAGGAAATCAAAACCAGGCCAGTTGACTCAATGACAGGCCTTATGAACTAAAGCCTATACACTGGTACAATTATCATGGCTTATTTTAAGAATTTATTTAATCATGCATACCTTTCACACAATTTCAAACTTTCATTAAATTGTTAGTGCGCTGTGTCAGGACGTCTTGACAATGATAATAAGTGTTGTATAAAATCAACGAAATCATGAATAGAGTGTACCAGAAGTATGGGGGTGGAGATTTTAAGGGTTTGCAACGATATTGTAAAAATAAGGACGGGGGAGAAATTTTTAATATGTTTACGTCGACAATGAGTCAAGGCAAGCCAGAATAATTTGTCGTCATGATGATAATTATTCAATATGCATAGCAAATTAGAAATTCTGATCGTTTAAAAGGGCTATCCCGATTTTAAAATTCCGAGTACGTATGGAATTTAAAAGCCCAAATATAGAGGAATTGTGTATTTACCTAGTCTCAAAATTCAAGCTCAAAATATTGAGTCGTTTGGGCGTGAACGTCAAAATTGCTTATCCGGACACGTAACCCTTTTAATATTTCAGGTTAATTTTTCCGTTTGTTGACCCGATAATTGATTGCCGTTCTTTTAGAGGTCTATACAGTGACTGATCCGTTTAAATGTCACCTTTACATTTCCAGATGAAGACCGACGGGTTTAAGTTGTTTGAAAACGTATCACATATATTGTATTAATTGCCAGGCCCTAAGAGAAGGGATTCTAAGAGACTTCAACACAAAATTACGCAATTTTATTCTCCAAATTATTATCGAGATTGACCCTTTAAGCCCCAAAACTTGAAATATTCTTAAATAACATCCATTTATTTTCTCTCAATAACAGGGGATTGGGATGGCCTAGTGGTCTAGAGTGCCGTGCTTCGACATCTAGCTGGCCGGTCACCTCTGGCTTGCGGCTGTGGTTTCGAGCCCTGGTGTGAACGTATGTGGCATGGAGATAGGAGCACCTTCTCAACCTCGTACTCCGGTTTCCTCCCACTGCTTAAGACCCCTACGCGCAAGCGATTTATTGAAATAAAATTAAAACCATATGTTAGTCCCGAAATGACCTAGTTGTGTTGAGTGGACGTTAAACCCCATTTCTCTCTCTCTTTCTCTCTCTCAATAACATCACTGTAAACTAGTGTTATTTTGGTACAAAGGAAAGGAAAGGAAATGGGGTTAACGTCCTACCGTTCTCCATGCCATGCTCTCTGTTCTGCACCACTGACAAGCAGAAACCGAGCTGGAAAATTCTGAGGAAATTTCTCAGACAACACAGGATCAAATCTGGCGCCTCATTCACTGAGCCACGACTATCAGAGTTATGAAAACACTCATAATGCAGATAAAAGATCTATAGTAATCCTTTATACCCCAACCACCCAACACAACGAGGTCTGCAGTCACTATTTATACTGCCCTCCACACCCAGGAGGGCTGCAGTTGTCCTTTATACCGCCCTCCACCCCCAGGAGGTCTGCAGTCACCATTTACACACACACCCACCCCCAGGAGGACTGCAGTTGCCCTTTACACACACACCCACCCCCAGGGAGGGCTGCACTTGCCCTTTAAACTATTGTACAATAAAAAAGAGATAAAGATAAGGTTAAATAGTGTGAATTTTAGTTTATAAATTGTCCATATTTCACCCTCCAAACCACCTCATACTGTTAATAAATTGTATTAAATTAATACTCCTTTACACCCCACACACACCCTCACCCCTACCTTCAGCTCCACCCTCAAACTCTCTAATACACCTTATAAATTTTACAAGTGTCACCCACAACCTGTCCAAACTATTTACACTAACCCCAGCCCTCAACACCTCATCGCAACCACCTGATGTTCCGTACTGTACAGGTTTCAAACTACGACTTGTAAATTGTATTAAAAGCAAACTGTTTGACAGTGCTTATAAATTCTATTACATGTATACAGTAAGTGTTTGAACTGCATAAATTAATATGATATATATATACATGTATATAATACCTTGATTCAACATCGGTGACTCATCATGGTCAATATTTTGACAGCAGTTATAATCTTAGCAGGTTTCAAATATTCATATTCAAAATTTAAAGAGACTTCTCATTGGTGAGGTTTTCACTTGGGTCGTGAACATACGCTTTCATCGACTGCTCTCATTTCCTGCGACTCTTTCAGTGAGTATGTATTTGGGGTTTAACGATCCCTGTCACCTAAGGTGTTATGGCAGACATTGTAACTCTTACTATAGAAAGTGTTTAATATGGTGAACGTACGTACGCAAGCCTTTGAACAATTCATAACTTATTTTTCCGACAGTCGTTTTTATAAATGACTTTCTTTGTGACATTCTAATCTGCATCCATGGGCCGCAGCTTGATTTTAACTCGAGCCCTAGAACATGATGATGAAGATGATTATAGGAAGATAAGAGTAGTCATGTTCTAGGGAGGTTCTGCTTACTCTTACTGTTTTAAGTCGATTTTGTGTTTTAAAATGATTTGGATTTATCAATCTAGAAAGATGAAAGATCAAGAATTCTAAACAGACCCAAAATTTAGTGTTCTATAAAAGGTGTTCTAGAAAGGTCAAAGATCAAGCTCTCTAGAAAGATGAAAGATCAGGTGTTCTAAAAATATTATGGTGTTCTAAAAAGATCAAGGTACTCTAGAAAAGATCAAAGTTCAAGCATTCAAGAAAGATGGAAGGTCAAGCATTCTTGAACGATAAAAGATCAGGTGTTCTGGAACGATGAAAGATCAATCCCTCTACAAAGATGAAAGATCAAGCAAGTACTCCTCTAGAAGATGAAAAATCAAACATTCTAGAAAAGATCAGTTGTTTTAGAAAAGATCAGGTGTTCTAGAAAAGATTAGGTGTTCTAGAAAAGAACATGTGTTCTAGAAAAGATCAGATGTTCTAGAAAAGAACATGTGTTCAAGAATGAAGTAAGATGGGCCGTTCTTGAACAATCAGATCGCGGGTATTCTAGAACAAAGGTCTGTTCTGTAGAAAGATAACTGTAGCCTCCTAAGTCCTAATAAGGTGTCTCTTTAACCTGTAAAGATGTCATGCAGTTATCTAGTCGTCCACTTGTGGTTACAATGATTAAATATTAACAGTACGCAGATACAAAACAAGCCAACACTCCTTTTCTTATCTTTATACTTGCTGGCTCCATCTAACTACCCACATATTTCAAATCGTGATGACCCTTTAAAATGTCTTCAAGGACCCACAAGGATGAAATAATATGCAGAATATACGACTTAATTGGTTGAGTAATGTTGTTGAAATAAGAGACCATAAACGTAATATTAAAAAACCTTGTTTCTCTAAAAGAAAGTACTTTAGAAAACAATGTTTCTACCATAAAAGCGAGCATGTATGTCGATGTCTAGTCTTTTTAAAGTCATTCACCTGCGACTGAAACTCATTGACAGTTGCCAATTAGGGAGCAACAATAACGCAATAGGGACATTTATATAGTAGTCCTACATAGTATCTTTATTAAGTCATTTTCTAAATTCTATATGAAGGATTATTGTTGAGCTTGGTCTGTTGTAAGTTGTTCAACTGTAACTAAAAAACCATTGACTGCGTCCTACATGTAGAGCAAACAGCGCGTTACCTGATAATTACATATGCAATTACGATTATAAGGAAGTACGTGCCTTAAGACGGACAGATGGAAAGCTGGGTGTATATTTTATGTAAAGAATGTAAAAAAGTAACGAAAACATTGTACTTGTCGTGTTAGAGTCATACATAAACATCTGCTTGTAAAAGTATGTGATACACCCCAAAAATGTGCCTTAAAGTAGCTTAGTCTCTAACTCAATATCATCCAAAATCTTAGACAATGAAAACACAAATTATTTGTCAATTTAAATCAACATTGATGTGATCTTACCGGAAAAAGATGGGCTTCCGATATCCAATATTAAAGACAAAATAAAAAAAATTATTAGTGATACACGAATCGTGTACCATAATGCGTTTCAGACGCATTTTTATCACAGTACTTGCAGAACGAGGCTAGACGTGCCGCATGGAGATCATACACAATAATGTAGATTGGAATAACTAGACGTTAGAGATCGGTATGCTATTGCAACTTCAGGCGTATTTCGCCGAACATAACTGATTTGAAATTAAAGTAAAGACGGAAATGAATGAATGTAAATCAGTACATTCATATAAGATTACTTTATGCGTTGCGACCCATTGGGGTAAATTCCTAGGTTCCAAATATAAGCGATTTAGCTCCTTTAAGCAAGTCTTCAAACTTGTATGTATGCGTACATTTTATTTACTCCTTGTCCGGTACAAGTGGGGATTCGAAACAACGCCACTTTACTCAAAGACAGACAATAATAATAGTTTTTATGGAATTGGCAGAGATTAATAGTCTTGGAATCGGCAGAGAAATAAATCTTGTATCTGCAGGTTTCATAATTTCACATCAAGTTATATTATCAACGAAAATCTCGGAACTATACGGAATTAATTGGGAGGTCTTGTGTTTGATTGCTGGATATCGAAACTAACATGGTTGAATTTTAATTCAATAATTCGATTGCACATAGGGGTCTTTAGCAGTGGGAGGAAACCAGAGGACCCAGAGAAAACCCACGAGGTTGGACATTCCACTCTACTCCTTGTCAAGTACAACTGGGGTGACTCAGTCAGTAAGATGTTGGCTCGGTAACATGTAGGTCCTCGTTCGATCCCTGCATTGTCTGTGAGAGTTCATCACGATTTTATGGTTGTGGTTTACCCTTGTCAGTGGTGTCTGGCAAGGCACAACATAATAGTTGTTCGGATGGGATGAAAAACCAAGGTCTTGTGTACACACTGGCATGCACGTAAAAGATCCCTTGACATCAGGACTTTATGGTCGTGATTCACCCACGTCAGTGGTGAATGGCGAGGCATAATAGTCATTCGGATGGGATAAAAAAAAACAGGTCTTTTGTACACATTGGCGTGCACGTAAAAGATCCCTTGACAGTTGGAACTGACAGTAAGCCATAGTGCCGTTGTCTTCGTAAATTTCCCTCACACTGCCCGGCGTATGCCCGTCTTCATTAGCCCAGACGGAGCAGAAAAGGTACACTCCATTTCATTTGATTTTACAGAATTAAGTCACATGATGTTCATTTTTGATCTTTGACATTGAATGACCTTTGACCTCCATTGTCACTCAAGTTTTTATAATTTTGGTTAAAACACCATAAAATGAAAACTGATTAGAGGGTCATAAATCTTATTTAACTGTATTATAATATACCCATAACTCTACTAAACCCTTTCATCTCGGACACCAAGTTATGGCCAGGTCATGACACAAGGGGGCCGACATGCCACAACTCTCAAGGAAATGTTCGTTTCAAATCAATTTTATCTAAGTGGTTTATATGTTAATATGAAAGTTTTGATGGTATTATGACTAAATGATTACATGATTTTGATACTAAGTAATAATTTCTTATATAAACTTTAAATGTTGATAATTCTATTGATATATCTAGAGTTGTTTATTGTGTTTTTTGTTAAAGACAGATGCTAGCGTATTGAACACCAATCCTTTATAGTATTGCCATTCGCATATGAAGCATGGAGTTGCAGTGTTTAAGTTGGTAAAACACTGGCTCGCTAACCTGGAGGGGTCGGATGTTTCAAACCCTGCATTGATCCAGAAAGTTCATAAGGGTTTTCCGACGTGCTTTCCCCTTGTCAGTGGTGCAGGATGGAGGGCCTGACAGCTGTGTAGTCCTTTGGATGGGATGAAAAACCGAGGTACCGTCTACACATTGGCATGCACGTAAAGGATCGTGGGACTGGCTCACTAATGAGTTTCGTTCATGGGACTGGCTCAATAATGAGTTTCGTTCATGGGACTGGCTCAAAAATGAGTTTCGTTCATGGGACTTGCTCAAAAATGAGTTTCGTTCATGGGACTGGCTCAAAAATGAGTTTCGATCATGGGACTTGCTCACTAATGAGTTTCGTTCATGGGACTGGCTCAATAATGAGTTTCGATCGTGGGACTTGCTCACTAATGAGTTTTGTCCGTGAGACTGGCTCACTAATGAGTTTCGATCGTGAGGCTGGCTCACTGACCAGATTCAATCTTGGGAAAGTACTTCAGAAATTTATCCATTCGCTTCATTACAAATGATTTTACCCATGCTAATTCAATAAGGCCTTTCTAACGCCTTTCCATTTTCAGGACAGTTTGTGATTGTCTCCTTAAGATTATTGAACATACAATCGTGAGCTTATATCATAATTTTCCTGATATCGTATAGTTTTAAAAAGTCGGTAATAAAATCGTGAGCCTATAATCATATTTTTTATTGACTTAACTGTTGAAATACTCAGATCTAAGAAAGTATAAACAAATATTTAACAGGATGTTTCAAGTGATTTATCGTTCATTTTCATTCATAAACTAAGATTAAATATCATAAAAAATAATGTTGTCCTTCACGAAAGACAGGGAGATAACTGGGTCATTTAGGGATTTCTTAAATCGACGATGAGTGGATCTGATTTTGATCGATTAGTATAGAAAAAAAATTAATTTGAAAAAATATCTTGAAAACAAATAATGTTTAAAGATACATCATGTAAGACCGTTTTTGTTGTAATAGTTACATAATAGATAATGCAAAATAAATATACTGAAAATATTGAAAATCCGTGTATGGGTCTTTAGTCGTGTTTATGTTTCTGTTTATAAAATTTGGGTTGGATCTGGGTGCTAAGGGAACCATGATTGAACTTTGGTATAGCACTCGTTACTGCTGCACATAAGCATTCAAAGACGCTTTACGAAACACATAAATAAATATTCAAAAGAACATAACAAACATATACATGTAGTACACAATAAAGTTTTTATTTATTCTGGAAAAGTACAATTAAAAGGATGGATTTTTAATGATTGTTTAAATGTTCTAGTGTTAAAGATGACTTTACAGAATCAGGGAGATCATTCCATAGTTTAGGACCAGCCACGTGGTAGGAAAGAGGAGGACCCAGAGAAAACCCATGTGCTTTGATAGGTGAGTGGTGATCCTACTGGGAATCGAAACCATCCCACATTACTCAACAACAGACCTTATGATACAACACAACACCCCCCTCTACTTACAAATTGAAACCAGACCTGAAAATTCTTAAAGTGATTTTTTCACCCAAAAACTTAATGACCGAGTACAATATTCACGAAAGTCACTGCGGAGAAAAATCAAAACCGAAAATCTTCATCTATTCTAGATCAGTATAGATTACAAACACACTGTCAACAATATCCTGTCGTCATTAGTCCAGTTCGGAGCAGAACAGTAGGACGTTAAACCCTATTTCATTGCATTTCGGTTACAATATCACGCCATGTAGAAACCATTATTAGTATAATGAATTGTAAAATTCACCTGATAAAGACATTTATAATTAACCAAATGGTCCCTTTCAATATTAAAAATAAATTTCCGGAGTTCGGAAACTAGTTGAGAGTACAATTTCAAATTTCGTCAACACATTTATTTGACCAAACTACACCCCACCCCCCCTAATAAAAACAGTTTTTTCTATGAAAGAAATCTTTTTCATTTCTTTGAGCTATTATACAAAATCGAACGTTTCCTTTCTGATACCAAAAATTCATTTCATGAGTTATATAGTACTAGTTATGACTTCATCTAAATAGAAAAATTATTTTTCTTCAAAAGAAATCTTTTTTATTTCTTTAATCCAGTCATTAACAAAGGGTTTTCCAGAAATAACACAAGTATCAATTTGTGAATCTTTTACAAAATAAAACCCAAATTCTATTTACATAATCCTTGCGATCAATCTATAGCAATATTTCATTGTCAAACAGGATTATAATTTAACCTGAAAATTTCCATGAAATTGAATAGGGACTAGCAAGTGGTGTGGAAGTCTCAATGTTAATAGTCTACTAGAAAATAGGGGACAATACTTAAAGGACCGGAAATCCCCTAGCGATAAACACCTATAAGCCTTGACAAGTGAGTGTTAAAATTTACATATCTCAATGTTTGTAGACCCTAATCAATATTGAAGAGTGGGGGAGGGGAGATCTGTAGTGAGAACGTTGACAGTTTTGTTATCTTCTTGTCCTCCTTGTCGTCGTCGTAGCGATTTGTTAAGCTGTTTATTTTCATATTCAGCAAATTAAAGCCCCTGTTTCCGTGGTAGAAATTATCAATCTTGTCCCCTTGTGAACTCCTTGAAGTAATGAATAGAAAAAGACACCATAAAGTTTGTTTGATTAGGGATAAAATCTTAATTAGATTTTCAATAAAGTAGAACAGGGGGTATTCGATTAAATAGGGGCTGCTCATCTTACTGCACCAACCAGGGAAATAAATACAGGTGTACGCTACAAGGAAAATTTTGGTGTGTGCATGTTCATTCGATTTTCATCCCATCTGAAAAACTAGACTATGATCCAAGCCCACTGTCCTTCTCCACAGACAAGGGGAAGTCACGCTGAAAACTCCTGTAGTACTGTTGTTCCTGTTTAATGTCATAAAGAAAAGGTGTATGAAAAAAAATCAAAATAACATTATGCAAGAACAAAATCTGCTTATTACAGGTCTTTCTTTATAGACAGTAATTAACATATCCAGACCATAATAAACTCTTGATGTCAAGGCTAGCCTTTGATGTTGGCGGATTAAATTCTTATATGCCGCTTAATGGCCTAAATCAATCAAGTGGATAATCGAGACTATGCTGTTTATATTAATGATTTGAGTAATGATGACCAAGGCTGTGGATCAATTTGACTGAAATTTTCAGCAAATTATCTTTACTCAATGAAAGACCTTTAGTGGAACAACGCACACACCCTAACCATTCGCTCATCCAAACCCCACCTTGACCCCCCAAAAATCTTGAAGAGCCTTTTCAGCAGCTATCAGTAAATAAACTAACAAAAGCCAATCAAACCGTCTGATTGGTTTTTACACCTGTATACTAAATCTAATAAAGTTCAAGGTAAACGCCGTTCGAGGATGTTTATCAATATTATTGTTAAAAATATCAAAGACGTGTTTTCAAGTGGGTAAATTGAAAATAATTATAGTGTATTAATAACCAAATATTTGGGTGTGATTGAAGGGATTCTTACAGTTAGACGAGAAATTTAATTTAATAGAAGTAAATGCTCAGAGTACCAAAGCACAATTTGACAGAAAATGAAATGAAGTTTACAGTGACATCACCACAGAGAGTAGCCAAACTGATGTGATAAAACAAATGTATAAGATAATTTGCATTTGAATGGTTATTAAGTATTGTTTAACGGTTGAGAGTGAGACATTAAGTAATATATTGTAACAAGATGAGAGCCGTAGGCCTGATTGTTTTTACAATATATAACGCAGTGTTGTAAGCTCGAGACCATTAAACATCTTAAAAAACTCATACACCGCACAAACTTTTACAGTGAAAAATATGTCACACTAGTCCAATATTTCACTGGTATAAATGAAGTACTATTGGCAAGTTGCCCGTACGATTATTTGAAATAACGGTACGCCAATATCAAATGGGGATGTCACATCTGTATTTTAATTATCAATAAGCGCTAATTCACCAATACAAATAAACACCCAGATTTACCAATACAAATAAACACCCTGATTTACCAATACATAAAAACACCCCTAATTTACTAATAAAAACCACATTGTTTAGTAATACAACATCACCCCTGATTTACCAATACAAATAAAACACCCCTGATTTACCAATACAAAAACACCTCCCTGATTTACCAATACAAAAACCACACTGTTTTATCAATACAAAAAACACCCTGATTTACCAATACAAATAACCATCCCTGATTTACCAAAACAAATAAAACACCCCTGATTTACCAATACTAAATCACCTTTGAACGTATAATTCAATATTCTTCTCTGATTTGAGTAAAATGATTATTATTACATATGCTTGAAGAATCTCATAAATTAAAAAAGTAATATAAACAGGTCATCTTTTATTCATATATATATATAGTTGGTTATATATATATATGTCTAGCTCTGGCCGTCATCTATTAAAGGATGGACAGGTTTATTATCCGACATAAATCATTCCGAAAAAATAAGAAAATATTTTGGTAAGAAAAGATGACAAAGAATGGTTGATGATGGATTTTTGCGTGATGTAAGTTTGAAGGTTTGGGCGTTTGATGTTGAGCGTAACACGGATATTAAGACGCACATGTTTGTAGTGATGTAAATATTAACATAACAGGTTTCTATTGGATATTGTTTAATTGTTCTAACTTCAAGGACAGTTGCTCTTACTGGGAGCCAGAGAGAGAGAGAGAGAGAGAGAGAGAGAGAGGTGGGGGGTAAACATCCACTCGACACAAACTAGGTCATTTCGGGACTAACATATGGTTTAATTTTATTTCAATAAATCGCTTGCGCGTAGGGGTCTCAAGCAGTGCGAGGAAAGCGGCGTACCCAGAGAAAACCCATGAGGTTGGTCAGGTGACCCTACTCCTTGCCACGTACAACCAGGGATTCGAAACCACACCCATCTGGTTAGTGAGCAGCAATTTTGCAAAAAGCTATTCATTTGCACGAGTAGCTCCTTGCCACGTACAACCAGGGATTCGAAACTACACCCATCTGGTTAGTGAGCAGCAATTTTGCAAAAATCTATTCATATGCTAGAGTAGTAGTAGTATGTCATCTCGATCGCAGTTTAACACCTAACTGATTCAAAACACTTCAAGAAATACATTAAAACACTTCTTGATAATCTGGCTCGAGTTCAACCGTGTCCTTGAAACATATATAATCAAACGTATCTTACTTAATCCTCCTTATCTTTGTTATTGATGGATTATCTTAATCCCCTGATCCTCTTGATCATATTACAACAATAAAAGGCTTTTAAAGACAATAAAAACACCCTTGAAATAGGCAGAATTAGGGACGTATCCTTGAAGTCAGGATTAGTATTGGTGTCCTGCATGACATTTGAAACTAGGGGATGCGCGCCATATGAAGAGATAGAGAGAAAGAAATGGAGTTCAGTTTTATTTCAATAATTCGCATGCGCGTATAGATGTTTAGCAGTGAGAGGAAACTGGAAGAAACAAAAGGTTGGACAGACGACCCTACTCCTTGTCACGCACAGTTGACTCAATGCACTAAACGAAATGGGGTTTCACATGCTACTTTTCAGCATCAACTGGGCTATTTTAGACTGGAGACGATGGATACTTTGCCCAGACATTCTTCACCATATTCCAACTGCAAAGGGTTAATTTACATGCATGCAAACATATATCCAAACGGTTGTACCTGGACAGAACCTCTCCGTCCAAGGAGGAACCAGAATAAAAAATCCAGTTGGAATTTTCTCCGATAACATCAGCATCGAACCGAGAACCTACTGGCTAGTAATCAAGCACCATCGTGGCTTACCTATGATGAAAGAAAACTATGAGAGACTCGAACAGTAAAATTAATCTCCAAGTTTTTGTTGTTTTTGAAGAACTGACAGGATATTTGTTTCTCTGGGAGATATGAATATTTTATCTCTAAGCACAGGATGTTTGGTATAAATCATACGACCCCGATTAACGTAACACATTCAAAATCTCAAATTTATAAAACTTGAATATAGTTACATCAATGTTTTATCGTCACGAATTTAACAAAACAAAATAAAGGGTAAGGGGTCGTTGCATTACTCAAGTGCAATTACGTTAAAGATACATTATGGGAGATAAGATAAAGAGCTGGCAGTTCCCACTATAATAGTTGAAAACTAGATAATGTAATGGCCATTGGCTGAAAATTTCTGTCAAATCGATCCACTCTGAACCAAGAATTTAGCGATTCAATTTAAGATAGGGCCTCGATAATCAATACTAAAGTCGCTATGATAAAAAAAACGTCTCAGTTATTTATTTCTAGATTTAATTATGCATGAGGGTTAAGCAACAAATCGGATTTTAATCCAGTAAATACCGTAGGCAAGCGATGACATCAAGAGTTGATTATGGTCGGTATAAGTTAATTAATATCTTATTAATAATTTATATAACATTTCAGGCCTAAAGAATGAATGAATGAAATGTTGTTTAATGGCTTGTCATCTGCAACCAGGCTATATTGTGCCAACAGTCCTAAAGAAAGATGTACAAAAGGCAGATTTAGCTGTTGAATAATGTATGTTTAAATACAGCAGACAACATATATATGTCAAATTGACTAAGACTTAATATATACATACATCAATGTTTTATAGTCAAACTGCGCATGCACCTGCGTGACAGTAATTCGAGTGTGGAGAGTGGTAAAACGTGACTAGGATCGACGAGTTTAATTGAATCACAGTGTCAAATGCTTAATTAAAATCTTATTAAATTCTTAATCAAATAAAAATGAACACTTAGATGCATGTTCAGCGGGGAGGGTGAAGGGTCTGGAACATCCCCTTCTCGTGCAGGGTATTTTATTCTATCGAAATAACATTGAATAAAAAAACATGCAAAGCTTTGCTGCTGTTTGGCCTCACACCACTCTATAATTTAAATGTTTGCACATCTAAATGAGCGGAAATAATATCTCAGGGTTTCCGATTTTGATAAAATACTTGGGTACTTCCCCTGAACTCAAATCAAAATTGCCTCCACCCCGAACTCCCTCTTCTCAAATTCCCGAGCATGTCTCCTCAATTCCGTAGATAATAAAATGATTCTTTTCATCCTTAATTGAAAGAAGTTTCAAGTTTTATTTTATTTTATTTTATTAAAAGGAGCCAAAGGGGATGATATATTTTTATTTTTATTAAAAGGGGTTAGATATTTGAATGCGTTCAAGGGCAACAAATTCAAACTTTTCTAAATTCCACCGAATAGACTACATTCTCTTTGTCACTTGATTGAAAGAAGTTTCGAGATTTATTTAATTAGACGGAGGTGAGACACTGACTATATTAAGGGGGCTAACAATGGTTATTTTTATATGAAAACATACAAATAGTGATAAGTGGTTAAGGTAAATTTTGTATCAATATGCCTTTTTTCTCGGCCCGTCGTCTTTTGTCGAATGGTTTGTACGGAGTAAATATGGCCTATGAGAATAATGTTTGTCTATCAATTATTGGATTGTAATTGGTGCTAAATACTTGTAGAGGGAGAAGGAATGCGTTGGCTTGTATTGTGGCAGAAGAATATCCACTATTTATGCAGATGGTTTAATCAACATGGCCATACTTTTGACGTGGATGTTTGTGGTCTGGATTGAACGAAGATCAATATTAACATACACTATTGGTTATTGATTATCTAATTCAACACAAGGTTAAATTTTATTTCAATAATTTGCTCGTGCGTAGGGGTTTTTAGCAGACGGAGGAAACCAGATGACCTGAAGAAAACCCACGCTCGCGAGATTGGACAGCCTATTCCTTGTCATGTACAAACAGGAAATCGAACAATTTATATACAAACATCTATTGCGACTTTGAAATAAGGTCTAATCTGAATAGTACCATCAAGGTGCTGAATGGGATGGCGTGCGGGAGGGGGTCCAGCTTGGCTTCCCCTTGTTAATGGTGCAGGATTGAGGTCCTGATGAAGACTGTGTCTAGTCATTTGGATCAGACAAAAAAAAAAAGGTCTTGTGTATATGTTGACATGCACGTAAAAGATCCCTTGATAGTTAGAATTTGAAAGAAGAGAAGCCAGTAGCACTGCTGTCAGAGCAAAGTTTCCCTCGTAGCACACTTTATAGCATATCAAACTGCAGAGCAGAACAGTGCCAACGTCAGAGCAAAATTGTCCTCAAAGCACAGTGTTTGGCGTATGCTCGTCTTCATTAGCCCAGTCAGAGTAGAAGTTAAACCCCATTTCATTTCATTTCTTTCTTTTTGAAGTAGCAAAACACCCTGACCTTTTACTTTCATTTTCATACCTGGAAATATTTGACAGGACAATTTGTTATAATCAGTAATAAAATGACAGGTTTATCGTTGCATAATCCGACATATTAAATCCAACGATATAATTAATAATACAGAAACACGGAGAAACGGATCGTGTTCACGGACATCATCGTATGTCGTGTAATTTTTATAAATGAATGACAAGTGAAAAGATTAGACGTAAATCATATAATCCTACTCCGTACGACAGTTTCAACTTTCTATGAACTGTATTTATATGCTGACTATCAAGGTAAACAAACAATACATTATTAGTAAGTGCAGAGAGAGAGAGAGAAATGGGGTTTAACGTCCACTTGACACAAACTAGGTCATTTTGGGACTAACATATTTTTTAAAATAAAATTTCATTTCAATAATTCGCTTGCGCATATGGGTCTTTAGCAATGGGGGAGAGGGGGACCGGAATACCCTGAGAAAACCCACAAGGTTGGACAGGCGACCTTACTCCTTGCAGTGTGTAACCGGTGATTCGAAACCACACCAGTTGACTCAATGGCAGGCCGTATGATACAGCCCCCGCACGTAAACCATTCGGCCACCCCCCACCCCTCGGTTACTGCAGGAGGACTGCACCACACACAAAGACAACTCTCCATGGACAAGACACAATATACGAATCAGCACAATCAACAAAAACACATTATCAGGCTCCACACAAGAGAGAGAGAGAAATGGAATTTAACATCCACTCGACACAAACTAGGTCATTTTGGAACTAACATATGGTTTAATTTTATTTCAATAATTCGCTTGCGCGTAGGGGTCTTTAGCAGTGGGAGGAAACCGTAGTGCCCGGAGGAAACCCTAGAGGTTGAGAAGGCGCCCCTATCTCCATGCCACATACGCTCACACCAGGGAAGACTCCACACAAAATGAAAAACAAATAAACTAACAATAAGCAAATATTATTATTATTATATATATATCTTGTGTTTTAAATTTAACCGTTTCATTACATTAGCCCAGTCGGAGCAGAACAGTAGGACGTTACACACCAATTATTTTTAGGTGAAGTTTGGAAAAGAGTTTCCAGCAAAAGGATGAGTTTTTACAAAATGTTTTTGTGTTGGAACGAGGAGTTTCAGGTAAAAAAATGATGTATTTCAAAATTTTCAGGTAAAGTTGGAAAGATGATTTATTCTTCCACCTACTACAGGTAAGATAAACAGGTAGATAAAGCCACACTCGTTATCATTATGTCATTCATTGACCCCACATGACCCCTGACTGAATAAATCAATGTATAAATTTATTAGCAACTGATGAACTTTTGACCAGTTGTAGGGATATATACCTCACCAGACATCATGTAGATGTTGGCAAGTATGATCTTGAATCGAATTATCATTGATAAGTGATTAAAGAGACACAGTGTTTTCTTAATCATATTATAGACTGTGTAGTCATTCGGATAGGATGCCAAAAATGAGGTCCTGTTTACACACTGGAGTGCACGTAAAAGAACCCTTAATAGATTGAATTCATATACCCTTCTTCATTATCCTGAGAGAGAGAGAGAGAGAGAGAGAGAGAGATTTAACACCCACTCAACACAATCATGTCATTTCGAGACTAATATATTTATTGAATTTTATTTAAAAAAATTGCTTGCTCGTAGGGGTTTTTAGCAATGGGAGGAACCGGAAGAACCAGATAATACCCATGGAGTTAGACATATGATCCTACTTCTTGTCACGTGAAAGCTGGGAATCAAAATCCAACATTTATGGGTGGCTCTGGCTTGTTTATTTCATCTGCAGTGAATGTCGAATGTTATTACATTCTCAATCCATCATATCTTTGTAAAAACTTAAAACAAAATTAACCATTTTTAGACTGATATTCAACGTTCAAAATATTTAAAATCAGACCTGGGCCGTACCTAGCGGGTACATTGCACCCCATGAGAAATGGCGCCCTCCCCCCCATCCCAAAAATAATTTGACAATCTTTCAATAATAAAATAATACACTTGATAATGATCACACAGTGATTGTCTAAGGCACCGATCAACACGCCAATGTTGTCCTGATCCAAACTTTCGATACACTTATTTTGAGGCTATGGCGCCCAACCACTCTCCTGCACCCCCACTTTCAAAATCCTACATACGGCCCACCCAAAACCACCCAAATGGCATTGAGAAGCTTTAAAACAGTTAACAATTATATCATATTTCTTGGTAAATAATTGATAGTAAAAATGATAATTGATTATTTTATAAGTAGGATTATAATACATTCGTACTATTGTTGTTATTTTAATATAATTATATGTATATTTACAATGTCTGGTTTATTATTTACAAATATTGTGTCCTGTCTTATCACTTATCAAGTATTTACATTCAATTATTCTAAATCTGAGGATAAATAAAATGTAATGGGTTTTAACGCACTACTGATCTGTTCCAAAATGGACTATTGAAGATGGGCATACGCTATACAGTGTGCTATGAGGGAAATTTTGCCCAGACAGCGGCACTACAGCCTACTCTTATATCGAATTCCAGCTGCCAAGGGATCTTTTACGTGCACGCCAATGTGTACACAGGACCTTTGTTTTTCATCCCATCCGAATGACTTGTCAGACACGGGGAATGTTCTATTTCAACTGGGCTAATAAAGACAGACATACACCATACAGTGTCCTATAATCAACACAAACTAGGACATTTACAGTTAGTAGTAGGAGGACTCGGAGAAAACCCACGAGGGTAGACAGGCGCCACATGACAGACCTCATGATGATCAAATGCAAACACGTTAAATTATTCGGCCACTCTACCCTGTAGACAGAGAGAGAGAAATGGAGTTTAACATCCGCTCGACACAAACTAGGTCATTTTGGGACTAACACATGGTTTAATTTCACTTCAATAACTCGCTTGCGTGTAAGGGTCTTTAGCAGTGGGAGGGGTCTTTAGCAGTACCTGGAGAAAACCCACAAGGTTGGACAACCACTAGATAATAAGAGATTATATATGCTAATGGTTTCCACACTTTAAAAGTTTCATTTAAAATAACGCAAAGTTTACGAGAGACTATAATTGTTATGATATCGTATAATGAGATGATATGGATACGGGCGTGTCATTAACCAGGGTCAATATTCTAATTCACCTTTGATGGTGTACAATATGCGTGTATTTTAAGGGGTTAACTCCCGGACCTGCGTCAGGATTTTAAATCTGAGAAGGGATGAAGAATATATAATGATCGGTGTTGGTATTATTGATCACGTTATCGGAGAATCCAAGCCGGACATCGCCACCCTCATTAAACCAAACGGCCATTTAAATGGCACATTCTCGTTTCAACCACTTGTTAATCCCTGAAGAATGAAATAAAAGAGGGTTTTATGTGCACGAAATTTAATCCCCTTAAATTTTGGGCATTGGGATGAAGTGGGTTTAGAGAGGCCACGTTCTTTAGTTCATCGCTGTATATTTTGATTATTGCGAATGTGTAATGTTCGTGAGGTGCTTTAAAAGATGTCCGCTCATCGGTGTAAGAATGGGTTCGGGGAGGAAGTTTTTTTTCGTTCACTATTGAGTCTCTCACACTTGACTAACAAACAAACAGATTATAATCCCACTTGAAAGATGGTGAGGTATAATAGACCACCTTAGGTAATATAGACGTTTGTTATTTCACTATAATCCCCCAATACATCATGTGTAGCCTATCTCAACAACAAACCACAACGTCATTTAAAGATACATCTTTCTAGAACATCTAATACCACTTCTGACACATTTCTAGAACACCTGATAACTGATAAAATGAAATAAAATGGGGTTTAACGTCCGACTGTTCTACTCCCAACTGGGTTAATGAAGACAGGCATATGCCAAATGGTGTGCTATGAGGGAAATTTGTCCCGGACAGCGGCACTACTAAATACTCTTCTATCAAATTCCAACTGCCAAGGGATCTATAAGTATATGTGTGACTTCGGTTTTGCGTCCCATCCAAACAACTAGACAACTACACTGACAAGAGAAAACCATGTTGGAAAAACTTGATGAACTTTCTAGGCCAACATCAGGGGCGAGCCCGGGACCAGACGAGTGAACCAGAGTCTTACTTACTCAGGGGCGAGCTGGAAACCACTGACGAGTGAACCAGAGTCTTACTTACTTAGGGGCAACCCCAGGAACAGACGAGTGAACTTGAGTCTTACTTACTTAGGGGCAAGCCCGGGAACCACATACGAGCGAACCAGAGTCTTACTTACTTAGGGGCAAGCCCGGGACCCCCAGACGAGCGAACCAGAGTCTTACTTACTTAGGGGCGAGCCCGGGAACCCCAGACGAGCGAACCAGAGTCTTACTTAGCTACCGTAGTTCCCATGTCCGGGTAAAGTTTTCCTCCCAGAACACTATATATGACCTATGCCCATCTTCATTAGCCCAATAGATGAGCAAAAAGTAGAACATTTCTGTTCTTCCATTCTCTATCTTAATTGAAGATGTGATTAGAATATAAAAAAACTTGATCCAACCAAAATAAAAACCATCGAAAAAATTAATTTATTCCGAACTCCGATGAACACGACATATTAATGATACAGCAAGCCGTGGTATTTGTTATAACATTATCATGAGAACGTCGATACAGACCATTTGGAGTTAAAAAGTTTTTTAATAATGTCAAACCACTTAGAGAAAAGGTTAAATCTACCAATGATCCACCCTGTTTTTACAAAAAAAAATATAAACATTAAAGTTGATTCTGTTTATTATATAGGTTCAATTCTTGTCCATAATGTCATAGACAGTTAAATGAAAGGCGATTTAATATAGGAATTTCATATTTTCTAAGAAAGTCAAAACATAATTATTTCTATGTCTTTTGCTCAATAGGTTGTCATCTCACTATTATATGATCATAGGCATTATTTTCCACACTAATAAATCATTAACACCCAAAATAATAACACAATTAACTTTCCTTTTTTTCTATAGTGAATTCTTTAACAAGGTAGGACTGTTTATAGATACCATCTATTTTAAGGCTCTATTTCAATACATTTAAAAATATAACATAAAAATATAAAATTGTAGCTTTAACATCCCACTGCTCTGGTCGCTAGCCTGGAGGTCGCCGTTCAATACCTGCTCTGACTGAAAAAGTTCATCCAGACAGATTCTGCGGCGTGGTTTCTCTTGTCAGTGATGCAGGATGGAGGGACTGACAAGGACAGCTGTCTAGTTGATCAGATGGGATGAAAAACTGAGGTTAGGAGTAGAAAAGTAGGACGTTAAACCCCATTTCATTTCATTTCCCACCGTTCTGCTCCTAAAGTGGGCTGATGAAGACAGACTACAGCCAACAAGGTGTTGACTTCAACTCATAATTTGAACAGACCTAAGGAAAAAAAGCCCTTATTTGGTATTTACAGCAGACTGAATCAGTTGACCATGTGATTGACTACAATAGTGACATCATAGGCTTTGTTATGCCATTTCCATGGTTACTCATCCTGCCTTTCTTCACCAACTGGACCAATGAAGACAGGCATGAGAAAAAGCCACTATCAATATTCATTTTTTTATAAAAACAGTACATAAATTCAAGAAATTGACAGCAACTTAATTTTGGAAAAAAAATCCAGCGACTTTCATATCAGATTGACATTTGAATTCAATATTGAAACTCGATATATTTTTATATTTTTGCCGTCTGAATCTGATTACAAGGTTACACCGTTATATCTATTGTATTTTAATGTCAACGACTGCATTAAATAATTGCTGTCTGCTCCAATAATACCGTCTGATTCAATGATGTCGTCTGCGAATGGTAACAGTTTATGATGTTTATTTTACGTGGAATAAGATCAAGCCATCAATCACTGATCCCAACTACCTGTTGCAGTGAAACGTCCGTCCATTCATCCTCGAATCATTTCCTTTTACAGGCGTTTCAACAGAAGTGGTTATCTTAACGGAGTTACAATAGTTGTGAACCTGTTCAATAATAATACACGATTGTTTTCGCAAGGTCCGCAGCCTAATGGCCATTTTCAATCTTCGGCTTTCATTGTTTCTAAAATGAAAAGAAAATGTTAAAAGGAAAATAATAAATGGGAACCCTAAAGGACTTTATGAATGGAGTTGAAGACGATAGAGAACAATAAGTAAGAGGAGAAGACTGTATCCATCGCTAGCCCCTTTTTAATGGACATGTAATTGGCTGCCGACCAACTATTGTCTATTGTTATAGGCCTGTCAATCAGTGAATTGTAAATTACGGATACAGTATGTATAGATATATATTTATACAATACCTGACCCTGTCTAATAGCCTCTAGTCAACAATTAGAGAATAATTCATTATATATCTACATGTAATAGCTAATTAGATTTTGTCTATATCAAGATGGATGACAGTCTAATAGCTTCATGTCTATATACATAACAATTACATACATCAGGGAGTATATATTAATACAATACCTGGGCCCTGTTTCGCGAAATCTTCACTAAAGATAAAATCCCATACTTCAATATTGATTAGCTAAGCACTAAAATCAACTTCAATTGATTGGCAAAGCACTAAAATCAATCTAATATTACCCAATAAAATAACTAAAACTTGGATTTTATCTTAGTTAAAATTTCGTGAAACAGGCGTCTGATTGTGGAAGCAGAGCACATGAAATGAGGTTTAACATCCTACTTTGATGTGTCAACCCCCACGACTGTAATTCTGGGTATTAGGGGAGCGCGTTCAAAGGATTGACAATTTTCTACGATATCACCCCGATATCATAGACGTTAAACTCCGGAAATGAACAAATGGTAGGACTGACATATAGTTATGGTGTCATTACATCGGCCGCTATTTCTGGTTTTGGAATTTTCTTATTTCCGATCCAAGGGTTTGGGTTTGCGAGGCTGAAATTTGGGGAGGCTTTGAACTACCAATTCTTATCTCAGAAGTATACTACCTTTGGTTTAGGGTTTCACCCACACAGCACCCGGTCTGCTGCTAATTTAGATGTATAACTTCTTTGATTGGCATTTAGTAATTGAACATATTAATTTTACGGATACACAATTACTGAGTTTGATATTAGCGATGATTCGACCAGGGTACTCTCGTCTTTATCAAGCAAATGAAACAGATATGTGAATAAGAGGCAAATATATACAAAATATGCAACAAAATTAACAATAAAATACAATTAAAAATTAAAACTGAACGAGTTTGATTAGGGGGCCATTGTTATAGATATATCAAAATTAACAATGAAATACAATTAAAACTGAACATGTTTGATTGTTATAGATATAAATATATCAATGTAACATGTCGTTATTATATAACATGGACGGCAGACGTCATTGACACACATCTATAATTATTAATAAGTTCATGTCACTCGACGTCTCAGACGAGTTCATCGAGATAAAACCATCATATAACAATAAATTGATATGATATTACATCATCGACATACTATAAAATGATCCAATTAGAACTTAAAGGGGTATAATATATGATATAGTTAAAGAGCTGGCAGTTCTCGCTATAATATTTCAAAAGTGCAAAATGAATATATTGAAAATTTTAGTCAAATTCCTTGTTTTTTGATTGAAGTTATCAATAGTTGTAGTTTTGACAAGATATGACACATACTGGTCAATTGAGTCCTAGCCTTGATTCTCCATTTTTAAATTAAATCAAAATATGTCCGACTGTTCTAATCTACACAATACCTGATATCCAATGGCATCAAGAGTTGATTTTGGTTTTGATAAGTTAATTAATGTCTAATTGATAATTTAGATAATATCTAAGGCCCAAATAAAGACCTGCAACAGGCAGATTTAGCACTTATATATGTATGTTTAATGCCGCTGAGAGTTGTATGGTGAAAGCTGGTCTCTAAAAGAAATGAGGGTAGTTGGATGACCAAATGGTTTAACATATAGGCCTTAGACAATAAGGTCTGTCAGGCGCGGATCCAGAGGGGGGCGCACCCGGCGCACACCCCCTCTTTTTTTTGAGGTGGCGAACAATTTTTAGCTCCATATATTCTCACGAGAAAGGAGAACAAAAATAGTTTAGGTTGGAAATCCTAATTTACAGGATTAGTATGAAATTAGTCCTTGTGGGCATTGTAGTCCACTCAAAAATCACGCCCCCTCTTTCTGAAAATCCTGGATTCGCCTCTGTCTGTCATTCAGACAAGTGATGCGGTTCGATTTCCCAGTTAAATGTAACCAAAAGTAGGAGTGCCTATCCTTTGGTTCCCCCCCACTGCTAAAGCACTATACCATACACAAACAAGCAAATTATTGAAATAAAATAAACTATTTGTTCGTCCCAATTGAACTCAATTGATCAATCTTTGTTGTTGGATGGGCAAAAAAAAAAAGAAGTCCAGTGTACACATTTGGCGTGCACGTAAAAGATCCCTTGGTGGATGGAATTCGATGTAAGAGTAGGTCATAGCACCGCTGACTTGGCAAAATTTTCCTCATAGCACACTGTATATGCCCATCTTCATTAGCTCAGTTTGGAGCAGAACAGTAGGAAGTTAAACCCCATTTCATTTCATTTATACCAGGACAGTAGGACGATAAACAACATTCCATTACATTTATAGAGAGAGAGAGAAATGGGGTTTAACGTCCACTCAACACAAACTAGGTCATTTCGGGACTAACATATGGTTTAATTTTATTTCAATAATTCGCTTGCGCGTAGGGGTCTTTAGCAGTGGGAGGAAACCGGAGTGCCCGGAGGAAACCCACGAGGTTGAGAAGGCGCCCCTATCTCCATGCCACATACGCTCACACCAGGGCTCGAAACCACAGCCGCAAGCCAGAGGTGACTGGCCAGCTAGAGTTCAAAGCGTGGCACTCTAGACCACTAGGCCATCCCACCCCCCCCCCATTACATTTATAATTCAAGTATTATCATGGAGGATTTTGAAACCCATTTCATTAATCAACTCTCTTTCTCGATGGGTTTTTTTAACTTGAAGAATGTAATGTTTTATGGTGTTGTGTACAAGGAATTTATAATGTCGTATAATAAAGTGTTATTTCTGTATCAACATAAATCAAAATAAACTGAAATGTACACAATGTATGTATATAAGTAAAGGAGTGTGTCTGTATATATTACACCACTTTATACCAACATATGCCGGTAAATATTTAATCTACCCTCGATTAAACATTACATAAAATAACCACGTGCCGAGGGCCTCAAAGGAAGAGGGACCCCCACATCGGTAGATTTATAATGGATGATTGATGGTGTCTGAAAGGGTCGGGAGAGGGGCACATCTTAATCTGAGCATACACATGGGGTTTAACGTCCACTCAAGACTACCCTCTACCGTGATGGAAGTTTTAGTGTGTTTTCTGACTACCCTCTACTGTGATGGAAGTTTTAGTACGTTTTCTTACTACCCTCCACTGTGATAGACGGTTTTAGTGTGATTTCTGACTCTTTCGGGACTAACATATGGTTTAATTTTATTTCAATAATTCCCTTGCGCATAGGGGTCTTTAGCAGTGGGAGGAATCTGGAGTACCCGGAGAAAACCCACAAGGTTGGACAGGCGACCCTACTCCTTGCCACGTACAACTAGAGATTCGAAACGAAATGTGTGTTTCAGGTGTATGTTTCAATAAGCCAACAGTTGAATTTCATTGTTGATGGCACACAAGAAAAAATTGATGTAAATTTCCTAGAACAGAGTTTTGAGGTGTAGAATATTTGGCCACTGCAAACAGAGGTCTAGCACCCAGAAAAAATATTCATTCGCAGTGAGTCACCCAGGAAATTTAGATGACTGTTAAACTCATTCGACACCACTTTTTGACCAATCAGAATCTTCCAAATTTCCATTTTGGGCTACAATTAATTATTAAGCAATCACAAAGACGATCAAAATTATCTTTTGACCCAAGATCAGATTAATATTTATTACAGACCGTAGATGAGCAGAGAAATAAAATCCTCAACTATTCTCAACCCCAAATCTACGTAAAATAGGCAAACAATACATTCCATGTATAGAGATAAAAGTTAAAGTTGGCTTAAAACTAAAGAATTAAGGCTTGGATTATCTGGTTGACTGATTTTGTTATCAAAGATAAATAAATCTATTGATTTAAATATAGATTTTACCTATCCTCGGTTCTTTGATGTGGTTCAGTCACTGAATCATTAACACGGTTCACTGCACATAATCTCATTGCACCCTCCGTGATGTCGAATCATAATAAAACTGTTTCTGCTTGACCGTCACATTGTCAATGGTTACTTTCTTTAGATACAGATGCTATATTCATCTCATCCTACGCACATATACACATTAAATAATCTTAGTGGCGTAGCAAGGATTTAAGGATTTAGGAGCCATGATATGCAGGGATGTTGAAGGGTGGGGGGGGGAGACTGTCTGAATTTAAGGCATCTGTTCCCTTAACTATCTGTCATTTTGTCAGTCACTGATTTGTCTATTTTCTGTCCTTTTATAATGTTTTTTTTTATTAATATAATATTACATGTCTGATACCAAGTTTAAAAATGTCTGGTAACAGTTCATTAATGCTTAATAAAACTAAAATTACTTGAAATTTGTCTTAGAGGAAGTATTTTACTTCTCCCTGTCTGTCAAAAAGGGAGTAAGAGGGGTGAAGGGTATGGGATGAATGTACTTTATGTTTTTTTGTGGTTTTGTGAAGTCCTCCACCCCCTGCTCTTAATATTACAGTTCTTGACTGAGTCTGACTCTGAATTTCTTGACCTCGAAGGGATGGCGAAAGGGGCAAATTAGTAAGTGTCCACACGTTTTTTGAGTTTTCCCGTTTATTTGTGGTTGTGTGTGGTGTCATCTTCCTCCTCCTATTGTACGACAGTTCATGTAGCGGTCAACAAAACATCAATTCATAAATTCACATGAATTTAAATTGATAATTAGTAGAGAAGCAATTTCGATCATCTTGTTCGTAAACAGAATGTAACAAGTCAGGATACGTCTTCGTCTTCTTATAAATAATTTACATTGTTAAAATATCATCTACTAATATTAGGCCAATCAAAAACATTCCTTTGTTTATGGTTAATTTGCCGCAAATCATCAGTCCGTCTGTATTTTCTATTGCCTGGTATTTTCACCTTAAATGAACATTCTGTAAGATTAGATCAAGAGATAACAGTTATAATAGTTCAATAATAGATAATGACAATAAAAATTGCTGAAAATTTCAGTCAAATTGCTTCAATCTGAACGACGATATTAACCATTTAGTTTTAGGCTAGTCTTGGTCGTCATGACTAATGTTGGTATAATTAAAATCAAAGTCTTGATTATCCTTTTTTAATGTTTAATTATCAATCAGAAAATGTATTCTAATCCAGTAAATACCACGGGCTTGTGATGGCATCGAGAGTTTATTATGGTCTGGATAAATTGAATAATATCTAATTAATAATCTAGATAACATTTCAGGCCTAAAGAAAGGGCTGTAAAGGCAAATTTAGCTATTGCATAATGTATGTTTAATTACTGTGTACGATTCTTGAAAATACTCAAATTTCAACTTTGGAATTTTTCTTGAGAAAATTCAACATTGAAATTATTCTGGAGAAAATTGTACGCCAAGATTGAGTTATTATCTCTTGGAACTGAGAGACAAAAAGTTTAGATTTGTTGCTTTTGCTCAAAAAAGAGAATAGGGTAACCGTAAATACAAATGGAATGAAATGAAAGTGGGTTTAACATCCTACTGTTCAGCTCCAAACTGGGCTAATGAAGATGAGTAAATAAGTATTTTTTGTTTTGGCCTAATATATATATTATCAGTCTGCGAAGTGTGTAGATCTATATTCAATATGTAATTTTGTCCGTCTATCGACAACCACAAAGATTATCAATATTCATAGATAACATTATAAAACAAACATCTTCCTATAAACATGTTTACTGATAGTGGGGTCAAAATACTCAAAACATATTATTATTCTTGCTTAAATTATTTTGTTTTTTTTTATGTGAATAAAGAGCTTCGTTGACCACTTTACCATATAATAAGATTAGAGCTCAACTGTTGGCTTATATTTCCCAGGTGGGGGGGCAGACGACAAAACATTATGGCAGAAGTCTTGCTGTTTATTGTTTCTCTAGCAGGTGGATTGAAAGAAATTTAATGGAAATGCAACCTGTCCATATAAGGAGAGAGAGAGGATCTATCAGGGAGAAGTCATGCAACCGAATCAACGAAGCATACATCATTCTTTAATTCAGATGAAGAAGCGCCTAATCGCGACAATGAGAAAATAATACAACTAATCCATACTTCTAGTTGACGTGACGCGATGAGATTAGACGTGAAATCTTCTTACATCGTAGATACAGTGACCGATTAATCAGGCATGGACGGTTGAGAACAGTAGCGGGGATTAAATATTATAATATCCACTCTTCCCTGTCACTCAACGATCATCGCATCTTTGTCACGTCGTAATCAAATTTATCCGATATACACACATTTATACGCATAATTTTATCATCAATATTAACAGATGAGGAGTCAACTGTCATGTCAAGAGATTGATGGGTCAACAAGATCATGTTTATCTGGAAGGTTCTGGACAACCCCCATTATCAACGAGCTCCCATCCCTATTCTGGAAAACCCATGTTATCAAGATCCTCTCCCTGTCCTGGACCACCCCTATTATCAACAAATTCCTCTCTCTGTGAGGTTCCTCTAGATTTTCAGGCATGGTTTTTCCTTTTCAGAGGTGCTTGACTGATGGTCTGGCAACGGACCAGGTATAGTCGTTTGGATGGGATGAAAAACCGACGTCCTGTGTACACATTTGTGTGCACGTAAAAGATCCCTTGGCTGTTGGAATTTGAGATAAGAGTAGGCCGTAGCCCAGTCGGATCAGGAAAAAAGAACATTAAAACCCCATATTGCATCATAAGGGGTGTCATTGAGTCGGCGGGGTTGGCCTAGTGGTCTAGAGTGCCGTGCTTCGACCTCTAGATTGCCGGTCACCTCTGGCTTGCAGCTGTGGTTTCGATCCCTGGTCCTGGTGTGAGCGTATGTGGCATGGAGATAGGGGCGCCTTCTCAACCTCGTTGGTTTCCTCCGGGCACTCTGGTTTCCTCCCATTGCTAAAGACCCCTCTGCGCAAACGAATTATTAAAATAAAATTGAATACCATATATTAGTCCCGAAATGACCTAGTCCCGAAATGAGTCAATTGGTGTGGTTTCGATTCTCTGGTTGTATGTGACAAGGAGTAGGGGCGTCTGTCCAACCTCTTGGGTTTTCTGCTAAAGCCCATTATGCGCAAGTGAATTATTGAAATAAAAATCCATATGTTAGTCACAAAATGACCTAGTTTGTGTTGAGTGAACGTTAAACCCCATCTCTCTCTCTCTGAGGGGTTGTCAAAACAATTGCTGTATTTGTATAAAATCTGTAATAATTATAAGATGAGGAAGAATAGCAGGTAGGTGTAGACTGTATCACCAACCATTGTTATTATTTTAAGTAGATAATTACTATGACGATTTAAAATTTACACCAAAAGTAATTCCTCTAAAACAAACACTTAGCTTTATCATTGTTTAGAGTTAAGCCCCTTTGATGTGATTGAATATTGAAGGATGATGTCATAAAGAGAGATTATGTCTGATAACTCTAATCAGGTGTAAGGTCTTCTGTTGGTTTAACACTTGATACATGATTAACCAGTCTTGTTTGCCATGTTATCCAGTCTTTTGTTCTTGCCCTTCCCATTTTAAGGCTTCAAAGGCAAAGGCACAATCCCAGATTTCTCGAAATGAAGTGAGGTTTAACGTCCTACTGTTCTGCCCCGACAGAGCTAATGAAGAATGACATATGTCATGTGAGCTTTGTAGCAAATTTTGCCCACTTTTATTTATTTAAAATTCCAACTATTAAGTCTTCTTTTACGCGCATGCCAGTGTGTACACAGTTTCTCTGTTTTTTCGAGATGTACGAACTACTCAACACTGTCCTTGTTAGGCCCTCCATATACTGCACCACTGGTAAGGGAAAACCGTGCAGGAAAATCCCGAGCAAGTTTCTCCACTAACACCCCAAGGTAACTGAAGACCACCTGCCGAGCAAGCTAGCCTCTATATAATTCTCTACTCTAACACCCCCTCTCTCTCTCTCTCTCTCTCTCTCTCTCTCTCTCTCTCTCTCAGTGCAGGTTGATAACCAGACATTAAAGGAGGTTTTATCTCCAAGGCAACAATGAAGTAACAAATACATGAGCAATTTTAACTGCTTTTCTTATCCCTTCAATTAAGCCACCACTAACAATTTACCTGATAAGGAACCCAGCATTTACTTAGGGAGATTTAGAAACTCAAACAGGTTCAATGAGATAAGTTAAATATAGAGTCCTTTACATCAAATTATCTACCATTAGCGGAATAACAGGGGATAAAGTTGGATCAGCCGACATCTTAAATAAACACTGGATGTAACTTGAGGTGGGGCCCACCAACGGTTTTTGTTTTGTTGCTCCAGATGAGAATTTTTCTCGATTTTTAAATCACATGTATAGAGAAATTAGCAGGGTTTAGTGTAAATCTGTGTTTGATCCTCTTCATGTTTTTGGAATTTATCCCAATTAGAAATGAAATGAAATGGGGTTTAACATCCTACTGTTCTGTTCCAAACTTAGCTAATGAAGACGGGCATATACCATACACCATGCTATAAGGGAAATTTTGCCTACAAAGCCCTTCTACAGCCTACTATTATATTTAATTTTATCCCCTTCGGTTTCTCTGAATTTATCCCAATTAGAAATGAAGTGAAATGATCTGCTGTTCTGGTCCAAACTGAACTAAAGACGGGCATATGCCATACAGTGTGCTATCAAGGAAATTTTGCCTGGATAGTGGCTCTACGGCCTACTCTTTTATCAAAATTCAACTCTCAATGAATCTTTTACATGCCCACTAATGTGTACCTGGGACTTGTTTTTTTGTCCAATCCGAATGACTAGACAGCTGTCTCCTTGTCAGACCCTCCTTCCTGCATCTCTGACAAGGGGGAACCACACCGGAAAATCAGGATGAACTTTCTCTGCCAATGCAGGGATAAAACACCCGAACTCCAAACTAGCGTCTCACCCACTTAGCTACCGTGACACCCCCCCATCCCAATAAAAATCCTATTATAAAAAAAGGTATGAAATATAAGAATACTATACCACATCTACAATAACTACAGGAAAATGATATCATACTTAATATACTAATGTATATCGAAGAGCGCCCAGCAAATCATGAATTCATTTTACCCAGGGCTAATGTAAAGGGACACAATGACATGCTAACTACAGGAAAATGAAATCATATCTAATCTAATGAATATAGAAGATTGCACAGAAAATGTGTTCAGAGTTTTATATTTAATATATATATTCAATAAGTCGATATATATTCAATAGGTTGATATATATTCAATAAGTCAATATGTATGCAATAAATCGATATGTATTAATTAAAATAAGTCAATATGTATTCAATAAGGATGTTTACTAGAATCGATATCAATAAATATCAATAAACACCAGTTTATGATCAAAAGGTGAACATTAATCAGGTTATATATTCTTAGTTGAACTCAAACACCACTTTCTAATACTATAAACTTTATATTTCATTCTCTACGACACACCAAGTTAAATTTATGTTGTTTAGGAACAACAATTAAAAATTCTGCGAACAATTCAAATCAAGTGAATGAATCCGGGGGCTAGTCGTAAGTGTCCACTACGCTGTACAGTTTCGGATCTGTTGTGATACAGACTAAACTCAAATTTAAAAACAATCAATATGACCCAAAGAAAACATTGAGTGTCTTACTCATTGATAAAGACCCTTAAAAAGTAAAATTTAAATTGATTTGGCTCCAGTAAAATTATTTTATAATAGACTCCATGTAAATATATCCACCCAATATCTCGACTTTTATAACTCATATTGAAATTAATTTTATGGAAAGATTTTGTTAAGCAGGAAGTGTTACGACTTGAAAAGATATAAATATGACGATATGACTACATCAATAAATCATTAAACCCTTATTAACGGGAATTTTACTGGGAAATAAAACAGGGTTTAACATTCTGCTTTATCTACTCCGAACTGAAATAATGTGAGTGAAAGAAATGGAGTTTAACGTCTGCTTGACACAAACCAGGTCATTTGGAACTAACATATGGTTTGGACCCCCCCCCCCCCCCTCTGGATCCTCCCCTGGACTGAAAGTATGACTGAATCTCTTGATCCCTGATTATCAATATATCGCGATGGATTGGAAAAATTGGTTCAGAGTCGTACAGTAGGACATTAAACTCCATTTCATTTCATTTCATTTGAAAAAATTGATATAACAAGATTTTGAAATCTAAAAATTTTTTGTAACGGTTTCCATGAGGAACCTATACAACCTTCTAGAGCCCCGATCATGAACTTATCACAATGGACTGAAAATAATGGAAGAACAAAAGCCACGATTCTCAAATCTAAAAATCTTTTAACGGTTTCCTGGAGGAACTCCTACAACCTTTCTACCTTAAAGAAAGCGATTGGGGGGTGGGGAGCATGTGTTATTTATTTGGTCATAATGGAAATAAATATGAATTCCATATGTTTACATTATTATTATTGTTAGTGACCGTCAAACATATCCTATGAACATTTTATCCTATAAAATTGGTAGCAGAATGTCACCAAGACCACAAAACCATATTGACAAAGTAAGTCTATCTAGCAATATAGCACACTATAACATGTTTTTTTAAAATATTTTCTTTCAATTTGTAGAAATCTGGCCGTATGCTTCCGGATAATGGTTGCCAACTTTAAATCAATCCAGGACAGTAGTTAAACAAAAATAGGTGTTGCGTAACCCTAAAGGTCTCTGAGCTAATGATGTCAGAAAATGAGCCTGAATTAACGTGGATCGTGGACAAGACTGCGTTGGGTTCGAATCTGGTCATTTTTTCTGATGAAACTCTGCATTTTTCAAGCCCTATTCTTACTGTTAAAACTTGTCTGGCTGTCAAGGGAAGTGTGTACTAGTCATTGGGATTTGATAAAAATGCGAAGTCATGTTGTACAAGCCGGTGTGCACAAAACAACACACTTGACTTTTGGAATTAAGCACAAACGCCACAGTAGTTGAGCACTATGGGAAATGGATTTTTAACTAGATTATATTTGGAACCAATCTTGTCATGTTCTCTGACAAAACACAAGCGCTGTTTCTGTAAGTAGCACCTGTCAACTAAAAGGTTATATAATGTATATGATGCACATCGAGCAATAGGGGGATACTTATATTGGGCAAAAATCTGTTTAACTGTTGTCCAAATAAAGACGTTTCTATATTCGACTCCGCTTGCGTCATGACTTAAAATACCTCATATTGGATTCCAAATAAACGCTTAAAATTTATTAAATATTTTCATCGTGAACGAAACAGGAACATAATATTTTCACTTAATAGAAACTTCCACTTGACATTTTCTCGGGTTGAAAGTGTCTCTTGAATGATTTTATAACTTGGTAATTGAGCCTAAAACTTTGACCAGGACTACAGGTACATTGGGTTTATATCAACAGTCGTATAACTGGTAGCAGACGTCCTTTCCTCTCCGAGTATTGAATTGATTAAAGGTTGGAAATTGCATTATGTTTTTGCAATAATGGTAGTAATAAGTAAACAGGAGTCGAATATAGTGGCGGTTCCAGGTGGTGGCCCTGTCATTGACTCAAGTTGCGTTCGATCATAAGGTCTGTCCTTGAGTCAAATGGCGTGGTTTCGATTCCTCGCTCGTACGTGACAATAAGTAAGGTCGTTTGTCGATGTCCAACCTCATGGGGTTTTTTCTTTCCCAGGATCCTGCGGTTTCCCCCACAGCTAAAGAAAGACCCCTCTACACAAGCGAATTATTGAAATAAAATTAAACCATATGTTAGTCCCAAAATGACCTAGTTTGTGTCTAGTGGACGTTAAACCCCATTTCTATTCCACTTTCTTCTGACATTACATAATTATTTCTTTGGGTTGTATTACCAATTGTTTTCAAATATGAGAGAGAGAGAGAGCAATGGGGTTTAACGTCCACTCAACACAAACTAGGTCATTTCGGGACTAACATATGGTTTTAATTTTATTTCAATCATTCGCTTGCACGTAGGGAGGGGTCTTTAGCAGTGGGAGGAAACCGGAGTGCCCAGAGGAAACCCACAAGGTTGAGAAGGCGCCCCTATTCCATGCCACATACGCTCACACCAGGGCTCGAAACCACAGCCGCAAGCTAGAGGTGACAGGCCAGCTAGAGGTCGAAGCTCGGCACTCTAGACCACTAGGCCATCCCAACTCCCTTTTCAAATGAGTGAAATCTGTGTCACTACAGACCCGGAACTGTACAGCGCAGTGGACGCTTACGGCTAGCCCCTGAATCCATTCACTCTTTTTGAATTGTTTTGTCTGTGGTCTCTGAGTACGATGTCTTGTCCATATATTTGTTTTTGTGTAGAACTGTGTGTGGTGCAGTCCCCCTGCACTAACTATTTGATTATTTCAACAATTTGTGTTGAGTGGATGTTAGACCTTATTCCTCTATAATTTTGTACAAAAAACAAGATGTGAGTGAATTCCTAGGCTAAGTTTGTGTCTTCATGTCCTTATTTGTATTGTTCTTTGTTTTTATTATATGTAGATCAATTGTTGTATTAACAACACTTATCACCAGACTGGTTCGTGGTACTTTAGACCACACCAATTCACCCCCTCGACACTGGAGAGAACACATCCTCGACGACAGAAGCATGGATTCGGAAGTAATTAAAACATAATTACATTGTATTATTAATGATATGTTTTTATTAGAACTATCAATAGCTATCTCTGCACTGGAGAATACAACCAATCTCGTTCCCAGAGGCAGCCGCGGAGCCAAAGGCCTCTGGCACATTAGACCGTCCATTTTTTCCAATTTTTTTCAAACCTAAAGGTCAATCTTTTGGGGTCGATTTCTCGAAAACTAGAGGTCGGATCGTCGTTTCGTTTGTTGTAAAGTGATCCTTGAGTCAAAGTCAACTCGCTGACATAAAAAATTTGATCCTAAACGAACAAATTCAAGTTTTTGTAAAGATCTATTTTTCTACGCGTGGGTATATTTTTAAGTGATTTGGTCATCCAGGCACGTAAAATCAGGGGCTTACGACGCAAATAAACGAGAAATTTCGTGCGTAGGAATTACATGTCACCTTCCGGGAAAATGGCTACCCCAATTCACCAGAGAAATTTCTTCAAAAATTTTTCTGGTTTCGAGACTGGAATACAACCTGAAAGATACGAGGTTATTAGAACTATGTAGCAATTACCCGAAGAACCTCCTGTCATAGGTTTTAAATGATAATTGTTGGGCTGAATTGAAACGCATCTATCCAGTCATTAATGATTTTAGTAATGATGACCGAGGCTTGAGGGAAATTTCACCTGGTTCGTTTCCAGCTCATAGTGGATCAATTTGATTGACATTTTCAGCAAATTACCTTTACACTATGTAGTTTTTAACTATTATAGCGAGAACTGCCAACTCTTTATCTTATCTCCCATAATGCATCTTTAACATTTTACTTGAACTTTCTACGTTTTCACACTAATGGCTAAATCTAAAAGCTTAAACTTGCTTTTTTTCTTAGAATCATGAGCTAGTTACTTTAAATAAAAATATCTGGTGACAAAATGCGCTGATATAGAAAAGTAGATCATCCCGCACTTGTGTTCGTCAAGACATCGTTTAAATACTCTCAGTTTACAACATAAGTATTACAGATTGTCATAATTTAAGAGTTTGCTGGGAACAATGCTAGAAAGTGTTTAAACTATAAGTAGTGTTGGCAATATACCAAGATATTATTATAGACAATGGCTAGTATTGTATAATATATTACATGTCTATATATATATATATATATATATATATACACCAGACCATATATATCTCTATTTCATACTTAAATTAAAAAATTTAAAGAAGCAGGATTTAAGAAACAGTGGTGTAACACAGAAATACGAATGCTGTCCGGAGCGAAAGGCGGAGCAAGAGAGAGAAAGCGGGAGCAAGAGTGAGAGAGAGAGAAACAGTTGTGTAACACAGAAATACAAATGTTAAGGGTGGGGTAGAGAGAGAGGGAGAGAGAGAGAGAGAAATGGGGTTCAATGTCCACTTGACACAAACTAGGTCATTTTGGGACTAACTTGTGGTTTAATCTTATTTCAAAATGTTGGTAACGTTTAATGTCAAAATTAAATGTTACCAACATAATAACTCATATATAGAATGGTGCCGGCAATATATTAACAAGAAACATTCTCTTCTATTGTCTCCTGTCTAAATAAGAACTTCCTAAAACAGAATTGTTGACAATAACATATACACAACTAAAATAGGTTGGGTTTTTTTCTTCACAGACATTTATATTCATAGACAAAAACGTCAGTGTCAGGATATTGATACCATCGTCGGATGTTTCATATTTCCCGACGAAAAATTTGTAGAATTTGTAATAGTAATTTTTTATTTCATTTACATTTAATGAAACTGTGTCAATTGAAATTTACTCCAGCTGATTGTTATTGGAGAGAGAGAAGGTGGAGAGAGAGTGAGAGGGAGAGAGAGATAGAGTTAGTGAGAGATGGGGAGAGAGAAAGAGAGACAGACAGAGATGCGGTTAAATGTCGGCCAATTCGGCCATCCACCCCCCAACCCCGATGACCATTAGACGGACTGAATTAAAATATGTTATAAACTACAATATTATCAATGTTCAATCTGAAACAAATTCTTTTTTTGATTTTAGTAAACTATGTTAATTCATATTCCTTTCAGATGATCTTCTCTGAGGAAAACTGAATCTTTAAAATGAATATTCATCCAAAAATAGTTCAGTTATAACGAACAAAACATCTGATGTATCATTTATTCATCAACGCTGCTGTCCGAGGCAAAATTTCTCTCATACAACAATGTATAGCGCTAGTCCGTCTTCAATATCCCCGCTGACGTGGAACAGTAGGATGTTATATACCCCTTTCATCTGTCTATAAAACGAACAGCTGATCCGTGTATAATATGTAATCATTATCCAATAATAATCATAAATACATTTTTATAAAATAAATACAATAGCCATTGCTGATTAATTCACTAAGTGAAAATGTTACAATATGTCAAAGGTCAAAGGTGACATTAATTTTGACCTTATGATTAGTGAGTTAAAAGGAACAGTGATTGGAGTGTACTTATTTAAATTATATGACATTTGAGAACGGTTTGTAAAATTGCTGATTTCCTGATGGCAACTCGACACAATTATACATAGTTTGTTATAACAGTCTGAACTGTGGGTACGGGTGTACGGTGGCGGCGCTGGAGGGGAGAGTAGGGCACATGACACCTCTCTCTCCCCACTTCCTAAAGTGGAGACATGGGGGACACATGACATACCTTTTCCCACTTCCTAAATATGTGGAGTCCATGACAGGTACATGACACCCCTCCCCCACCTTTCTAAATGGGGCATATGAGGGGCAAGACATGAGGTACACATGACACCCCTTGCCCACCTCCTAAATACGAGTTGAGGCATGAAGGACACATAACACCCCTTCCCCACTTCCTGGAGCACATGAATGGCACAGGACACCTCTCCCCCCACTTCCTAAATACAAGGAGAGTTGAGGCATGAAGGACACATGACACCCTCCTCCCCACTTCATAAATACAAGGAGAGTGGAGACATGACGGACACATAACACCCCTCCACTTACTAAAATGGGGCCCATGACACCCCTACCTACTTCCTAAATATGAAGAGAGTGGAGAGTATGATCAAGTATTAGCTATCATCAGGACCAAGAAAGGGTTGATACTCAATACAGAGAGTGAGAGAGAAAAAGGTGTTTAACGTCCACTTGACTCAAACTAGGTCATTTTGGGACTAACATGTGGTTTTATTTTATTCCAATAATTTGCTTGCGCATAGGGGCGCGTGGGAGGAAACCGGAGTGCCCGGAGGAAACCCACAAGGTTGAGTACTCAATACAGAATTTAAATTCATTTCACAAAATCTTGGGTGGCTATTATTGATCATAAGACCTGTCATCAAGTCAAGCAGTGTTGTTTAGATTCCTCATTTGTATGTGAGGGGGGTAGGGGCACCTGTCAAACCTAGAGGGTTTTATTGAAACAAAATTAAACCATATGTTAGTCCCTAAATGACCTAGTTTGTGTTGAGTGGACATTAAACCCCATTTTTCTCTCTCTCTCCCCTCGAGAGATAACATCATTAAAATCTTCAACAAAGTTAAAATGTTGTGAAGGCTTCGTTCTGTTTTATTTTCCGGTCAAGGCCTGGAGCTAAATGTCTGTTGTAGTTCTAGTTTATCATTATGTCAGACTTTAACATTTAACATTTTTCATTTTTACTTACATACAAAATTAAAATTGTTTTTTTAAAATAAAAATTGAATAACATCCATAAATCATGTTGACGTAACATAAATTATTTTACACACATAGAAGTAATACAGAACAATGGAATTATATAATTACCTCTTTATAGGGGGGAGAGAGAGAATAGGGGTTTAATGTCCACTAGACACAAACTAGGTCATTTTAGGACTAACATATGGTTCAATTATATTTTAATAATTCGCTTGTGTGTAGAGGGTCTGTAGTAGTAGGAGGAAGCAGAAGACCAGGAGAGAACCCATGAGGTTGGACAGGTTTCTCTACTTTTTCCTGAAGAAATTGTAGTTTGAATTTTTAATTGTTGTTCCTAATGAACAGAAATTTGATTTGGGGTGGCCTGGAGGATGAAATATAAAGTTTATAATCATAGGGAGGAAACCGAAGGACCCAGAGAGAACCCACATACAAGCAGGGTATTGAGAATCCACGCCAATTATGATCTAAAGGGCAGATGGTACCATATAGCAATTCTTACAAAGGCAAATGATTACGGATAAAAATTATTGTGTCGGTACAGAACTTGAAAGTGAAAACTGCGGCCACGAATTGTGTCAGCGTCGTCACGTTGTTTTGATAGAGGATTAGGCAGTAAATAAGAGTCGAAGGATATTCAAAGTTATAATGACTGTCCATTGATTTGGGATATTATATACTATTTGGATATGTGACATTTATGACTAGTTGACCATTTAATTACCTAATCAATCCAGTCCATTATCAATGACAAAGATGAGTAGTAGTTATTATACACCCAGAGAGAACGGCGAAATGGGGTTTAACTTCCACTCGACACAAACTAGGTCATTTTGGGATTAACATATTGTTTAATTTTATTTCAATAATTTGCATGTGCGTAGGGGTCTTTAGCAGTGGGGAGAAACCCGAGTACCTGAAGAAAACCCCACGAGGTTGGAATAAAAGACAAGGAAAATAATACATAATTCTAATGAGAATAATTTTTCCTGTTGATATTTTTCTGCGTCATTAAATGAGTTAATCACTATGGAGTCTCTAGTTTTATTATTCGGTGAATTGTTCTGCTAGTCAAGTGAGATCTAACTGTATTATCATCCTCTTTGTCTCCTTAAATACCTGTACAGCGATGGGTAGAGACAAGTGGCGTACCTACGCTGGGTCTGCCACATGACATGTGAAAATACATTTAATATTTTCCTGGTATACAGGTGGTAGCCCGACGTCGTCTTCTATTATTCCTCTCTACTTCGAATACACTTTCCAAGAATAACGACTCATACCATTGTGTTACTGACTCATTATTTATTTTTAAATTACTTAATTGTTATGGTATATATCTTGTACATCTTTATAGCATTCACGACAATCTTCATCCATTTATGTATTTCAAACTTATCAAAGTTTATTTTTCTCCAATCTCTATCTATAGCAATTTATCTATTCAAAAGTTATAAAAGTCTTTTTTTTTCTAGAATCTCTGGCTATCACAATTCATCTTTATTTATTTCAATTCATCCAAGTATTATTTTTAAAATCTATATTCATCTTTATTTTTTGTATTTTATCAGAGAAAATACGAGAAATAAAAAATAGCAAATATTAAAACAGAGCTAATTGGTGTATTTTGCATAAAAAAAAAACCCACAACTGATAATAATAAAGAGTTTATAATAACTCAACCCGAAGGTCTACACCAAAAAATAAATGAATATTATAAAGGCAATTAGCAATTTTAAAAAACTGTGATATCTTTAGGAATTTTATATCATTTAAAAAAAAAGAAACTTCAAAGATAGCATAAGCCTGTGCCTGCAAACAGGGCTGGCTAGATTTACATACTCAGGGGCCCTAGACCAAAGTTATCATGGGCCTTCAAATTTATATAACATGATGGACACTGTGAGCCCTATACTTTTTGTACATGCGCCCCATACCCTGGACCCTATAATTATTGTAGAGGGATCCTTATGGTACAGGGGGAGCCTTATGGTTTTTAAAATATAACAATAACCACAGTGTACACTTGAAACAAGGTTATTTATTTATGTATAGGGTTTTTTTTAACAGTGAGAGGGAACCAGATCTAGAGGACCCGGAGAAAACCCACGAAATTGGACAGGTGACCCTACGCCTTGTCACATACAACCAGGAATTCGAAACCACGCAAGTTGACTCAATGACAGACCTTATGATACAGCGCACATGTGCTAGCCATTTGGCCATTCAACTCCCCCCCCCCCCATACAATCAAGTCAATATCAATAATTAACCAATAGTTAAGAGATTGCATTATTTAACTTACTGTCAATAGACCATTTTCAAAAAGTAACCCTCATATTTCTGTCTCAAAAAATGTCGTTGGACTTGACAAAACAATGAATAAATGGCCGAACACATCAGTTTTTGTAGTGTTGTTCGACCCGTTCCCCAAACTCGAAGACACCCAAATTCGTGCATATTTGTGGTTTTATTGTCAGCTGGGTAAAGAATTTTATTCTGCTATTTAGCATCTCAATTAAGAAACCACAAACACAAGTGGTCTTTAATAGAAAGGTTTGACAGTGAATAAAGATACTCCTTGAATTATGATTCTATATCACTGTAGAGGTTTTACGGTTACATTAATATGGAAAAGTATTCTTTAAAATAATATCACCGGTTCAGATAAATAGGGAAAAAAACAAGTGGTCGTAATGTATAGGTAGAGACAGACGACAGAGAGAGAGAGGTCCAGCACAAACTAGGTCATTTTGAGAGAGAGAGAGAGAAGAGAGAGAGAGAGATATTAAAAGTAATAAATAATAATATTACAAGACTAGAAAAACAGCTAAAAAACAAATGTTTTTAATGAAAAGATATACATGTGATTATAGGAACTCCTGGAATTATAACTTTGCACCAGTCCCGAAGTTTATGGACTACTTTAAAATTTCGCTGTCAGGGTAAAAAGATTTAAAAATATCTCCGATGTTTTAGAAATTACAAGATAAACAAGTGGTCTTAATGTAGAGGTTTAACAGTAATTAACAACGTGATGTTGTGAAGAGCAGTGATGTGTGGTAAAGAGAGATTTCAACTCCTGCTGTGCGACGAATAATATGAATTATTCTTCAAGCGATGATAAATGAGACTGAAGAGGTAGAGATACAGTCCTCCACACATCCTTCTATCCTACGTCCTGCGGTGAAGGTATTCCTACTCCTCTATTCTAATCTCCTAACGTATTTAACAGGCTCGTTTAACCCTTTCCTGTAGCGATCAGGTGTCGGTGTTATACAAAGGCATGTATGAATACCTTTTCAATGCTTCGATGATTTCACTCATGTGATGTAAAATCGTCTTTCCAATTTGATTCACTGATATTTTCTACTTCAAAAATTCTTATACACTGTAAGCTAAATCTACATATTTTGGCCACAAATGTTAAAAAGTTATAATGTAGACATTTAATGACGTGATAAGACCATACCATTAGATAGTTGCGATTTCAAACTGATTGACACATAATCCCCATGTAATCAAGTAATTCAAAAATGGATAATCTAAATTTGGTTTATTGTTGTGAGAGAGAGTGAGAGAGAGAGAGAGAGAGAGAGAGAAATGGGGTTTAACGCCCACTCGGCACAAACTAGATCATTTCGGGACTAACATATGGTTTTAATTTCATTTTAATAATTCGCTTGCTCGTAGGGGTCTTCAGCAGTGGGAGGAAACCGGAGTACCCAGAGAAAACCCACGAGGTTGGATAGACGACCCTACTCCTTGCTACGTACAACGCCAGTTGACTCAATGGCAGGCCTTTCGATACAGTGCATGGACCCCCCCATCCCCACCCTGTGTATTGTTGTAACAAAGAGATCAATAAAAATCTAGACTATACTATTCTCCAAACAGTCATAACTTTTGCTCCCTTTTTATTATCTTTGTTTAACTATCATAACAAGAATTGTCAACTCTCTCATTCCAATTTTACATAATACATCTTTAAACGTCAGACATGGCATGCATCACGTATCTTACATACAAAGAAAAATTCAACAGAGAATAAAATAAACTTGAAGTAATAAAAACTCTACTATAAATGCCAAGGACAAAACACAGATCTATGAATATCCGTACTTTCGTCAACAAGTTTTAAAAGAGTGAACCAACTTTTGTTCATTAGTACTAACTAAAATGAGTTCATCCAAATTTTCCAGCATGGTTTCCCCGTGTCAGTGATGCAGGATGGAGGGTCTGACAAGGACAACTGTCTAGTCATTTGGATGGGATGAAAAACTGAGGTCCTGTGTACACATTGGAGTGCACGTAAAAGATCCCTTTGCAGTTGGAATTCGATATAAGAGTAGACCGTAGTGCAACTGTCTGGGCAAAATTTCCCTCATAGCACAGTGTATGGCATATGCCTGTTTTCATTAGCCCAGTTTAGGTGCAGAAGAGTAGGACGTTAAACCTCGTGTCATTTACTTAAATGTCAAAACTAAAATCAACAGTTTTATTTTTCTAAAAACCATGATATTAAATAAATGATTAATCAATCAGATTTTAAAAATAAATACCTGTTCAGAAATATTTTTATTCATATCTTTATATCATTGTATTTTATGATATATTTTTTAAACAAAGAAAATGGACCCACCTAATAATTAAATTTAATTTCAATGACATGGTCTGTATGGGAAGGTTTTATGATATATATTTTTCCACAAAGAAAACAGACCACCTGAAGATTATATTTAATGATGTGGTCTGTATAGAGAGGTTTTATTGGTTGATATTAATGATATTACCCTGATGACAAGGTCTAGCCGTATATGGTAGTGGTGGTATTTGAGATGTGACACTTGTCTTCAGGTAGGGTGTTGATAAAAGATGATGTTATGATGAGGAACAGGTGAATGATAACGGACCTTAAGAACTGACAGGTGAAACATACAATAACAACATTATATCGTTAAGCCTACCTTTATAAAATAACAGGTAATGTCATCTCAACACTTGGGCGATTAAACCGGGGCAGGACAATATGTCAAGAAAAACATTTTGTTCCCTTATCAAAACAATGAAAAAAGATCAAAATAGATTTTCAGTACAAAACTGTCAGTTATTTGGAGATTATGGTAACTCTCTCTCTCTCTCTCATTTTAAATACTAAGTAGACTGTAAACCATATTCTTGTCTCTCTTACAAGACACAAAAGACATCCTGGTTGGTGATGCAGCACCTTAAAGTTTTAAACCCTCTCTCTCTCTCCACTCTCCCTCTCTCTTTCTCTCTCTCTCTCTCTCTCTCTCCCTCCCTCCCTCCCTCCCTCCCTCCCTCTCTCTTTCTCTCTCTCATTTTAAATACTAAGTAGACTGTAAAACCATATTCTTCTGTCTCTTATAAGACACAAAAGACCTCCTGGTTGGTGATGTAGCAGGGTAAGGTTTTAAATCCTCTCTCTCTTTCTCTCCCTCTCTCTCTCTCCCTCCCTCCCTCTCTCTTTCTCTCTCTCATTTAAAATCCCAAGTGGACTGTAAACCATATATATTCTTCTCATTCTTATAAGACACAAAAAGGGTAAATTAAAAAAATATAGATTGTCGTGTCACCGTAGACATAGATTTTGGAAGGTTCATAGAAGTACATAATAATGAAAAACGCATTTCTCTCGCTCTTGCAAGACACAAAAGAGCAAAAATTAAAAATTTAGATTTTAGAGGTTCATAAAAGTACATAAGAATCAAAAATGCATTTTTAAATGCTGTAACTAAAGCCTACGTTGACTAAGAGATGTCAGCACAATGTTAATCCTGTTTCAATCGAGTTGGGCTTTATAAATTAAACCAGGTAGACGAGTCGACTCGATATCTAGAAGAATCATAATGTAACATGGCTTTGTTGATAAGCAGTGAATAACAAGTTTTGAAAGATCGTAGATACGGAGAATAAATTTCCTACACTTCATCACAATCTATAAATGGCCGATCATCATCTCACCTATTTCGATGAATAGAAAACCTGATACGAATCTAATACACAACTGCGTTTAAATACTGGGTACCCGGGATCAAATTTCGCATATGTTTAAGAGGTTGTCAAGCTATTATTAAGAAAACCCATTGAAGCATGCACCATGTAGGATGGGTAGTTTAATTTCAATAGCATCTTCTTATCACAAAAATTCAACAACTCATTCATTGTATTATAAGAAATTATTAAATTGAATTTTTTATTATATACGACGACGAGGAGGGAGATAAGTTATTTCATTGTGGTATAAGTAATCATTATAGAAGATAAAGGGTATTATTTTTTTCCTTATAACTCAAGTACTCTTGTATTTAAAGAAAGTTTTTCAATACTGTTTATTTAAAATATGTCTATTTTTTAAAAGGGAGCTGCAGTGGCTCAGTAAGTGGCACCATGGTGGTTCTATGAATGGCTCATTGGTGGTTAAGTGTATGTCTCAGTAAGTGGCTCAGTGAGTGGTTTAGTGAGTGGCTCAGTGGTGGTTCTACGAGTGGCTCAGTGGTGGTTCAGTTGTAAAGTGTGTGTCTCAGTGAGTGGCTCAGTGGTGGTTCATTGAGTGGCACGTTGGTGTTTCATTTAGTGGCTCAGTTGGTGGCACAGTGGTGGTTCAGTGAGTGGCTAAATGGTGGTTCAGTGAGTGGTTCAGTGAGTGGCACAGCAGGAGGTCTGGTGTTGTTCAAAGTGTTGGTCCATTTTCCCCATTGTCAGCAGGTTCAGGACGGTCTGTGCTCGCAAAAGAACCCTTGAAAGCAGTAATTCAAAATAA
This sequence comes from Patella caerulea, assembly GCA_036850965.1. Classification (NCBI taxonomy): domain Eukaryota; kingdom Metazoa; phylum Mollusca; class Gastropoda; family Patellidae; genus Patella; species Patella caerulea. The sequence goes on from JAZGQO010000007.1 coordinate 4,950,910, forward strand.
CAGAGGAATCATCCTAAAAGATCACCAAGAATCTTTCACCACCAAGCCTGGACTCCTTGGTTAGTAATTCAACATCTCACTCGTCGGCTCCCTTGCAGAACAAAAGATAAATCGTGGGAAGAAATATGAATATAAATAAAGTTTCGTAAATCTGATAATAACAAATATTAAAAACACGAGTTTCAAGTGACCAACAAGATAAAGCAGTATTTAATAATGTTCATTGATACCTCAAGTGGTTTCTCTGCAGAGAAATATGGCGACAGTTTCACATTTTTACGAGGTGATATTCAGACCTTGGTGTTTAAACAAGATGACAATATGTCTGATATATCGTATATAAACATCTTTTATTAACTCATAAACTAAAAAAATGAATCCGAGCAAGTACAAACATTCTTCGTGTGTTGATGTAATCTATATGAATGTTGTTGGCAGAGTACACAGGACATATTTCTAGGTGACGCTATGACTAATATACCGTTTAGGCCCTTATTTTTAAACCCGTCAAAATAGCTGGTGTTTTTAAGACCGCCTCTTTTACTATTAGCAAAATCAGTTTAACTATTCTCACTAGTTAAGAGTTAATTACGAATGGGTAGCTTTATATTCTTTATTCGATTCTAGCACGCTCTCGATAACACTAACACTTCATGAGCCCGACATTTACCCAGGAATGTAACGATCCGACAGCCAAGATGAACCAGTTTAACATAAAAAAGCCTTCTCGAAGACAGGTTGCGAGCTGGGTTTTTAAACCCGTTCATTTGCCCCACATAGGTGTTCAGACGACAAAGTTAAATTTTTTCAATGATCCCCAGGGTTTTAAAACCAGTTCACCTTAAGTGTCAAGTTGCGAGCTGGGGTTTTAAACTGGTTCATTTGCTCCACGTAGGTGTTCAGACGACAAAGTTAAACTAGTTTAACGGTATTTAAAGCATTTCAACTTTACGCATATGAGAATCAAATTATTGAAAGAAAATTGAACCATATTTTAGTTCCAAAATGACCTAGTTTGTGTCAAGTGGACGTTAAACCCAATTCTCTCTTTTCATCTCTTCCTCTGTCAGTCTGTCTGTCAGTAGAATATTCTCTGTCTCTGTCTCTGTCTCTCTCTCCCTCCCTCCCTCTCTGTCTGTCTGTCCGTATGTCAATCCGTTCATCTGTCTGTCTGTCTCTCTTTCTCTCTTTTTCAAAAAAACAGGACCTAATATTATACAATTTCTTTATCAAATAAACAGGACGTAATATTATACAATTTCCAGGTTTCGACTAGACTTATCCCATGTTTATAAAATACATCGAGACAGATACACTAACTGCTTATTACTGAGCGATGTTCTTACTAGGCTATCCAAGCGTTATCAAATACAACCAGACACAATTCTATGGAATACAACTTGTGTTCCTCAATCCAATAACAGCAAACAAAATACAAATCCATTTTGTTGGTGGGAAAATGTAATTTATTAAAATGGCCGTCAACGTGTATACATAAAAGACATATACCTGATAAATAAAAACTTAAACATGTATACAAGAATTTATAATGATAAGAAACTAACACACACTCTACTAATTGTTGGACTAAATAATCTGCCCAAAATACTGACACTTACCGTACTGTGTATATCTAACAAGGTTTTGACCAGATTTATATCCAAATAATACACAGGTGAGGAAACTCAATAATTCGATTGCGCGTAGGGGTCTTTATCAGTGGGAGGAAACCGGAGTACCTGGAGTAAACCCACTAGGCTGGACAGGCTACCCTACTCCTTGCCACGTACAAGCGGGGATTTGAAAACCACTCCAGTTGACTCAATAGCAGGCTGTATGATACAACGCGCACGTACAAACCATTCGGCCATCCAGCCCCTCCGTAATGCCACTTTCTATTTAGGAGAATTTCCCAAACTAATAAATTTCCGCTGAACATTCGTTTTCAATTAATTATTTCAAGATGGTGACACTAGGATCGAACTGGTTAGTTCATTATCAAGAACACCTGACACCACTTCCCATTTAGGGGAATTCCCAAAACTAAGGTTGCACTTGTTGTATTGAAATGAATTATCTGAGGACGTTGACACCATTTTGGTTCCCACCAAACAAAGTATAGTGTCAAAACACGCAAGAACTATGTACTTGGTGGTTTGTTTTGATGACATAGCCAACGCAATAACAAGAACTCGTGACACGAAAGTCATTACACAAACAGATTATAACACAATGGGGTTCGCTATTACCACCAAAATAAATTAAATTAGTTTAAAGAAAAAATATTGTGCACATTCCTCTCTACACCAACCCTGTTTTTTTTGTTACTTGTGGCTTTGTTTGACATCTGCTAATTTTAAAATGGCGGTGTTTGTTCCTGGTAATGAGAAAGCTAATCAAGAGGGTTTTTTTCGCAGGGAGAAGAAACGGAGTTAGAAGTTCGAGGGGAAGTGCATGTGGAATAACACAGCTGAAAAAATCCATAGGATAAGGATAAAAATGAGTGAGTGAGTGAGTGAATGAATGAGTGTATGAATGAATGATGGATGAATGAATTCAAAGTATGTCTCTTTATGTTATTTCTATTTTTTGGAAAGGGAACCACAAAGGCTAAGTGGGTGTGACGCTGGCTCTCTAGCCTGGAGATCGCTTGTTTAATTACAGCAATGGTCGAGAAAGTTCATATCATCAGGAATTTCCAACATGGTGTCCCCTTGTCAGTGATGTAGGACGAGGGGGGGTGGCGGGTCTGGTCACAAAAGATCCCCTCGGTAGATGGAATTCGATATATAGGCCATAGCGTCTTGGCTGAACCCTGAACTCCAGTTTATTCCATTTCATGATTAAACGTATGGTAACCATTATTATATAACTTTGCACCAAAAAGGTGGTGAAAAATATCCAATGAGTACGCCCATAAATGCAGCTTTGTCAAAATTCTCCTCACAAGTAATCAAAATAAAAAAGTTTCTGATTTCAGCCTTTACAAGAACTGAAACAATCAAATAATAAATTTCATTGTTTGTTGCAATAATCGTAAAAACAGATGGAACAAATCAAATCAAATTGGTTTAAAAAAAAATACGGCCACATCTACAAAAAAAGAGAAAAATTTTCTGTAATGGATGCAGGCTAGAGTACTCAATAATTGATAGAATTAGACGTGTCTTTCATCCAACGTGTCCATAACAATATGGAATAGTTCACCTTGAGATTATTAAGTACATTTTGTCCGCATACAAAACTTAAAAAAATACAACGAATCGAGTGCACCTTGTCTGCATACAAACTTAAAAAAATAAAACAAAGCACGAAAAATATCAGCACCAATAGAATGGCTATTATTTTATTTCTTCTACTAATACATTTGTTCAACAGATGATGTTATTCCTTTTTTCTAGGGCTGATCTGAAATGAAATGAGAGAGAGAGAGAGAGAGAGAGAGAGAGAGAGAGAGAAATGGGGTTTAACCTCCACTCGACACAAAATAGGTCATTTTGGGACTCACATATGGGTTGATTTTATTTCAATAATTTGCTTGCGCGTAGGGATCTTTAGCAGTGGGAGGAAACCGGAGAACCCGGAAAACCCATGAGCTTGGACAGGCGACCAATCCTTGTCACGTACAACCGCGATTCGAAACCATGCCAGTTGACTCAATGACAGGCCCTCTGATCCAACGCGTACGTGTTAACCTTACGGCCACCCAACCTTCCTTCTAAGGTTACAAATTATAAATAGTCAAGCATGACATGTAATATCTTTATTATCTACATAGAAATATTATTAATTCGTGATCAGATTATATCAACTTCTACTTCATATTTACATTACAAAAAGATCTTAATGAACGTTTATGATATACCTATATAAAGACGTGGTTATTTTTTTTCTTGCTTATATGATAATAAAATGAATGAGAAAAAGATTTCATGTAGTGGTATCCAATATTTACCACAAAGACGTTTTTTTGTTGTATTTTTATTTTCAAAAAAAAGATACATATCTATAATCGACCCTAATCAAAGTTTTTGATACCTACAAAGGTGTGAATTAGTTTCTTTGCTCCTTTTAAAAGTTCATATATAAAATTTTTTTTACACATCATTGTAAAAAAAAAAAATCATTCTGATAATGAAACAGGTTTTTTGTGGTATTTTTCTTTGAAGAGAAATCTTGTATATTACGCTTCAATTTAAGACATCATCATAGTCAACCATTTTGAGTGAAGCCTTTATTATTACGGGGGGTTGTGATGGCCTAGTGGGCTAGAGTGCTGCGCTTCGACCTCTAGCTGGCTGGTCACCTCTGGCTTGCGGCTGTGGTTTCAAGCCATGGTGTGAGCGTATGTAGCATGGCGATAGGGGCGCCTTCTCAACCTCGTGGGTTTCCTCCGGGCACTCTGGTTTCCTCCCACTGCTAAAGACCCCTACATGCAAGCGAATTATTGAAATAAAATTAAACCATATGTTAGTCCCGAAATGACCTAGTTTGTGTTGAGTGGACGTTAAACCCCATTTCTCTCTCTCTCTCTCTTTATTATTACAGGCCTGTGAGCGTACAGCAAGTAGACATATTTGATACTGTCTTGTCTTGTGGGTTTTGTTTGTGTGTTATACAGTCCTCCTGTACATACTAGCAAATATCTTATTTCTCCTGTGACTCCACGGAACGAGCGAAATAAATAAAAAAAATATTTTTTATTAATTATACTAAAGGGTCTTTGTTTGGTATCATAGTTTTTTTTAAAAATTAACTAGCAAAATATATTTAAAGTCTATTTTTTTTTGTGAAAGATGATAACGCATTGTGTAAAAAAAAAACCCACCACCCAAACATCTTAAATACTTTTTTTTTAAAGTTACCATACGCGGTCTTTTACATAGTAAAATATCTAAGGCTCCAGTGATCACCACGGTAACCCATTTAAATAAAGTTTATATTTTTAGAAAAAGATGATCTTTGATACTTTCATATGTTAACAGACACCCTGTCTTCTTTTGTAACTTTAAAAAAAAACGAGCGAAAGAAAGAAGTAACATATATTTAATGTGTTCTGCGGCTCCAAGTAATCAGTCACCGTGGTGATAGACCATTTGTTCTGGTACGCATAGTTGAGTGACAGTCTGGTAGGTATAGTCATTTCATCGTGACAAAAGATAGATAAGAAACACTGTGTTGTATTATTCTGGTTATTCATGACTACACAAAAGGTTTTAGTTTATTATTATTATTAACGGTCAGGTAATAGTTGCGATAATCATCTGTAATTAGATATCAACCACAACTCCCATTTTTATTTCCTACCTCTTTTTGCTACCTGTGTGATTTCACCTGAGGTGTTTTACAATAAAAGAAATGATGGCCATTGATAGCCTGGTTTCTGGGTGATGGCCAGAATTAAATATAACAACTGAGGTATAAAATATATCGTTAATAATAGAATCTGATACACAACTTTTCCGTGTTATTAGTAAATTATTTCCAAATAAGAAAAGACTTAAGAGTAGAATGGTTATTCAATACTCAAAGGTTGTAACTCAGTCACATTAATTTGGTGTGAATCGTATTTAAATGTCTTACAGACCCTAAAGCGTTCACACATTTACATCGTTTTTCAGTCACGTCCTCGTAATCTAAACCAAGAAAACACTCCATAAAAATTTCACGGAACCGCGTACAAGACGCGAATGAGGTGTTAAAAGTTTTATCAGGGGACTTGATGGTAATAATCATCGTAGTCTTATCCTCTTATTGTTATAGAAACACGGCCATTGTTTCGCCCCACGTTTTTATACACTCAAGTATCGTAGCCAATCGGAAATGTGGAGGATATTATGAGTAATGGAGACAGGGGGCTCGATTGCTTCGGGTTGCGTAACGCCGGGTAAGAAAAGCTGTCAAAACTATTCAAATGCTTGACCACATTGGAATTGGCTCCTGTTTTAAGTGGGTCCAGGTTTGAAATGTGGTGTGTTTGTTAGGACAAGTGGCTAGTGTTTGTATTACTTCTGGAACTGAAGAAACATACGTGAGTCTTGCTACCAAGGGTTTCGGTCTCAAGTCGATATTATATTTCACAGAAATTTACATAAGATGCTTGATGAGAGTTTTAAACCATGACAGGTGTATCATCAAGGCCAACATGCGATTGATTGTTTTTCTGGATGCATTTCACAGAGAGAGAGAAAATACGAACCTGGGGTTATTCTAGTCGGTGGTTTATTTTGTTATTTCTGTAAACCATAACATCATGAATATCTTATGTTCTGTTGGTGGTTTATTTCAGTATTCCATTAATTCAAGATTGAAATTGATCAAATCAATATCACCATCTGTAAAACACAAATCAAGTATTTTAGTTTAATTGTCATATAGGTTTTTGGAAATGTACAGCCCACCCCTTCAGCAGTGGGAGGAAAACAGAGGAGAGAGAGAGAGAGAAATGGGGTTTAACGTCCACTCGACACAAACTAGTTCATTTCGGCACTAACATATGGTTTGATTTTATTTCAATAATTCGCTTGCGCGTAGGGGTCTTTAGCAGTGAGAGGAAACCGGAGTACCCAGTGAGGCTGGAGGAAACCAGAGGACCTGGACAAAACCCAACAAGGTTGGACAGGCAACCCTACTCTTTTTTATGTACAACCTTCTATGAAATAATGCTTTAATTAAAATAATAATTGTGTTTCAAGCTAATGTGTTTATTACATATGGTATATCAATTGTTGTATTTATGTACTTTTACAGATTCATTACTGAACATGTCAACAGTTTCACTGATCGGGGAGGGAACCCAAAGCGCCTCAATGAGTGAGAAAGAGGGAGAGAGAAATGGGGTTTAAAGTCCACTCGACACAACCTAGGTCATTTCGGGACTAACATATGGTTTAATTTTATTTCAATAATTCGCTTGCGCGAAGGCTCTTTAGCAGTGGGAGGAAACCGGAGTACCCGGAGGAAACCCACGTGGATGAGGCTCAATGAGTGAGGCACAGGTGGGTGGGGTTGAGGTGGGGAAGGGGTGCGATGTCGTCCTGGCCAGAAACCACAGTTTCTTCTCTGGTTGTTTTTTTTTCATGTAGACGTCAAATACTGATAACTATATAATAATCATAACCAAAGATTAAAAAAAACGATTTATATATTTTTTGCCTGGAATTTTTCTCAAGTTTTAATAAGCATCATTAGCGTTGAAATGCTTCAAGGCTCCTGTTTAGAATGTAAATAGATGCTAGGCAACAATAAATACTTGTCTTAGATTATAATTTGATTAATACTAAAACCCTCTCAGCTCTATACAATGTATAAAGACCAAACCCAGTGAGGTTCGCTTCTAGATACCCTCGGGGGAGAAAGGGATCAAGTCAGCTCCCTGGAGTCCACCGACAGTCTATCAAGCATAAATAAACAAAATTGTAAACCCAACTCTTGGGAACTATTTATTTTACTCAAGGGTATTAAAATTAATTTTCTGGCATCTGATTTTTAACTGGAATGATGTAACGTTACAACAGTTACAACCATTTTACAAGATTTTATTTTCAATGGTTTGTATTGATGGTACAATAATTGAATTGCGTCTGAAACATTCTTGATGGGGGGATTCAGTATTGTTTGGCTTGTTTTATTGTATTAAAATAACCTCATTTATCTTTAGATAATAATAAAATTAATAAAATATAGTCTGTTTTGACAAACGTCATCAACCTGCTGTTATTAATTGTTTCCATGGTAATTAGCAATTGAACTTGAAATACGCCGGGCATGGTTCTATGGAATATATAATTAAATGAGAAAACATTCACTGGTTGTACCACACGTACTCATAGCACAATGTTTTGACAAGTACTCAAGCACAATAATTGTACAAATGAAATGAAATGAAATGGGGTTTGACGTCCTACTTTTTTGCACCTATCCTGGGCTAATGGAAGACAGCGAGCTATGAGTGAAATTTATGCCTGGGCAGTGGCGTTACGGCCTAGTCTTACATCGACAATTGTACAAACCAATGATTGACCCATTGGGGGGGTTGGGATGGCCTAGTGGTCTAGAGTGCCGCGCTTCGACCTCTAGCTGGCCGGTCACCTCTGGCTTGCGGCTGTGGTTTCGAGCCCTGATGTGAGCGCATGTAGCATGGAAATAGGGGCACCTTTTCAACCTCGTGGGTTTCCTCCGGTTTCCTCCCACTGCTAAAGACCCTTACGCTCAAGCGAATTATTGAAATAAAATTAAACCATATGTTAGTCCCGAAATGACCTAGTTTGTGTTGACTGGAGGTTAAACCCCATTTCTCTCTCTCTCTGTTTTCCACTGTTTAAAAGGAATTTATTCATTAACCTGGATTATACAGGTCGTAGTTCTATCAGATACTATTACTGCTGATTACTGAGCCACGTTTCCATCAGATTATCTCGTCTTAATCAAACGATTTCTTATACTTGCTTGTGGCTTCTGGGTACATACACTAATTCATATGGTTTAATCTTATTTTATTTGTTTGCATGTGGGGGTCTTTAGCAGTGGGGTGGAAACCAGAGGACCCGGAGAAAACCCACGAGGTTGGACAGGTTTCTATAAAATGTAGAAATTTTGAAATGTTTAGGAGCTTTTATATACAATTCGTTTATGTCTCTGTAAAGTATGTATGTTTATATAATTATGTACATGTATGTATTATGTATCCCTCGTTGTCTCATTTATATTTTATAAATTTCATCTGTATATGCACATAACCTTGTAAAGTTTTTTATGCAATAAAGTTCCTTCGTCTTCTTCTGTATATTGTGTGTCCTGTCCATACGTTTGTCTTGTGTATTTCTGTATATATATGAGGTGCAGTTCTCCTGCATTGGATTTCAGGATTTCTTTAGACCAAGCGTAAATACACTAAATCTTCAGAGGAAATATTTCACAAAAACATCCAATTAAACGAGCAAGTGAATAACTGGTAATGGGATCTGTAAAACCGTTGAAATCGGGAGGTGTTAAGGGCAAATCTTGCTCTCTCAATACAAAGGGATACCAGTACAAGTCATTCAGTCACAAACACCCCGAACCTTGTAACACTATATCACTATCAACTATAATTTATAGCCAGTTTCAGATAACCTTCACACAATGGTCTCCGTGCATAATTACCAGCAACACAACTAGTTGGAATCCAAACCTTGATATTTGGGAAGGGCTCCCCGAGTATATCCTCACCAAGATATCAAGCTAATTGGTACAATTTCGAAATCTAACAAGGTGCTGTCAATGGGTTTTTATTTTCAAGAATTGATATCTGAAGACTACATGACCTTTAATAACCTTACAAAATATTTTTGTTTTGTTACAAAAAGACGAATCCGTAACGTAACCAGATTGTCAGTGGAGGGGGTTGTGTGGTGTAACTTGACTGCTTTAGACCTTAAGGTCAGTCACTGAATCAAATGGTGGTGTTTCCATTCCAAGTTTCCAGTATCTTACAAGGAGTAGGGTTGCCTGCCAACCTTGTGGGGTTTCATGTGGTTTCCTACCACGGCTCAAGACCCCTAGTAAATAACTGATATAAAATTGTATCAAATGTTAGTCCCTAAATGACCTAGTTTGTGTCATTAGAATATTATCTCTCTCTCTTGGTCCCTATCTTTCTGCTCTCAGTCTCTCTTTCTCGCTCTGTCTTTTTGTCTCTCTCTCCTTCTCTCCCTTCATTTTTGCACCGGTTTAGTTTTTGTTATTATTCAGCTCTTTCTTATGGACATTAGAAACTGTTCTCTCCCCCTCCCCTATATCTCTCTCTATCTCTCACTTACTCTCACCCCCTCTCTCTCTCTCTTCATATTCACACCGGATTAGTTTTTGTTATTATTTAGCTCTTTCTTATGGACATTAGAAACTGTTCTCTCCCCCTCCCCTATATCTCTCTCTATCTCTCACTTACTCTCACCCCCTCTCTCTCTCTCTTCATATTCACACCGGATTAGTTTTTGTTATTATTTAGCTCTTTCTTATGGACATTAGAAACTGTCCTCTCCCCCTCCCCTATATCTCTCTCTATCTCTCACCCCCTCTCTCTCTCTCTTCATATTCACACCGGTTTAGTTTCTGTTATTATGGATGTTAGAAACTCTCTGTCCTCTCCCCCTCCCTCCCTCATTACACTCTCCCTCTATCTCTCTCTCTGTCCTCTCCCCAATTACTCTCTCTCTCTCTGTGACCTCTCCCCCTCTCTCTCACTCTCTACAAGAGACTACAATTGTGGAACAGGGTATACAAGTTGTTGTAGGTACAATGTGCAAACAGAAGACCTCATTTCCTTTTTGATAATATCTCAAGTCCGTGTCTCCCAGTCTGTAGATACAAGCGTTAACAAGTACTATTTAAAAATAGACACCACTAACCAAGAAATTCATTCATTCTGTGAAGTTGAGTTGACGCAACTGTGTAAAATGACTGTTTGACTATACTTTAAAATGCAAAGCATGAAATTAAACTTTGAAAAATATTTTGCACTTAGCATTTCCGAGCTACATTCAACTGGTTGACTGTAAAATAGTTTCATTTAAAATGAAAATAAAATGTGAAAGGGGTTTTAATGTTTTTCTGGTCTGAAGCAAGCAGACTAATGATGATTGGCTCACGTCATGTTGTGTGTTATGATGGGGGGGGGGGGGGGTAGTGGAGTAGTTGGGGGTAGTGGAGTAGTTGGGGGGTGGGAGAGAAGTGCCTGGCTCCATCCTATAGTTACGATCTCATTGCGCCCAGATAACCTTTCATTACATTTGTAAGAAATACTATCAGTTTTTTTTAAAAAAAAATTGCATCACAGGGTGTGGGTTAGGAGAGCCGCCCTACCTCCCACTCCACCCCAAGGATCGCCACAGAGTTGAACCAGTAATGGGGCCAAGTTCAGCTGCATAGATAGGATAAGATAGATAAGATAAGATAAGATTGTATCATTGCATCCGCAAAGGACAGAAAACACATTTTAAACAAAAGTTAATCATACAATTAGATCATAACATCCTTTTTGGGTGTACTATGTGATATATTAAGTCAGTAAAATGAAAATCAGTACGGCCCCAAGTCCGTCTCTAGATCAAGATATCTTATTTCATCTCTACAAATCTTAATACAATCAATGTGAAATATTCACTGAATGTCTTGAATACATCAACGAGAACTGTAATAGACAGAATTTGCTCATGAATAATAAATCTATAAGATAAAGTATTCACTGAATCTCCAGCATAATGTTAATAGTTATTAAACAGGTTATCGGAAGCGATCAGTTAAAGATCACCATCGCTTGTAATAATTACCATTTAACAAATAGTCGATGATTATCTTATAATCACAGGCTTAACGGTGGTTGAACATACCCCCAAGGTGACGGGGAGAATACAATGGTCAGTCTAGTCAATGGTCTTTAACAAAAGGCCGAGTAATGATAGGGGTCCCGGACAATTTGTGAGATTTATTTCAACGTTTTTATGATCTGCATGTATCTTGGTGGCCCCGTATGTGTAATTGTTTAATCATCTGTGCTTCCTGATCAATCAATAAGAACTAATTATCTAATTATCACTAGAATAAATCATATGTTTTCCAGAAAACCAATGATCCACAATCTAGATTGTGAAAGATGGATCTCTAAAGAGAGAGAGAGAGAGAGAGAGAGAGAGAGAGAGAGAAGAGAGAGAGAGAGTTTAACTCCACTTAAACCAGGTCATTTCTAGACTAACATTCAATTTTTTGTCAATAATTTTCTTGTGTCGTAGGTGTCTTTAGCAGTGGGAGGAAACCGGAGGACAGGCCACCCAACGCCTTGTCACACACAACTGGGGATTCGAAACCACGCCACTTGACTCAATGACAGACCTTACGATCCAACACGAGAGAGTGAGATGGTGTGTAACCTCCACTATGGTATGTTTAAAATTAAAGCCTGATTAGTTCACATGAGAGATAGAGAGAGAAATGGGGTTTAACATCCACTCAACACAAACTAGGTCATTTCGGGACTAACACATGGTTCAATTTTATTTTAATAATCCGCTTCCGCGTAGGCATCTTTAGCAGTGGGAGGAAACCCAAGGACCCAGAGAAAACGCACGAGATTAAACAGGCATCCCTACTCCTTGTCACGTATATGCTTGGAATTGGAAACACATCATTTTGCTAACTTATCAATCATGTGTCAATAAGAACTGATTGAAACGGAACTAGTTTTGTTTTCTTAACCTGAACTAACATAACGCTAACGCTACAATATACGTCCACATTCCTGCTTTGATTGATATGGTACTTTGTCAAGAAGGCTAGGCGTTTGGTTTGTTTAGCGTTGAGGGTCGTGCACCAACATTAATAGTTGTCGTCCTTAGAGTATAAGGAATAACTACACCAAGATAATCCATTCAGAATTGTGCCTTCCTAACACTAAAGGCAAAAAGTGGGCGTGGCTCTGCCCCTGGGGGTCGGGACATTCATCAAAATCAATAGTGGACGCCCTCAGGCTATAAGGAATACATAAACCAAGTACCACGCTGATTTTAAGAAAATCCAGTTAGAATTGCGGCTTCTAGACGACACAGAGACACACAAAAAGAAAATGGGCGTGGCTCTGCCCCTGGGGGTTGGGCATGCACCCCAAACAATAGGGATCATCCTTAGAGTATAAAGAGTAAGTATACAAAGTTTTAAAGAAAATACAATAAGAATTGCGGCCTGTAGGCGACACAAAGACACACGATAAGAAAATGGGTGTGGCTCTGCCCCAGGGGGTTGGGCATGCATCCCAAATGATAGGGATGTTCCTTAGGGTACAAAGAATGTGTATGCTAAGTTTCAAAATTTTAAGTTAAGAAATGTGGCCTGTAGACGACAAACAAATACATACTAGAAATGGGCGTGGCTCTGTCCCTGGGGGTCAGGCATGCACCAAAAACAATAGAGATCTTCCTTAGGGTATAAGGAATACGTATACCAAGTTTGAAGAAAATCCAGTAAGAATTGCGCCCTGTAGGCGACATAAAGACTCATTAAAAAGAAAATGGGCGTGGCTCTGCCCCTGGGGGTGGGGCATACACCCCAAACGATAGGGATCATCCTTAGAGTATAAAGAGTAAGTATACAAAGTTTTAAAGAAAATCCAATAAGAATTGCGGCATGTAGGCGACACAAAGACACACGATAAGAAAATGGGTGTGGCTCTGCCCCAGGGGGTTGGGCATGCACCCCAAATGATAGGGATGTTCCTTAGGGTACAAAGAATGTGTATGCTAAGTTTCAAAATTATAAGTTAAGAAATGTGGCCTGTAGACGACAAACAAATACATACTAGAAATGGGCGTGGCTCTGTCCCTGGGGGTTGGGCATGCACCAAAAACAATAGAGATCTTCCTTAGGGTATAAGGAATACGTATACCAAGTTTGAAGAAAATCCAGTAAGAATTGCGCCCTGTAGGCGACACAAAGACACACGAAAAAAAAAATGGGCGTGGCTCTGCCCCTGGGGGTGGGGCATACACCCAAAACGATAGGGATGTTCCTTAGGGTACAAAGAATATGTATGCAAACTTTCAAGATTATAAGTTAAGAAATGTGGCCTGTAGACGACAAACAAACAAATACTAGAAATGGGCGTGGCTCGGCCCCTGGGGGTCGGGCATGCCCCAAAAACAATAGGGATCTTCCTTTGGGTATAAGGAATAAGTATACCAAGTTTGAAGAAAATCCATGAAGAATTGCGCCCTGTAGGCGAACCACAGACACACACACACATACACACACACAAACAGGGGCGACGGCATAATACGTTCACATTATGAATGTGGAGTATAATAAAATAACTATAACATGAATAGAAGATAAGATAAGATTTTATTGTATCATTGCATCCATCAAAGACAGCATACACATTTGAAACAAAAATATAATAAACATATTATATTGAACAGGGGTGTTGGTTAACAGGTAACTCTGGTGCTCTTTTTTGAAGACTTTGATTATATACATATATATATGAAGTAACCTGACTGATGTGAGTTAAAGGGTAAAGTGTCCCCACACGCCCATTCTCCCACCCCCCAGACCCAAGCTTCATATCTGCAACCCCAGTCTAGTGATTGTTATTATTTAACCCTCTGGTTGTGTTCAGTGGACATAATAAACTCTCTCTCTCTCCCTCTCCTTCTCTCTCTCTCTCATGCTGCCTGGGTAAAATTTCCCTCATAACACACACTAGGGACCGGGTATCATTTTGATTTAATGAAAAAAGGAAAGAAACTGAGCTTACCATCTAGAATCTAATACACATATTCAGTTAATAGATTGCCATCCAGAAAGTGTTAAATACCATCAAGATTCATCAAATAACACCTAGTTTGTGCTACCATCTAGTTTAAGAATCACGGTTTAGTTTTGACAATCGGTCATCTAGTTTATGACCATTTAGTTTAGTTTTGATATTGGTCAACCAGTTTATGACCATTTAGTTTCATAAACTAGACAACCAATTTCAAACTAAGTGGTAGCACAAACTGGGCGTTATTTGATGAATCTTGATGGTATTTAACACTTTCTGAACAGCAATCTATTAACTGAATACGTGTATTAGATTCTAGATAGTAAGCTCAGTTTCTTTTCTTTTTTCATCAAATCTGAATGATACCCGGTCCCTAGTGACACTGTATGAGGTATGCCCATCTTCATTAGCCCAGGTTAGGAGCAGAAGAGTAGGAGGTTAAACTCCCATTTCATCTCTCTCTCTCTCTCTCTCTCTCTCTCTCTTTCTCTCTCATGGTACCTAGTGATGTTATGGTTGAGAGAAGCTGCCAGTGAGAAGGTTGTATATTAAGGGAGCACCTGTTTAATGTATAGGGTCCTTATCTTTACCTATATACATCTATATCCATCTACATCATTAATCTTTGTCATACACTTTAAATCATTAACACTACTAAATTACCCGGGGTTGGTCCATATTATCTTCTCTTGGAGGAGTCGAAGGAGGGGGAACACTACCTTATTATTATAGCAAGAAGAAGAAGAAGAAGCTTCATGGGATAAAAACAATGTTATGTGCATATAAAAATAAAAATAATAGAAATATACATGAAACAAAGAAAGAATACATTGACATAATTATACAGAGATACACAACTTTACAAAAACATGAATGAATTGTATGCAAAAGCTCCTGGACGTTTCAAAATTTCTATATTTTTATTTATTATTAGTAGGCTTTTTTAAATTGTTGTAAATCATTTAGTTTATTGAAATGAAGTCAACGAGGGGTTTGACATCCTACTTTTCTGCATTGACTGGGCTAATGAGAGAGAGAGAGATGGGGCATAACGTCTAGAGTTCCTGGAGAAAACCCACAAGGCTGGACATAGGCGACTTTACAACCACAACCAGGGATTTGAAACCAATCCAGTTGACTCAATGGCAGGCTGTATGATACAGTGCGCTCACTCACCATTCGCCCCCCCCCCCCAATGGGCTAATGAAGACGAGTGTATGCGAAACAGTGGGTGCTATTTGGGAAATTATGCAGAAACAACAACACAACAGTCTACTAATATTTCAAATTCAAACTGTAAAACATTATAGGTTAGTGTTAGACAGAGTTCCACTAAAAAACATAAACCCAGAGATTATTGTTTTATAAACAATATTCTATTCTCAGAAAAGGATTGAGAAACAAGTCTGTATTATCTCTCTCCAAAGAGATTAGTTCTAATCGGCGTTCTTGAATACGTTCTGGAACACAGGGGGCTAAGTCTTCTGAATACGAGGGAAGTTGATAGCAGACCCTTCTCAGTGGATCTGCCATTTACTGCCCTACTCTAACACTAACAGGCATGTTTGTAAGTCAAGCATTAAGTCATTAACAGAGATTGGTATGGCAGTCTTCTTAGTAATGTTGGAGATAAGAAGATGAAAGTTAGCAATTTGTCTTGGAACATATCTACAAGAGTTGCAGGTTGCCAGGAACATGTATCAATCCAATTGTTAGATATGATAAGGACGAGGGTATTAACTGATATTAAAGTAGAAGGGTGATTAGATACATGTACTTAGTACCAACAAAAACATACCAAGATAACACCACCTACAAATTAACATTCAGGTTATCTTGTCAATTTTACACAAACAAAACCTATATTAACACAGCTTCGTTCATAGTGCCGAATTTACCTTACTTTATATACATAATAGTTAAGACTTTAATAAAGAATTTCTCACTCTTACCACTCAGGTTATCTAGTCAAATTTACACAAACAAAACTCAGCATCAGTGCCGAATTTACATTGCTTAAAGATACATCAGTTAACCGTTTAATAGTTAAAATAATGATAAAAATAGAGAATATTGAAAATTTCTTGACAAATTACTTCATTCTGAGGCAAATCATCACCGTTAGTAGTGGATTGTGGTAACTATAGGGTTCTGGTATATTTGTAATTTAGCCTTGCTTTCCCATTTTTAAATGGTAACCATTCTAATCTAGTTAAAATCGTGAATATCCGATGCCATCTAGAGTTGATTATGGTCTTCTTTTGTTAATAAATGTTTATTATATTATAATGTATAATATAGAATCATGTATCTTCTAATGAAATTTTGGAATAAAGATTATTATATGGAAAAAAAAGTATTGCTTTTGAAAAAAATGGTGTATGCTTAAATTTTTATTTTGTGGGGAGGCTGTGGGCATGGAGGCAGGTAAGAGGAAGGGGGCAAACAGTGACCTTGTTTAGTTATAAAGAATTTGAAAGTTAGGATATCCAAATAAGTTGTCTGCTTCTCAAAGTCGGGGGAGCCTAATTCTAGACCACTAAAAAATACAAGATTCTAGACCATGACATAATTAATATGTATTCTAGACCACTAGAAAATCAAAACATATTTGTCGTTTGTATTAAACAAAATACATAATATTCCCTCAAAGGTCCTTGAAAAGATTCAGAAACGCTGGCGGAAGTATGTCTTAAAATATCTACATATTTCTACAACGGACGATTTTATTGACTTAAACAATTTTCTCTTCCCAACAAATTACACATTTCACTCCCCGAGTGTAAACACTATCAGCATGGCAAACTGGTCTTCATTCTTTCGAAGCGGTTCACTTCAAACGATCATTTCAGTAGTATACAGAGAGGTGTCCCACTCCACAACACACAGCGACTAAATGAGTAAACGTCCAAAAGTTCAACCTTGAATTAGGCTAAAACTCATCTCGAACGAAGAACACAAAAAGGTGATAAAAAGTCGCTGTCTTGTTTGGTATTTTTTTGTTACAGGTTTGTCCAAAACCTATCCCTAGCACTCAGAGACGCCAAAATGACATTTGGGGTTGTAGTGAAGAGTAATAAGAGGGGAGACGATTAAGGTTTGGAATATTAAGTGAGTATAATCAAATGAGTAATTAGTTCAAACGGCCAGCCATGTTTGTATTAAAATGCAGATATGTTTTCTGCGTGCATTTCTGGGTGCAAATCACGACAGTTTAACGACAGTTTAACGAGTGCATTAGACTTGTTTTTGTTCAAGGACAAATGGATTATTTCTTTGATAGGCTTTTTGGTCATTAACACAAGGTACAATTACTATGGATACACATAATCTGGTACTTATCTGTCTCCCTCTAGTGTTTAACGTCTGCTTTCATTGATGGTCGTATCGCAGACGTACAAGTTGTCTTGTTCTATTATACTTAGCGCCATATGCGTACGAGCTGGGGTGGTGGCCGCCCCCCCATTTTGGGCACCAAATGCTGAGAAAATTTGTAAAAGTTGTATAAAAAAAATATTGTGTTCTTGAATGTGTCCAATTTAACAGCGAATTTAAATTCAGAGTGTCTATAGTTAGGCAATTAAATAGAAATCTTAAGACTCGAACCCTGTATTGTTTGGAGTACAGTAAACCACGAGTTACAGTTACATAAACAACTAAGAACATTCTTCTAAGAACCTAACTACAACCTCCCCCCCAGTCAAAAATTTCCCCATACGCCTATGTTTAGTGCACATAGGGGTCTTTCATTTGAGAGGAAACCGGGTGCCCAGAGTAAAGAGAGAGCGAGAAAAGGGATTTAACGTCCACTCGACACAAACTCAGTTATTTTGGGACTAACATATGGTTTAATTTTATATTAATAATTCGCTTGTGCAACAGGCGACCTTACTCCTAGTCACATACAACCTTCTATCTCTCTCTCTCTCTCTCTCTCTGTAAACATCTGAAAAGGGGGTTAATCTAGCTAGCAGCAGTAATTTTATATGGAGGTAATTGTTTTATATTTTTATAGTTGTTTGATGTTGGTCATTTCTAAACAGACGAGACATCTAGTGCTAATCCAACATGTCATATCTATATAAAAATCAACAGTATATTTCTGGAGTCACTCCGTCCTAGAATTTAAATAAAACGGCCATAAAATTACATATCAAAGAGGATCTATTGACCCAGTCAAAACTACAAACGACATTTGTATCAATCAGACATCTTGATCCAGTTCTTGACATGGTTCGGTATTTGATTGCTCCATGTTCGTATTTATGTATGGGGAGTTAATTAATGGTTTATATTTTTGGAAACCTGCCTTTTAAATGGACGACCGTGATGTTTTTATTGATAAAGCAAGGTCAAGGTAACATTAAATCTTGATAGAGTATATTAAAATCACACCGGATATCTCTTTCAAAAATTTTATGGTAGTACTGCAAATTATTTTTTTATAGTTTGTGATTTCCTCTCTCATCTATTGAAGTGTTATCGTAATGTCAATATTGAAATAAACTGATTTCATCAATATATTTTGTCGTTTGTTTAACTCAAATTGTTTTGCTATGGTATGATAAGGAGAGTTCGAATTTTTTTTTAAAAAAAGGAGTCCACAGCAACCAACCCCCCCCCCTCACTCATTGTAATAAAGAAAAATGAAATAAACTTTTTATCTAAGGTTAAAATATGCTGTTCAAACTATGATTATGAACCACAGATAGAAATCAAAAATGCACCAGTGATCTATAATTATTTTTTTTTATAAATTCACAGTTCATCTATTCATTCAAAAGAAATTTACTGTTTCTTTTCATAAACAATACTGACATTCCATACACTGATGGAAAAACTAAGCATTCACCTATTCTTAAAGAACAAATGAATATTTTTCCTTGACAATTCAATCACTGATAAATTACATACAAAATTCATTCAATAATGAAAAAAATAATTAATCATTTTCCTCTTTCTTGCATAGATAAAAATAATGCATATTTCATCAATTCCCTTAAAGAAAGACAAATTATTTTTCCTATTCACAAGAAAGTACTGTGTTGAAAATACTTTGTTGTTGTTGTGTTGTTATTCAGGAAATTTAACGAATGATATCACAAACAAATTGCCTTATTTCTTTTTAATACTATTCCTTGGTGCAACGACAGGGAGTTTTCATGTGATAGGAAATGAGAAGGTGCCTCTTTCTCCAAGCGACATAAGGGATCGACACCATGACCGTAAGGTGACCAGTCAGCTAGAGCTTGAGCACTAGCCCACTCCACCTCCAGTAGACCAGGCCCCGAGTTCACAAAACATTCTCAGACTTAAGTTGAGAATTTACTTAACTTTGAATCACTGTTTATGAAAAATATCTTGGTTCCAAAAATGCAAAACTTTGCACATAGTTTCTTATTGGCTCAATAACCACAGGATCCGATTTTGGTCAGTAAAGTTCCTCAGAATTTTTAAGCATACTTCCCCTGAATATGGTGCTGGAACGAGGGCCTGGCACTGTACAGTATCTAGTTGTTTGGAAGGGATGTAAAATATTGGTGTGCATGTTAAAGATCCATCGACAGCTGAGATTGGAGGAAAAATAATCCAGAATTAAAAAATTAGATTTTTGATGGCCAACCAGGAATCACTCCAGGGACATGTTAATAGAGAGTCAGTCTAGACTACCATAACCTGTTGAGGGGACCTTAAACACACCTGCTGTAAATGATGATCGTTTCTTGGTTGTCAAATTGTCGTCTGTCATCACACACAAGATGTCTGTTCCTGTTATTGATTGGTCCCAAAAAAATGGTCACCTATTTTGTAACATAACCTGAACGTTGATTGATGATTGTATTTGGTATTGTCACCATTTTTTACATGTTATTGTAATGTTTGAAGCGTAAACAAACAACGAAAAAAAATGTTGTCATAAAAAACCTAAGAAAAACAAAAGCAACCATCAATGGTAACATTGAACATTCATCACTTAAGGAATTTTTTACAGCTGGACTGGGATAAAACAGTATCCTGAAGGTGAAATTAAAATGTGATGGGGTTTAGCGTCCTACTGTTCAGCTCTCTTGTTTGTCATATCACTTCTGTGGAAGCAGACTTAAAACACCAGGTAGTAGTAGTAGCAGCAGCTCTATGACCTATCGTTATATCAAACTTTAACTGCTAAGGGATCTTTTACATGCAAGCCAATGTGTACACAGGACCTCAGTTTTTCTACCCATTGATCCTGCCCAACTAACAAGGTGAACCACAACGGAAAATCTGGATGAACTTTCTTGGCAAACGCAGAATTATAATTTTGCTCAATATCATGGCCATACCCAATATCATGGCCATACTCAATTTCATACTCAATATCATAGCCATACTAAATATCAAAGTTGTACTCAATATCATAGTCATACTAAATATCATAGTTGTACTCAATATCAAAGTCATACTCAATACAGTAGTCATACTCAATATCACAGTCATACTCAATATCATACTCAATATGATATCATAGACATAGACATACTCAATATCATACTCATACTCAATATCATACTAATACTCAATAATATCATAGTCATTCTTAATATCATAGTCATTGTCACTGATGTACCTGAATGTAATAAAAAGTTACAGGTACTGATGAGTAGCATGACTAAGAAACGACTGGATGAACAAACAAAAATCAAACAGGATGCTATTTTTTATACAGTGTTATTTTATTTCACATAGAGGCATTGATAAATATTCATCATCACTCGGGGGATATGTGCGTCATGTTTGACCACCTCATGAGATATTTCTCCGCGGGAGAAAAAAATCCCACGTCACTTTTGTTACAGTTGTAATAAAACAAGGTTGTTAACATCAATTGGACTTGGATCACCTAATTACTCGGATTCCGAAGGATCGGATCAAAAGGAATTCTTGAAATTAATGAAAAAGTATAAGTTCTGGCGTTGATTTGTGTACAAATATCATCTGGTCATTTTTGTTGATATTTCTGCATCTGAGTAAAGAAATGAGTCAAGTTGGAATATGAGGAGTAAAGATTTGGCAAGAGATTTACAAACACATCTCGCGATATGCTGCTCATGTTGGTTCAATACTATGCTTTGTTTTCCGCAGGACTAAAGAGGATTAATATAGAGTTTACACAAGCATCAATCGTTGAAAAACTTTGTTGTCAGGTGGATTAAAATAAAATAAATAATTCTATAATATATTAAAGTAAAGCTAGTGCTGCAACACAGTTGTAAAGTCAGAGATTAGACCAACTGGGTATCACTTTAGACCAGTCACCACTTTAAAACCAGTATCCGTTTAAATCATTCATCACTTTAGATCACTCATAATTAGGCCATTTATCACTTCTGGTCACTCACGACTTTAACCCAATCACCACTTCAGACCAATCACCACTTTAGACCGCTCACCACTTTTAACAACTTGTCACTTTAGACCACTTACCGCCACTCATCACTTTAGACCACTCACCACTTTAGGTCACTCACCATTTTTCGACCAAATACCGCTTTAATTTGCTCACCACTTTAAACAAGTCACCACTTTAAACCACTTTTAACAACTCACCACTTTTAATCACTTACCACTTTAGACAAATCACTCACCACTTTTAACATCTCCACCAATTTAGATTCCTCACCACTTTTAACATCTCACCACTTTAGACCATTCACCACTTTAGACCACTCACCACTTTTGACCACTTACCACTTTTAACAACTCACCACTTTAGACCACTCACCACTTTAGACCCCTCACCACCTTTAACATCTCACCACTCTACACCACTCAACCCTTTAGACCACTCACCACTTTTAATATCTCACCACTTTAGACCACTCACCACTTTAGACCCCTCACCACCTTTAACATCTCACCACTCTAGACCACTCAACCCTTTAGACCACTCACCACTTTTAACATCTCACCACTTTTAACAACTCACCACTTTAGACCACTTACCATTTTGGACCACTCACCACCTTTAACATCTCACCACTCTAGACCACTCAACACTTTAGACCACTCATCCTTTTTAACATCTCACCACTTTAGACCACTTATCCTTTTTAACATCTCACCTCTTTAGACCTCTCTTTCTTAACCAAAAAGTGTTTGAGTAATATTCCTAGGGATGTCTCATGGGTTTTGTTAACGTCTGTGGTGCAGTCCTCCTGCACTTACTATTAAACTGTAAAACCCCTTCAGGCCAAAAATAAAAAAAGAATCATCCAGGAATGTGAAGCGATCAGTAATCTGTATAATGACAAGCTACAAGTAATTATTAAAAAAACGACTCTCTCCGTTAATCTCTTTCTATGCCATTATATTTGGAGCCTGGGGGCCAACCACATGTTATTTGACCTCCGTAACCTCACTGAGTGGTAAATACACGACAATGAGTTCCAAAGTAAAAGAGCTATTAAACGAAATTTGCCCATCTTGCCTCAAACATTAATATCCGTTTCCTTCAACAGAACAAGACTTTCTCTATATGATCGCATTCCAACACTTATATTATTGTATATGGTTGTACGTTTATAAACTTTCCTAACGGACCAGCAGACGCACAACATATGGTAGATGGTGGGAAATAATTTCATCTCTTATGGAAAAGATTCAATCTCCTTTTGTGTTCTCCTTTCATTACTTAGGACAAAATTCAGTTTTGTGTTCGCTATTCGATACTAATGTGGCAATTCCCCTGTATTAAAAACAACAAAACAAGAGAAAGGATGGGCTACTATATTATTCATTAATGACTGATGTAATAATTAGCAATACCAATATTTAACATGACATTACTATATACACTAAGAATTTGGTTTATTATCTTTTTTAAAAACAATTATAGCGAGAACTGTCAGCTTTTTATCTAAATCTTACATAATGTATCTTAAGCATTATCAGATAAATGACATCGCTGTCTTCTTATAGTAAGGTCCATGAAAAACAAAGTCTTGTGACAGAAAAACTGAAAAAGAAATATTTACATCCGGTAATCTTTGTTCAGTGATTATTAAAATAGAAGATCAAATAGCATGATTTATTTTATCCGTAAGATCATTGACATCCTGCAAGATAAGACGAACATCAATGTCCATGGTATAGAAAGTTGTTGAATAGGAGACTGGTACCAACTTTTACTTACAGTAACCCTCTTACATGTCTAAGTTTAACCTCGTATAGGACGAATCATTAACAAGTTGTGGAGTATATAGAATAGCTATTGAAAGTGTATAGGAACGTGCCGTTTGTTGTTCGTCCCCGTGTATAGAGAAGTATCGCGGACAATACCTGAATATACCACTGGATTAACTAACATGAATACATACATATAAAATACACAAAGCTTATATCAATATATGCCAAGTATATACTTTCTTATTTGCTTAAAGAGACAGAGTATTTGATCTCAAACTTACAAGTATCAAAACTTGGCGATAATTCTAATATCGAATTAAGAACCGCGCTGAATGCAGGTATTAGGGTGATTATACAGTTTTTAATTGATGATATGGAAAGAAGATTGTGGCATATCAGTATATCCAAATTTCATTCCTGCCTTGATTTGCCGATAAGAATTTGAAACCTTTTTATTTTTTAAAGAGATATTTGAGGCACAGTCTCCCCAGTCCATCAGAAACAACTAGTTGCATTCCTTGGGCCTTCTGTCCTTTGACTTCTGTTCTTGGGCCTTCTGACCATGACCTTCTGTCCTTGGGTCTTCTGTCCTTGGGCCTTCTGTGCTTGGGTGTTCTGTCCTTGGGCCTTCTGACCATTGTCTTTTGTCCTGGGTCTTCTGTTCTTGAATCTTCTGTCCCGGACCTTCTTACCATAGCCTTCTGTCCTTGGCCCTTGTGTCCTGGGCCTGCTGTCCTTGGGCCTTCTGTTCTTGGGCTTTATGTCCTTGGCCTTCTGACCATGGCCTTTTGTCCTGGGTCTTCTGTTCTTGAATCTTCTGTCCCGGACCTTCTTACCATTGCCTTCTGTCCTGAGGAAATCTGTTGGAACTTTCTTGCCCACCACCAGAATAGCACCTATCATATCCTAATCATCCCATCCAAACAACTAGACAGCTCTACCCTGCATCACTGACAGGGGGAAAGCATGGCCGAAAATCCAAATGAACTTTCTTGGTGAATGCAGGGATGGAACGTCCGACCTTCAGACTAGCGAGCCAACATCTTTCTATTGAAAATTCATATATGTCTTTATCTATATTCAGATAATCATTTAATAAATCATATTTTCACACTGACAAGATGGCGCTGTATTTTTAGTAGTTATTGAGCCGGGGAACAGAAATCCATTTCTGTATCTATCAGTGTTTTTCGACTATTCTGAGAGGATGTCACTTTAACTACCAACCGAGAACAATAACTTCCCACATTTTACTTTAACAATGAGCTAAAAAATGGCTGTTTATCTGTCATGTACCCTTCTATTACACAATGTCAAATTGAATTCATGTCTCAATTTCCTCCTTATTTCATATGAAATTACAAAAAAATATTGTCATTATTCTGACAGAAGCCTTGGTAAACATTTCTAAATTGAATATGTGTAGAAGTGTTCGAATTTCAATAGGGCAATAAGAACATTAGGTTATATTAAACTAGTGTTACTCTACGTCGTGGGTTATAAAAGAACAGACGCAGTGGCGGATCCAGTATAGAGGCCGTAGGGGTCTGGTCCTAGTTCCTACCTCCTGGATAAGTAACAGTTTTAAAAATTCACTTATTCATCTATGAAATGTATAGTATAAATTAAAGCTTTGTGTTGGATGGAATGACGTAATTGATGAATTTGACCCCCCTACACCCTTTTCCAAACAGATGCACTTACTTGCTCCTAACAAAAACAAAAAATTAAATTAAATTAAAAAAATAATAAATGATAAGATCATCAACACCAATCATCTCTGTTAACCTCTGAAAGAAATAACTCAACATGTACACTCACTCTACAAAAATTTACTAAGAGAGAAAAAAAATATGTTGTAACTGGAAACTACACATGCATCAGCGTGTAAAGTGATTTTAAAAGTTTGAACAAAGTGTGCACTGTATGACAAGTGTATGTGGTTTCTAAATACATAATAATAAGCAGGAAATGGACGGAAGATTTTGAATATGAATACATCAGGTGATAAGCCTTCACACTGTTTATCTAAGACGGTCATTTCAACACAGATGTTCGGTTCAAATGGCCCTCCTCTAGATACAGAAGGCCGCAGTAACCTTGAGTAATGCGTTAACTGGACGTTTTACTATTGGTTTAGGTGTCTAGTTGGTCAGTTAGCCTGAATGTCAGCAGTGAATGGGGAATACTACAAGTGGTTTAGAGTATTGTGGGCTCAAGTTGACCAAACAAAACGAGTATGTCCACCACGCCAGGCCACTCAACTATCATTATTTGTTTCTTAGCAGGGACGGGGTGACCATTGATTTCAAATGAGAAGCAGGGAGTGAAAGAGAGGAGTTGGGTTTAATGCCCACTCAACACAAACCAGGTCATTTTGGGACTAACATATTGTACAATTTTATGCTTATGCATCTGGGTCTATGGCAGTGGGAGGAAACAGGAGGACCCAGAGAAAACCCACAAGGTTGAACAGGCGATCCTACTCCTTGTCACGTATAACCGGAGTATCAAAACCATGGTAGTTGACACAATGACAGATCGAGGTGGCTGGGTGCTCTTCCAGAAACAATGGTGGTTTGGGTATGCTAGAGTCAATTTGTAGTATATATCTGAAAACTGCTTTAACTATTCGAGACGACTCTCTAACCCTAAAGATCTGGTTCACACTAATATTTACAGCGATGCATTTGCTAATGGTTGTTTACATAAGGGCTACCAATGAACGGGAAGGAATTTTGATCTTGACCAAAAAAACACTCTCATTCATAACATTGCAGTTCGAATCCATCAATGGTTTTTATCCCTTGACTATTTCAGGAAAGTCTTTTATGTTCCCCAATCCAGTAACAACTAAACAATGTCTGTGTGAAAATGTCATTGCTGCTCCGATTGCGATAATGTAGATGAGCATAACGCCACACAGTGGAGGAAAGCTGGGAAGCTTGTCAACTTTCCAATATGGATCCACAGCTGCTCCAAATCATGGGAAGGGAGTTCTAATCAGCTCCAAATAATAGGTGGGGAACTCCAATCTGGATCTGCATGTGCTTCAAATCATGGGTGGGGAGCTCCAAATCATGGGTGGGGAGCTCCAAATCATGGGTGGGGAGATCCAAATAATAGGTGGGGAGCTCCAATTAATAGGTGGGGAACTCCAATCTGGATCTGCAGCTGCTCCAAATCATTGGTGGGGAGCTCCAAATCAAGGGTGGGTAGCTCCAGTCTGGATCTGTATCTGCTACAAATCTGTTACTTTCATTGAAAACCTAGTAATACTCTCTCCAACAACACTCAAAATGGAAGTCTAAAAACCCTAAATTTTTGAGAATCAATTTATTTTTGTTAGTTGGCCTGAAGGATCAAGGTTGTATTGTAATAGACAGTCAATGATGACCCAATATCCTGTCTTCAAAGCTAATTTCGGCCACACTTGTTGACCATTGGCTAAGAAGGGGTTTATAGGTGCACTCAACGACAAATAAATGACATTTGTATAAGATTGGTCATGCAGGAGAGCTTACTGGATCAACCCAACTTAATCTCTGATGACATTGTCAATGAACAGACGACGTTTTAAAATGTCACAGCATGACTTGAATTTCTTTACAAAAATAATTTAATTTTAATTTAACCATCGTTTTCTATTTTTATTTCACCAGTAACCAAACGACAAATGAGAAAAAAATTATCCTCCTATTAGCGACATAATAAATGCATACCCGATTTCATAATTATGGATTATTCAAATTTTCTCTACCATATCACCGCCATATTTAATATAAAATGTATAATCGATGGGGAAAGAAATTCAAGGAAACATCAAGCAGCATAATTAAAAATAACGAAGAAAATTTTGTCTTTTTAAATAACGTGTAAGAATCGGATACACAATGATTCGCTGTTCATCTGTTAAACGTAAACAGGTCACTGATTTGTAGACGTATAATTATACAAATTTTTTAAAAATGTTCATAGAATCAATGTGTCATACACCCATTGCAAAATTTTAAAAGGACAATGATTTACCTAAAATAATATGAAGACCCTTATATGATCCTTATATACATTTGTTGTTTGTTGATTGTAGTGTCTGGGTAGATTGATTGTAGAGTCTGGGTAGATTGTGTATCTTGTCCACAGGTTTTTGTGTGTAGTGGTATCCTCCTGCACTTACTATTTGCTAACAACTAGAGAATTCGACAATCTATTGAAAATTGCATCTTTGTGTCTGTCTGTTTTCTATTGCAGCTAATGTCTCTTTCTCTATCTTTCACACCTATGTAGTTTTTTTTTTTTTATGTGAAGATGTCTCCCCCCCCTCCGCCCGCATCTTTTCCCATCTCTCTCTCCATCTCTAACCTCACTGCAGCTTGGATTTTCATTATAAAGATCTCTCACTCCCCCCCCCTGTGTCATTTCCCATCTCTCTCTCCATGCCTCTCTCTCTCTCACTCCACTGTAGCTTAGATTTCTATCCTAAAGATCTCTCTCACATCCCCCCTTCTCCCTTTTCCATCTCTCTCTCTCTCCTAATCTCCTCTCCATATGACAGCTAATAGAGAGAGAGAGAAATGGGGTTTAACATCCACTCGACACAAACTAGGTCATTTTGGAACTAACATATGGTTTAGTTTTATTTCAATAGTTCGCTTGCGCTAGGGGTCTTTAGCATTGGGTGGAAAGGTTGAGAAGGCGCCCATATCTCCATGCCACATACGCTCACACCGGGGATCGAAACCACAGCCGCAAGCCAGAGGTGACCGGCCAGCTAGAGGTCGAAGCGCGGCACTCTAGACCAGTAGGCCATCCCAACCCCCGACAGCTAATAGAGAATGGGAGAAGTATGGAAAGTTTTAAAACAACCCATGTCACCGTAGCTTGGCTTTTTATATCTTAATGATGTCATATTGAACCGGATAACACAGATTAAATATAATCTTTTATTACTATTTCATTCAACTTAACCATATCCACTTGTAACCCTCGATTCTTCCACGTCTTTCTCGAAAACTTGTACCAATAATTAACCGACACCCTAAACATATGTTCGGCAAATTTACAATACAATACCGCCTTTATCTCGTCGGCATTCCAGAACACTACATTAGAATGTTTAGATTATATTTAAGAAAGTCTTGGAGAGAAAGGTGTGCACTCCAGTGACATTTTACCTACTCCATTGACCAAATACACACCATATGTGTCAGCAAATCTTACTTTTAAAGAGACAACTTGCCATTGCTGAAATAAATTTACGATGAAGCTCAAGGGCATGGATTTTTCATAACTTTTTGGGGACGAACCAGGAAACCTTTTCATTACCAAACAAAAATAATTATTACGAACAATTTACACTAGGGACCGGGTATCATTCAGATTTGATGAAAAAAGGTAAGAAACTGAGCTTACCATCTAGAATCTAATACACATATTCAGTTAATAGATTGCCATCCAGAAAGTGTTAAATACCATCAAGATTCATCAAAAACCGCCCAGTTTGTGCTACCATTTAGTTTGACATCATTTGTCTAGTTTATGAAACTAAAGGGTTATAAACTGGATGACCAATATCAAAACTAAGCTAAATGGTCATAAACTAGATGATGGATGTCAAAACTAAATGGTATTTCTTAATATGATGACAATAAGAAAAAATTGATTACCGGTACCTATATATGGTCCATGATATAATTAAGGAGGAAGATATCGTGAAGACCAGGAACTGTGCCAAGACCCAAGGCAGTGGTTAGATAGCCTTCAGAATGGGACATTCATATGAATAAACACCTGAAAATTTGACCTGGCGATTAAAATCATGGGGTGGGGGGACAGACACCTATTCACACCCACCCCCTCTTTTCCGATTCTAAGGGGAGGGGGGGGGGACACATCTCCCCCGTCCCCCCTAAATCCATGCTCATGTTGAAACTGAAGCAGAAATCAACATGCCAGCGACACATGTAAGATACTCACTCTTTGAAACCAATGGCAGAAAACCTGAGGACGGTTTGCTCAGACACATAAGGTCCTAATGATCAGCATTATAAATTTAGGTGTATTAGTCCACATGTCAAAGACAAGAATACAGAATCCATTCCAGGTTTCATTTTTTTTCCTGGCCAGCTAAAAAAACCAAAACAATTCTTCAAAAATTAAAGATAGTGGACAGTGTTTCTTTAACATACTCCTAATGAATAGTGCAGAATGTAAAGGGAGGGTCAAGGCCCTAATAATACTCATCCTCTCCCTAACACCAACACCAAAATAGGCCTGCCATCTCACGAAAATCTTTGATTTGGGAAGTGATGATGAAGTTTCTGGACACTTCGTAGCAACACATACAAATAAAAATAAAGAAGCCAAACTCACGGACACACAACACAAAGTCATTGCAAGCAATAAACAATAAAGGTGAAGGAGAGAAAGAGAAATGGGGTCTAACGTCCACTCAACACAAACTAGGTCATTTGAGGACTAAAGCTGAAGCATAGGGGTATTTAGCATTTGGAGGAAATTGGAGGACCCGGAGAAAACCCATGAGATTTGGACAGGCCACCCTACTCTTTGTCATGTATATGCGTAGGGGTATTTAGCAATGGGAGAAAACCGGAGAAAACCCACGAGATTGGATAGATAAACCCAATAAAAGCATCATTATTCGAGCGATGATATTTCAATTTTTATAAAAATGCTACCTCACAATCCAGATTCTCCAAAATATTATTCAAACCGTTACATAAACATAGAATTCACTTCAACCACTGCAACATTCTTGTTTCAACATTTTGAGATTGCCACTTTAAAAGTGAAATGGAACTGGAGAGAAAATGGTGGCTTAGATTTCCTCTGTCCCCGTCACAAATGACAGTCTGTCATGGATTGGAAATGTACGAACATACAAACCAGATTTGGAATACAATACAATGGCTGACTCGGACATGTGCAATGAATTATCAGGTACAACGGAGAGGTAAAGCTGATTTGGTTCAATTTCCTTTTATAAACCCAATCTGAGAATATAATGAGAAAAGTTGTGTAGGTATACCCGGGTTGACGCAGTACATCACGTTAACGACACACGTTTAATTTCCCCACATCATCAAGATGGAGATCATGATTTTAACCTTTCAAGTCTGCTTCTTACTTAATAACCACTACACAAATCATTCAGTTATTGTTGAGAAAAAAAGATTTATTTTCTGTC
The DNA here is from genome assembly GCA_036850965.1 of Patella caerulea. Classification (NCBI taxonomy): domain Eukaryota; kingdom Metazoa; phylum Mollusca; class Gastropoda; family Patellidae; genus Patella; species Patella caerulea. The sequence goes on from JAZGQO010000007.1 coordinate 4,981,575, forward strand.
AGTTCATTGACTGTATATAGTATAATAAATAGTTAATTTGGGTGTAGCTAAATGCACCTATTTTTGATGGATTTAGAACACTGTATGCTACATAACATAAAAATATTTGTAGAAGAAGCCTGCTAAAGGGAATGGAAGCTTATTGAGTCAAAGCCTGGAAATAAGGCACCTGTCATTGACAATGTCAGGCACAGATTCAGGCTTTGTCAGGTACAAAACTGCTGGTGCCTATCATTTTGTCCGACACTGATTTGACTTTTTATTGATATTATTAATACATGGCTGGCAATAAGTTGAAAGTATTATACATTAGTGCCTGTCTGACATTCTGTCAGGTAGGCCTACATCTAAAAGCGTTATTTCCAGGTCTGTTATTGACAGCCGAGAGCCTGACAAGGACTGCTGTCTTGTCGTTTGGATTGGACGAAAAACCAAGGTCCCATGTACACATTGGCGTGCAAGTAAAAGATCCCTTAGCAATTGGAATTCGATATAATAGTAGGCCCTAGCATCATTACATGAAAAAAATTTCCCTCATAGCAAACTGTATGGTGTATGCCCGTCTTCCATTACCCCAGGTTAGGTGCAGAAGGGTAGGATGTTAAACCCCATTTCATTTCATTTTATATTTGTTATTGACAGTTGGCATATCCCCGTCTTCAATACCTCCATTGGTGGAGTAGAATTAAGTACATGCAATAATAACATCACTTAAAGGCTTAATACCACTCTTGTTGTAAATGAATAATATGTCCCAATCTTTATTCTGGTCAACAAATTGTATTATTTTACAATATTCCAATTAACTGATGATACAAATTTCATCTTAACACACCTAATTTAAAAAATTGGAAAAATTCAACTTAATGATTTGAAAAGCCTAATGTTAACCTATTCAAATCTGCACAAGTAAAATAGGATGTAATGGATAATTTACACAGCGGGTAGGACCAGTGCCAGACTGGGCCTAACTGTCTATCTGTCCGTGACAGGTGGGCCTATGCCCATTAGCTTTGGTCTGAAATGCTTGGAAAATGGGTTTGCGGTTGTCAATTTTCAAAATTTTCTTGTGGGTAGAACCCATTCAGATCTCCCATGGACGCTCGCGCCCTTTTGGCGAGCTCGAGACGCGCCTTTGGCCGTACTTGTTGGCCTTGGTCAATGACCTGACAGTTAGGCCTTTGGCCGAAACTGGGTAGGACACTTAAACATCTAATACTTAGAATAAGGGTATTATTTATTTTCTGGAACTGCCAAGCCAGCAAGAGTGTCATTGTCCCTTTAATATTCATACTGCACAATTAATATCTTCATTTAATCTTTTGTCTTCATCAAAACTGTCAAACAATGCAAAAAGTGTAAGACGGCATGCTTTATTAATTATACCGTGAACTCGTGTTTACAGTTCATTCAGCGCCTTCAGCTACTACGACCATATATAGATAAAAAAATAAAGACCTGATGTGTTGTTTGAGTGGCAGTTTGTATAGATATATGTACAGGTATATCAATCTATCATGTAAATATATTACACCTTTAGTTCTACCTGTACGCTCGTTGAAACACCTGCATCGTGTACCTGTGTTTTACTAAAACAATGACTGCTTCTTTTTGTTTAAAGAGATACTAAATAGTCTCTTGGAAAAGCCCATTTTCCCGGTCAGTGTTTTCGTACACATTTTTGGCGGTTAAATGAAAACAGCCCAATTACATTCGAACGATTATACAGAAAAAATCCTCAAAAAAATCGAAAAGTATCAAAAAAATCTGAAAAATACCAAAAAGTACTGAAAAGAAATTGAAAAATACCAAAAATACTTTTTGAATACTAATTTACCCCAAAAATCTGGAAAATCCAAAATAACGAAAAATCACAAAATACTGAAAAACAACACTAATTACCAAAAAACCTGAGACCACACATAAATGAAATGAAATGGGGTTTAACGTCCTACTTTTCTGCTCCGGCTGGGCTAATAAAGACGGGCATCAATACAGTGTGCTATGAGAGAAACGTTGCCCGGGCAGCGGTGCGACGGTCTACTCTTATATCAAATTCCAACTGCCAAAGGATCTTTTACGTGCACCCCAATGTGTAGATGGGATCTCACTTTTTCATCACATCCAAATGACTAGCTAGACAGCTTTCCTCAGTTTGCCATCCCCTCCAAATGACTAGACAGGTTTCCTTGTCCGGCCCTTCGTCCCACATCACTGACAAAGGGGAACCATGCCAGAAAATCTGGATGAACTTATAATAAAATATAAGAAAAGATGGTGATATTATTGTAAAGAGAATACGAGATAATGACTTGAATATAAACAGGCTTTATATTTAACATGCATATAATTACCAGGACAACACACAGATGACTTAATCTATATTTAAGGTGTATTTAATTACCATGACAACATACTCATGATTTACTTTATCATCATAAAATGTTCTAATAAATGTACCTACTTCTACTTTATTATTATACAATAAAATCTTTTTTAGAAAAAAAAACCTCTTTTAATGGTGATGGATTAAATATCAAAAACAATGTGATTCAATTTATAATTATTTTAATAAATATACAAACTTTGTGGGGTGGGGGGGGGGGAGAGAAGGAGAGACATAATGTAATCGAGTTCATCCTGCTTTTCTGAACAAACTGGGCTAATTAAGATTAGCATGAGAGAGAGTGACCAAGAGAGAGAGTGACAGAGAGAGAAAGATAGAGAGTGAGAGATCAAGAGTGACAGACAGAGTGACAGTCAGAAAACCCACAAGGTTGGACAGGCGACCCTACTACTTGCCACATACAACCGGGGATTCGAAACCATGCCATTGGCAGGTCGTATGATACACCACACGCTCGCTAAACAGTCGTCCATCCACCCCCCAACCCCCACCCCCGCACAGTCAGAGTAAGAGAAAGAGAAAGTGTCAAGGAGAGCAAGAGAGGGATCTTTATCAGTGTAAGGAATTCAGAGGGTCAAGAGTGAATTCATGATCTTAGGCAGCAGACACAAACCTTGCATCGACTTGACTCACAGACTGACCTTATGAACTAAAGCACATGAGTTAGACAACTCAGCCATCAAAGTCCGAATAAAAAAATCAAATATCTGAAACAAAACCCAAACAAATTATTTATGTATATAATTGAATCTTTATTAAATGTATATCATTCTATACATCATGTTAAATACTTTTGTATATTGCTACATCTTGGGCATAAATAAATGACACGACATCATATTTTGTGATATGTTTGGCCATTTATACCATACTTTTAAGCCCAACCCATTGTAATTCAAGACTGAATTATGATTTTATTTTGTATTATTAGTGTTTATACATGTAGTATTGTTTGTTAAATATTGATAAATCATATTTCATCTTATTAGTCATTAATACACCATCGATTCTTTTGTTTATTGCTATTGGTACTTGGAAAATGGTATTACTATAAAATGAAAAATACAAAACTCATTTCTGGCAAAATATGAATTAAGAAAAAAAAATATCTCATAACTCCATCTTAAAAAACTTTGGTTGGGCTAATTAGCAAAATAATCATTTTCTATGCTAAAAGTAGCCTGTACCCATAAAGCTGTTGATGAATATAATCTGACCTCGGGATCTCTATATATACAATACAATACATGCTTACAGTAAACAACGAACTATCAATTAACGGTAAAACTATTTAAAATCCATCTCTCGGGTCAATTTTCCCACGATATGGCCTCGGAATCTGACCAGTGTTAGGGGTTACAGATATTGATTATATTGTATGTCTGCACACACCTGTATTCACCTGTCTTCAGGTGGACCAGGTAGACAGTAGTACCTGTAGGCTACAAACCGTTCAACAGCTTCCCTGGTCGTTATATTCACAAACCCTTCAACAAACCTTCCCTAGACAGTCTTTATATTAACAGGGCTTTTACAATCACGACAAGAGGACGCAGCATTGATTAAACACTACAATAGGGGGATATGTTGAACCTGTATATAGACTAACTAATCTCCCCCATGACTATCTTCCTCATCAACAAGAAGATGATGGGGCATTGACTAAACACAACAATAGAGGGATATGTCGAACCGATATATAAACTATCTAATCCCCCCTACGACCATCTACAGCATCTCACTCTTTTTGTTTGCGTCTCAATTATTCCGTGAAAAAAAAACATGATTATTATTTACTTAAGATAGGGGGTAGAGATGGCAGGTATTATTGTGATTAAACGAACGATAGTCAAACTCTAGTCAGGGTCTTTTGATTATCTTTAAGATGTCTTGTGAACAATAAACAAAGTAAATATTGTCTTCAACAAATTCTTTTAACTTCCTTTTATGAACGTTTTAATTAAATACTATACAATAAATATCATATATGAATTTATTTCCTCTTTCTATTATGAACTTTTCAATTACATTATGCAAGAGCTAAATCTGCCAATTGCAGGTCTTTCTTTAGGAATAAAATGTTATCTAAATTATTAATTAGACATTAATTAACTTATAAACCATAATCAACACTTGATGTCATCGCTAGTCTGTGATATTTACTGGATTAAGATTCGATTTGCTGCTCAACTTTTATTCATGATTTAATCATGAAATGGATAATCGAAACTATGTTTTTAATTGTAGGTTGAACATTTTCTAGACTGCTTTTTCCCTGTATGTGTTGCAGGACAGAGGGCCTCAGGACAGAGGGCCTGGCAAGGAAATTGTGCCAAGTCATTTGGATGGGATGAAAACTGAGGCCTAATACCACCCTTGATAGTTGGAAATCACAGAAGAGTAAAAACGTCACTTTCCTGGCAAAATTCTCCAAATTCAAATTGTACATATAACCATAGAAAATTAAAAAACTATGTCTTTGTCTAAATATCGCAGAAATATTGCGTTAAGAAGAAATTACCCCATTTCCAACCATTTGATTCCATTTCAGATTTGTAACGGGTTAATTGTAAAAGATTAAGTAATGATGTCTTGGAACTGTGGTGCCATATGATTGGTTGTGACAATCCAATCTGTGATTCCCACGTTTATTATGTCCCATTCACTTGATTATTACTAGCAGTGGCAGATCTCATCAATGAACTTGAGACCTGTTATCTGATGGAAGCTGTAACACATCTCATCAATGAACTTCTCATGTGTTACAAATCACACTTTCCATCTTAATTAACTCAACGCGGAACATAGTCCCACGCCACCTTCATCTCATCAAAATCAATTCACATATTTTACAAAAATCAGGCACAAAAAAAGAAGAATTATTTTAAGGACTAATTTTTATCTCCTGAAGTAACTTTAAAAACAAAAGAGAGAGAGGGAAATGGGGTTTAACATCCACTCGACATAAACTACGTCATTTCGGGACTAACACATGGTTTAATTTTATTTCAATAATTTGCTTGTGTGTAGGGGTCTTTAGCAGTGGGAGGAAACCAGAGTACCCAGAGAAAACCCAAGACCCTACTTCCTGCCACGTACAACTGGGGATTTGAAACCACACCAGTTGACTCAATGGCAGGCTTTACAATACAGCACACACATACTAACCATTGGGCCAACCAAACCCCCCTAACTTTCGACACAAATTCGGCAGAACTATTAAATAACAATTGGTTTTGGTAAAATCAATAAATTGTATGATTTCAAACTATTTAAAATATTGATAATTCTATAAATCTAAATGTGGTGTAAAATGTCATTTATTATTCATAAAACAAATAAATAACTGCATAGTATACTGCATGGTATATTCATGTCTGTTTGCCAGGTTGGGGAAGGACAGTTAGTGAGCGTTAAACCCCCCAGTGTATTTTATTTCTATTTGAGCCAGTATAGATGCATTAGCTGCAGGAGAAAGAATGTTGTATCCAGTGTGGTATATTAAAACAAGCACCTGTTAGAGTAGTGGTGTATATCTGTGGTATATATCTGTTAATGTATATAGATAGAACCTGTTATTTATCTCTAGTCTCAACATTCTCATACATACATTGTTTATATCAGATAAATAACTTGATATTACACCCAACACATGTTATACTGCACACACAACATAACATACACCCAACACATGCTATACAGCGCCTACACAGCGTATTATATACCCAACACATGTTATACTGTGAACACAACATGTTATATCCTCGACACATGCTATACTGCACACACAGCATATTACACCTAACACATGCTATATACTGCACACGCACAGCATGTAATATCCTTAACATGTTATACTGTGCACACAATAGGCTATCCTGCACACACAACAAGTTATACAGTGCACACAACATTTTATAAACCTAACACATGTTATACTGCACACACAACATATATTATATATACCCAACACATGTTATACTGTACGCTCAACATATTATACACCCAACACATGTTACACTGCACACACAGCATGCTACATGGACACACAACACACTGCACACACAACATATTATACACCCAACACATGTTACACTGCACACACAGCATGCTATATGGACACACAACATACTGCACACTCAACATATTATACACTCAACACATGTTACACTGCACAGACAGCATGCTACATGGACACACAACATGTAGAAGAAGAAGAAACTTTATTGCATAAAAAAACCTTACAAAGTTATATCCTTATACAAATAAAAATAATAGAAATATACATGAAACAAACAAAGGATACACACATGGATATAATTATACAAAGATACACAACTTCACAAATAAAATAAAACCAAGTACGAACAATCCAAACCATTAGTCAAAATTCGAAGTCATGAACGAATCATGTTATATGACATAAATATTAAATCTCATCACATATTGACATGTAAGTAAAACATACTTTGACAGTTAGAGTTCGATATAAGCATAGGCTGTTGTGCCGCTGCCAGGGCAAAATTTCCTTCATAGCACACCGTGTGGCTTATGTCTGTCTTCATTAGTCCGGTTCGGAGCAGAACAGTAGGATGTTAACCCCCATTTCAATTCATTTGTAACAGACCTGTATGTAACACCTTTTTCATAATATGAAATGTATATTTATATAAAGCACCAAATCCATCCAAATACATGCTCAAGGCGAGCTCATGACACTGTACACTTTACACTATTTACCCTAGTAGCTTAATCACTCGTATTCTAGATTAAAAAAGTCAGTTTTCAATTTTGTCTTAAACAATTTGAGAGAACTTAACATTTTAATGCTGTGCGGTAGGGAATATGATTGGTGCATAACCTCTAAATGATTTATAACCAAAGGACTGCAATTTGAATTTTGGTAGGTGTAAAAGGCACCACTGTAAGAGGATTTCTTAATGGTTCAGTCAGATATTCTGGGCTGAATCCATGTAAGCATTTAAACACACGACACAAGATTTTGAACATTATCAGAGCAATACCTGAGTATCAAACTTTCATATATTAATAAATATGTGAGAGAATGAAAGAGAAATAGGGTTTAACATCCACTCCACATAAACTAGGTCATTTTGGGACTAACATATGTTTTAATTTTATTTCAATAATTCGCTTGTGCGTAGGGGTCTTTAGCCGTGGAAGGAAACCAGTGTACCTGGAGATAATAAATATGTACTAAATATATATCAAATATAAGTTATGTACCCATATATCAGCTTTTTATATACTAATAAATATGTACTTAATGTTATGTATTTTGCCCCACTTCAATATGATGTTATGTAACTTATCTATATCACATTTTTATTTACTAAATATAATAAATTAATACACAGATATAAAACTAAACTTCATCAAACATCAATAAAGACCCACCTTTCAACTTAGCCGGCATTAAATACATAAATAATTCTATTAAATTGCTTCTATATAATCTTTAATTCAAATATATCATTAAATAAATAGAGGGTTATAAAACTGTTATACACCGGTAAAACAACCACCTGCTGAAGACTAAAGGGGGATAATCCAGTTTAGAAAATAATGATCAACTTTCAAAAGGTTACAAGTTTCATTGATGTTTTATTATTGAACTCGGAGAGAGAGAGAAATGAGGTGTAAGGCCCACTTGACACAAACTAGGTCATTTTGGGACTAACATATGTTTTAATTTTATTTCAATAATTCGCTAGCGCATAGGGGTCTTTAGCAGTGGGAGGAAACAGGAGTACCCAGAGAAAATGTTGGACAGACGACCCTACTCCTTGTCACATACAGACCTTATGGGAGTATGAATTATTGAAATAAAATTGAACCATATGTTAGTACCGAAATGACTTAGTTTATGCTGAGTGGATGTTAACCCCTCATTTCTCTCTCTCTTTTTCATAGAATGCATACACGACTTATGTTCGGATTTTAAAATGTTCACTGTGTCTTAAATATTGTATATCAAGATCTCTTATTTTGATGGCAAGATAACATATCTAGTGATTGAAACGGACCAATATTAAATTTCGAATTTTACAGATATATTGAATTAAAGATTACTCTCCTTTAACATAACAGAATTATTCCTTCCTGTTACTCTAACACATTCAAATTTTGTATAAAATATTGTTTAGAAAAAACCCCGATAATTTTATTCAGAAAAAAAAAATTTGCTAATAAACATTTCAACACAACCATAGAAACTATTCTTGTAACTCTCCAGTTTACTTTGATTTCTTTAGAAAAATCATAAAAATCAGCTCAGTATTAACACTTGTTAGATTGAACACCATTATAACTGATAGAATTGCCGATAGAATCAACGCACAATTTAGATTTCTATTCTTAAGATTTTATAAATGATCACTAGAAAGAAACAATTCTTATAGAATGAATGAACACACAATTTTTTTTTTTTTAAGAAAGAAAATGATATAATAAATTATCACCTGAAAGAAACCCAAGCAATTCAAAAGATTTTTTTTGTGTTTGGTTACAACGGACGTGAATTTGAATACCTATTGTACTAAAGATACTGTAGTAGAGCGATTTATTATATGGATTGTCGAGCCCCCTAACTTATGATAAGGCACAGGAAACATGCCCTTCACAAGGTATTAATAATTTCCTTAGTTTTCATTGTGGGGGTTGACCTATCGACACACAAACTATATTCAGTTGTAGGTCATAGCTGATAATTACATGCTGTAAATCAGCTGTTTTGTAAGGGGATCAAATCATATATAGCATAAATCCTGGACTAGGATTAGCCCTTTAAATCACAATCCTAGCCCTTTAAATCACAGTCTATCATCTGACTGGAGATTTTTCGATACAGTATATAGGGTAATTATCTCACCTATAGTAATAAGTGAAATGAAGGGGGGTTTAACATCCTACTGTTCTGCTCGGTAAACGTTTTTTACCGTCCAGCGGAGCCTGGTCTTATGACGTCATATGTGGATTGTGGGTTAGGATAAGGGTTAGGCTTGGCCCAGGGTTAGGGTTAGGGCTAGCCCTGTCTACATCTCGAGACTGTGACGAAATCTGCAGGCCACAGCCCTTATCCTAACCCACAATCCTCATATGACGTCATAAGACCAGGCTCCAGTGGACGGAAAAAAATGCTTACCGTTCTGCTCCGACTGGGCTCTAATGTAATGGGGTTTACAGACCTACTGTTCTGCTCCGAATTGAGCCAGTGAAGACGAGCATATACAGTGTGTTATCATGCCCCAAGTTCATAAAGCATTCTCAGACTTAAGTTCAGAATTTACTTAATATTTTTCGCCTTATTGTAGCTAAAACATAGCCTTTTATAAAACTTTTGTTATTTCAATTATTAATTACCCTAATAAGAAACTGTGGGCAAAGTTTTGTGATTCTGGATCAAAGATATTTCTTATAAACAGTGATTGAAAATTGAGTAAATTCTTAACTTAAGTCTGAGAATGCTTTGTGAACTTGGGGCCAGGTAAATTTCAACCAGATATTGGCGTTACGACCTACTCTTATTATGAATTCTAACTGCCAAAGGTTCTTTTACGTTCAGGGGGATTGGGATGGCCTTGCGGTCTACATGTAGAGTGCTGCACTTCGACCTCTAGCTTGCGGCTGTGGTTTCGAGCCATGGTGTGAGCGTATGTGGCATGGAGATAGGGGGACCTTCTCAACCTCGTGGGTTTCCTTCGGGCACTCTGGTTTCCTCAGGGCACTCTGGTTTCCTCCCGCTGCTAAAGACCCTTATGCGCAAGCGAATTACTGAAATAAAATAAAACCATGGTTAGTCCCGAAATGACCTAGTTTGTGTCGAGTGGTCGTTAAACCCCATTTCTCTCTCTCTCTTTTACCTTCACTTACCATTCTATCAACTCGAGACTGTCCTTGCATTTATAGTAATTAACTTTCTCCTATTTATATATTAGCCTGACAGGATTAAGGAATTGTTTTACTGCATGTTAAAACCGTATAATAATCTCCCAGAATTTTTATTTGTAGTCTTTGACAACCCCTTTAAATAGTCTTAATATCGGCAACTAATCAAACTGCAGTATGCTTGCCATTCAATTTTTCATTTTTCAAGTAGAATAAAACTTGGGCGTTCCCATTCCTGTCCAAGTTCCTGTATAAATGTCAACGTTTCCATGCCTCTAAAGTTCAAATTTATAAAAAAAGAATTGATGTGTTTATGTTTTATGAAAGAAATGATGAGATGTTGTCGGTGAATAATAATAATATGTCATCTCAAGTCATTTTAGGTTATCATAAATAGATCTGTACACTATCAGACTTCGTGTGCAGCCATTTCTTTGACTAGTGCACTTGTTTAAAGGGAGAGAGAAAGAGAGAAGAGACAGAGTGAGAGTGAGAGAGAGAGAGAGAGAGGGTTTAACCTCCATTGGACACAAACTAGGTTATTTTGGGACTAACATATCGTTCAACAGAAAAAATTGACCCATGTTAGTCTCAAAATGACACAGGCATGGTTTCGAATCCCTGGTTGTCAGGGCAAGGAGTAGGGTTGTCTTTCCAACCTTGTGGGTTTTCTCCAGATACTCCGGTTTCCTCCCACTGCTAAAGACCCCTATGCACAAGCAAATTATTGAAATAAAATCAAAAACTATATGTTAGTCCCAAAATGACCCAGTTTGTGTTGAGTGGATGCTCTCTCTCTCTCTCTCTCTCTCTCTCCCTCTCTCTCTCTCTCTCTGTACCGGTTGATTTATCTGAAATATATTGTGCAAACCTTTTAACTAAGAAAGGGAAAGATCAGGTTTAATGTCTACTCTAACACATCCCAGTTCATTACAGGACTAGCATATGGTACAAAACCATGGCAACTGACTCTCTATAACAGGCCCTATTACCTAAAGCTCAAACGATAGACCATTCAACCCCCACACTCTTTTTAACTGAAAGATTTTGTACAAGGTATTGTCGCATCAACCACAAATAACAAACATGTATGACTGACAAAAGTTTACATCCGGTGGAGAAGAAAAGAAGGAAATGACCCTTGAGTTACCCTTCACATCTTGATCCTCCTACTAGTATTGTTTGTATATATTATATTCCAGTGTTTATATACCATACTTGAACAGACATCAAAGACTTGGGTGATATACTCATGCAAGAGGTGACAAAATGCTAATGTAAACCTTTTGGTAAGAGAATACACTACTGTTCATAGAAGAAACTTTATTGAATAAAAAACCTTACAAGGTTATGTGCACATACAAATGAAATTAAAGTGCAAATCCCGATAACCTTTTGGGGAATAAAACTGCCTAATTTTATGTTAAAATCCTTTAAAATCCATAGCCTAAGGCCCACCTACTAACCCGATATTTGTGATACGCTTGTAAATAACTTAAACCTGACAGTTTTCATCTGGAAATGGAGAACGTTTTATTATACAGTATCTGGAAAAAACCAGACTTTTTTCTATAAAAATAATATGTAGGTGAAATTTACCTTTTGTTATCAAGTACAGGGCATGGGTCATTCACTGTATAGACCTCTCAAGAAACATTAATCGATTATCAGGTCACCCAATGAAAAATTGACCCGAAATCTTAAAAGGGTTACGTGCCAGGATAAGCAGTGTTGACGTTCACGTCCAAACGACTCAATATTTTGAGCTGAAATTTTGAGACAAGGTAAATACACCATGCCACTATATTTTGGTCCATAAATTTCATAAATACTCGGACTTTAATTTTTGAGACTTTGTTCTTATCGGGATAGTCCCTTTAAATGAGACAACGAAGGATACATGATACATACATGTACACATAAACATACATTATTGTCATCTCATCATCTGAATTATATATGAGAGAGAGAGAGAGAGAGAGAGAAATTGGGTTTAACATCCACTTGGCACAAACTATGTCATTTCAGGACTAACACGACATGGTTCAATTTTATTTCTATAATTTGTTTTTTGGGTGTCTTTATTAGCAGTGGGAGGAGAAAACCCATGAGGTTGGAAGTCCTTAAGAAAATCAGTTTGGTAAATTCTAAGTCGTGTTCAGCTCCAGTGACATTTCTTTGAAATCATGGATTTAAGCACTGCAGCAATTATTTCTGGCCTAAGGCTAAATTTGTTCAAAAAGCCCAAAATAGTGAAACACCATAATATGGCCTTAGGTTTGAACAACAACTCCCTTGCACCTGATCCGTAATGGCTTTGAAATTAATTTTGTGCAATATGCTAGAGTATTGAACACTGAGGTGCTACATTAAAACCAGTTTCAAATTAATTGATAATTTCCTTTGCACTTGTCCATGGAGGGGGTTGAACCACCTGACCATTGAGGTTAATTGACCACAAAATGAAGACCTTCCTCCGAGTGAAGTATAAAGGAGGACCGTGTTTTCTATTGTCCACAGAGAAGACTTTAAAGATACCGTATCTCGTCCTCCCACCCAGCAGGGCGTCTGTGCAAGTTGTATTGTTCAACGGAAATCTCTTAAATCAGTATGGAATAATTACACCACAGAAAATATCAGTAACAGGCTTATAGTTGTAACCGATAATTAACGGATTTACCTGTATTCAACGACTCTTGATTCATTCAGGTGGATATTATTACCATGACAACCTGTCCAATATTTCACAAGTGAAGGGGGGAGGGGGGTATATTTTAAATAAAAAACGAAACTATAAATTATACTTGATACATTCTATCTCTGGTCGTAAAATCAACAATTATAATTCTTACTCAAATAGAAATTATACAGGTGAAACAGAGAGAGATAGGCTTTAACGCCCACTCGCCACAAATTAGGTCATTTTGGGACTAGCATATGGTTCAGTTTTATCTTAATAATTCGATTCTGCATAGGGGTCTTTAGCAGTTGGACAAAACCGGAGAACCTTGATATATTTTATCTCTAGTCATAAAATCTACAAATTTGATTCAAATAGAAATTATACCGTTGAGAGAGAGAGAGAGAGAAAGAGAGAGAGAGAGATCGGGTTTAATGTCCAGTTGACACAAACTAGGTCATTTTGGGACTAACATATAGTGTAATTTTATTTCAAGAATCCACTTGTACATAGGGGAGGGCCAGGGGACCTGGAGAAAACCCACGAGGTTGGATAGGCGCGACCCTGCCCCTTGTCATGTAAACCGCAGAAACCATGCCAGTAGTCTAATTAATAATTTAGATAACATTTCAGGCCATCTTTACCTTCAATAATCCCTACAACTACAGTAAACGATATCTTTGATGGCGAAAATAAAACTCATCAAATATTGACACTGAAGACAACTGAAGAACAGATATCAACCATTTTTTTATGGATCATTTTTTAAAATCCAACTTTATAGATGATATAAAAACAACTTCACAATTTCAAACTTTGGCATAAGTTTAACAAGCTCCAATGATCGAGAAACTTCCTCTATTTTTTTCAGCGAGAAAAACTGGGTCTAACATCTACTCGACACAAACTAAGTCATTTTAGGACTAACGTATGGTTTTTAATTTTATTTCAATAATTCGCTTGCACGTAGGCTTAGCAGTGGGAGGAAACTAAAGGTCACAGAGAAAACCCATGAGGTTTGACAGGTAATCCTGCTCCTTGTCACGTACAACTGGGCAATCAAAACAACCATAACAGTAGGAATTTCGAATTAAAGAGTACGTTGTGGTCAGGCCTAGAAATAACGGTTTTAGATGTACCTGACAAAATGTCAGGCACTAATGAAATACTACCTGACATTTTCAACTTAGTGTCGGACATGTATTAATAATATGACAATCACCAAAGGTTTAGTGCCTGACAAAGCCTGAATCTGTGTCTGAAATTGTCAGTGGCAGGTGCCTAATTTCCAGGCTTGGCTGTGGTGCCACTGTGGCAAAATTCCCACACGGCAAATTTCTCTGACTACTTTAAATCAGTGAAGACCCTGGTTCTTCTTGTGTCAATCTGACCAAGGTATAAACAGTAGGCCATATCACCACCACCTGCGCCGAATCCCCACAAAGTACACAGGTGGCATATTTCTAGATTACTTTAAATCTGTAAACACAGTGGTTCTTCTTGTGGCAATCGGACCATGGAATAAGAATAAGCCATACCACCAATGCCTGGGCAAAACTCCCACATAGTGAACAGATTGCGTATTTCTCTGACTACTTTAAATTTGTGAAGATAATAGTTCTTGTTGTGTCAGTCTGACCAAGGTAATAAAACCCATGTACTTAATACACAACTTGTACGAAAAGTTGTATTAACAATGATTTTATTATATCGGGTGATTTATCTTACGAAATCAAGACAACGGTTAAATGTTATTCGACACTCCTTATATAGAATAGATCAGTTTCCTGTCTTTTGTTCAAACTACGCGATTCATTTTATTGACAATATGATATTATCAAATTTAAAAAAGGTTATTTTTTTTTAAAACGCTTCTCATGCATTTGTCACGTTTATTAAAAATGATATCTTCCGCAATAAATGAGGCAAATGCAAGATAATAATCTAGGAGTGCGACTACGAAACCACTTATCGTATTTATGTACGTTTTAGAAATGCATGGGAAATAAAGGGTGTTGTCATGTGACAGCTTTCCAGAAAAAAAATTGAGTTTAAAGTCATTGATTGGCATATGCTTTTTTTTTGGACAATGTCTGTTTTTCACGTCTTAAACAGGATCTATACACGAGATAAATCTGTTTATAGCAAATCTTTCTTTAGACCTTAAATATTAAACATACATTATGCAAGAGCTAAATCTGTTTATTGCAGGTCGTTCTTTAGGTCTGAAATGTTATCTTAATTATCAATTAGACATTAATTAACTTATCCAGATCATGATAATATCTTGATGTCAAGGCTTGCCTTCAATGTTGGCTGGATTAGATTCCTATATGCCGCTTAACGGCCATTGATAATTAAATTTAAAACGTGGATAATCAAGACTATGCTCTTTATAGTAATGATTTTAGTAATGATGACCGAGGCTAGGCGTAAATTTCACCCTCTTCGTTCTCGGCTCATAGTGGATCAATTCAACTGAAATTCACAGCAAATTACCTTTACATATAGTTTTTGACTATTATAGTGAGAACTGCCAACTCGTTATCTTATCTCCCATAATGTATTCAACTTCGTGGGTTTCCTCCGGTTTCCTCCCACTACTAAAGACCTCTACGTGCAAGCGAATTATTGAAATAAAATTAAACCATATGTTAGTCCCGAAATGACCTAGTTTGTGTCGAGTGGAGGTTAAACCCCATCTCTCTCTCTCTCTCTCTCTCTCTCTCCCATAATGTATCTTTAAATAAAGGTGAAACATGGGGATTGATTGGTTTATCATGCATACTTTAGATCATAATGCCTGTCAGTGTGTCAACTGGCTTGGTTTCGATCCCCGCTTGTAAGTGACAAGGAGTAGGGAGACCTTTCCAACTTCGTGGATTTTCTCTGGGTTTCTTCCGACTACTAACAATGTGTTAGTTCCAAAAAAACTGAGTTTGAGTCAAATGAACGTTAATTAAAACCAATTTCCCTCTCTTTTGACAAAGACACAACAATTTAGTAACTTTTTTGCGTCCACTTGTTGCGATAAAACTCCTTTTTTCCACAGAATCATACACTTGTGTTGGTTTTTCCACAGATCTATAAATAAACAAGGTGACATTGAAGATGAAGTGCCGAGCCGACCATTGAATGAGTAATGTATAAAAATACAAGTGCTATGAGATTAACATCAGACGACAGACGTGGTTATATAAAACACGTATCCGATCAAACACTTAGTTGAATTTTAATATTGTTGAAGATTTGAGGAGATTATGTTGCGCAAGGCTGCCACACACATTGATTTCACATAGATACACATTTAGTGAACCCTTCAAACGAAAATGGCACATGACACCAAATTTTGAACAGTGTGCAATCTTCAAATATTTTAGTAGAATATATTCATCAAAATTTAGTAATTGAACACATTAAAATAAACACCACAGTTGTATTTATTTTAACTTTTTTCAAGGATTCCTGTAAGACTCCCAGGTGCCACCTCTGACTATTGACAAGCAAAGGTTGAATTTGAAAAATTATGGGGGATCATGGTGGCTAAGTGGATAAGGCGAAGGTTCGCCAGCCTGGAGGTCGGGTGTTCAACCCCTGCATTGGCCGAGAAAGTTCATCTCGATTTTCCGGCTTGATTTCCCCTTGTCAGTGATGCAGAAGGAGGGCCTGACAAGGACAGCTGCCTAGTCATTTGGATGGGTCGAAAAACCAAGGTCCTGTGTACACATAAACCTAGTGAATGTTATCCATAAAGCTGTCTGTTATTATACACATAGGAGTGCATGTAAAGAACCCTTGGCAGTTGAAATTCGATATAAGAGTAGTCTGTAGGAGGGCCTGACAAGGACAGCTGCCTAGTCATTTTGATGGGTCGAAAAACCAAGGTCCCGTGTACACATAGGAGTGCATGTAAAAGATCCCTTGGCAGTTGAAATTCGATATAAGAGTAGTCCGTAGCGCCACTGCCCGAGCAAAATTTCCCTCATAGCACACTGTATGGCTTATGCCCGTCTTCCATTAGCCCAGGTTAGGTGCCAAAAAGTAGGACGTTAAACTCCATTTCATTTCATTTTGAAAAATTAAGCAGACTCTTTTCGAACCATGCCTAAATTTCAAACGCAGAAGATAAGATCAAGCATTAACTGAATGGTGTCATGCACAATGTAGAGCATTGTTTATCCCTCTAGAATAGGAAAGGGAGGGGGGAAGAGGGGTTAAGGTGTAAGGGATACTGGTCATTTTGGTACACACACACAACTCAAATATTCACTGTTAATGGATATTTTTTTTACTTGACTGCACTACGGTATAATGTCAATCTTTATACAACATTTCCAAAGTTTACCACAGTTTATGACAGATTTGTCAAAGTTATTTTTTAACACGCCATGTAAACTTAGCGTGGGCATTACAATCTATGGTTACTAAGACGATAAAACGTTGAAGTAGTCCTCATCGTGTTGGCGATCAATACAAAAGCCAAACGGCAACAGAGGGTCCATTCATTGGTCAAGATTTTGTAATGCCTACGACAATCTCTTTGACAACATCATACGGATGGTTGTTAAACGGACAAGTTGTGTTTCTGTAAGGTATGAATTCCAAACTGGACAATAACTGGCCATATTACATTATCGTGAGATTTACAGACAAGCCGACAAAGCAGGTGAACGGCCACTTCAAAGACGTTTTTTCTAACGCACCTAATGTTACACACTAACCAAATATAAATCTGCGTAAACATCGCTCTCATGTCAACCAAAGTACTAAACTTTAAAACAACATGGTGGTTACAGAAATAAAGCTCAAGTTATATCACCAAGGTGTTTTTTCACCGAGTGAGTTGAAATATCTGACAGACATGACAACAAGACCTTTGTGTACTAAATGGCACACTGTATTTTTCTCTCTTTTTTTTTTGCTCTGCAAGACTTTTGATTTCCATGAAATAAGGCCTGAAAATAATGGTTTTAGATGAATATGAGAAATCGCCAAACACACATCTCCCGTAATCTGGAAAAACCTAGCAAGTCAAATTTGGGTAAAAATTGAGTTAAACCCATATTTGGTGATTGTTTTCCATATAAATTGTGTTGTGTTTTTATAATAGCACAGCAATGAATTCAACATCATAAACTGATGGTCGTATGCAGGATTTTAAAAGTGGGAATGCAGCAGAGTAGTGGAAGCCATAACTTCTACGTAAGTGATATAAATTTGGATCAGGGTAAACAAGCCCATTGGCGTGTGGGCTCCCTTACAACCGACCAGTGCCTTAAGAGCATCACTGTGTGATTATAATCAAGTCTATTATTCTACAATTGGAAGATTGTCTAATTATTTGTTTTGGGATGGGGGGTGCCATCTCGAGGTGCCATATTTTTCTGGGGGCACAATGTACCCCCTGACCCCCCACTAGATACAGCCCTGAGGCAGACGCTCACTTCTCACCCATATCAACCACCCCAGCATTTTCCGTGGAAACAGCATTATTATCTCATCATTTGTACATAAAATTTTTGAGTTTCTGAAGTCCTTGTTCCTTGTTCTTAAATCTTTTTCTTATTCTTGAATGGAATCAAATTGCTTGTACATCAAACTTTTGAGTTTCAACAGTCTTCTTATTCTTAACCTTTCCTCGTCTTCAATAACCTGGTTTGTTTAGAAAAGTAGGATGCTAAACCCCATTTCATTTCAGCTATCAAATCACTGTGAAATCATGAATGGAATCAAATTGTTGAAAGTATTGGCCTAAAGTAGTTGATAGTGTTTGTGATGGTGGTAGTTGGTCCCCTGAGGTAAAAAGGCTGAAGATAAAGATATTGGTCTATACAGGAAATCATCTATTTACATTGACTCAATAGACACCAAGTGGAGGATCACAAGTTAGATACAAGCATCTACTGACTTAAAGCTTTAATTAGCGCTAACTGCTCCCTTTGTTGTCTCCTAGATTATTTATTTATCTTATCTCTGTGGCCCCTAGGGGTTTCAATCTGAAGCTATAAACCATGGGTTACCTGTGGCAGTGCCGTTCCGAATGTCTTTTATTGTCTGTTAAGAGTAAAGGAAGATGTGGAACATCGTGTTACACGACAACAAGCTGATCAAATTATCATAATACAGATCAGTTTAAAAACATATTGACTCACTTAAAGTTCCTGTGCGTCATTTAAATCTTCATGGTTTAATTCATGTTCTGAGATTTATTACTTTAACATTTAAAGATACATTATGGGAGATAAGGTAAAGAGCTGGCAGTTCTCAGTTTAATAGTTAAAAACTAGATAATGTAAAGGTAAATTGCTGAAAATTTCAGTCGAATTGAACCCAGGGTTCTTAATCCATTTTGAAATGAACCGGCCAAGGGTAAGCCTCACGGATAGTCGTATTTTCAACAACAGACATGTCGGTTTATTCACGTTAATAATTGCATAACGTATTCCGAATAATAATAGCTTAAACTTCGAATAAACAAAACCTTTGTTGTAATTGCATACCTGTATTCATACATCGATAATAATAACGAAATTTATAGTCACTATGGACAGAGATTTCAGCGATTGAATTTTGGGAATTGGTCTTGATCATCATTACTAAAGTCGGCACAATAAAAAAACTTAGTCTCAATTACCCATTTCATAATTATGATCTGGATAAATTAATTAATGTCTAATTAAGAATTTAAATATCATTTCAGGTTTAAAGAAAGACCTGCAATTGGCAGATTTAGCTCTTGCATGATGTATGTTTAACATTTAAATAATAAAATAAAATCAAATTGGAAAGAGACGAATCAAACAATTAGAGATGGTACTGACTTTTAACCAAATTACAGAGCCACAGTGGCAAAGTTTGTCTGATGTTATTTGATTCCTGTGTTCACCCTTGTCAGTGATGTAGGACGGAGGATCGGGCAAGGCATAGTCATTCGGATGGGACACAAAATGAGGTTCAGAGCACACATTTGCGTGCACATAAAAGAACCCTTGATAGTTGGAATTTGAAATAAGAATAGGATATAGTGCTGCTGTCAGGGCATAATTTTGCCAGATTTAATTCATCAGAACTTTGCAAATACTGAACTATTTTTAGCCTAATATTCCTTTTAAAGTTTATAGTTTCCAAGTGATTCTGAATTGACAATCAGACAATTTAACTTAAAATAATTGTAATTCTTTTATATGAAAAAAACCCCATGTAGGCCTACATAATTCTAGATAAATTGTAAATGTTTTCTTGGTTTAGTGTTCATATTTAAAAACAGACTAAAATAGAACGATGATTTACATATCCACATAGTTAAACTTTCAAATCCTGAATTTATAGCCTCCTCTTTTAAAGGTCTAATCACCCATCCATTAAAGCTTAGAAGCCAATTTATCTGTAGCCTGGCCAAACTGTACCAGGGTTTCAGGGGTATATTTGTCCACTGTCAAGATAAAATGTTCAGATGGTCAGATAGTAGAGTTAACTGGTGTCATTTTTAATTTCTTTTTAAGTAGCCCTGCTGATAAAGACCCATATTTATTCCAAATACATTAACAGATCTCCTGAGTTCCTTAATGGATACTTATCTCCCCTTGAAATAAAATAGCTGAGTCATTATTACATCATCGAGCCTAATCCTTCAACAGAAGAGTCTGAGGAATAAAGAGACGAGCCCCTTTGATCTTTGTAAGCCAATGATCAACCATTTAATGTTCTTTGCATTAGACACCTGTGATTTTTATACACAGATTTTAATGGTTGCTGGAACGAATTGATGATTTTTGAATTTGGAGAGGATTAGCCATTAAGAGATAAACTTTTTGTTTTAATAGTCGGATAGATAACAAGAAGGATGGATTATCTGGATTTAATCACATCAGCAATCAAGGCAGAATCAATTTGGTTCAAAGTTGGGTATTAATTATATGCATGAATAAGTTAGGTCTTTGTATTTGTCCTCGACACCAGGGGGGTAGATGGCTGAATGGTTAGCATGTGTGTGCTGTATCATACGGCCTGTCATTGAGTCAAATGGCTTGGTTTCAAATCCCCGGTTGTACGTGACGAGAAGTAGGGTCGTCTGTCAAACCTCATGGGTTTTCTCCAGGTTCTCCGGTTTCTTCTCACTGCTAAAGACACCTATGCGCAAGCAAATTATTGAAATAAAATTAAACCATATGTTAGTCCCTAGTTCGCGTGGAGTGAAGTTAAACCCGGTTTCTCTCTCTCCTTCTCCCTCTCTCAGTCTGTTTCTCTTTCTTTCTCTCCCAATAACTACATATATCAGTAAAAGGGTACATGGCGCCAGTGAAAGCCATCATATCTGCATCCTGGGTCGAGTTATTATTTATTCAACCCTATCTCTCTCTTTAATAATTTTAACCATGTGAACTAGGAACATCCTCGGCCTAGTCATTATAATTGTTTTAATCGTATTAATCACGAACAATAACGAGATTCTTCAACGATGAAATATTTACGGAAAGACAAGATACAACATCTATCAAATAAAATCACAATCTGTCATGGTTTCCTTCCCTCTGGTCAGCTATTTCCTTGTTTCGAGAGGAGGATTGGTAATCTGCGTCATACTGTACCACGACCAACTTGTACGAAGTCTGCTCTAATTCTTGACAAATAAAAATAACGTTCTAATTATAGAATTATCCCGCCATGTTGTTATTTCACAATTAATTACATACGTTTGGAATTTAAAGTGACGTGACGCAATGACCAAAATTTAGTTTATACCAGTAATCGGGTGAGGGATGATCAGTAGTTTTATACCAGGATTCTGGGTGGGGTTGGATCTAGGGTGGGGGTGAGAGGTCAGTAGCCAGAGGAAGGGGTGTCCAAATGGTATTTTTACAGGAGTCTGTGGGGGGTGGATTAATAGTGGGGGTGAGAGGTCAGTAGCCAGGGGAAGGGGTGTCCAAATGGTATTTTTACACCATGAGTCTGGGTGGGGGTGGATTAATAGTGGGGGTGAGTGGTCAGAGTGGTATTTTTACACCAGGAGTCTGTGGGAGGTGGATTAATAGTGGGGGTGAGAGGTCAGTAGTCAGGGGAGAGGGTGTCAAAATGGGGTAGGGGATGATCAGTAGTTTTATCCCAGGAGTCTGGGTGGGGGTGGATCTAGGGTGGGGGTGGATTAATAGTGGGGTGAGTGGTCAGAAGTCAGGGGAAGGAGGGGTGTCCAAATGGGGTAGGAGGATGATCAGTAGTCTGGGTGGGGGTAGATCAATAGTAGTGGGGGTGAGTGGTCAGTAGCCAGGGGAGGGGGTAGGGGATGATCAGTAGTGGGGGTGAGAGGTCAGTAGTCAGGGGAAGGGGGGTGTCTAAATGGTATTACACATTTACTGCACATCATAAGGTCTGTCATTGAATCAAATGTCGTGGATTTTCTCTCGATTCTCTAGTTTCCTCACACCATTAAGGAACCCATTCGCACGTGATTTATTAAAATACAATTGTACTACATGTTAGTCCCGAAATAACCAAGTTAGTGTTGAGTTGACATTGAGCACTTTTTCTTTAACATTGTTCAATCTTGCCAAATACAGTAATTCATTGTCTTGGGTTTTTGTTTTTGTTGATATCCCAGTTAGGATTGCTTTAAATGTTTCAAGGTCATGTACTACATGCCTAAGGAGGACATGAAGGGACATTATGATCAGTTGAACTAACTTTGGCAATATGACGCAATTGTAAATTAAAAAACCCCAAAGTATTTCATCACAGGATCGCAAGTGATTATATATACCAAATTTAGAGAGAGAGAGAGAGAGAGAGAGAGAGATGGAATTCACGGTCTGCTTGACACAAACTAGGTCATTTTGAGACCAACATATGGTTCAATTCCATTTCAATAATTTGTTTGCACATAGGGGTCTTTAGTAGTTGGAGGATACCAGACAACCCAGTGAAAACCCTAGAATGAAGGGAATGACAAGGAACAGTGTCTAGTCCTTCATATGGTACAAAAATTGAAGGTCTCTCTAGTTGTTGTGCACATAAAAGACCCCTTGATAGTTGGAAGTTGAGAGAGAGAGAGAGAGAGAGAGAGAGAAATGGGGTTTAATGTCCACTCAACACAAACTAGGTCATTTCGGGACTAACACATGGTTTTTAATTTTATTTCAATAATTCGTTTGCACGTAGGGGTCTTTAGCAGTGGGAGGAAACCGGAGTGCCCGGAGGAAATCCACGAGCTTGAGAAGGCGCCCCTATGTCCATGCCACATATGCTCACACCAGGGCTCGAAACCACAGCCGCAAGCCAGAGGTGACCAGCTCACATAAGAACAAAACTAGTAGGTTCATAAGAGAAATCTGAGGCGGCTATCGGTTTCCTGGAGGTTAAACCCCACTTCTTTTCACTTGTGCAATAATCATTATCAATTAATCTAATCAAAGATCAAATAAAAATCGTCTCTTTCAGACATTTAAAATAACAGATTAAAAAATAAAGGGTTTTTTCTCTCATTCTTTAATTGAAGAGAAAAGGGGGGGTTTCCGTCTTCCGAACCCTCAACAATTGATCAAAGGTCAATGATAGTCCAAGATATCTATTATACGACTTTAACAAAAGTAAACTATAGAGCAGAGAGGGGTTTATTTAATTATACATACTATAGACCTGGAATAGTGGGCGGAGTTTATATAATTACACACCATGGTACAGTAAGAATCATTGGTTATGTCGCTATGACGCAGAGTTATGTCATGTGATTTAAGCCGTATCCAGTTATGTTTGATTGGATTGTTTGATCTTCGAGATTCCTGGTGTTAAATAGATTCATTGAAAATAAATAATTACCACCTTTTTCAATCATTATTTACAGTATTCACAAAAATATAAATAAATGTTTATTTTTAATTTCATCTTTAACTGCTCTATTGATACAAACTTCTATAGATTTTTGTAATTCAGGCATCAGGAATTTTGTCTGAATATTGTAAAAATAATTTAATTAATTTTCACCTGTCGAGGAAAAAGTTCTAGTATTTAAAGTTAGCCTTGAAAATACTTTCAAAATTACAACATTTAAAAAAAAAATAGATACAAAATCTAATTTTAAAAATTTTATATTTGCAAAAATAAGTAATGGGGTGTTTAATATATGAAGAAATTATTCACAGTCATTACAATTTTTGTATGAAATTTGTAAGAATTTGTGTATGGAAGCTGAGTGTGAATTTGAGTAGAAGATGAATGTTTCAATGGTAGTAGTAATGGTACTGAAAATACACATAACGCACAATTCTATGGAACACTGTTTAAGCAGCATTTGAACAAGGATTCAGGCCCCGAATTCACAAAGCATTCTCCGATTTAAGTTAAGAATTTACTCAAAATTGTTTACCCTTTTTAACTAAAATATATGATCATAGGCATTATTTCCCACACTTAAAAATCATTCACACCGGATTTAATAACACAATTACCTCCCTTGTTTTTCTATTCCCCCCCCCCCCCAATGGAATAGTTACCTATTTATAGATACACTCTATTTTAAGGCTTTATTTTAATATATTTTAAAAATGTAACTTAAAAATAAGAAATTGTAGCTTTAACATCCACTACCACTGAGGTGATTCACAGACAATTTAAATGATCTGTTAAACTGAAGAATGGATAACTCAGAAATTCTGATATATCATTACATCATATTCTACAAGTTGTAGAATACCAGTGGAGTAGACTAGACACCTGCTAGGTCTGATCCCGGTCTATCTTTGATGTATAGTTTATATTGACATGGTGGATGCTGTAGATTAACAAGATGATTATACACCCATGCCTGCAATCACTTGTTTTCATGCCGCCCCACCATATTGTTAACAGATGTCCATCACCATGCAACCATATGGACTGCATGCAGATGAGTCTGTTAAAAGGAATTATCATGATGTTCTTAACCTAACTACTTCATTAAAGACATGCTGAAGTTCCTGCATGCCATCGTAAATTATAAGTACTAAAAGCTACAACCCTTCTGCCAGCCTTTCAGAGAAAATACATAGATAAACGTTAACTATCAAGACGTCCCTGCAGGAAACGATAAATCCATTTAGAACGACTAATAAATTATATACAGTATAATGACTACACAACCTGCCGGCTTTTACAAAAGAAAAACGTGTTTCTACATCAAAACAAAACACTTACTTTAAGATAAACCAATGGAAACATAAATTGTTTTTGAGATACGACATGCATGCAGCCATTTCAAGGTAAGGGGCTGAACGAGAAACATGATGCAGTGTTGGTAATACATCCTAATATTTATATCAGTTTTCAGGGGATTCGGGTGAATTGTGCCTCTTCCACATCCCCCCACCCCCCCAAAAAACATACGGGAATCAATTTGTAGCGTATCAATGGTCAGGGGTATAAACCGTGCCAGTGGACTCATTGACAGACCTTATGATACAGCGCACACATGCGAACCACCCAGCTGTTGTTGCTCTTAGCGTTTAACGTCCGCTTCCACCAAAGGTAATATCACAGAAGAAGAGACAGAAGTGGTAACAGAAAATCCAGAACAAAAATCAGAAATATACCATATATTTTCATCTTTTTAAGCCCAACATCAGGTTATTGGAGTACTTGGTGTACGTACAGTCACTTATTATGTGTTACTTGGTGTACGTACAGTCATTTATTAATTTTTAGTTAGATTAGGATATTTACATTAATAAATGACATTTTTCCTCCATCCGACCACGAGTTTGTTTATTTATGGGGAGAGAGCTCAGGCACAAACTATTTTAGGATTAAACCCACGAGGTTGAGAAGGCGCCCCTATCTCCATGCCACATACGCTCACACCAGGGAACGAAACCACAGCCGCAAGCCAGAGGTGACCGGCCAGCTAGAGATTGAAACACGGCACTCTAGACCACTAGGCCATCCCAACTCCCGTAACCACCCAGCCAACCAATCCACCTTTTATCCACAAGAAGTAGAGAAGATAAGAAACAAATAGAGCTTGTATGATAAAAATTACTATTCATAAAAACAAGGGAATAAAACACCGATTGTACAAACTAATTTATATTCACATCAAAAACAGACAAAACTCTTACAGAAAACTTGTTTATTTTCCGCATGATTTAATTTCTATCAACCCTGGGTGTCGAATTAAACTAAAATCTTTGTAGATTAATCAAAGACAAATATATTTGTGTGAAATTTAAGATGTTATATATTTACTTTGATAATTAACTGTGAAAGTCAGTTAAAATTTGAAATGACGGTGTTGATGTGGAGGTTCTATAATGAGCACATGTTGTCTGAGAGTGAGAGACTTGAAGTCAAACCCAGCATGAAGTAAGACAAAGTGTTGGGGAAAGCCCAGTAGGATCACTACAACATGTGTAAGAACATTAAACAATATTTGTTGATAGAACAGGTGTGATGATGGTAGGGGGTTTCCCCTAATCAGGTGCTACCATCTTTTATTGTTGTATTTACTAGTATACACCATGACAAGTGGTAATTAATCAATAACATCTGAACTGCGTGTCTTTATTAAACTAAATTAATACTTCTACACTTGTTGACTTCAAACACTCTGATTGTTTATATTCATATCAGGTTTTAATAATTTTCTTATTATTTATTTCATGATAAACTTACATCAAATTTCTCACGGCTTAAAGATAGAGAGAGAGACAAATGGGGTTTAACGTCCACTCAACACAAACTAGGAGTAACATATGGTTTAATTGTATTTCAATAATTTGCTTGCGTGTTGGGGTCTTTAGCGGTGGGAGGAAACCGGAGTGCCCGGAGGAAACCCACGAGGTGACATAAAGATACATTATGGGAGAATAGATAAAGAGCTGGCATTTCTCACTATCATAGTTAAAACCAGATAATGTAAAGGCTAATTGCTGAAAATTGCAGTCAAGTTGATCCACTCTGAACTGAGAATTTAGCGATTGAATTTTCGACCCAGCCTCAAACATCATTATTAAAGCGGCACGATATTATTAAATAGTCTCGATTATCCATTTCATGATTAAATCATGATTAAAAGTTGAACAGCAAATCAGATCCCAATCCAGTAAATATCACAGGCTAGATGTTAAATGATCAATAAAAGTAACCCTTAGTGTGGATTATAAAACAGAAAAAAAATACAGGATATAGATGAGGTTTAATTCAGATTATTTGAGTCTCTCAGCCCAAAGATTATTTGATTCTAAGCATGAGGTTCTTCCGGTAATTGCTTCATGTTGGCTGGATTAGATTCATATATGCCACTTAACAACCATTGATAATTAAATCTTAGAAGTGGATAATCGTGACTATGCTGTTTATATTAATGATTTGAGTAATGATGACCGAGGCTATGTGAATATTTCACTCGCTTTTTTCTCGGCTCATAGTGGATCAATTTGACTGAAATGTTCAGCAAATTACCTTCACACTATCTAGTTTTTAACTATTATAGTGAGAACTGCCAACTCTTTATCTTTAATGCAGCATTTTAATTACTGTCAGAATTTCAGTCATCACTTAATAAAACACATTTCACACCAATCATCTTGTGTTTGTTTTTGGGTTGTGTTCTCCTGGGCAGAGATTTCAAAGATACAAATCACCATCATAGAATTTAATCTAAAATGATAAAAGTATATAATTTTAGACGGATTAGTAAGTATTTATAACGCCTAGTAACGAACGTTTCCATGGAGACTCAGATAGTTACGGAGAGATAAAGACGCAGGATTAAGAATGTGAGTAAAGCAACAGGGGGTTAATCCTGGATAACAATG
This sequence comes from Patella caerulea, assembly GCA_036850965.1. Lineage (NCBI taxonomy): Eukaryota > Metazoa > Mollusca > Gastropoda > Patellidae > Patella > Patella caerulea. Next base: position 5,009,350 of record JAZGQO010000007.1, read on the forward strand.
ATTAAACTGACACGTTATTATAATTTTTATCAAAATGATAAAATACTCAGCAACAACAATCTGCGTATCTCTATGAATCGACAGGTAAATTCGTATCTCTGTGAATCGACAGGTAAATTCTGATTATATGGTGTGAATTGTTTAAACAGACATATGTCTAAGTGACATACTCGTGATAATCTGAGCCCCCCACCCCCCTCAATCCCTGTCTTCGTTAGCCCCAGTCGGTACAAAAAAGTAGGACTTTAAAACCCCACAATTCCCTGTAGCCCAGGGCCCTGTTTCACGAAATTTTAACTAAAGATAAAATCCAAATTTTAGCAGATACTTCAATTTTGATTGGCTAAGAACTAAAATCAATCTAAAATTGTCCAATCAAATAACTAAAATTCAGATCTTATCTTGGTTAAAATTTTGTGAAATAGGCCCCAGAATACCCCACGTTTCCCTCCAGTCCTGAATACATTTAAGATGTGCTATGAGAGAAATTTTTCCCAGGCAGCAGAGTTTCAAAGGGTTCAAATAGTACGTAAAATTGAGGTGCACTGTACATGTTAGTAAATATTCTCTCATGGCACACTGTATGGTGTAGGCCCATCTTCATTAGCACAGGGGGGTTGGGATGGCCTAGTGGTCTAGAGTGCCGCGCTT